>ML675715.1:3366303-3413201 GCA_007922155.1 Mesoclemmys tuberculata | reverse complement strand
TTGCTTTTTTAACAGCCATATCACATTGGCGGCTCATAGTCATCCTTAAACAGTCGGAAATCATGAGTTCAGCCTCAAAAAAGTCATGAGATGGGCTTGAATATTGAGAGAATTTTAAAAAATTAGAGTTCTTTTTCTTTGTATTCTGGTTTCTGAACCTTCAGGATGCACTTGGGTGATGCTTTCAAGTCTTTTCCCACAACCATAAGGGCTAGACATTTTCTTTTTAAAGGCGAGCCAAGCTTTTCATGTCTTCATGTCATTCTAGCAGCCAGAGCTTTAAGGAAAACACCAAATGTCATCATGAGACTTGCGGTAAAATCATGAGAGTTGGCACCACTGTGTTTATATGTATTTAGCCATCTTCAGTGTGATAAGTGCCCTGCCTTTATTGAGAATAAAGACCCACATTGTCTCCTTTTGCTTTTAATTTCAGCTCTGTCTCCCTGCTCCCCTGAAGCTTGTCTCTTTCTGGAAAAATAAACACACACATCTTTCAGGAAAAGGCCAGCAACCATGAGATCATCTCAACTTTAAAGCAAACGGTAACCAAAATAACCAAACTTATTTACAGGGCTCTCTGGGACTAACTTCCTCCACGGATTGTCACGGGATGCACTCTAGATAGGATACGGGAGGCCAAAGGGAACAGATGAGCTGAGAAGTGTGGGGACTGCAGACCCTGTTCAGCCAAACTCTCTTTGGAGTCAACGGTACCAGGGGATGAGCGTGGGCTGCTCCACAGGATAAGCTCTCCATGATTAAGTTGAAGATTTTAAATACGAGGTGCTGAAAGTTAGGCTCCGAAGACCATACTGAGGTGCCTAAGTAAGTGGTTTGAGTACTGAGCACCCAAAAACACGTATTGAAGTTGCTTGTGTTGAACACTTTTGCAAATTAGGCCACTTCTTTAAGGGCCTAAATGTGCACCTAATAGACTGAAATAACAACACTTCCTGCTTTACAGATGGGGCAAATGGTGCACAGAAAACGAAGTCACTTGCCCCCCGTCACCGCGCAGGCCGGTGTCGCTGCTCTAGCCACTAGCCCACACTTGGCTTCTAGGAGTTCTCTAGGTGACGAAATGGCCTTTTGATGGCGCCTGTCGAAGGCTGTACGGGGAAGAAGTACATGAACCAGTGTACAGTGGTTTGGGGGACTGGAGAGTGATTTTGTTTAATAGCCTGATTATCTCCTTTCCTCCCTCTCACCACGTTAGTTTCAGTGCCTGCAGTGACACACAGTGGCGATGTGTGTTTGCTGTGCCAAAGGGAGACAGAGGGCAGTGATGCCTGCCCAGCTCCCCTCAGAGGAGGAGCACGCTGCTCTCTGGGCTGACAACCCTGCCGTTCATGGCTGTTCTTAAGATGGCCTTGGCTTCTACTCTCTACCCTTACGGCCCGGTGCAAAGGAAACTCTAGTTCCCTAATGTTTGGCACCATTATGTATCCAGTAATGTTCTGCCCAATATGTTATTAGTTTACCACTTTGTTTTATCATGGTCAGTGCAGAACCGTGTAAGCTGCTTTGTATTGTAAATACTGTATTTAAATCCGCTTTTATTTTTTGACAGATTTTTTTTTCATCCCTGTGTAAGCAATGATGGAATAAAAAGAAAGCTGCTTATTCGAACGTATTTCGATTGCTCCTTTTTCATCTGTGCTTTAAAGAACCTGATGGGAAACTTTGGAAAATGTCCTCTTAAGGTACAGTTCTGCAGATGTCATAGGATTGTTCCCCCTTCCTTTCTTTTTGATTTGTACAAGGCACGTTTGCATGCAAAGAGGATAAGTGTTTCCTTAAGAGTTCATCTGCCTCTGATCTTCCACCATTCTGTCTCCCCAGTGCACATCTCGCTTGATGGTAGGCAGAATGGTCTAGTGATTAGCACAGGAGAGCAGAGGCAGGAGTTCAGGCAGTCTTCCCAGCTCAGCTGCATGCATGCTGTGTGACCACAGGCAAGTCACTTAATGACCCTAGCTCTAAGTCTTCCCATGTGTAAAATGATTGTGTGAAATGATTATGCGATCGTGTGAAAGGGCCTACATAAGTTATATGCGAAGTATTATTAACAGAACACTGTTAATGATATTGTATTTTCAACTAGCTCCTAACTAATTATGATGCCATAATCAGAGGATGGCACCTTAGGCCTGATAAAATTGTGAGAAAAAACAAATTTCAGTGCAACTGTGTTTGCTGGTTTGTTTAATCTGGACTTTCAAGCGCTCATTTTATAAACACAAAAAAATGAGTGTGGATATCGCCCCTTTTAGGGGGGGAAATGGGAGGCTCATCTCTTCGCCAGCTGACTTCCTCTTAATAACAACAGGAATGAAGCTAAAAAACCCAAGAAGCACACACAAAAGCAAGTCCCTGTATTTCCTTCCCAGGCATCTGTTAGCAGAAGGGTGAAAGACCCAACAGATCAACATAAACTGGACTGCATGGGGGATCCAGGTGATCCTGTCACCAGCCGGACATAAACGCCTAGCTCCAGAGGCGCTCTTGAGAAATGACTTTTAAACTTGGCCGTTTGCCCCCCCCCAAAAAAAACACTTCTGGGACCGCCTTATCCGATTGCAAAATTCACACTCTTCGCTGCCTTCAGCCCGTTTACCTAAACTGCCCAGTTAGGAACCGGAAACGATGCCATGTGACTAAGCACCGCGCTTCCAGCTGGAAATATTCGCCCCTCGCAGGTCCGGGCTGAGCTGCGGAAGAAATTAGCAAATCGTTTCCGCCAATAAATGGAGCGGGCAGCGCCGCGGGCTGGGCTGTGAGCGAGCCCGGCTCATGCCTTGCCCGGGGCTCCAGGTGGGGAGCGCGGCCGGGGCCGCTGGACCCGGCGGGGCTCTGCGATAAACAAAGCTCCCCCCGGGCACATGGAGCCTCCCCGCCGAGCAGCGAGCGGCGGCGCGGAGGGACAGAGGCGCGGCGCACAGGTGAGCGCACCTGGGGACCCCGCTGGCTGCCCCGCGCGGCCAGCCCCGGGGCTCTCCCGGCCCCTGGCGTGCGCAGGCCGCGGCTCGCGAAGGACGGGGCCGTGCAGCTGGAGCGGGGCGGGGCGGGCACCGCTTCCGTGCCCTGGGTCTCCCGGCCGGGGCCGCGGGAGCCGGCGGGGCGCGAGTGACAGCGCCCCGGGTGCACGGGGCGGGCCCGGGGGGGGCTCGTGCCCTTGCGTAGCGGGGGGCTGCTTCCCCGCGGGGAGCCCCCGCCCCGAGCCCCGCCGGTGAGCGCTCGGCGGGGGCTGGCCGCCCGCGCAACGCCCCCCTCCCGAGCTCGCTGTGCCGGGCTGGGCGGCAGCGCCGATCACCCCGGGGCTGGCGGGACGGGAGGGGGCTGCGCGCCGCGCAGTGGCAGGTTGGGCCGGTGGGTTGCGGTGCAGACGTGACTGCGCGGAGAGCATCGCTCCGGAGGGGTTCGGGGCTCCCGCACGCTCCGCTCCCTCTTCCCGGGCTGCGGGGCTGGCTTTCGGGAGCCCCGAGTGGCCGCTCTCCAGCAGCGATCCCGGCTGTGCTGTCGCTTTAAAAGGCTAAAAAGCCTTCTCCGAAAGGCCTAGGCTGCGAGGAGGCAAAGACAAGAGAGGCTGTGGCTGGCCGGGGACCCAGAAAGCAGCTGCTGATTAGCTTCTCCGGCCTGGGGCTGAATTTAGTCCATATTTTTCAGCGGCAGGGATTCGAGGAGGAAGCTTCCGTTTGGGTTTCTGGCTCCTGGTTTATTTTTATTCCGAGGAATAACAGAGGAAGGATTTGTTCCGGCCGGAGCATGCTCACAACCTGCAGGGTCTCCCATTATTAAACTGCCTACTTTGGGGCTCTAAGATCCCTGTTTTGTTTTTGCCATTGTCGCCAGCCGACAAAGTCAATCCACTCATGGGATTTTTGTTTTAGAAGGAAGCGGGTCTCATAATGAGCTTTTCCCTTCCTTTCTTGAAACAGGTGCTAATGAAAGAAGGCAAATAGCATTGGTTGATCAGGACATTTCATAAAGAAGGGAACAATCACCAATCCAAAACAGTACAGCATCTGCCTGCCGCCTCGCAGCCAAGGTAGGCACTGGGGTTTTTCATTCTGTGTGTGTCTGCGGGTGTGTGTGTGGTGGGGTAGTATTTTTGACTATTGCTACAGTTGCAGATCAGGCGAGATTCCATTTTGCCTGCCTTTTCCTTATGGAAGGTGTCAGGTTGCTGTTGAGACAGTCTGTTGGGCTGTGATTGTGTGTGTGTCTGTGTATTCCCTGGGTGGGATGAGTTCACTGCTGTGCATGGCGTGATGGGTGAAATCTGGGAGCCTGAAGTAACCTTAGCAGTGTCAATCAGCGTACATCAAGAGTGTAACCCTGTCTGTGCCACGCTCAGACATCTACGCTGCTGTTCCTTCTTTTTTAATTAGCTTTGGCTGTCGCATGAATTCATTGTTGATTGACAGCAACTTCATTTTGTCAGAATGGAGCCAGATTTTGCTCGCAGAAGAGAGGAGGCCAATGTGGGGGTGGAGGTAAAATGCCTTGTCTGTTGGCTAAGAATAAGATTGACATGCTGCTGTTTAGAGAGATTGGCTCCTTGCAGGATCCTGAGCATTGCATTCAGGAAAAACGGGCATCTCTCTCTCTCTCCTCTCTGGGAAGTCTCATCCTGCTAGTACCAGCTTTGTGCCATCTCTCAAGGCTATGCTGAGTTGGTATGAAAAGGCCCTGTTCTGTTTTCATGTCTGGTATTCATACCCTGTCTCTGGTGAATATCCAGAGCTACTAATTGATGTTACATCCAGTATAAGAAAGGGGGTTTGACTCATCACTCATTTTCACAGGCAAATCCCTGGCCATAATTGAATTTCAATCCCCTCCCTCCTTACACAAAGCTTGGTCACTGGCACTTCTCCTTCTACCTTTCCAGAAAATATTTGGATCCAGCCAGTGATAGGATTTTGCTACCTTCATGGGTTTATCCTTTGCTATGAGCTGTAGCCTGCATAGATTTTGGCGGGCTATTGTGACATTGTTCCACAGACGCTGCACAGCAACCTCATGCAGTACCTGCCTGCGCGTCTTGTTCGTGCACTCAGTTCGCTGCCGCGTTTCACTGAACTGCAAGACTGGAATTGCAGCAGCAACTGCAGAGGGCTCTTCTGGGGCCAGAATCTGCTCTCACCTTATGCGTGAGCTCCCATTGACTTCATTGCTATGAACCTCTGAGGGCAAAATTTAGCTCTTCTAGCTCTGGATATAGATCTTGAGGTCTTCAAGTACCTTTGTGAACAATAGGGATTTTGTGGTGTGTGATACAGTATAGGTGGCTATTGTAGAAAAGACCATTCATTTTTTACTAGACATTTGGGAAATGGTCTACAAGAAGTTTACCATTGATCAATTGTAAAAGCCAAGAGCTTTCAGTGCAGGACACAAACCAGTTATATCATAGGAACACCCCAGGGAGTCCCCCTAAAAAATGAGAGAGCGAGAGAGAGTCCTGAACCTGGGTGAATAATGTGCCATGCAGTCTGATTAAAACAAATTGTTGGCTCAGTGGTTGTGTTGATCTGAGAATGTTCCTACAAACCCTGTTTCTTCCTCTGAGTCACTCACCACGTACCAGAACTGTCTGTAAGTCCTCCTCCACCAGTCCTTTACCTGTGCTGCTGCTGTTTGGCTACTCTGCCCCTGGAGAGTCTGAGGATTACTTCTGCAGTGTGTGTGTGTTCTTGCTTGCATCTCTCTCTCTCTCTCTCTCTCTCTCTCTCTCTCTCTCTCTGTTGTGGGGTGTGTGTGTGTGTCTCTCTCTCTCTCTCTCTCTCTCTCTCTCTTCCCCCTCTTCCTTCCCTTCCAGAAATGGCCGCTCTGAATCCTAACGTGAACTTGTGACCATCCAAGTTCAAATTTTGTGGAGGAAAATATAAGCTGTATTTCAACAACTCTGGCATATGCCCATAGTGGAGCTAAAAGCCTCACATCAGTTATGGGGCATTGATTTTTGCAGAGCCAAATCTGTCTCTAGTTTTACTCTAGGAGCACGACTGTCAGTGAACTGAAGCCCCAGTGCTGCTGTTTAATAGATTCTTTTCAAGATTTTGTTTCCACTCAAGGGGGCATGAATCCTCTTGGCTGGAAGCAGACAAAGTGGGTTTATTTATTTATTTTGTTTTAGCCAGCCTGTTTGCAGAGCTCATCATGTGAAGCGTTACCATGTGAGAGACCTTGTTCATTTCCAATCTTGGGACTTCAGTAAACTCAGATTAGCAGGGGTTGGCAGTATTGTTGAGACAGTGTTTGGATGTGAAACCTCCAAAAAAACTCTAGGAGCTGTGGGAAAGTGGTCTTGGTGACTCAATAGGAGATGCTCTTCCTACTGAGTCATTTTAGAACCATTGTGCCATCCCAGTGTGAGGCGGTGGTGTGCTGCTGACAAGATGTAACATCAAGGTCCTTATCTCTCCGTGGTCATTAAAGATTGCATGGCTCCTTTTTTTGAGAATAGGGAAACCTTGGAGTTCTGGCCAAATTGCAGTTTGGGTAGCTTCATTGATCCTCCCAACATTCCCCTTGCAATTTCATTTGGATGTAGTTAACTTTACTTCTCATTGTGAATGTTATATAGTATTGCTGAGTGGTGTTAAATAGCTATTTCATTCCACACCAAAGGTGGCTGCATTAAAAAAGGATCTGCAGTAACTCTTGTATAATGCTGTATGTAGTTTCTAAAGTACTTAAGGGTTCTATGGGTAAGAAAGGTCCTCCATAAACCAGATGATTGTTATTCTCCAACTCCTGGGGATGGAAAGGATATATAAATACAAGAGTTCATCACCCTCAACACCTTCAGGGGCTGGGTTGTAGCCAGCACCACAATCTGATAGGAAATGACTGGTCCTTTTGGTTGTAGTGTTTGTAAACTGCTGTAGATGTATATGTGCGCATCCACACGCTGAGAGGTAAGTGTGGTGAATAATGGTTTACAGGAATGTCACAGATGTTGAAAATTCTGAAATCTGGCTATGACTAGCCTGGTAGTAGTCTAAACCGATGCTTCGGCAAGCAGAGACCGCACTGGGCAGATGGCCGTTGCTGGGTGTGGAAATCAAGGCCATTGAAAAGAGAGACTTGAACCCCCTTGGATACCTCTGAAATCTGGTGTGGGCTAGTTTTTGTACTTTGCCATGGTTAAGGCAAGAGGTTCTCAAAGATCCTGACACAAATCCTGGAAAAAAAAATATGGCTGTCCTGTTAAATACATTTTATGTAAATGTAAGACGTTTTCTAAGGAAAATCCAGAAACTTTGTGGATGAGTTTTCATGAAACCCAGTTTGAAAAGCCCTGGGGTAGAGAGCGCTTTGCCTTCTCCTCATGCTGTATTTCATTAGCTTAGTTCAGGATTTGCACCTAGATTTCGGTTGGTCCAGTAATTGCCATGAGTCTTAGCTCTCTTCATTCCTGACGTGAAGCTGGTGAGGGAGGAATGGAACAGGGTCAGGAGAACAGTAATACAATACTGACCCAAACCGGTCATTTGTAATGGGACCAGCTGGGAGCAAGTCACTTTCCACTGTATGGTGGAAATGAAAACAAATCTATGCTGATTTGTGGCTAAAAACATCCCGCTTTCTCAACACACCAACTAAGCACCTACAGCTGGTCTGACTGAGAAGTATGTGTGTCATCCATTAGCAGGATGCACCAAGGATGGCGCAGGGACTGTCGTTTTCATCTGTTTTACAGTGCTTAGCACAATGGGGCCCTGGTCCATGACTGAGGCTCCTAGGTGCTCTGGTAATACAAATACTAAATAGTCATGATCATAAAAAAAATCTTAAACCCTACTATATTTATTTTGTTGGTGGCCTAGTTAGTGTTGCCTCTAGTTTGTAGCAAAGTGAGGTTCAGATAAAGGACAATGTGCTGTTTAACCGTGTTTAAAAATTATTGACCCTATTCCAACAGAGATGTTGGAATTGATAGGCCCCAACTTCTGCATCTGGACCAGACGTCTGTGCTGAGGGTAGAGAGATCTCAACTACTTAACCCATGTATTGGCTCATCTTAGGTCTCACTGTCTAACTAGTAGGGATGAGGGAAGTGATATTCATTTTTTTTTTTTTGACTTTTAGGGCTCTCTTCTTACTCTGTGCGGAAAATGAGGGAAATGACTTGGCCTAGATCTGTGTACGCGTTACTGGCAGAACTGAGACTAGAAATGAGTAGTCCCAACTCCTGTATGCTATTTTTTTTTCTTTCTTTTTTTTTTTTTTTTTTGCATGACTGAGCATTCCCTGGTCACCAACAATCATAAAAAAATGCTTGGTGGAATATATGTTATTTCCTAAATAATCCTTATGGTTACATACAGAAGAGAGAAACTGTCTCCTGGATGCCTGCAAAATAGTCACGTGATGAATCAGATTCTGTTGTTCACATTTTAAGTAATGTGAATTACTGAGAGCTGAAATAATGTTCACCAATCAGATTGTCTAACTCTTGGGATCCCAGCTGTTTTCATGGCATGGACCAATATTAAGTAGGAAGATTGTCTCATGAATGCTTCCACTCCTGTTTGTGATCTCGTAACATCCGTGTGGCTATAGCAACTACTCATATGGAAGAGTGGAATTTTGGAAGTGTTTAAAGTATCTGTTAAAGAAGTTTAGCAAGTTGAAACCAAAAGGAATAGCAAGCACCACGTGACCAGACAGTTCTCCATGATCCACCAGGAAGGACTCCATGGTGTACTAGTGCTTCACAGGCTGACAGGTTGGGAACCACTTGTCTAAGCTAATGAGTGATTCCTGATCTTACAATGAGTTCCATGAAAAACAATAGTTACCCCTAAATTCAAAACTGCTTCACTCGTAATAACATAGATATAATCTCAGACAAAAGCCTTCAGAATTTATATAAATTAAACGAAAAATGTCTTTACCTTCTTAACAGGTTGCAAGTTACCTGAAGAGTTGACACATGCAATAGGTATGCCAAGGAATTTTACTGTTAAAAGAAGTATCAGGCATGGCCGTGGCTGGAGCTGGGACATTGACTGGGGTGGGCCAGGGCTCTGAGATACCACTGAGCACTCTCTCTTGGGTGGCCTGTTCTTGCTCACATGCTCAGGGTCTAACTGGTTGCCATATGGTGGGTCAAGAAGGTATTTCCCCCCCATGTCAGGTTAGCAGGGTATTTGGGTTTTCATTGCCTTCCTCTGCAACGTGTGGGTGCAGGTCACATGTCAGGATTATCTGGGTATATCTCAGTTAATCATTTCCCTGCCATTACAGGGGCCTGAGGCCTGGTGCACCTCTGTCCCTCCTATGCTCTGACTGACACATAATGTGGTCTATTCTCGTGTCAGCTGTAATACTTTGGTCTAATTTTGGTTGTTGGGTTTAATGGGTGGGTGTTGGGTGGTGGTGGCCTGTGATATACAGGAGCTCAGAGTAGGTGAACTGGTGGTCCCTTCTGGCCCAGAGCTCCTTGACTCAATAGACACCAATCCCTCACTTCTCAGCCTCTCCTATGTACAGACTCTTCCTCCTTCCTGACATCTCACTGTGGTAAAAAGTTTGCATGCATCTGCGTCTTATTGTAGGGGGAACACTAGTAGTCACAATAGTTCAGGTTGCAAGTGTGTTTCATTCTAGTTCCCTACTTTCATTTGCTTATAACTTTCTGAAATGTTCAGTCTGACATTTTCCAGTCCTGGTGTATGGCTGAAAGTGAACGTTGGGGGAAAGTTTGTGCAGAAATGGTTCAGGTTGATATTCGGTCAGGTGAACTTTGAGGGCCTGCAACTCAAAATCAGTTTGAGCAGTGGTCTTACCATATTTTTAAAAAAGCATGTTCGTTTCATTCTGCCGAGCATCTGTTGCGAGAGATGAATAAACAGTAGGATTGCTAAACAAACCACGTTCCTACAGGGTAGGGACAGCTCCAAAAAGCACAGATCATTCCCACTTCATGTTTAATTCATCACAGGTGTAGTCAAATATATTATAATCCATTTACAATGTAATTTTTTTGTAATACCTATGGGAATAATGAGTCTGATACGTGGCCAGATGGTCTCAGGTGAAGGGAGGGAGTGCTTTGTGCTAATGGCAAATTTGAAGGAAGGCCATTAGAGTGGCTTCATATTCTGAGGTCTCTGATGGAGGTAGGGACTAATCTTACCGAGAAACAGGGGCGAGGTTTTATATGAGAAATGTAATGGTCGGATCAATGAGGCTGTCTCATTGGACAGATTGGAGAGTCATAAGCTTTGGAAGAGCTTTGACAGTGATGAAAAGGACATGTTAATCTATTAAAGCAGACTCTGCTTCTTGGAGATAGTGCATGGATATATGACCCACAGAGTTGTAAATCCCAGATTTGTGGAAGATGTGTCAAATAATGAATGGAAAGTGTGGCCCTGTCACTGTATGTAGGCTGTTGGATGCTTTTAGGACTATTGACAATGTGCTTGAATTCTTTGGTCTCTAATCAGAGTCAGTGGCAGGCTTTGCAGAAAAAGGTGAAAGTACTCATATCTTCAAATAATGGCCACCATTTGAGAATCCCAGCTGAGATTTGCTTTGTTCAGCAGAGCTGGGTGCCCTGCTCCTGAAATGTCATCCCGTGCCTTGTCTTGTATTTATTTGGGCAGAAAATATATTTTCTTGTATCCTTGTAAAGTGCTTATAAACCCACACAACTATGTAATAATGATCAATGGGTTTTATTTTTCCATGATGTGAAACTGATGAATACCCCTGAATTTTGGGGAAGGTTAGATTCATATCTTGATGTTTGTGGCTCAGGCTCAACAACTTTTTTTGTTAGGGTCCCAAAAGAGTAAGGATTGGATTTTCCAAAGCACCTCAGTGACCTTGGAGCTCGCGTCCCACTGAAAATCATTTGTGCTCTCTAAACCCATTAACTACTGGTCACTTTTGGGAGGACCATGAAGTTAGCTGGACTGGAATTACACATGCTTTCCAGTAGAGTCACTGCATTACATGTAATAATTTGTAGAATAACGTCTGGTTTCAATGATTATCAAAACTTATCATCCCTGGATTAAAATACAGATATATTCACGTTGCAGATGTTTGCATTCTGATTATTTATACAGCCCCTTGTGCTCTTCAGACAAGGAAAGCATCTGACCTTGGCCCTGGGGATCTTACACTCCTAGTAAGAATATTACTGTTATATTGTCGTTGTTTGGAAAACAACCGTCCGATGAAAAGGTGGAAGCATTATGGTATTGTGCTTACAAGACTGGGTCAGATCTGGAGTCCATTCCTGGCTCTGCCACTGGCAATCTGTGTGACTTCAGGCAAATTGCTTAATCTCTGTGCCTCAGTTCCCCATAAAATAAATGGGGATGATAATGCATCTTCTGTCCCATCCCTTGTCTGTCTTGTCTCGTTAGAGGTAGGGGGCAGGGATTGTCTGTGTTTACAGTGTCTAGCACAGTAAGGCCCTGAGTTTGATTGGGATGTCTAGGCACTACATAATACAAATACTAGATGACGATAATGGGAGGCATGTGCCTTTTAGAAAATGACGCAGACAAAGCCAGTTAGCTTTCACTTATCCGACTTTCAGTCTGTAGGGAAGAAAAATGTTTGGAACCGTCTGGTGGCTGGAGGGAAGTGCACTTTTGAACTTTGTCATGAAGCTGATGGCTTTGGCTCTCACACTTTGCAACAGTTCCAATATCTGGTGTTATGAAATGGTTCAGAGGTGGCAGTGCATTAAGTTGCAAGGGGAGGGTTGTTTTTAATTAGCAAGTGAAGTACAGAGTTGTAAGAACCTGTGGAAGCCCGATTGTTTGCCTGAGTACATTTCCATTCCACTGGCTGTGTCGTTGGCTGATAGGAGTGACCACTTATTTCACCCCTCATTCACAGGACCTATATTTCTAATTTGTAAGAGCCCCTGGCAACTGGCACTGATCAATGTTCCTGCAGGTTGATCAGTATTGCAAATGCAAATATGTTGTAAATGATGAAGTGTTCTAGAAAACAAACTTTTAGCAGGAAGACCAGGAAAATAACTCCGTTCCCAAAGTTCCTAATATAGTTGGAATGGTGTTGCAAGCTTATTGACATAAGGGTGAAGCATGTCATGACACAGCTGCCTAAAAGCACCAGCGGTGATTTGTACATTTGAATTTTCATTGCTATGTTATGTAACCGAAGAGCTGCATGAAAAAACAGCAGTAACTGCATTTCTGCTCCTTAATTCCTTTGGCCATCTGAAGTAGAGACCACAAGACTCATGCTGCTGAAGATCTGGATGTGGAATTTCCATTATTGGAGGGAATGTTGTCCAGTGGTTAGGTCAGAACACAGCCCTGTAACCGACTTGCTTTGTAACTGAAAACTAGACAGTGCACACATTTGTTTCTGAGAGTGTAATGGTACATATTTCCCGGAGTTTTTGCGAGCCTTAAATAATTATTGTTTGGAAAACAAATTTAGATCCATAGATGCAAAGCAATGCATCAGTGGAAAGAATTATTACTTGGTACTGATAGGAATTCCATACATTTTTTTTGTGTGAATAATATATTCTTGTGAATGTGAATAATCAGCACAGCAGTTTTTCTCTCTCCTGCTCCTTAATGAAGAAAATGTCATGGGTCTTTGGATGAAGGGTAAGTCTTTCCTTCTGCCGGTGTATACAATGTCTAATGCTTACTCCACAGCCATGTACATAGATGTGTGTTCCTTCATGATCATTTGTGTTTTGCTCAGCATTTGCCGTTGTGAATGCAGCTCCTGTACATGAACTGTTTCTAATGAAGCATACTCCTGATTCACAAAAATGGGGTGAGGGGAAAGTGTTGGCTATCAGAAAGCCTCTTTCACTTTCCATAGCTGAATACTCTAATAATCAATCGGGTAACAACCAATAACATAATACAAATTCAAACAAACCAATCTGTGTTAATGCAGTGTTAAGGTTGCACAGTTCAGCAATGCAGAAGTTTAGGTTGAGCATGTAGCCTTAATTCTTCCCCTTGTATGTGTTATTTCTCATGCTAAACACTATTTTCTACAGCCTTTCGGTCTCCATGGGTGTGAACAGCGATGCACACCAAAGTGCTGCCATGTAACTCCCCCATGCTGCAGATGCAAATTTAAAGGTGCCTAATTTGCACGACCATAATCCTGTTCGAAGAGGCTATTTGCTGCCCTGTAGACGTGCCCTAAAATAAGCCATGATCCACATAATTAAAGGGTGTTGACATCAGGGAGTCACTCTGGATTTATGTTTGTGTAAATGAGAGCAGAGCATGGCTCTGTATCTTAGTCATATATGCAAATACTGAAATAAGGCTGGCTGTTCAAACGTAACTGTAAGGC
Source organism: Mesoclemmys tuberculata (assembly GCA_007922155.1). Classification (NCBI taxonomy): domain Eukaryota; kingdom Metazoa; phylum Chordata; order Testudines; family Chelidae; genus Mesoclemmys; species Mesoclemmys tuberculata. The sequence goes on along the minus strand of ML675715.1, from coordinate 3,399,860 downwards.
CGAGAGCTAGAAGGCTTAGCAGGCTGGAGCTCTCTGCTCCCTCTATAGGGGAAAAGGGAGAAAACCATCTCTTGTCAGCCTCTTACATGAATGATGATGTTGTTTACCCATAGTTCTACATACGATGTTTTGTTGCTTTAGTTGGAATTTGTCTGTTCTGACTGTATAAATGATAACTGTTGTAATTGTGCCCATAGGAGGGTGTAGGAAATGTGCCCTGCAGTAAGTGTGTCACCCTTCCTTTCAGGCAGTGGTCTCTGGTTTGGGAATGGAGTTCAAGTTCATCAAGAAGAGGGCAGAGGACTCTATCCTAGAGACCAGGAGCTGTATCCAAGGGAGTGGGGATTCTTACCAGCAGTTGTTGGTTTGTTTGCTCTGTTTCCTGGTGATTCTGAACCCTGTATGGAGTGGGACAGAATAGGACTGGACCAGGCGAGGCTAAGCTCAATTGGTGGCAGCAGATCAGAGCTGGCTTTGCGGCAGAGCTGGACTGGAATGGTGTTGGTGCCGAGCTGACTTCCCAGACCAGCGACGGTGATGCAGAACTAACTTCACAGTGCGTCGATAGCGAGTGGCAGCGCAGAGCTGAATTTCACAGTGGGGCCTGCTCTGACCAGGAGCGGCAGAGCTCATGTCACAGGGCTGGGACAGGAGCCGCACATCAGAGCGGTACCTGGTGGTGCAGACTTTCTTGACTGGCGCAGACAGGCAGAGGAGAGCCACTCTCTGATACCTCACTGACCACCACTGAGTCTTAAATAGATCCAGGAGTGGGGCTTGAGGTGGATGGGGATTGTGTGTATGCCTTCATCTTAAGAAAAGGGTGTGTTCTTAACTGGTTTAGCTAACTTGAATTAAAATAGCAGTGAAGACACAGCAACTCTGTAATTGGCCTGTGTTGACTAATGCGGGCTAGCTAACCTGAGTTGAGAACATACCAAATGGTTTTTTTGCTTGTAGGAATGATATACCTTAGGCTATGTCTACACTATCCAGCACTTTCGGTAGGGTGTAGTGTACATCCTTGCATAGCCCCCCTAGCATGGCAATAAATAGCAGAGTAGCCGATGAGGCACAGTGTACGTAAGCGGAATAAAGCCAAGCCCGACACACTCTCCACTTGCCCAAGCTCTTGTTTTTAGCAGTGTCATGTCCCGCTGCCTCCTCCCTGCAGGAAAACACTCCTGGGAGCAGGCAAGGGGGAGGCAGTGAGGAAAAGCTCTGCCATCTCCCTGGTGCAAGAGCCTTCCTCTGCCACAGGAAAAGACTCCAACAGTCAGAGCCTGCAGGGAAAAGCTCCGGCAGGGGGGAGGTAGCTGGAAAAAGCTCAGGTCCCCCCCTTCCCTTGACGCAGCAGGAAACTGCTGAATCTCTTCCCGCTTTCTACCCCCTGCCAGAGCCTTTCGCTGACACGCAAAGCTACACACTGCAGTGTGGATGCAACCCGCTTTTTAATGTGGCATGTAGCTATATGCACACCGCCAAAAGTGGTGTGTGAGGCAGATGTAGCCTAAGAGTTCTGGGACTTGATGAGCCAGACAATTCCTACTTGAAGCTGTAATGCTCCTGAACTCAGGCTGGGTTTTGCTCATTTTATTGTATGTAAGTAAATATAGGGTTATCGAGAGTCTGGTGTCTGGCCTCTGCCTTTTATCTTGGGGAATGGGACTTGCGGTTCCATGGGCCCAAGTTCTCCCGAGTGCTCATGCGTGAGGAGGAATTACCTAGAAAGGTGACCAGGAAGGCTCTATTTTGATTTCCCAGAGCTAGAAGTAGCTGTATGGCCCTGGATGGGCGCCCAAGCTTAGTTTTATTTATTTTAAATAAGAACCCCTCAACAGTTTGAGCCCAGCCCAGGGTTACATAACTATCACATTTCTGGACTTTTGATTGCTTACCTAGTCATCTACAATTTTGCATTAACATAGGTTTTTACATTAATTTTCCAGTTGTTTTAAAAGCCAAGCATAGGGAGAGACCAATCATCAAAGGCCAACTGATGCCAGTTGAACTCATTAGCAAGCTGAGGATGTGTAGATTCAGCACATACTACTTGACCAGAAGCTGACTTTATTCTTTAGTATTACAAGCGAAATATACTTGTATGCCTCCATACACTTGCAAGTGCACACTTAAAAAATATCCTGAAGGTGTTATGAGCATCCCCAGATTCCTTGCAATTTCCCCGATCTGCTTTTTTGGGGGAGTGTTTTTAGCAGTTTAAACCTTTCTAAAGCCTTAAAGCTGCATAAGCAGCTTAAACCGGTCAAAAGTCTTAGATCATTTTAAACAGCTTGTGCCAGTATAAGGACTCGGATTGTCTTGAGTTCCTTAAACAGAACTAAAGCTTTAGTATCAGGATTTGGTCAGTCTCACCTTTGGTTGACTGGTGCATGGTAAGTCTACTAGTGTGTGGCTTCCCAGTGACCTGATCAACAACAGTTGGTCTTTGCCATCTGATGCCTGTTAGAAGAGATCCCACTTCTAGAATTCTGCTTAAAGTTGGACATTTATTCACTCAGGAGTAAAGGAATATAAAAGTTAAGGATGAATGCACAACCTTAACTCTGCCTCCTTTATGCATATGTGTTCTGGTAGTCTTTAGTTACCGCATGTGATCCCAGATATTGTAGACACCTACATACATGTAACGTGTAGGGCAATGAATGATATTACATTATGGGTAGGATTTGAAAAGATCCTAAGGGAGTTACATGCCCATTGAATCATCGATGTCTAACTCCTTATATGCCTTTGAAAAACCCATCCAATAATGTAAAGACCGTATGTGACCATGTAATTAAACGCTCTTTCAGACGTTTGAACAAGGGAGAATGATTTCATGCTGTGTAGCTAACCTTAACTTTTACATTTTCTTAATTTTGAGCGCTGTCTCTGCAGCCTTCTCATTGTGCTAACATAAGGCCTAATTATCCTCCCATTCCTTCCAGCGACAATCGGAAATAACCCATTGGTTTCTGTGACGGGAGAATTAGGTCTATAGTGTGTGGGTTTTTTGTTTTTGTTTTTTAACATTTAAATTAGATGAGGAGTTTCAGCTCGACAACTGGCCATGCTCAAAGGCTGAATCTGCCTGCATGTGCTTTTCCTTAGAGGATTGTGACACTTTCTTTTTTTTCCTCCAGTTGAAAATCAGGAAGTGGAAACAGCCTCATTAACTTTCCCGCTGAAGGTCGCTGGATATGCCAGCCCTAAAACTACAGTACTAATAAAAGCTGCAGACAGGGACATTTTCCATTCGGACCTTCTTACTTCCAGAAGGGGCCAGCGCCACTTCTTCTGTGTCCAGCCATCAGATGCTGCTTTGCAGTTTGCACACCCAACGAGACGTACACTCCCTCGCAATCCAAGCTTCGGCCTTCAGGACAGGAAATCAGCGCTTTGGCTATTTTGGCCATGACACTGCACAAATCCCATCAGTGGGGCTGACAGGTTGGCCACGCAGAGTAAAATATATCTTCATTACAATCGTCACAGCAAAGGTGACCTATTCTAAACCATTCCGGAGTATTTCTTCACAATGTGTACAAACGACTACAAATTAGTATTAAACTTAAACTGTTCTCACTGCCTGGATATGATAACATTGTAACAGAATCAAATTAACGGGAAATGACAATGTTACAGTTCATAGTAAAGACTGTAATTTGTAAACTAAGCTGGCATCTCCATTCACTTTGAAAATGAGCTCTGTCATATGACATTTCCATTTTTCTGTTAAGGTTGCACACGCGCACTTTTCTAGCAGCCTGGGATATCTTATAGCCTATAGCAAAGGTAAGAGATTTCAGATACCAGGAGGAGAAAAGATTTTAGGATTTTCATAATGTTAGAACTATTCTAACTCATATTTATAGGAATTTTTGGAAAACTAAAAGCCAATTCCTTTTCCCTTTCTAGAAATAGTTTTGGGATTTTTCCCCATTTCTCACACACACTTATTTTGTTTTATTGTGAAGCTGCTCAGGAATGCTGAGCTGCTGACACTGCTTAGCCATAGCACAGCTGCTAACGAGTCCCGGGCTCCTGGATTTTATTCATTTAATACATTTACTTAATGTATTTATTATCCAGAAAAATAGCATCCAAGTGTTTGTTTGAAGGTGAACTATTTGTTTCAATATGCCAAATCCTGAGTACTTTAGCAGTTGTAGATAGTATCAAAAATATTTAAAACCTAATAGAAAGCCAGAATGCTATTGTAATAGCTGTCAGATCATCTGCTGGGAGAACACAGACTCCTAAAGCCAAGTCTTGGCACATATGTGGAGGGGATGTGATTTTCATGTACAGTATATTGCATTCAAATGTATGCATTTGTCTTTTCACAATTTGCCTACATTTTTGTTCCCGAATTTGATTGGCATTTTTAAATTAAAAAGCTGGTCTCTTTAGAAACAGTCTACAGCGAAGGAATGCCCTGAGTCCAGAACACCTTGGAATTGCTCGGTGCTATAGATTCAGTCCTAGCCTGACTTCTTGGGTAGTAGACTGTAAACGCAGATCTCTAGTTCATAGTAAAAAAAAGTTACCTTTCTTCCTTCCGCATGTCTGGTCCAAGGAGGTCGGTATTAACGTTGCTAGCAGTGTGAACACATTGCAGCTGGATAAATCCCAGATGAACCAGGGCAGAGAATGGCAGCATCATTTTAAAGCCAGCTGATTCTTTCCCTTTTGACTAGAAAAATAAAAGCTATCTTGAAGAAGGTAGAGTGGGCTGGGTCACTGCTTTTGCTATTTTTCTATAAGCAGCGTCGATGGGTCTTAGCTGTGCTGGTCGATGTGGCCGTGTCGGCCCCAAGTGAAATGTGGTATAGTAACCCCTGTTTGGACCTGCATTTGAGGATCCTGAAGGGAAGTTCGCTCTGAAGGCCTGAGCACGGGCCTCTCTTGTGTCTCAGTTCTAGAGGGAAACATGAGCAAAATGAGTTGCTAGCTAATTGTAAGCAAAAGCCCTCGACACGACACGAAAAACAGAGTTAAAATGAAGAAAAAAGTTAAAAGTGAGCATAAAGAATAAGCTCAGCTCCTTGCCTGCTTGAGCAAAGCTCCCTAAAATACCTGTACTCCCCACAGGGCAGCCTAAGGCCTCCAGGGCCACTCTTGTTTTGGCAAGCTTCTGTTCCCGCACGGAGTTTCCCTGGGGTTCCATGTCAGCACAGGAGCATCTCATTGCAGGACTGGGATCTAACAGTGGGAACAGGTGCAAAAAGACTTTTATATCTGATAGAGACGATGCACCTGCTGCACGGAGTTGTGCTGGGCATCGTGGAACATGTTCAACAGCTCCCAGGACCTGCAGCACTAGGTGAGAGGCCTGTGTGTGGACTCTGCTGTGTGAAACAGGATGGCGACTGGAGAGGTTTTGCATTTTTCCGGCTCTCAGCAGTTCATTCACGTAGGTGCAAGCTGCAGTAGCACAAATCACCAGGGCAGATCCGCTCTGGCATAGGCCCTGATTTAGGGAAGCATCCATATTCAGGACAACGTTTAAGCACATGCTTAACTTTAAGCAAGCTCTTAAGGGCTGTCCTGAATAAAGATGAATGTAAGCATGTTCCTAAGTGCTTTTCTGAAGAAGAGCCAAAATTTGGATCCTACAGCTTACATCACTTCTCCCGCCTGTGGTGCTGCAGCTGTGGAAAATTGTGCATCTGATTTTACCTAGTGCAGACCAGGCCTACGTGAGCTACAGTAACTTAGTAAATGAACCACTGCGAGCAGTTATTTGCATACTGACACACAGGGAAGGAAGTGAAAAGTGTTGCTGCTGCTACCTGTGCAGTAGAAGATAAACGTGAAGTAACTGAGGTACTGTAACATTAGTAGATTTGCACATGGATTAGCAGAAGAATTCCCAGCTCTCTGCTGCTTGCGAAGAGTCCTTAGCCCTGTTTGACCCGAGATTTAGTTAGCAATGTGGTGTTTCTTACACAATTCTTAGAAATCTCTAGGTGTGGAGTGTGTGTGGCCATATACATAGGGGTAGGTATTTATCACATGGGGGTAAAGCAAGTGTATAAACCGAAGGGCCACATTCTGGCAGGATGCTCTACTACAGCACCTGCCAGAGAATCTGTGAACCACAGGGGAAGGTGGAGGCAGAGATGGTTTCCATGATCAACTCTGGCTCTCCTCCGCTCCATGTCAGAACTTGGGGATACGCTACATTGTAGGCCCCCTGTGACACAAGCTGTAGGGGCATGTTTGGGTGTGGATAGCTAGGGGTCAGGGAACATGGGCCAAACATTTGTGTGCATATGCCTCTTTACTAAGGCTAGTGATATTTTTGCATCTGTTTTTCTCTCCCCTCCCTCAGCAATACAGATTATTGTTGCTGGGGGCTTTAGTTAGAGCCACCCCCAGTCAGAACACCAGTTCACATGAAAATTGTCTTCCATCCGTAATGCACTCCTGCTTTGTAGCCAGGTGGCTTGTTTCCAGAATTTGTACCGATTTGTATGGCGCTGTGTGGGCTAGGTGGGCATGGTCTTGCTATAAGAAAACTGAGAAGCTTCTGAAAAATTGGGGCAGGTGGCAACCCTGGCACCATCTCCAGATCATGTGAGCATTGCTTGAATAAGCTCTGTGACCGTCATGCACAAAGATAACACATGTGCCACAGCATATTAGACTATGTCTTTTCTTCTGTACGAAAGAAAAGGGGGTAATTTATGGTTGGTATGAAATCATGTCCATTTCAGCATATCAAATCATGTCCATTTAGCTTTGCGAAAAGGAAGATTAAGTGGGGACCGTATTCAGGTGGTGTTAAATTATGAAGGAAATAAATAGGACAAACTAATTTCCCTAAATTACTGGGCCAGAGATGAACACCAGAACTAATGGCCACAAACTGATGGAAGGGTTGGGCACATCAGGGATTTAGAGTGGGCCCAATATGTTAAACAAACATGCAAAGATGGGCAAAATTAAATCTTGTGTTTTAGGGTGTAAGATGCTTGGTGCAAAGACCAGGCAGGAATTTCCAGTCTGTAAACGGCAATGCATTGCTGGCCAGGTGCATTTCACCTTCCTTTGAACCTTCTGCTGTTGGCCATTGGCATAGGCAGGATGAGAGAAGAAGGAAGGTTATACAGAAACAAGGACCAGTAAATAAGTGTGTTGTGTGTTTTTTTTTTTTTTTTTTTTTTTTAATGTCAGCATTAGTGGGTCCAGTCCTTTCCTACTGAGGGCAGTTGGAGTTTTGCCTTAGATTTCAATAGGACCAGGATCACGCTCAGTATTTGGGCAGTGGTTTCATCATACGTCTGTGATTTGCTTCAGTGTTCATCAGCTGCAGGATCCATGCATTGCACCATCTGGGCCATTCCACGAACCTTTTGTTTTCTCATGAAATGGCTGTGAATGCTGCTGCTGTTTGTTGGTTCTGCATTTCACTCGTTTGATCCCTGTTCCTTTTCTGGACCTTACCACCTCTCAAAATGCTTGGAGCTTCCCGGAGAAAGTCTGACTCCTTGTTAAGCCTGTTTTGCTGTCAGTGTGGTTAGTCTGTTGCCACGGCAGCAGCAAGTTACACAATGACTTGGGAGATCTACATTCAAGAGCTGACTTTGATCTGTGGGCTCTGGGCCAGAGAGGATTTAGATGAACCACGGGCTCTGGTCTAGGGGAACAACATGACCCACACGAGCTGTGGAAAGCCCAGCTGGACGATTCACTGGCGCTGGCACCAATACAGCAGCTCCTATTCAGTGATCCACTGAACAGGATTGAATCCTGCCCTTCTGGCTGCTGCAAATGGTGCTGGTCACGGTACCCGGCACAGAGAGAAACAGGCACATGTTGCCAGCACCAACAGCCCCACAAACAGCATTAACATTTGTAACTGCCCCGGCTGTGAGCAGCTGTGGCTGAACTTCCACAGCAAACAGCTAGAACCGTGAACTGCCCTCGCTGAAATGATGTATGTCGCTTAGATTGCCGGGATGCCATAAGTGCAGTGTCATCTAGTAGCTCTGACCTTCGCTTTCTGGAATGCCTTTAAGCAGCTTCCTTTTTGTGCTCCAGTCAAATGCTGACCCGCTAAAGAAGCAGAGTACAGGTAGGAGGAGCACAGGATTAAGGGAAAAGGGCCACCCTGCAGCCAGGCAGTCACACATCTCTAGAACTGGATGCAGTCCCTTGCAACCGTCCCAACCCCCGCCGTGATGTACTTCTGCGCTCAAAGCAAAGTTTGTAATAACATTCAAGAGACTCGCTGGCAGTAAAAAATATATTGGTGCTGTCAACGCGCGGTGCGGCTAATCCTAGAGGGGAACACCTGATATGTAGCTGCAAATTGGGCAAAGTACTTTTGTTTTTTAATGTGTAGGGGGAGAGAGAGAGAGAGAGAGAGAGAGAGAGAGAGCTGCTTTGGATATATTAATCGCTAGTAAAATAGCACATCCAATCTGTTTATGGTTTGTGAGGTGGGGGGATGTCATGTAGAAGTTCCTTGTCGCTGGGTGGAAAGCAGACATCAGAGTGGAAGATGGAGAGGTGAAGTGATCACACAGTGAGTCTGTGGCAGAGCTGGGAATTTAGCTTGCATCTGTTGAGTCCCAGTCCAGTTTCTTAACAACTCCACTCTGCCTTTTGCTTGCTGTGCATAGAACTCACAGTAGCTGGACTAGAACCCAGCGTAAGAGTTCAGACCTACCAAGACAATAACCAGGCTTTTGTCCCTTTGGATGTCACTGTTCAATTCCTGCTGTGGATCCCATCTGAAGTCTGTGCTCTCATATAGCAGAGTGCTGCTTTGTTGGACTCGACCATTTATTTTACTTGAAATAAAATAACATTCTCTCTTCATTGGCAGGAATCATTTGCCCTTCTGCAGCCTCTGTCTTTGAGCACTTTCCTTAGGAATGTACATACAATCTTTCATTACATGACTGCACTACGCAGGGCAATATGACATTATTTGGCCAGTAATACAATATATAAGAACTGCACCCTTTATTTCTCCTCCAATAAGCAAATTGAATTATGTGCTCTACAGTATTTAACCTGCCCCTTTTGTGCAACTTTGCATACATACATGTAGCATTTTTTTCTCTTGCATAAATGTTTTGTTATCAAGTAAGTAATTAAGTGAGGCTTAGTATGAAACTGCCATCTCATCTGGGTGACTTCCTCATTGGGGGATCTCCCTCTTAAGGAGTATTTATGATGATGAAGCTTAACTATTATTTCTGCTGTTTAAAAAAAAAAAAAAATTTTTTTGTGTGGCTTGCATTTTCCATGTCCAGTGTGCTTTGTGGAAATGAATTGTAAGTACATTCAGAGGCAGTCCCAGATTATACAGTTGAGAAGCCTTTGAACTTGTTTGTGAATTGAGCCTTGAATATTATATGCTAAAGCCTCACTATTCATGTTAATTAGTGGGAAACCCCTTGTGGTTGGTTAGTTCCAGGCAGACAGCTGAAGCACATATTTAAAAGACACAGTTATTATAAGAAAACCTTTCCCTTTTGTTTGTGGCATGCAGATCCTGCGAATGGTTGATATAGTGGATGTTGAGATCCTAACTTGTAAGTTCAATGGTGGTTGAGTTTTGTGATTGCTGTTTGTAATGCTCTGTGGATAAAAAAAAGTGAGTTCCAAAGCCTTTTGGTGTTGATGTATTGCCCCTCCGGGGAGCATTTGGATGAAGGGGTCGGATGCTCATAGTGATTGACCCAACAAACATGCCTTGTAATGATAGACTCGTATAGTTCAATCTATTTAGCTTAACAAAGGGAAGGTTAAAGGGTGACTTGGCCTCTGTCTGTAGGTTTCTACAAGGGGAACAAGTATTGGATAGTGGGGTCTTCAGTGTAGCAGAGAAAGGTGTAACCCGATCCAGTGGCTGGAAGTTGAAGCTACTCAAATTCAGATGGGAAGTAAGGTGTAAGTTTTTAACGGTGAAAGTAATTAATTATCTGAACAATTTACCAAAGGCCATGTCCATCACTCACAATAGGATGTTTTTCTAAAAGCTCTGCTCTAGGAGTTATTTTGGGGAAGTTCTCTGGCCTCGTTTATACGGGAAGTCAAATTAGGAGATGAGACATAATGTTCCCTTCTGGCCACGGTGCCTATTAATCTATAAGATAGGAAGCAATGCATTATATTTGCTGATGTTTTCAAAGGTTAGGCAAAATTTTACACCTTTCTGAATGGTACTCAGAAATGATTATTTACTTAATATTTATGTTGCAGTAGCACCTATAGACCAATTAGATTGGGGTCCCATTCTTCTAATCAGTATACAAACATATAGTAAATAACAGCCCTTTACCAAAAAAAAGCTTACAGTCTGAAGGATAAGACATAACAGGTGGATGAGACAGGCAGGCTGTGGTGGGAATGACACGGTAACTAAAATAAGATGTGTGCGATTCTTAGCCAGCCAGGAAGAGTATGGTTGGTTCAATTGGAAGTAGTTACAACTGTTCAGATACTGTGATGGTAAATAATATAGATGAGTATAAAAATAACCTGAAGTGATTTGTCATATTAAAATCGCAACGAGAAGAGAAGACAAGACCAGCTAATCTAGCTAAGTATCCTATCGGACAGTTATCAGTATGGAAAGCTTAACAGAAAGTTCCAAGAAGCCCACAGTAGAATGTTACCGAATCAGTTGCACGGGGGGGGTAGAGCTGGTTTAAAATTATTTTTCTCCCCATGAAAAAAACTGATGAAAACAAAAAGCTTATGGTTTTCATTTAAAAACTTCCACAACATTTTTCAGGTTTTTGTCAAAAAACTGAAAATGAGAAATTAAAAAAAAAAAATTTTCAATAATTATTCCAAACATTTCCATCTAGTTGGTTAAGTTTTTTTTGCTAGATGCAAATGTTTTTGCCTGACTTGCTGCCATGTTTCAGTTTTCAGTTCCCAAAAACTAAAAATATCTTTAGAAATTGTTGCATTTTGTTTTTCTCAACTTAAACCTGAAAATCTTTGTATATTCCTGCAGATACTTACATTGACAAATAGCCGTTTTCTCCTGAACAGTTTCCTTAGTAGAACCTGCTGTCTCCTTGCAAGGTGAAGACTTTGAACTTGATTCTCGAGTGTGTTGCATCATGTGTTGTCATTGACACCTGTGCATAGTGAAAGCAAAAGAGGTGTAAACCCTGCCAATTCCGAATTACAGTGTTTTAAACACCGCACAGTTGTCAGGAATTATGTAAGTACAAGACAGTGGAGGAGCAGGTCCTTTGTTTCTACACTCTTGTCTGATTTAGGAGTTCACAATTTTGTGGCTCTGGATGTAGTGATCATTCAGATAAAACATTAGGAAGATTGAGGGATGGAAGCCAAATTGACAAGGTTCCAGTGTGCTAAAGAACTTTGCGCAGGTTAAACAAATTCCATTCTGAATGCTCTTTGGCTCATTTTTTTTTGCAAATACTTAATCTGTCCTCCAAATTTTGAAGGCTGTGAGCTCTGACCTGGGCCTCAGCAAAACCACTTTGCTGAAGTGTATTTCTGGAAGAAACACGCATTTCCTCCAAGATACAGCATGTCATGCTAGCAATTAGAAATTTTACATGCACGCAAATGTGGAGCAATGGCTCAGCATGCAGACTGTCTGTTACCTTCTCATGCTGGTGGGCATGAATCTCCTTCCTGGCATTGTGAGCATCTGCAGAACTAATTAGGTAGAAAACAGGCCTAGGGGAAAACCCCTTTCTCTTTTTTTTTCTTTTCCAGTGCAGTGAACAGAAATTTGCAAGACAAAAGAATTTGCTTTGCATTGTGCATTTTGCTTTCTGTCTTTGAGTTACATGGAAACACACCTGCCATTTTACTGCTTCCTGCAGCAGATGCAAATAAAGCATCCTCACAGGAAAATGTTACATCCCTTAAAATAAACGGTGCTGTTCAGTGGTGCGTTTTGTTTCTGTTTTCCTGCTGGAATGTGTCTGCAAAAACAGAAAACCACAAGATAAAAATACAGTTGCCCACCAGTAATAAAGAGGGGTTTCTGTCAAAGGTGCGGTCAAACTCGTGTCTATTCAGTTTCATTTTCCAGGGCAGCAAATGTTTTTTTTCTTTCTTTTCTCTCTTTTTCCTTCCCCTTCCTTCCCCTACCTCCTTTCTGTTTTCAGAAGCTCCTTGACTGGCTCTGCCCACAAACAGCGCCTACTGGGTGTGCCAGTCAGCAACGCTGCTTCAGGCATTTACTTGGCACAGGATCACTGACTATTGTGCAGCAGCAGCAGCAGTGGGGGGTGGTCTGGTTTCATGCCCTTTCAAGGCTACAGCAGATGCAACTTTGAGCGTGTATGTGCGTTGCAGCGTCTGGCTCCCCCCCCCCCTTGCTGTTATGTCTAAAAGCCCCAATAGAAAAGAGTTACAGATTCCTAATGGGTCAGAAATCTTCTTGTTCTTGGTTCTCCCACCCCTGAGTCAGACTACGTCTGGTACATTGAGACCTTGAAACCTGTCTGCTGTAGGAGTTTCATTCTCGGTTCATTTAATGAAGGTCTCTCGAGCAAAAAGCCCTCAGCGTCCTGTCCCTCAACAGCCCTCCTGTGTGAAGCTCCTATGCCAGTGCAGACATACTGAGTAACTAGTGTGTGTTTGTGTGTCTCTCTCTCCTTCTGTCTATGGAGAGAGATGCACCTCCACATGCATATACAGCTCATCCGTGTCGCTCTGTACATGGATAATTAGTAATAGCGTTTATGCCGTCCCTAGATCCTTTGAGTGAAGATCTCAAAGCACCAGTCGTCGGCCCTGCTATGCAATAGCAAAGCAGCGTCTTTGCTGTGGTCTCAACAGCACTGCTTGGAGACGGTGGCTTTACTTTCTGAATCGCTATGTCGCTGCTGAACCTCCACCATTCTTTAAACAAGACGTGAGCGCTGTTATTAGCATTGTTTCACTCGGACTGTGGAGACAGAAAAGAAACATCTCGACATGAATCATCTCCAGGGCCAGCGGCTGGACTTGGTTTCCGTTCGTGTCGAGGTGACTCGCTGGCCTCAAAAGGTGAACTGGTGATGGTTGCAGAGGGAAGGAAAGGCCTGTCTGTGAGTGGGCAGGGCCACGGTGGGCTCTCTGGGAGCTGCCAGGAACTGGATCAGGGAGTCTATGCAGGGGGCGGTTGGGTTCAGTGGGATTGTTTCAGCACCTCATGAACAGGGAGGGGGTGGACTACGATGCCTGCAAAGGTGGGGTAGGTTTTGCGGGAGCAGTGAGGCGTAGAGTGAGGGTAGAAAGTACAAGTAAATCTGAACTCTGCAAGCAGGAGAACACACGTGGGGGAAGGCTGTCTAGCGTTGCCAACTTTCTAATTTCTGAAACCTGGACTCCCCTGCTCCACCTCGTCCCTTGAGGCTCCACACCCCACTTGCTTCTCTCTCTTCCTCCCCCCGTCGCATGCTGCTCTCCCCCTTCTCCTTCTTCATCGCTTGATCCTCTCCATCTCCCCCGCCACTGCCGCCAGCTGGGCGCTCTCTGCTCCAGACGGGCTGGGAGCTGCAGCCCGACGCAGTGCTTGCTACCTGCTTGCCCAGGAGATATAGGTAGGAGGTGGCCCCAGCTGAGCAGGCACTGGCATGGGTTGATGACCTGGGGCCTTTCTCCCCACCCGACCGCGGCAACCAGACTTCTGGTGTTTGGTCATTATATCTGACCAGATCTCCTTTTGGACCAGACTTTCTGGTAAAAAAACTAGACACCTGGCAACCCTAGAGGGAACAGATGTATTGGCACAGCCCAGATTGATTGAAACCATGGCAATTCTCCTATTAGAAAGGTGATGGAAGGAGAAAAATGTGGGCTTCCCATAGTGAATTAAAATCATTCTCTTTGTAGAATCATAAAAGATTAGGGTTACAAGGGACCTCAGGAGGTCATCTAGTCCTTCAGGAATAACCTTGCATTTTTGGCCCCCAGTCAGATATAAACTGTTTCTGGAAGAAGCCCCTTTGCCTGGCTCCAGCTCCCAGAAAATGCAAGTGAAAGGACCTTGAGATCAGGGGGTGCCACTCTGTTTCTAGCTGATCATCCTGTTGCAGACCCCTATCGAAAAAGGCCCCCAGGTGTCAGAACAGTAACCTACGGGAGTGCACAGCTGTGACTTTCACATTTCCAGTTTTCACAACAAAATAATTTATTTCTGGGCACACATTTGTGGGTGAGGGCCTTGTACAAGGAGGTGCCTTTCAGCGTGGACAAGAAATAGTTCCGAGGTTTTCAAGGGTCCCTTGCTTTTTGCTTGAGTTGCTGTTAGAATCTTGCTACCATGCTCACTGCATTTTTATTCTATTTTATTCTAATTTTTATTCACTGCATTTATTTTATTCTGTGTCCCCATCACAGACAAGGGCTAGGGTCAACTGTATGAGTGGTAGCACTTAAGCCCTGGTCCATACAGAGTTTAGACGTCTAACTGCCATTGATTTGCCATTGAAATCAATGGCAGTTTGGATCATAAATAATTTTGAGGATCTGATCTTGATTCTGGATTGATGTGCTATGGTCTCTGCTCGGAGGCTCCCCTCGCCATAGCAAACAAAGGGGGCAAGATACATTACAGATAAGAGGCCTAGATTCTGCTCTCTGTTACACTGGTGAAAATCCAGCAAAATTGAGCTGACTATAATGGAGTGATCCTGGATTTACACTGGTGTGACCGAGAGCAGGATCTATCAACAGTTGTTTATTCCTGCTGTGCCAAACCTGTGCACGGGGCTGTACATGCAGCTAAGAAATCAAGATTCTCATGTGTGTGAGATCAGAGTTTTTGGCTAGTTGTGCCCTTCAGGGCTGTGCTGGGGCCCTCTTGTCCCCCACCTGAGGCTACCGAGTGCAGAGCGGGCCCAGTCATCCCATAATCCCATTTTACCGCCCAGGCAGAGCGATGGAACTTTTGGCAATATCTGCTGCTCTTACGCACTATGTGACTTAAAGCCCTGCAGTGTAGGTGACGCGTCCTAGCGAGCGCCCTCTTGCAGCCTGGGAGGGGAAGTCTCTGTTGCTCTGGATTCTGGGGTGTTCCAAGCTTCTGACACCTCAGCACGCTGCAGCACCGGTTCCTCCCTTGGCATCTCTGGCACGTTTTCTGAGCACCGACGCTCAGGAATGGTGCTCTTCAGCCCACCTGACCTACCATTGCTGACCCTGAGAGATGTCAGTTACGTAAACGTGATGGTGATGGTAGGTCATCTTGATTTCCAGGCTGACATTGACAATCCTTTGATCCCTAACCCCTTGGGAAGGGCTAACAGGGATTTAAAAAGCCAGCTCCTAAGCAACCACAGGAGCTAGAGATCAGGGCAGTTTTGTGAGGGAGTTCAGAGAGGGAGTGTGGTAGGCAGACACACCAAACAAACATGCTCTAACCTTAGGCCAATACCCCCATCTCCCAATAAAATAAATAAGCAGAATGCCTGCAACAGTAAAAAATAATGCGGGCAGGAGTCCAGCAGCAGAGCGGGGGGTATCTGTTTATTGCACAGAATGCAGCATGTAAGATTCCCTGCCTTTTGGGCGGGTAGTGTACGTGT
Source organism: Mesoclemmys tuberculata (assembly GCA_007922155.1). Classification (NCBI taxonomy): domain Eukaryota; kingdom Metazoa; phylum Chordata; order Testudines; family Chelidae; genus Mesoclemmys; species Mesoclemmys tuberculata. The sequence continues at coordinate 3,384,324 of ML675715.1, read as the reverse complement.
GCATTTGGTGCAAGCAGCTCACGGCCCTCAGACACCTACCAGATGCTTTTGAGGCCAGAGCGGCCGAGCTGGAGGAGTTAAAGGAGACAGAGGGATACACAGAGGAGACGTTCTAGGACACGGCAGAACATTCCTATCACCAGTGTGACAGCCTCTGTGCTGTTAAGGAGGATGAAAGTCTCGGGGAAGGAGAACATCAAGCTGGAGCAGAAGGAAACAACCCCATAACTGGGACACTCCTTCCAGATGATGCACTCAGGATACCCTCCGGGAGAGGAGACTCCGATTATTTGGAAGAGACGGGTAATAGTAATGGGGGGAGTTGATTATTAGAAATACAGATAGTTGGGTTTGTGATGACTGGGAGATCTGCTGGAGGGGAGCCCAGATGGGAGACGGTGGTAATGGTGCATGCAGGTATCAGTGATATAGGAAAAGGTTTATTATTAGATTTATTAGGAGCTAGGGAATGTTTTGGGAAGGGAGGAGCTGATGTTGGAAGGATGGGCTCTGTCTCAACCAAAATGGAACCAGATTGCTGGCATGTCAGATTAAAAAGGTCATGGAGAATTTTTGAAACTAAGGGTTGGGGGGAAGCTGACAGGGATGGAGGAGCACACGGCTGGGCATGAATTTATTAAAGGGGGAACTCTGTACGTAAGTACAGAGGATAGGAAAGAAGTTGGTGAAGTGCAGGTAAGAGTTAGCGAGGAACGTTCAAATGTAAAAGAGACCCATTTAAATGTCATACATGAACGCCAGTATCTGAATACTGATCAAATGTGCAAGCGCTTGTATTCAAATGCTAGAAATCTAAAGATTAAGATGGGTAGAACTAGAGAGCCTGGCATTAAATGAGGATATTGATATAATAGGCACCATGGAGACTTGGAATGAGGCTAATCAATGGGACATGGTAATACCAAGGCACCAAATATATTGGAAGGACAGAGTAGGTGGTGCTGGTGGGGGAGTGGCACTGTATATGAAAGAAAGTAAAGATTGTAAATGAATCCAACTGTATCACAGAATCTCTATGGACACAAATTCCAGGCTTGACTAATAAAAGTACAGCAGTAGGAATCTGCTATTGACCACCTGAGCAGGATGGTGGTGGTAACTGTGCAATGCTCAAGTTGATTAGAGAGGCTATAAAGGCAGAAAACACAATAATAATGGGGGATTTCAACTATCCTCATATTAAAAATATATATATATTAAAAATATTATGTCGTCTCAGGAAGGGATGCAGAGAGAACATTTCTAGACACCATTAACGACTGCTTCTTGGAGCAGCTTGTCCTGGAACCCACAAGGGTAGAGAACATTCTTGATTTAGTTCCAAGTTGAACACAGGATCTAGTCTAAGAGGTGAATATAGCCAAAATGCTCAGTAATAGTAACCATAATGCAATTAAATTTAACATCCTTGTAGGGGGGAAAATGCCAGAGAAACTCACCACAGTAGCATTTCACTTCAAAAAGGGAAACTACCCAGAAATGAGGAAGCCAGTTAAAAGGAACAATAGTGAAATGCCTGAAAACTGCATGGAGTCTATTTAAAAACATCAGAATAGAGGCTCAAACTAACCAGAAAAAGCAGTAAGAAGACCAAAAAAATGACACAATGGCTAAACAGCAGAGTAATAGATGTGGCTAGAGGCGCAAAAAAAAAATCCTTGAAAAATTGGAAGTTAAATCCTAGTGGGGAAAAGAAAGGAGCATAAAGTCTGGCAAGTCAAGTGTAAAAGAATAATGAGGAAGGCCAAGAAAGAATTTGAACAGCAACTAGGTAAGGAAACACAAAGTAACAACAAAATATTCAGTGGGGCCACTGGACAATCAGGGTTCTAAAAGAGCACTCGAGAAAGACAAGGCCATTGTGGAGATGCAAAATGACTTCTTTGCTTTGGTCTTTATTACACAGGATACTGGAGAAGATCTCCACATCCGAGCCATTATTTTTAGGTGACAAATCTGAGGAACTGTCCCAGATTGAGGTGTCAATAGAGAAGGTTTTGGGACAAACTGATAAATTAACCAGTAATAAGTCACCAGGACCAAATGGTATTCACCCAAGAGTTCTGAAGGAACTCCAACATGAAATTGCAGAACTATTAACTCCGGCATGTAATCTATCATTTAAATAAGCCTCTGTACCAAATGACTCCAGAGTGTAGCCTGATTTTGGGTGTTTTGGTAATTTGAATGGGGTTATAAACTCACCAATTGATCTGATCAGAAGATAATGAGGTTCTTGTCCCGGAATCCGACTCTAGAAGAGTTTTATAGGGACTCCGGGTGCATGACAGGAAGGTTCACAGTGATAGCCAAGTTTGTATACTTTTATAAGCTTTTATTAAGGTAACATAAAATGATAGACAAATGACTGATTAAAAGAAAATGAATAAGCAAGTGGATTATGGATAATAGTCTTTTTTTAGAGACTCGTGTGATTAGATATATATCTATATCTACGGTATGCTTTGGATTAATATACTCAACCCTTCCTTGATGACCTGATTGAGAGAGAGGTTCGGTTTCTCTACTTTGAGTAGAGGGGCGGAGAGAGAGGCAATACCCAAGGGCTAAGAACTATAAGACTAAGACTAACACTACAAAAATACTAAGTATAAATGAAGAACAAAATCTTAACATGACTAAAAGAAGCTTCAAGAAAGAATAGCTGATGATCGTTCATGCCAATTAACATGATTTGCCCCGTCTTATACCCTGAGCAATATGAGTCCTCCTTCTAAGTCCAAACTTGGATTCTTCTCCCCCAAATTATTAGGGTACACTTATTCTATAGGGCTGGCGGGTTTGTGTGGATTAATGACATATCCACATTCTTTCCTGACGGTTCCTTTATCTCACTTTTGTTATTTCTGGCCCTTTGGTGGGTTCTGTGGTGTACCTGTGAAGTTTACTTGGGGCATAACCTGTGACAGCCCCCCTGTTTTGATGCCTCCTGACTTATCTAGGATAAAGGTTATAGCCATATATGTCTTATCCTTTAACTCATCATTACTTATCTGGGTCAAAGGTCCCGAACATATGTATGCTAGCCGCCTTAGCTTTCATACAGGATGTGGCCTGTAGGGTTCCTTGCATTACAGCTAAAATACTTTAATATAAATCTATGACTATTATAATAAAACAACAATACTTGAATCTACAAGAAAGATATATGCAAGCAAGCAGGCTAGTTCTATAGCTACAAGAGGCAATCCTGGCAACTACGGGCCAGTTAGCCTAACTTCAGTATCAGGCAAACTGGTTGAAATGATAGTAAAGATAGTAAAGAACAAAATTATCAGATACATGATATGCTGGGGAAGAGTCAACACGGCTTTTGTAAAGGGAAATCATACCTCTCCCATCCATTAGAATTGTTTGATGGTATCAACAAGCATATGCACAAGGGTGATCCAGTGGATATAGTGTACTTGGACTTTCAGAAAGCCTTTGACAAGGTCCCTTACCAAAGGCTCTGAAGCAAAGTAAGCTGCTATGGGATAAGAGGGAAGGTCCTCTCATGCATCAGTAACTGGTTAAAAGATAGGAAACAAAAAGTAGGAATAAATGGTCAGTTTTCACAGTGGAGAGAGGGAAATAGCAGGGTCCCCCAAGGATTTGTACTTGGACCTGTGCTGTTCAACATAAACATAAATGATCTGGAAAAGGGAGTGAACAGTGAGGTGGTGAATTTTGAAGACAATACAAAATTACTCAAGAAGGTTACATCCCAAGCTGACTGCAAAGAGTTACAAAGGGTTCTTACTAAACTGAGTAACAAAATGGCAGATGAAATTCAGTGTTGATAAGTGCAAAGTAATCCATATTGGAAAACATTATCCCTAGCCTCTGTAATTCCATCCTTAGATCCCCAAGACTGATTCGCGGCTCTCGGCCAACAAGACATATACTTTCACATATCGATTCACCCAGCACACAGGAAATACCTGAGATTCCAAATGGGAAAATCTCACTATCAGTACAGTATATCTGCCCTTTCGTCTTTCAACAGCATCAGCGGTATCTACCTGCTTTCTTCACTGCTGAAAAGAGGTGTGTTTTTACTGTGGAATAACTAATGCATGCTAGCTACCCTGCTGTACAATCCTAGTGGAGACATGGCACGGTGGTTTTACTGTGAGGTAAACTAAGGGAGGTCAGCCATGGGTGGGAGATACGGGCTGAATTTGCCTAGCTCCTTTGCGTTAAAAACTACAGGGGCCTTTGCACCATTAGAATTCTACAGCAAGATAACTGTTGGGTGTTAGTTATTCCACTGGAAGAATCTCATGTTTTTAGAAGTGAAGACTAAGCCACCAAGTGCTTGGCAATTATGGTGGTTCAGTTGAGAGGCTAGGGATCGAGGTATGCCCAAACCTTGACGATTGGGTCATTTGAGAGAAACCAGTGCAATGGGAATGACTCAATTCATCTGATCCTATAGCTTTTCACCATCCTGGGTCTCACTCATCGAGGAAAAGTCAACACTAGCGCTAGAGAATGGAGATTGCGGGGGCAGTGCTAGATTTCACAACAGCAAGAGTGTATCTGCCACAGGACAGATTCCATACCATAGTAGATCTCATCAACCAGCTGCACCCTCACCCTCAAATGTCTGTAAGAGTCTGATTCAGATTTCTTTGTCATATGGCCTCCTCCATGTATATCACACAGCATGCCAGTGTTCACCTATGCAACGACAAACATCACATGGGCATGAGAGTGCCTGTCCCCTAGACATCCTCTCATCCCTAAATTATTGGAAGGATCCTCTCCAGGTAGGAGTGGAAATTCTATTTTGTCTATCTCTTCACACAGAGACACTAATGATGCATGCATTAATGCTTTGGGAAGGGGGAGGGGGAATACCTGTGCCACCTTTAGACCCAAGGGCACTGGACTTCCAAAGAGGCTCATCTTCACATAAATGTTCTGAAGAGCAGAGGTGTTCATCCAGCGTACACAGCATTTTTTCACATGCTGTGCAGCTTGATAGTCCAAGTCATGATGAGCAACACAACAGCAATGTTTGATGTCAACAGAGAGGGAGGAACATGACTGTCCCTCCTTTGCAAAGAAGCTGTTTGCCTGTGGAAGTGCTGTATCTGTCACCAAATCATATCAATATTTCAGCATCTGACAGGCTCACAGAATATCTCAGTGAACCAGTTCAGCAGGCAATTTGCAGGCAACCACAAATGGACCATCAAGGACTCCAGCCCACAGAATATATTCTGCAGGTGAGGTCACCTGTTCATAAATCTGTTCACCACAGACCAGAACAAAAAGTACCAAATGTTCTGCTCAAGTGCAGGTTCTCTGTCAGATGGTTTCTTAATCTCATAGACTCAGTGTAGACCTAGAAGGTCCTGGGGTAACTTTGAGAGGACTCATCTGTAATCATAGAAGATTAGGGTTGGAAGGAACCTTAGGAGGTATCTAGTCCAACCCCTGCTCAAAGCAGGGCCAACCCCAACTAAATCATTCCAGAAAGGGCTTTGTCAAGCTGGGCCTTAAAGACCTCTAATGATGGAGATGCCACCACCTCCCCAGGTAACCCATTCCAGTGCTTCACCACCCTCCTAGTGAAAAAGCTTTTCCTAATATCCAACCTAGGCCTCCCCCAGTGCAACTTGAGACCACTGCTCCTTGTTCTGTCACGTTCTTGTAGTGTTCATACTAATACCAGCTTGGCCTAGACAGTTCTTGTATTCTGAGCTAATGACCCTGCCACTTCAGCTCCCAATCACATTACCTGTCTTACCTGACATAATATCCCAGAAAGCAGATCCTTCTCCTGGACCTGATGTCATTGCACCTGACAGCATGGATGTCAGCTGGTTAATTGCCACTGAAAGAAGCTGCCTTACTGCTGTCCAAAACGGATTAGTACAAAGCAGAAACGGTTCTACCAGGAAGACCTATGCAGCCCAGTGGAAGAGATTCTTTATTTGGACATACTACGTGATTCCTGTAGACTCTCTGATTCCTTTTATTCTGGACTATTGGCTATCCCTAAAGAACTCAAAGCTGTCCCTTAGCTCTGTAACGGTGCAGTTAACAAGAAGATCAACTGATCAACTTGCCATCTAGTTGCTAGATTCCCCAAAGCCCTTGTATTTCCCCTATTCACAGTCTGGGGGTCCTGTGAAATTGGTGAATGAGAGGAACATCCCCCTAGAGGAGTAGTGTGAGGCTTTAGTCTATAATAGCAGCTGTGAATGGCACAGAATATTAACAGGTGTCAATTAAAGTACTGGGAGTACCATGGTTTCTAGACTTGTAAGTTAATGCACATTCCCTCTGGCTGCATTGGAGGATTGTTTCCCTCTCCTTCTGCTTTTATGTCCCCCACATGAAGTATTGGCTATAGATTTTTCACATCACTGGGAAACTGCTTGCAGCAGGAGCCAAAGTCCTGTTACTTTTGATAAATGGGTTGAGAGTTGCCAACAAGACCATCCTTCTTTTCTCATCTAAGTCGGTTTTGTAGGGGTAATTATTTACAACCGCTCTTCTGTCTTAATATCTGTTGTGGATATTAGTCTGCTAGTGGGTCATGAAGGGCAGGAGCTTAGCTCACCTTCTCTGCATTTAATACATGGTCCAGTTTCTTAGAACATGTTTTCATGGCATGGAAGGAGTGGATGTGTGCGCAAAGAATAAAAGCCGTGGTGATCATTAGTCAGTGCTAAAGCTTGATTGGTTAGCTTGGGAAAGCAGTGTTTGCTGGAGGTGGGAATATGAGGATTGGAGCACGTTAGCGAGCATTAAGTCCATTAAGGCCATCGTACACTCCCTGTTCAATCCCTTGAAAAGGAGGAGTGTCCAGTGTGATGCACCACTGGCTTTTCAGACCGTGTTCCAGACCAGCACACTGCCACTGTGTCCTTTGGCTAGCCTCAACTGCTTGCATGTTACCTGGGTGGACAGCAAAGTGCATCATTTAAAGAACAAATGCAATAAATACCTTGCATTTCTGTTGTTTTTGGAGGGTGGGGCAATGGGTGGTGAAACCAGCTTGTAACAACAAAATCACGTTAATCCTATGGATTTTGCATAAAGAGCCAAGGATGTATATGTAACTGTTACTGGAGGTATCTCTGTGTGCATGATACGGCATTATTTTATTAGGATACTCTTGCCTTGGTGTGTAATTCATAATTCCGTGCCCTGGCTTTGCAGTGTGGATTTGTTTGTATTCCGTGAATATCCTCAAACCTCTGGGTACTAGAGGAACTGAGTAAGTGCTGTTTTCGTCACTGAAGATCTGGCTCAGATATTAGAGTACATTTTTTTACTCTCGGTTTTTGGGGTTTTTTTAGACTCTCCTGCGAAGTTGCAAACCTGTGAAACCAAAAGCAAAGACATTCCTGTTCAGGGTCTGCTAATGAAATGATTATTCAAGGTTAAGCTAGCCCTTTCCTTTTCAAGGCATTTCTTTCAACATGCAGGAGATTTGTTCCATGGAAACACAGCAGGAAAATGTAATATTTGTGAGAGAACGTAGAAACGAGCTGCCACTCAGCATACATTCCCTCCCTAGCTCAGGTTCCCATTTTCCTGCATTCTGGAACTGGGACAGTTGTTTGCAGGCAGTACAGCATGTTCTCTGTTAAAAGTATTGAGTACTTGTTTTTATATGCTGAATCTTATATTCAGTTACCAGCATGATCAGGCAGGAAGAGTATATATGCAATATTACATACAAAGAAAACCATGGTAAAATAACATTATTTACATCACAAACGCAAGGACCCAACGTTCTGAAATGCCCGATTTCCATTTGCCCGGGCTGCCTTAATTCCACTGCTCTTGTGGCTCCATCTTGTGCACTGAAATGGATCCTGGGTACTGGAAACAAAATATTGCATGACTGTGTGATTAAAGGCAGTGTCATAATGCATATGCCTGTTGCAAGGTGCTGAGGGCCCTTAACTTTTTCTGGGGCTGATGGGAGTTGAGAGGGCTGAGCAGTGGGATGGTTCATCTCACAGGTGGGAGTAAGAGCGAGAGATGTTCCTCAGACTAATTTCTCCTCCCTGGCAGCGAGGTTTATATCTGTCTTGTTTTGAGCCTGGGGCATCTTTGATTAACCCACACTGCAGTGTGGTCTAACCATACCAAAATCAGGCTAGATCAGTTGCTTTCAACCTGTTTTCCTTTGCGGACCCTAAACATATTGAATGGAGGTGCGGACCCCTTTGGAAATCATAGACATAGTCTGCAGACCCCCAGGGGTCCACGGACCACAGATTGAAAACAACTGGGCTAGATGAACCTTGGAGTGAGATATAGACAGCCGTGTCTCATTTGTGTCATGACGACGATTCTTCATCCCATGTTTAAAAATCATCTCATCCAGAGGTTTCATGCTACCTTGAGAAAGATGGGAGGTAGGGTAGATATTGGAGGGCTCCCATATTTCAGATCTCTGTTGTGCATAATGCACTGTGCTAATAGGGCAGAACAAAGCAGAGTGTTAAATTAAAAGAAGGGTGTAGTCATCGTATAGAATTGGACTCCAGGACTTTTCAAACCATATGAAATAATCTGTTGTCCCTCAACGTTTTAATTATAATATCCTTCCTCTTCAGTGTACTGGGACTATGTACTTGTCTTACAAATAGGCCTTAATCTTGCACTCCCTTCTATAGAAGTCTTCAGAAGTTAAGGGTTGCACTCTACCCCTTCATGAATGCCTCCAATATATACTTACAATGATGCAAATCCTTCTAAGTCCATTGTGTATACAGTTCATTGGCATAGTTTGTATGTCTCCCAGTATACAGTCAAAACAAAACAAAAGCAAAAAGAACTTCACAGTTGAAAGAAAAATGCTATCGTTCAGTTTTAAAGAAGCCAACCCTCAGTCCAAAAAACCTTTCTGGCTATGCCCCCATTGCCAACTTCCCAGTTCAAGGCAGAATCATAGAGGAAGTGCTGACAATGAAACTCCAACAGCATGTGACATCTACCAATATGATGGATGATTCACAATTAGTTTTCAGATCCTGGAAAACATGTAGAGAGCCCTCAGAGTACTAAAAGATAACCTTCTCATGGCCACAAATACTGTACAGGCGATCTCTCAGGCCCATACTACTAGAGCCCTCTACTGCTTTTGACACAGCAGACTACAAAGCACTGCTAAACTACTCCTGTGACATGCCTGAAGTAGATAGTGCAGCACGACAATGGGCCCAAACCCCCTTTTCCAGTGGACCTCAGTGAATAGTGGAGAGTAATTGCTACTCTTTTCCCTACGCTGCCTTCTCTTCTCTTCAGCATTGACAGGAGACCGGTTGGATGGTCATAAGAAATTTATCTCTGGGATCAAAAGCATCTGTCTTGAACTCAACCTGGGCAAGCCGGAAGTGATGCTGATTTGAAAGGGGGAACGTTTTGAAAAACTAACCAGGATACCTTTCCACTGCATGCATGCACCTCCTATTTATCCAAATGACGTGGCCTCTCAGGGTCCTTGATCCTAGATAATTAGGGGTATGCAGGTACGAAAGAGAAGAACTCAGCCCTTCATTTCTAATAGGACAGTGCCTTGCTTTTGATTGGAAAATGGCAAATATAGTGCCCATCTTCAAGAAAGGGAAGAAAGAGGATCCAGGAAACTACAGGCCAGTCAGCCTCACCTCAACTCCTGGAAAAATCATGGAGTAGGTCCTCCAGGAATCCATTTTAAGGTACTTGGAAGAGAGGAAGGTAATCAGAACAGTCAGCATGAATTCACCAAGGGCAAGTCATGCCTGACCAACCTGAAGAGGTGACTGGCTCTGTGGATGTGGAGAAAGTGGTGGACATGATATACCTTGACTTTAGCAAAACGTTTGATACAGACTCCCACAGTATTCTTATCAGCAAGTTAAAGAAGTATAGGTTGGATGAATGGACTATAAAATGGACAGAGAGCTAGCTAGATCATAGGCTCAATAGGTAGTGATCAATGACTCCATGTCTAGCTGACAGCCGGTCACAAGTGGAGTGCCTCAGGGGTCAGTCCTGGGGCCGGTTTGTTCAACATCTTCATTAATGATCTGGAGGATGGGGTAGTTTGCAGAAACACTAAGCTAGGGAGAGTGGTAGATAACCTGGAAGGTAGGGACAGGATACAGAAGGACCTAAACAATTTGGAGGATTGGGCCAAAAGAAATCTGATGAGGTTCAACAAGGACAAGTGCAGAGTCCTGCACTTAGGACAGAAGAATCCCATGCACAGACTGGGGACCGACGGGCTAGGCAGCAGTTCTGCAGAAAAGGATCTGGGGGTTACAGTGGATAAGAAGCTGGCTATGAGTCAGCAGTGTGCCCTGGTTGCCAAGAAGGCTAATGGCATATTGGGCTGCATTAGTAGGAGCATTGCCAGCAGATCGCGGGAAGTGATTATTCCCCTCTATTTGGTATTGGTGAGGCTCATTTGGAGTCTTGTGTCCAGTTTTGGGCCCCCCACTACACAAAGGATGTGGACAAGCCGGAGAGAGTCTAGCAGGGGGGCGACAAAAATGATTAGGGGGCTGGAGGAGAGACTGAGGGAACTAGGTTTGTTTAGTCTGCAAAAGAGAAGAATGCGGAGGGATTTGACAGCAGCCTTTAAGTACTTGAAAGGGGGGTTCAGGGAGGATGGAGTTGGGCTGTTCTCAGTGGTGGTAGATGACAGAACAAGGAGCAATGAATGATCTCAAGTTGCAGTGGGGGCGGTCTAGGTTGGATATTAGGAAAAAGGTTTTCACTAGAAGGGTGGTGAAGCACTGGAATGGGTTAGCTATGGAGGTGGTGGAATCTCCATCTTTAGAGGTTTTTAAAGTGTGGCTTGACAAAGCCCTTGCCAGGATGATTTAGCTGAGGTTAGTCCTGCTTTGAGCAGGGGCTTGGACTAGATACCTCCTGAGGTCCCTCCCAACTCTAATATTCTATGATCTGGAAACCTGCTGCTAGCACTAATATTACCTGAGTTCGAGTTCCTTGCTTCAACTACTTGTTCTCCAGCATCTACATTTTATCCTTATCTTGCTAATAAAGGGGGATTTCTTGTACAGAATTCTACTCAGATGTTCTGAAATATTTCTTTTGCCTAAATGGGGGTCTCCTTATGGAAGACAAATAAAAACATGGAAGCTGTAGTTAGGCCAGCGTAGCTCCTATCAAAACAGATAGGAAAGGTCTGTTCCGTTCAGGATTATCTTTGCATGCATAATGTTGGCGGCTAGCAAGAGTTTTAATTCTTCTAAACTTTGTTCATGCATCTCTCTTTCCACATGCAGACTTGGTGGTGATTCTAGCTATCTCAAAGAGTAGTGATTACTATCAGTTAAGGAACCAAAAATATTTAAGTCCTAGATATTGATACAAAATGTTAATAAACAGAGGTTATGTTGTTTATCTAGCTGATGACCTAATCTTTAGACAGCATTTGGATCCTGTCGATTGTTCTGAACACAATTTTATAATACATTTTTGCAAATTTAGAAAGCAGATTTCTTTTTTTTTATTGGCCAAAAAATTGTGCAGCCTTTGGTTATTTGAAGAGGAATATGTTACCTATTATATACGTACCTTTGAAATGTATTCTATAGCATTTAAACACTCACTTGGGCTGATTATTGAACGTGTGGAATTCCCTTCTTAGATTCTCTATTGTCAGACTGTACAGTAACCATTGGGGTGCTGTGCCCCTTTCAGACCCCATTTATTCTCCTTTGTTTCCCCTGTACATACTATATTATTTTGCTAAGTTTTTTAAAATTTTTATTATTTTCTCAGTCATGGAGTCATTCTCTATATTTACTTCAATCACCATGGTTATTTTTGTCAGTCCTATTGCTTGCTGACATGTATTATATATTCTTTCTGCACGAATTCACAAAACAAAAAAGTTCATAATTGCACAGTGCACTTATTACTTAGAAATTCCATTGATGGCACTTGGAGCAGCAAGTGTAAGCAAATCTTTGTCCTTCTGTGCCAGAGGTCAAGTTGAAGCTAGTCTCTAAGGGACTAGGTACAATATACTATGTACCAGTATTCAAGTCTGCCAGGAATCACATATTCCAGTTTATTTTGGGAGTAATCTTTACATTTTAATCATCTACCTTTTTCACTGGTTCTCTCCAGCCGACCTCAGTTAGACTGAATGACTTGATTTGAGGCTTGTCTACACTGTGTGGTAATGCACTCAACTGGGGTACAAGTTCTAAAACACACTAACTTCTTGTGCTTTTGACCCTGTTGGTGTGCTTTAACGTGGTGCTGTTTGGACATGTTTCCAGACACCCTTCAGAATACCTCAACTCTCATACAGAGGGACAGTTGCCAGGGCTTCGAAAGGGAGTACAATTTCAGTAGTCTATTCAGGCCTTGGTCTGCCTGCTGAGACAGCGAAGGAGGTTGACAGTAGCAGTGGCTGTTTTGTGATGTAATACCTGTCCATTAGTAAGTGCACTGAGAACCACAAAACAAACTTAACTGCATTTGAAGTGGCCTTTACTGATCTGACCCTTAATTAAGAATTAAAAATTTGTGGGTGCTTTCAGTGGGCTGCTATTGGGATTGCTGGTTAGCCTCCACATATCGTGATAGGCCACTGAACTGACAGTCTTAGCTTCTGTTACTTGCTGTACATCTGACTCTATCCGTGATCTTGGAAAAAATAACTTAAGCACATTTTGCCTCAGTTTCCCCATTTGTAAAATCAGGTTAATAAAGCTTACCCATTTTTTAAGCTGTTTTGAGCTCTCTGGATGGATAGTGTTATACAAGTGTGAAGTATTGCAATTTTTTATTAGCTCAGTACCGGCGTACCTAGAATCAAATACAAACAATAAGGCCTGGTTTTATACCCTGGCAGGGTTTTGCCATTTTTTGCTGATAACGTGAGAGCAGCTTTTTCTGAGACCGTGAGAAGTGGGATTTATCTTCATACTTGGCAGTGTTTTGAGGATGCATCCATGGCTATTTCTCATCGCTAAGACTGTTCAGAAGGTGCCAAATTTTTGCATCCATGTAAAAGGAGCCCGAGGGAAGAAGACTAAAAAAAAAAAGATAATGTAAAGTAGTTGCTTCATTTGTGTCTCCGACATTAATATGTTAGGAAACCATTCACCTCTGGTTAGGGATGGCTGGTTAGGTGTGTTGCAAAACCAGGAAGTTGGTTTCAGGGTGTATTTGTGATATAACAAGTACAGAAGAATCTTAGATCTGCAAATGCTGAGCGGCCTTTCACCTACTGAAATGCCAATTTGAAACCGGGTCGCAGTCCTGAATAAAAGAAATTCTCATCTTGTTTCAGCGTTGCTCTTCCCCAGGAATAGGACAGAAATACTTACTGCAGAACCTTTGTGCATTACCACAGCTAGGGGCTCTAATCTCACTTGAAAACTAAATAATATTAGTCTTGGTCAATACTTGAATGGGAGACATCTAGGGATATCCCTGGTGCTGGAAGAGATCACCGAGACTCAGTGAGAAGCATTCTACACCAGCTGTGCTGAGGAAAGTGCCAAGATTTGGATGAGGGGTAAAACTGAGGTCCTCATCGCTTCTGGTCATTAAAGCTCCCATGGCACTTGACACAAGAGATTGAGGGATTGTGAGGCATGGCAGCCCGGCCAGATTCTAATCTGGGTGCATTCTACTCGCCTAATTTCCAAGTTTTTACATAATTTTTCACTTTCGGAGGGTGGGATTTTCAAAAGTGCCTATGTTACTTATCAGTACCATTCTCACTGACCTAGGTGCTTTCGAAAATCCCCCCTTCAGTTTTTGCGCAAACAGCTGCCACGTTTCATTCCAGATTGCAGCATTTCATTGGGTGTGAGTAGATTCTGTAGTGTGTAAATTGCTTTGGGATCCTTCAAGATGAAAGGAGCTATGTAAATACATAGTACTATTAATACAGAAAATTTGATATAGTCAAGCACATGCTCGAGTGTTTGCGCTGCATATACTTAGTGGTTAAAGCCTGGAATCTTTGACATTAGTTGACAGTCTTGCTATTTATAGACTTTAAGTAGTCTCTGGATCTTAAACAAATCTTTGTGCAGTGGAAAAAAAAAAAAAGGCACGGTAAAAGAGGTCACCTGTGGCCACCAGAAATGTCATGTCATATATCCTGGCTGACCTGTTATTGGGGTGTGTGTGGTTTTAAAAATATTACAGCCTTTCAAAGGAAAAGCACATGCAAGCCAGTACATTTGTGTTAATATTTCCCAAGTGCTGCTCCTTTCAAATGGCTGTGTTCTCAGTGGTGCCTTTATCAAATTAAAAAGGGCCTGCAAGCCTTTAAACACAGCATGTGTCCAAAGTGTGGAAAACTCTCTTTGAACAGACACAGTATTAAAAAAAAAAAAAAAAAAATACCGAGGAAATGCTGGCTAGCCTGTGCTGTGAAAGGGCGGCCCGCAATATTTGGTATCTTTAAACGGAGGATTTCTGATTAGACATGGGCTTTACATGACTGGTGTTTCTCTTCACCCAGTGTAAGACGAATACGCATGTGTTTGTACTTTGCAGTAGTTGTGTGATCTAGACTATGTTACCCTGACTACTTGAGTGCGGGCTCTGGATGTGTCTTGTGCCGCGGCTGTAGTGCTCAAAGGGGATAGTTGTCTTGAGTGAATCAGATAAGGCCAGTCTTTCTCCGAAATGGCATGGCTGAAACACAAGTGATATATGACCCCCTTGACCTCCTGGGGAGGGGAGGGAGGAAGAGAGAGAAACTCTTAATAAAACCTGTAATGAAGTTTTGACTGTCGTTTCAGGGATAAATTTATTTCATTTCTCCTTTGAATGTGTAGAGGCAGAAGAGTAAAAGTGTACTTTGTTCCTATGCGCATTTTACCTATGAAGTTGCTCTTTTGTTATAAAATAATATTTTTAAACTTTATCTGGAATTTTATTAAATGTCTGATTCCTAATGTTTCGACGGGACTATGTGCAGGTGCTGTAGGAGTGCGGGATTGGGGCCTAGCTCACTTTTGTCAGAATTTCTACTTAATTGCTGGAGTTGAACACACAGCTTAGAAGATGCGTTAGACCATGGCCTGCCAAAACCAGCCACGATCTAGAAAAGTCTGTCTGTGGTTACTCTTCTGTAAACCATGCTAAGATGCCCTGCATAGATATTAAAGCTGGTTGAACTGATTGTCTGCTCTGTGCTTTCCAGCTACACCAAGGGGGATCTATACGTGCTTAATACTCGGATGTCCTAATGTTCAGTTGATTTCAATGGAGTTGAATATATAGGCTCCAGCCAATGCCATGTTGTGCTGAGATCTGGTCATATCTCACAAGCTAAACTGATCATGGACTTGGATGGGAGGCCTTGCCCTGTTTTACTGTTTTCAGGCTGGCATGTGAACCACAGTTGCAAAAAACGGAGCGCTTGATGTGTTATCCACTAATCTATGCTGGCCTCTATAATTGACAAGGAGACGTTGTGCCCTTTTTAATCCATGTAAAACTTTCCTGGGAACCAGATTAAGTGGCTATTTGGAGTGTACCATTATCTGATTATCAAAATACTGATTGATGGGCAGCAAACACGGATTTGAATGTTTGACCCTCTGGATGCTGCAGTGCATAGCATATGGAGAACTTTGTGCAGGGAGGTAGCTCTGTTTAAAATGAGTCTAGGCCAACTGATCTATTTTAACTGGCAGTTCAAAACCTCTGCAGTACCTAAGCAGCTTCAAGGATAAAATGGGACTTCTTCAGACAGTCTCTTTATTTCATTCTTTTGCATTTGCTGTCACGTTTTTGGGGTGTTTTTCTTCCCGGTCTGTGGACTAAGTGTGCATCAAAAAACCTCCCTCCCCACTTTAAATAGTTTGGAACAAAGAGGTACATTTTAAAAACCAATCTTTACCCTTAAAAGAAAAGCAGGGACTTTGGTACAATCTTGGGAGGCCAGAAGCAAGTACAATTATTTAAACGAAAAGATTTTGTTTACTAGGAGCTATATGAATAAAATAATGGTTTGACTTTGCACCATTGTGCCTTTTACCAAGAAAACTGAAAGCACTCTACAAGCATGAATTCGGTTTCACAACCATATTATCATCATACACACATGGGTAAACTGAGGCACAAAGCCGCAACGTGACCGTAGGTCAGGAGGTTGGCATAGGAATGCTGATTGCTTATCCTGGCGTGGAACTAGAGCACTGGAGAGAGAGAGGTGAGTTTTTGGGGCTGCGGCGTAGGGGGAAAGGAGGAAAAGACCAGCAGGAAGTATCCACTCCCTTTAGTATTTTTCTTCTTAGGCTAGGACTAGCTTGTGGGAAGGATAAAGTCTTCTTTAGGGTGAACATCTGCTCTACAGCTCTACTTGGCTGTTGTTTGATAAAATCCCCGGAGCTGGGAAGCTAGAGCTAGGAGAGGATGTTAGAGAGAGAGGAGAGGAGATGGGTGGCTCCTGGAGAGAGGGAATGGGCCCATGTCCCCCCCATGGCCTGACCTCCTTAGTGAGTCTGTGGATTGGGTGTGCAGGGTGGTTCAAAGCCGGCTCTGGGGAGACTTCCAGCACAGAACCTGGAATTGTACAAACCTTCCTGAGTCTAAAGAATGTTGCAGACGCATAGCCTAGTCTCTGAAAGGGTTGCTCAGATTCACATCATTTCGCACAACTCTGGGCACAGTTCAGAGCCAGTCTGGGGCCTGTTCATGGTTTTGCATGGAATTCTCAGAAATTGGGGTTTCCCATTGTTTGCACGCGGAGCCTAGTGACACATGGTGATTTGAGCTGAGTTTTTGGCTTTACATTTGTTCAAAGCTGAAAGCTAAATTGTTTGGGTGAGGTGGGGGGAAGAACCCACACGTCAAAAAGGCTAAACACCTTCCGTTGGCCCCCTTGTGAACTCCTCCCAGCTTGTGCCCCAGGGAATGCATTTGGTGGCCTCCGTGGGTATGAGTGAGAGCTTCTGCTAGCTGTTCATTGCTGGGCAGCACAATTCTTCCCTTCACCTCCGAGCATGCTGCTTTCTCTTCCTGTGCTGGTTCCTGGTGCACAGAATGAAAAAGGCCACAGGCCATGTTTAGAGAAGAGATTTGTGCTATAATGAGAATCCCCTTGCTTTCATTAGTGCTATTTGCATAGGCTCAGAACGTGGGGCAGATAAGAGGCTTAGGCTGTTTAGTGTAGAGAAATGTAAGGGTGGTAATGAGGTTAGGGAAGGAAACCTCCACGGTTCTGTTACACTACACAGGGCAGCATAAAGATCTGGGGACAAAAGTTGGAAATCCCTCAGTTCTGTGCTTCAGCCGCAGGAAGAACGTTCACAGTCCTGGGTGCATGCAAAGGGTAATATCAACCCAAGGAGTGCCCCCTGCTGTCTAAGACGTGGACCTAGCAAGGCCTGGCCTGAAATTAGTAGCCGTAGTATTACCGTAGGAGCTAGGAGCCCCAGCTTTGGAGCAGAGCTGCTAGTCGCTGTACAGACACAGAACACCTGGGCAGACCCTGGAATGTTGCCTGGCTCTCCGCTTGCTCCCACGCCTAAAACATACTCCTGTATTTAAAGACCTGGCTCTTCAGTGTTCCTCCTGTCTGTAGAGCACTTCTCGCCCTGCAGGGTGGATTCCATTGACCGTTACTGGGCTCCTGTTGGGTTATTGAAGTGCCAGCGTTGTAGGAGACTGTCGCTCCAGTGGGGCTTCCCGAACGCAATTTTGAAAGCCATGGAGCAGGATGTTAAAGGGACACTCCTGTGTTTTTAATAAATACTTAAGAACACAGTCCTGCAGCTGGAACCATGGGAGTGTAGGGATGAACTCACCCAATGCTGATTGCAGGATGGGGCCTAAAGGTAGGTTTTGTTTAAAAGACTAATTCATTACAAAAGGTTAAAAGTCCTGGATATGAACACTGTTTTATTTAGCTTAAACCTGTTTTTCCTATTAAATGCGATTTTGCTCCTTTCTCTTGAGTGATTTTAGCTCTATAGACTTGCTTTAGAAATGATGGGGGAGGAGGGGCTCAGTATATGAGAAGTG
>ML675715.1:3331537-3365903 GCA_007922155.1 Mesoclemmys tuberculata | reverse complement strand
GGTACCCCCTGCCGGTTTTCTTGGTGACTGGATCCAAATTCACAGATCTCATGGTTCCACCCCTGACCCATATCCAGGTCTCGATAGGACTAATCTTTGGCAGCATTCAGGACATACAGACATACCCATGGGATCCCAGCACATCTGGCTGCATTGCACAGCCCCATGCTGAGGCATAAGTGATGCTGTGGTACCCTCGGTTATCCTGTGTGCCCGGCACGGCTAGGCCTGAGGTGTAGTACGAGATGCTATGGGAATGAGTTGAAATATTGTTTGTATGCCTAATATGTTTTCTTAGAAAGGTGCTTTTTAAGTAAATGGCTTTCTTTAGATGCTTGAATGACCACCTTTCCGGGAAGAGTCACATCCCGGTCCTGGGTTATTCTGCAAATTATTATACGTTGACCAGGCTGATGGTGCACTCTACACTGGTTGGTAGAAAACATGGTAATTAACTAGTGATCAGCCTCCACTTTTTGTCCCAGCTGTTTTGCAATTATACATAAATCTGAAATGCAGCTGCTCAAACAAGGGGATTTTATTCCTTTTACAATTATAGCATTTGCCACGACTAAACCCTGTAGCTTAGTTTGAGAAGGAATCTCCATTCAACTCCTGTTTTCAGTCACACTTCATTTTCTAACAAACCTTTTTGATTGCCAACTGTAAGTGAACTGGTTTGGAAAGTTTGAGCGAAGCTGGTTCAAGTGTGTTTTGTTACAGGGGAGGGGAAAATACACCACTTTATCCACTTTTGGAATTTTGATACTATGTGCTTGTCTAGCGGACTTGTGGCTACATGCATATAGATACCATGAATAATCAGCCGAGATTGAATCTGGAACAGTAATAAAGCACAAGCTCCTAGCATTTGGGTGAAAGAGTTAACACAATTAGCTAGAAGAGTAATCTATTATAGTTACTGGGACCAGCCACTAGAGGAAGACACAGTCATATGCACTAAGCCACTGTATTACACTACTATGTCTCAAAAACTGGCTCGAGGTATTTAAATTAAAGTTGCCATAAAGGTAACCCGCACTGAGGAAAGGAAATTAATATAGTTTTGGGAGGTGAAGTTTATAAACCCTCAGTTACATTGAGAACAGCTCTTGACTTTGACTGACTGGTAGCTAGCTTGTCAAACATTAACTCCTCAGTTTTGACAACTATAACTGACAGTGTATTTACACTGTTACCGATACGCTAATTGCCCCATTTTTGTCATCCATCCAATCCTGGATGGTGCGTTTCCTCTCTTCCTCATCTCCGATGCAGGAGACCTCAGCAACATCCACCGGGATCAAAGAAAAGGAAAAGGACGATAACTTGGGCATTGACAGTTGCTAGCCAGCTGCACCTTGCCATTTGTCATTGTGCTGCAGCCGCTGGGAACTGCATGGCACTTGGCAGCATCGGGGTCAAACTCCGAATTCTCCTGCTCCCAAAGCAGATGTTCTCACCGTTTAAGGTAGAGGAGGATCGCTGCTGTGACTCAGGACACACAGCTGAGCAGTTAAGAGTCTGTCCTGTGGAGGGCGGTGCTGTGTAACGGAGAGAGAGAGCGAGATGGTAAAATAGACATATTTTCACAAATACATTTAGCAGAGGACAGAACGTGTGATTTCTCCTTTAAGAGGCGTAATAAATACAGTGTGTATCTATTCTGTTTTGCTGCTTCAGTGCATTTATGACGCCTCATGCTGTTTGGAGAGAACTCTGCAGGGCTCCCAGACCTGAGACAATGTCAATGTGTAAGGCTCCACAAAAATTAACAGTCAGATTTTCAATGACTCCTGGATACACATTGCAGCATCCTTAAGTGCAAGGGTGAGATGTTTTAACATTAATCCAAAACAAGTGAGTCCCACTCCAGATGAGTGAGACGTGGCCAGGCTGACTGGCTAGGAGCTGACCACAGGGAGAGTGAAATTCCTTTGCCATGTTTTGCTGACTCAAGATTTTCCCTGTTAACTCTTTCCCAGACGGTCTGCAGGAAGCCTCAGGTGCTGCATCTACCCCCTTGTTCTCCCCCCCCCCCCAATATTCTAGCCCTGGTGTTGCAGCCTTCGCCACGCAAGCCGTAGAGGACTGGACAGGAATTGATTTGAGGTCTCCCAAGACTGCGCCCAAATGGGGTGAAGTGCAGCAGCGCTCCCTCCTTTGAGGTGCTGAGCGAGCCCAACTGCTGCTCAACTGGGGAGTGAGATCTTTATATGGTTTGCTATTGCCGTTGAGGAAACACAGATAACATACAGGCCCATCCCAGGGTACTGCCTGACATGACTTAACATCTACAGAAATGACAAAAAGGCCAAAAAAAAAAAAAAAGTAATAAATCACTTAAATCCAGTGCCTGCACGATCCCAGCCTGATCTGGTCCCAAAACTTCTTTATCCCATGCCAGCAAATAACCCCATCTGGCCCACATCTCATCCCCTCCCGAATGCCTAAAAAAATCACAGAGGCTTGCAGCATATCTGGAAGCTTTTCAAGTCCATGTCTGGCACACCGAGGGAGGGAGATGAGTTCCCAATTAGAGGAGCCTGCCGGAGTCCTCTCCTAGTCCAGTGCCACTACCATGGCAATGGCATTAATTCAGCATCCTGTGTGGGGGTGGGGGTGTTGTCTTCTGGGTGCAACACATGATACAGTCTGCTTTCTTCTGCCTTGTCCCGTCTTTGTGCACCAGCATCACAGCCATGCGAGCCCAGCCCTGGAAATAGGCCCTGTTTGTTAGTGTGGCAGCTGTCTGCTGCCTGGTGCTTCTGCAGTGGCAGCATGGCACAAATTGCAGGAGCAGAGAGAAAAGTGGTTGTTTCAAACATCAGCTATAACAGATCTTTCTTCACCGATTGCTGTGAAAACTGACCTTTTCTTTGATATATAAGAACGGCCATACAGGGTCAGACCTTTGCTCCATCTAGTCCAGTGTCCTGTCTTCCCACAGTGGCCAATTCCAGATGCTTCAGAGGGAATGAACAGAACTGGGCAATTATTGAGCGATTCATCTCCTGTCATCCTGTCCCAGCTTCTGGCAGTCAGAGGTTTACAGATATACAGAGCATACCTGACCATCTTAGCTAACAGCCGTTGATGGACCTATCCTCCATCAACATATGGAATTCTTTTTTGAACCCACCCTTTAGGTTTAAGCTCCATGACATTACTGGCAACGAGTTCCACAGGTTGACTCTGCTTCCTTTTGTGTGTGTTAAACCTGCTGCCAATTAATTTCATTGGGTGACCCCCTGATTCTTGTGTTATGTGATGGGATAAATAACACTTATTCTCTTTCTCTGCCCCATTCGTGATTTTATAGACTTTTCTCACATCCCACTTTACTCATCTCTTTTCGAAGATGAACCATCCCAATCTTCTTAATCTCGCCTCATGTAGAAGCTGTTCAATACACCTAATAATTTCTGTTGCCCTTCTCTGTACCTTTTCAAATTCTAATATATCTTTTTAAGATGGGAAGACCACAGTTGCACTCAGTATTCAAGGTGAGAATTTTCCATGAATTTATATAATGGCATTATGATGTTTTCTGTCGTCTTATTTATTCCTTTTCTATTTGTTCCTAACATTGTTTGCTTTTTTGGACTGCCACTGCGCGTTGAGCAAATGTTTTCAGAGAACTATCCATGATGGGTCCAAGATCTTTCTTGAGTGGGAACAGCTGATTTAGATCCCGACATTTTGTCTGTATACTTGGGATTGTGTTTTCCAGTGTGCATTGCTTTGCATTTATCAACATTGAATTTCATCTGCCATTTTGTTGCTCAGTCATCCAGTTTTGTGAGCTCCCTTTGTAACTCCTCGCAGTCTGCTTTGGACTTAATCCACAAAACCGGTACAGTATGGCCAATCACAGAACAAACTGCCCCACAGCAGTGGTATGAGCAAGACACCATGAGCTCCTCTCACAAGCGTGTCTTACTTCTGAGCTTTAATGGCCATCTTTAGGGGCAAGAGGGGAATTAAGTCCTTGGCTGCTCTGCTGAGAAGCACTTGGTGTTTTTTATGTCTATGCTGCCCTTAAAAACCCACGACTGGCCCAAGCCAGCTGAGTAAGGCTCACAGCTCCCACCTCACAGGGTCCTAGAGCCTGGGTCCTAACCCGAGCCTGGACATCTACACCACAATTAAACGGCTGCTTAGCCCCAGCCCCGGGAAACCAAGTCAGCTGGCACGGGACAGCCGTGGGTGTCTAATTGCAGAGTAGACACATCCTGAGGGCTAGTTCTCCATGACCATCATTTACCAGTACAAAGTGAATGTCAAATGATTCCATCATGGGTTCAGTAGAGTTTTATTCTAACTTTGCAGTGGTGCATAGTGCAGAGTAAATGAGAATCAGGCCTTAAGCCTTCCCAGGCTGGGACCGCGGACTAAGATGGTAGCAACCTGGGCCTGGCATCGATCTGGGACCATAAGGTGAAAGGGCTCCATATCTCGTTACTCAAGTCATCCAATCCCTAGAGTTTAGAACAATTGAAGGTAGGTCAGATATTGGACCTAACCACACTGGACACTGGCCTTTCTCTCTCTCTCTCTTTTTTTTTTTTTTTTAAAGTGTCCTAGATGATAAAGAGAGCTGTGGACTAAACCTAGTTTTGGAAGGAAGCTCTGTTCATTAAACTTGCACCTTGATACTTTTTCAGAGGGGGAGGAGGACAGAGTGGTTTGCTAGAGTTCATTTGACCCAGTTAAGCAAAACAGCAAGTTACCTTGGGCAAGTAATTAATTTATATGTACTTCCTTTAGTCTGTAGCATGTTGCAGCGAATATTGTCAGTAGACTGGTGAAGACGCTCACTTTCACAGTTCACAGGAAGTCTGCCCAGATTTGCAGCTGCCTTACGGTATGTTAGTAGCTAGAACTGACATCTGAAAGGAAAAGTGCCAAGTTGCAAGAGAGCCCCATGATTTGAGACCTTAAAATTTACCTGGGATGGTCTGAAACTTTCCCTTTTGTTTCCTCTTTGGCAGAAGCTCTAGTCTGTCCACATTATTTTTACATTTACTTCTAGTGCTAGATTCAAGCTTTGCTTTGTGGGCTGAAGTCCTCTCTGTAAAACAGACGCAACATGGACAGAGCAAGCTTTCCATAGGTGGTCCCACCAACATATCTGAGCCCTGACCTGCATAGAAGGGGCCAACATATCTCGGGGGAAGATGGGAGTGAAAAGTCCACGCCCCATTCACTTCTCATCCTCTCTGCTGTGACAGGTTTGTGTAATTCGTTCAGTTGGAATGTGCAGGTCCGCTGCGAACCCACTTAACTGGATCACTTCATGGTGTCCTTTCTCAAGCCCCATGTGCTTCCATTTGAAGGTATATGTTGCATGGATCTTTAGAAACACTGAATATTACAGGGGTGGAGGGAGGAGGAACAAACTTTCTTGTACATAATGTTATGCTCTGTACTGCATTTTAGAAGATTCAGTTGTTTTTGGTCTAGGAGTCAAAACCCAGTACACTCGTCGGTGGAAAACATTTTCTTATGACTTGAACCTCACTTTTCTGAAACTCCTTTACCGAGAATAGATCCGTGTCTTAGTAACACTGTAAATTCCCACCTCTGTGCAAAACCTGAATTCTCCAAACATTATCAACATACCGGTCTCCCCCATGTCGTTTACGTAACGGAGGTTGTTATGCAGATTGAAAGCAGGCCCCTCCTCCCAAGTGAAAGTTGTTTTTACCTGTTGCAGACCAGGTGAAAACCAAAACTGGCAAATCCTAGTCTCAAACCATTCAGTGGTCTAATTGTCCTGAGTGCCTCTTGGCTTCAGTGGTTTGAGGTAGCATTTAAAAGAAATATGTACAATGTTTTGATGGTAACTGTGGCAACATGTTGAAGATGAAATCTTATGTGATGTGTCAGTACTGTGGTCAATTGGGCAGGTTTGTTTTTGCATAGACTAAACGTTCTTGCAGATTGCTAAGAAACAGTTTACTCTTTAGCAGAGAGCAAGGCGAAGGCAAGAATCAGAGAGATGAGTGAAACTGAACTTAAGCTTGGCAAATGTGCAGAGAATTCTCTGATGGGCTGTGCTGAACAAAACTGGGTTGTTTGCCTGGCATTGTGGAAGCCACACACAACCTGGCAGGATTTGGGGGACTCTGGAGCAAAGTAAACTCCCCAGGGGGTTATTTATAGTTTCAGAAACAGGAAGGACCAGTCAAAAACAAATTAAACACATGAAATACCTTCTATGTTGTGATTCTAAATGTTGCACATCAGCTGTGTATACATGCGTGTACTGCACTTTCCTTGTAACTCTGCCTGGAAGACTGGATTTTTATCTGCTGGTCTCATGAAGCGGTTCATTATAGGTCCCAGTGCTGCGCTGTAGCTTTAGATGTTGCTAGTTAGAAGAGGGAGCAGTTTTGTGCAGCTGAGTCTTACCTGAGCTGGTGCAAAAGGAGGAGTTTCCATTTTTCCTACATTTTCTGTGTCAGAGGGACTGACTCCCTGACTGTGTAGGAAGGTACTGAAAAAAAAGCAGAGGAAACAAGAATGTTATTGACATGTAACCAAGAAAATAGAAGTAGTAGTTCTTAATCATCTCCTGGTTTCACTAATTGATCATTATATCCCTTCCCCCGAGGGGCCAGTCACCCTGCAACATATATCCAAGTGCTTTGTCATGTTTGCATTTAAATGATTCAAGCAGTGGAGATTCAGCCACTTCTGTTTGGGGACTAACAAGCCAGCACTCCTCACTGAGGGGTATCTGCCTGGGAGTCATCCCAAAGTTCCTTTTGTTTTATTTTCATCTTATAAACCTGGAGGCCTGGGCATTGTGGGTGTCTGCCTCTAGTCAAGGCACTCAGATACCACAGCAAGGAGGGCAGTATAAATGCTTAGATAGACTGTGCAGTGTTGATCACTGTTGGCGCTTAACCGGGAATAGTAATTATTGCTTCTGCTCTTGCAACTCGTCCTGAGCAAGTCATCTCCCTCCTTGGGTGTTTGTGCTCCTCAAAGATACTTGTGGATCATTAGTCTAGCACCCAGTGTGCTTAGGGGCCTGAAAAGGGGTGTACGGAGTTCCCCCAGCACCCATCGAAGCTGGTGAGAGCTGAGGGCGCCCAGCACGCTGGAAGCAGTGAGCCCGTAGTTGTCACTGAGCCGTGCTGGTTTATGAAGAAATTGTGGCACCATCTATTGGTAGAGAAGCAGCTGTGAACACAGCTCTTCCTGATCTGTGTATTCAGGAAGAGGGGCAGGAGGGCGGGAAAGGACGCGTATTTGTTTTCTAACGGTTTGTTTTGATTATTCCACGTTCAGATGGTGGTGAATACGTGATTATTTCTCCTGGCCTCTTCAATTTATGCTGTGTTCTTGATGAATGGCTTAACTCTAACCGTAATTGCCCTAACATGCAAAGCCCTTGGAAGGATAAGGGGTTTGAATGTAACAGGAGATAAATTAAACTCCAATTCCGCTTAAGCTAGTTCTAGACCCAGTGCTCTTGAGTGAACATCGAGTGAGGCCATGTTAGCACTAGGCTTAAAGCTCTTGAGACCTGCTGAGAAGGGACCTGGGTTCTTGTGGACCTGGAGAATCCTTCCCTGATGACGATTTCTTGATTCAGCACCAGTTGCTTTGCCCCCATTCAGCTCTTCTTGGACCGTACAGTCTTTAAGGGCTATCTCTGCCTCTTCCTTCCCTCCAACTGGCTCATGAGTGCTGCAGGACTGTGATTGCCATTGAGTTCGCATCCAGTGGGGAAGCCAGCATCAAAGAGTGGCTGATGGCGGGGGAAGGCAGAGCACATTGCACTATGCCGAGATAGTACTTGCAGGCCGTGGGGCCCAAAAGCAGGAGGGATGGACTCCATCAGAAAGGGGTGATTAAAAAACAAGAAGAGACAGCATATGAGGGGAGAGGGTGCTTGGAAGGAGGGAGGCAACAGAAGCGAGAAGGGGAGCAAGGTGGAAACAGGTGTTGCACAGATAACAGCCAGCATAAACCGAGCAAGACTACGAGAGAAAACGGGCAGGCAAGGCGGGCAGAGACTTGAGAAATGGGAGCAGAGATGAGGCTTTAAAGGGGCTAATGAGAATAAACAGCTTCGTAAACAGAGTGGTGCCAAAAAGGCTCCTTTCCACTGAGATGCTCCAAAGTTTCAAGCCCAGCATGATCTGCAACTGGATGCAGGGAAATCCCCCTCCCCCATCAGAAAGTATTCTTTGTCAACGTGACGTCAAAGTGAACATCAGATGAAGTGGTCTGGAGATAGACGGTAGCACGGTAGCTAAATGACTGCGCCCTGTGAATCTGCCTTCTTCCTGCAGCGTTGCCCTGCTCCGAGCCCCGTTTAGTGAGGCTCTCATCTGTTGGAAACATCAACAGAGCTGAAAGTCAGTCTCGTAGCACAGAGCTAGTGCGTTCAACGTGCCACTCTGGGGTATCTGATGAAGGGAAAAATAGCTTTGTCTTCATGTTTAGCTGAAGGCTTCCATGCCTTTTAGGCAGGCGTCCAGGGCTGAGGGTAACCAAGGCAGGATGCCGGTGTGAGACTTCTGGCAAGACTGTGTATATGCCCCCGATTCTTCAGTGCGTTGCGTATTGTGCAGTCACGTATGCTGATAGAAGTGGGCACAAAGCCTTGCCTTTGTTACGTCTACACCACCAGCTCGGGGTGTGGTTCCCTGGCTCGTGCCCACATATTTGTGGCAGCTCTCATTGAGCTGGGGGGGAGGTATAAATAGCAGGGCAGCCCCAGTTGCTGAGCTGTGCTGAGTACAAACCTGCCTGAACCCAGTGGCTACATACCTGGAATGGCTCAGGCGTGCCTTCGCTGCTGCTGTGTGTGCTGCCGCAGCAGCAGTGCGATTTGTACTTGCGCTGGCGCGATCAGAGCTCGTGGGAGTAGGCGGACGCGAGCTGGGATCACAGCCCAGCTGGCAGTGTAGGCATAGCCTTTCTGAGCTGGTAGCATGTTCCACCTTTGTTTCACTTTTGCACAGGTGAAAATGATGACACGCGGTGAAAGGCAGTGCAGAAGCGGGCCCTCCATTTTAAGAGTAGGGTCTAGATTTGCCTCAGGGGCTACGCTGGCGGCTGCTAGCACCGGTGAGAAGCCTGGCAGAGGGCATGGGGTGGAGGAGAAGGAAGATTTTGTGGCAGAAAGGAGCTGCAACCTTCCTTGTGCTGGTTGCGTTGAGCATGTGGCCAGAAAGTGCACAGCGTCTGCGCCTCCTCCCCAAAGCATCTCCGGCTGTGGCCCATGGAGCCTCCTACAGAGAGTTACAGCTGCTCCCCACCAGAGGCATCCCGAAGGAGGACAGTTGCAGTAACGCTGCCAGCTCTGCCTCGGGAGTCCCCACTGGGCTCCTGCTGTTTCCGGGCAGCGGGACTGCTAAGCCAGCTCGAGGAGCCTGGCCCCAGACACACAGATCAGTAGAGGGAAAACTGCCTCAGCCTCTCCTCTCTGCTTTTGCTCCTGTGCAGAGACTGGGGAGAGGAAAAGCACTTCCTTCTGCCTATAAAGAGCTCAGTTCTATAGCTCACGGGGCCATTCTGACCTCTGGCTAAGAGAATCTGCCTGAAGAACAGTGAATTTAGACCCATACAGAATCCTTGATAAATGAAGCTGAAAATCCAAGCAGAATGTACCATTGTTTTGGGTTTTTTTTTTTTTAAATGACAGGTACAGCAGTTCAGCTGAGTTAAAATGAACTCCCCGTGAACTGTGTGCGTAGGCTCAGCTGAATTGCCTATTTCATTCAAATCCTTGTGTCTGAAAAGAAACATATTATGTAAAAGTGGTGAGAGGGACAGAAGCTGAGGGATTATTGTAACTCTGTGGCTTAACTTGCTTTGATCAGGGGAGTATTGTCTACCAGGCTGGGATATCAGAAAGAGATGGAAGTGAATTTCCTAGTAAATCAGTAAAACGAAGACTTTGCCCGTTGGAAGCAGAGTCTCCCACCTTAGAGATGCTATTGGTGAAACCGACGAACTATTGGTTAAAGGTGGGAGTGCGTCACGGAATCAGCGCTTAGGCCCTTCCTGTTTATCCTTGTCCTAGATACCCCCACAAAGGTCATGCAGGAGTAGGCACGTTGGTGCATGCTGTTTGCAGACGATATCATTCTATGCAGTGAAGAGAGAGACAGTCTAGAACATCTTGATAAGTGGACAGAGGTATTAGAGAGACATGGGCTCAAAATAAGCAGAGAAATAACAGAGTATATGATTCAATTTCAATAATGTAAACGCTGAATAATTAATCCTGAAACTAGATAGGCAGAAAATACTGAAGACACAAATTTTAAGTCTCAAGGTTCCAGAATCCTAGAAAGTGGGGACATGGAGGATGAAATTAGAGCTAGGATATAAAATGCCTGGCTCAGATGGAGAGAGAAGTGGTGTAGAATGTGACAGGAAGATAGCAGTAAGATTAAAAGGGTAAGTCTGTAAAACACTGGTCTATCCAGATTTAACGTGTGGCACTGAATATTGGACAGCAAAGAGGAAATATGAGCAATGCTCTATTCCACAGAAATGCGAATGTTGAGCTGGATGAGTGGTGTAAGCAAGAAAGACCACGTGAGGAATGTGTATGTTAGAGACATGCTCAAAGTAACACTCAGAAATGAAAAAATGAGGATGCGCAGGCTCAAATGGTTTGGTCCTGTAAAGTGCAATCCTGATAGCTCTGTGGGTAGCATCAGGATTGAAGGAAATAGATAGAGAGGCCGATCTAGGATGAAGCGGTGGGATGTCGTAAAGGAAGACCAGGTAATATGTGGTGCGATAGAGGAGGTGGCACTGAACGGAGCTCTTTGGAGGAGGGGACTCGGAGATCAGTCCCCGTCTGATGGGGTTAAGGCAAGGAGGTGGAGGAAGAAGATGACATTTTTCTGGCAAGTCTGAAGCAGATGAAGTGTTCAGAAGCTGCAGTGATTCAGAAAATGAGCTGTTCTCATCTTTAGGATTTTTCCTTACATACCTTGGGTGTTGTATAACACAAAGGCAGCTTGGCCTGCAAGCTTCAGATTTGGGTTTATAGGTTGCGTGTGGTGAGTACTGGGGCCTTTGACTAGTGTCAGGGCATGTGACAGGAATTTTGAAGTGATTACAATTTGCGTTTGCACTTTGAGCATCACAGCAGCTGCACGCTGACTCGTGTGTACTTTAGCAAGCATATGCTGCTCTGATGCACACTTCCCACGCACTGTATCCGTGCCATGCACCATTTAGGAAGCACGCCTAGCCCCAGTGCAGGCTTTGTAAATCTGCATGGAGAAGTATCATAGCACGTCCCTGTGGTACTGATGCTAGGCCGAGAAATTTGCATCAGGTTTTCCTAAAGGTGCCGTCAAAGCCACATGATCTAGTGGCTTAAGCACAGAACTGGGAGCGAGAAGATCCTGAGTTACGATCTCTCCCATACCACTAAGTAGCATTAATAATAGTCTGCATTTGTGTAGCACTGTCAAGACCTTATTGGAGGTGGAGTGACAATACCACTCCAGAGTACAGTAGGAAAATAAAAATTGGCCTCATTGTGCAGATGGGTAAACGAAGGCTCAAAGTCTAAGGCCAATATTTCCACACGTGGCTTCCCATTTCAAGTACTTCAATTCTTGGTGCCCAGTGTTAGATGCTGAGGGACGTGATGTTTACGTGTTCAAGCCTGAGCAGCCAAAATTGGAGGCACCCAAAATCAGAGGAGATCAGTTTTGAAAATGTGGGCCTTGACCTCTTTTGCTTCATTTTATCCGTTAAGGCAGAGCGTATTACTCCTCCATCTGCCAACAGGCGGCTGTAGACACCTTATAGTCCTGTATGTTTTCAGATTTCACTTGTGATAAGTATCCCCGTTTTACAGATGAGACACAGAGACAGACGCTGCCTTCCAAGCAAGCAACTTAACCTTTCCAGGGTTTGTTTCCCACATGTGTGATGCAGATAATACGGACCCGATTTACAGCGGTGCCTGAGGATTAACTAGGTAATGTTTGCATGGTGATCGGAAAATATAACCCCCTACTTTGTGAAGCGGTAGTTGTTTCTCAGCAGGCAAGGTGGTGATTAGCTTCCTCTTACAAGCGTGTCTTTGACCACTGAGTCCTTCCATGAATTTCACCAAAACGACACCAAGCCACTTAAAGTTTCTTATGTGTGGGGTAATGAAATGGTTCACATGTGACTGCCCTACCTGGTACCCCACCTGAATCTAAATACTGCTACAGCAACAGAAAAGTCTTGTCATTCAAGTGGCAGGGAACCAAAGGTCTTAAGATCTGTTCTTGCTGACAGCCTAATATCTGTTTGGGCTCAGGCAGCAAGTGAGGTCATCGCAGTGGTCGTCTTCTGGAACAGAGTTTTATCTGAGAGACTTTGGGGTAATCATAGTGTTTGGAAAAAATAATATTTGGCCCTGTTGGAGAAAAAATGTGATGCCACTTGCAGATCAAAACGAGCATGGACCAGAAACTCCAGATTTGCTTTACTCTTCTGACTTTCACAAGGCCTGGGACCTTAGACTGGGGTTGTTTGATTTTAGTTTATTATGGTCCAAGAATTCCATGAGGTCTGTGTCACCAGGTTCACACATCGCTGGTGGCTCCTCGTCCTGGCCATCCGGGATTAGCTCTACCAGGCGATGCACCCTTCTCTGGTGGTGTCTTCACTCATCCTGTCCTGCCCTGCGCCCCCTCTCGTTCTTGGAACTGCAGCCTCCTCTTCGTGACGCAGCCTTCTGGCCGGGTCACCATACATGTTCCCTTTCTTGGGGTGATGTAACAAAGTCTGTCCCAGACAAACCATCCCAGGCAGTCCACTCTCCGCTGCCTGGCCAGTGCCATGTTCCTAGAGGCTGGTAGGGGAACCCAGGCCTGTCCTCTACTCCTGGATCCAGCTCAGGGACCATTGGGTCAGCAGCAAAGGCCTCTACTGTCCTTCCTGGTAGCTTTCCCCTGAGCCTTCTCCTATCTTCCTAGCTCCCCGCTTCTCTGGGTTCACTAGTCTCCCAGCTCCCTCCTTCCAGGGAGTGACTGATTGCAGCCGAATTCCATGCAGCCCCTTTCTGCTCTCAGCTTCTGGGTTTTATGCAGGCATCTCCTGTTCCTGTCCAGCTGAGCCTCATTTAATCAATCTGTGGCTCCAACTCCAGATGCAGCCAGGGGAGTTAAACGGCCTACCTTTCACCTTAACCGCTTCCAAACCTTGGACACCCCAGCACAGTCCGTCAAGTTCTTTGCAGCTTCATGTGTGACACTGCATGCAAATTATTTAATTGGCTCATTTGCGTATTTTAATAACGTGTATCTAACCCTACATTTCACGTTAAAAGAAAAAGCTCTGTCAGTGTCACGCCCGCTGAATGAAGATTGCTGCTTATCTACAGTTAAGGCTTCCCTTCGACCCCTGTATGCCTGAGCCCTGATCTGGAGTCCTGACCAGTGTCCATGGTGCATACATTTTTAGGTCTCGCTGCTGAGTTTGGCAGTTCATGCAAAGCATGGTGGTAAGTTTGTGATGCAAGCGCAGGAACTGAGACTCATCAAACTAATCTCACATAAAGGCCACGTAAACATCCATTAGATGGGAACAGCTGTTCATCCCTACTGAGCGGGGCTGGATTTGAACTAGCATTAACGGTGCTTTGAAGCATTGAGTCCCCTGCCCAGAGCTAACTTAAGAGAAGACCTACATGTGTATAATTTCATACAAAAACTGTGTCAAAAGACATTCAGGTTGCCAAGCCAAGCCCTCAGAAGTTAGGAAAGGTCGAATTAACCTTTGCAACCTTTCGTTCTGTTTCCACATGTGCATACGAGGTGATACAATCTTCAATTACACGATCATTACTATTTTTTCCCACAAGCTGACAGCAGAATTTGGACTCAGGTTCTTTCTATCCACAGCACAGACCCTTCGTAATTGCCTGAGCTAAAGAAACAGCCGGTAGTGGAAGTAGGCTATTATTGTCTGAACGGTTCGTGTCTACAATGGAACATGACACACTGTGCCGCACCTGGTTGTGAGGCAGCGGCGTAAGGCTAGTGATGAGGAGTCCTGGGTGCTGTTCCTGGCTCTGAGAGGCTAGTGTGCCTTTGTGATTAGAGAAGTGGTTACAGACTGCCTAGCCGAGAGTGTAAATCCTATTTGTTCTGAAAGGGTCTGTCTTATTAAATGCCTGGATTCTGTTTACAGCCCTGCCTGAAATGGCTTTGTGCAAGTTACTTTATTTCTGAATTCGGTGAATAACACTTACCTACTTCTTAGGGCAGGGAGATGAGGTCCTGGTCAGTAATTAGCATTGTGAACTGCACAGGAGGGTTAGTAGTAGAAGAGATGAAACCCAAACTCGTAGCTGTCCTGCCTTGAAAACAAAACTAAGGAAATTTTCTAGTAAAAATCGTGCTAAAGTGGTGTGTGAAAAGAGAGTCCATTGTGACCCAGCTTACTGCCCTTGCGGGCCCAATCTGGGCTCTCGCCTTTCCCAGTTGAAGAACACCAGTTGAAATGCTTGGGCAGCGTGCAAGTGTTGTGGGAGTAAAGTGACTCATTTCTGGAGTCATTACCATTCTGCCATATCAGTTCTGTACAGAACAATCAACATCTGAAGCTGATGGGACGTTTTGTTGTTGCCACTGGTAACAATTTCTGTACTCCTTATAAATATTCTGGGAGAAAAAAACTTGTTAACACTGTAATTTGAGCATTTTGCAGAAACTTAAAAAATGCAATAATGAGTTTCTTGCAATTTACATTTCAGTTTGGGGGGCATTTGAGGATAGCAACAGACAGCAGTTGATCTGAAGCAAAGTGGCTCCATCTGGCTCGGAATTCTGCAGGTTTTGTTATGCCTTCCTAGTCAATTTTCTCTGTTACTACTAAAGAGCTCAATTTTATCCTTAAAATAGAATATTGTATCTGCAAAAAAGGCTTAAAATCGCTGGTGGTTGCAGCTTACTTACACATTAGTGGTACAGTAACATTGCTAATTGCAAACCTCTCCTTTAACAGCCTTCTGTGCATGCTTTGTATTTTTATGAATTCTTAAAAGATGATGTTTTCTAACGTCTCATGGTATAAATGACTCATCTCACCTGACATGAATAGTGAGAAAATCGGAGTGTGCTCACCCTTCTTCGCCTCCTTTTCTTCTGATTTCAGAATGCATCATTTCTCTGCTGTGGTTAAAGCCAAAGCCTCAACATCCTTTCAATTACCCTGTAAGAATGAGAAAAAAAGAGCAATTTTAGGTGGGGTAGGTTGGGTAAGGACTATGTTAGTGCTTTGCTAAGCTCAGTGGAATCATTTTGGATTTGAAATCATACTTGAGGTTTTGGAACTTCAATTTTTAAGGCACTTTGCATTTATTATTAATGCAGTTTTTCCCCTAGAACGTTGCCTACCTTGAGAGTAAGACCACTTGTCCCAAGTTCATTTCTTTATCCAGTCCCGTCTCTCCCCTTCCCTACCAACCCAAGCTTCTTGCAATCCAAACGCATCCTTTTCCTGTCCTTATCCTTGTTGACTTGTTCTGTCCGTTTTTAATTGTGTTTGTCGAAGATCCAACCGTTAAAAACACAGATCTTACTATCATACGTGATTACATTTGAGCCCCAGACTTCCTATAAGCAACATGGACTCTGCTGCAGCCTTGATTGATAATGCATTTCCCACTTGCCTTTCACCTGGCTGCCCGAGAAAATCCTGGGAGGAGGCCTGGTTTAAGAAATGTAATTCTTAAAAGTCACTGTGGTGCGAAGAAAGTTCCAGAGGTAGAAGACAAAGGGGCAACTAACTGTTAGGCATCTTGCCACCCACTGGAATCCACAGCCCTGAGGTAGGTGTCCAGGCTCC
The DNA here is from genome assembly GCA_007922155.1 of Mesoclemmys tuberculata. Taxonomy (NCBI): domain Eukaryota; kingdom Metazoa; phylum Chordata; order Testudines; family Chelidae; genus Mesoclemmys; species Mesoclemmys tuberculata. The sequence continues at coordinate 3,350,057 of ML675715.1, read as the reverse complement.
TATACAATGCACAAGGCGTGTTAGATGCCTAGGATTGGGATCCACAAAAGCCAGCAGGCTGAGCAGGGAGCCAGCTAAGCGAGCCACCAGGAAATATGCATTGGACTAGAAAGAGAGAGAAAAAATTAGACTGGCTCTCTTACCCAGGGAGGTGAGAGACCCAGGTTCCAGCCCGCTGTTCCATTATATAGTTAGTTATTTATACACCGTATAGCTTCAACATGACAGATGAAGCGGGACCCGTTCCCGAATACCCCCTAGCCCTTCTCAAAGTTCAAATTCCTTTTGCATATCAGTCAAAGAGGGGAAACTAACCCAGCTCTCCCACCTCTTGGGGGAGTCCTCTAACCGCTGGTCTAAACACCTCCTTCTTTGCCTCTTGTGTGGGCTCAGGCATGCTCTGAGAACACCTGCTGGATAGGGCCCTGCACATGAGCTAAATGGGGAAAACCTAGTTTGTGGATCCCACTGGGGCTTAGGCATAAGGTAGGTGCTGGGGCTAGGGTTGCCACCTTTGAAATGCAAAACACCCACTATCTGCCTCCCCCACACAAGGCAAGCCTGCTGCAACCCCAATCCCCACAACCCCAACCAACTTCGGAACCCCCCTTCAATAACCACTTATAGTCTCTAGAGAGAGAACACATGTAGATAAGATGGATAATTTCTTACTAAAACTGCAGAAGTGGGAACACTGCCTGAGCATCTTTAGCTGGGCACAGAAGCTTTTTCTTATCACAGTATATTGTGGTAATGATGCAAATCTTTTGACCCACAAAATACCTCCTCCACCCCACCCAGTAGATTAAATTATTTTTCTGGCAACTGGCAGATCCATAAAAAAACGGCCAGGCCAGTCAAATACCAGCCATGTGGTAATCCTCACCAGGGCGCGTATGGTGAGGCAGCTGTGCGCATGCTCACTGGCAGATATTTAGGTACCTAGGGAGCTTTAACAGTAGAAATGTAGGTACCTAGGGGCTTTAGGCACCTACATTATGTAGATGCTGGGGTGGGGGGGTTGAGGAACTTTGTGGTCCCTAAATGTTGGACCTAAAATGACCACTGGGTACCTAAGTCCTTTTGTGGATCGAGCTCCTAGTCCCCTTTGCCAAAATGACTTACCCCCAGCCCCCACCTGATTAAATGAGGGGGCTGTTACTCAAACACCTGAATTAATTGTAATGCTGCCATATCACATGGGGAGAGAGGCAGCTTCTCCGGGAAGAAAGACTTAAATCATTTAGGATGTTGTAGGTCCAAACCAACACCCAGGAATGAGCTAGAACCCATGCAGATCCCAGAGTAGCAGGGTTAATGTGCTGTCTGCATGAAGTGTTGCTTAATAAGCGGGCCACTTCACTCCACAGGACTGGACGCTTTGCAGGTGCGGGCCTCATGTGAAACACATGGTGGTAATTGAGCCCTGAGGTGACAAAGACATGGACTGACTGCACATTACTAGCTCCCCTTAGCTGGACGGGCACCTCATTCTGGTGGCTGCACATTTCTAAAGGCCATGATTTGGGTTAGTGTAACTGAAATACACTTTACAATTTTCACTCCTGTTTACAGAGCTTTCTTTACCCCCATAAATGCCTCTCAATTATTCATTGCTGTTCAGAATGTTGCCCTTTGTAGACATAGGCTGTGGTAGAAAGCAACGTTATTTGGAATATTCATAACAAGTCTATCACTAATTATCACTTTACAAATGTGCTATGGAGGGGATGGGTGCAGTTGTCTGGAAAGGCACATATGCTGTGAAACTGGGATCTGAATGCACTCTCGCTAGTTTGTGCACCTTTGGGGTTTGGTTATATATTTCATGCAGTAAAAGTGGAGATTTAACTGAGAGAAGCAGAAAAGATTTGCAAGTCACCTCACTCAATTATTTTGCCATCCTTACATTCTTCAGTTGGCTATATAGTCTAGTGCAGGGGTTCCCAAACGGTGGTATGTGTACCCTGGGGTACGCGAGACTTCCCTGTGGAGTATGCGGGAGAAATTGTGTAATGGTGGATATTATTTATTAATTATTTTATTTATTTCATTTGTCTGATAGGCTGCTCAGATGAAGCTTTAAAACTCTGTGCAAATTTGTTATTTAAAATACAGTAGTTAATTTACTTCAGGATGTATCAATGACAACACAGAGACACTGATATACAGAGCCCTCACCTCCAAACACTATACTCCCTGTGTCCAGCAACTGTTCAGTTGAACTGAGCTCAGAACTTAAGTCAGGATTTATTTTATTTTTTTTTGGTGGTCTAGGTCGTATTAGAACGATTGTGCACGTGACTGTGAAGTATGGAAAGATGTCTGAAGAGAGGTAGTATTAAGAAGAACACAAAGTATCAATGATTAGAAGAGTAGGGGCATGTGGGTAGCCGTTTTAATTTGTAATGAAACAGATGCTGGGGCTCAAGCATCAGTTATGAATGTAAAAAAATTGCAGCAAACTCAGAGGTTCCGGGGCTCAGCCCTGGCACATATTAAGCAGTGGCGGCAGCTGGTAGATCTGGAAGGGGTTATGCAAAACGAAAAGTTTGGGAACCTCTGGTCTGGTGGCTTTGGTGAAAATAGATTTTTTTTTTTATTTTAATATTTAGTGCATTTCTGCCCTAGAATGCAGTAAATGTTTCAGCATTCGTCCTACGCTGTGTATTGTGTTAGCAAGGTTTGAAAAGTTTACTTGCCACCTACAAGCTCCAGGACTAAGCCTACTTGTCAGGGTGGAAAATACATGTGGTGACAACACTCCTACAACTGAGTGGACATCCTTTTTCTTAACCAATCCACATCGGGCTTTGAATTTTGCCAGAAACCCGGTAGCCAAAAGACTAAATCAACTAGTCCAAGACCAGTATGAAAAATGGGGCTCTCACTGTGCAAGCACAAAGCCCTGATGAGAAATGAAACCTCCCTCCCATTTCTCTTCTGTCTCCTGCCATTACCCCAAATGTCTGGGAAGGGGAGATTCCGGGGACTCCTACCTACAAGGCTGTTTCTAGACCCTGTTCAGAGACTCCACCTACTAGATGGCTGCTAAATGTGAAGACTCCCTGGTCCTCAAACCCTGTTTGACTGCTGTAATCTTGTCTCACTCACCAACAGAAGTTGGGCCAGTAAAACATATTACCTCACCCACCTTGTCTCTGTAAGGGAAAAAATGCATTCTCAGGCTCTGTTCCTCACTCCCAACCAGATCTTCCTGGTTGCTGTGGGGGACGGGTGTCTAGCATTCTACCCCTCCCCTGGACTCTATACCTGGGTCCTCATAGGTGGCTCCAGTGCCTGCTAGCGACAGAATGACATTGACCTGATACTAGTCAGTTTCACAGGTGCCCAGTTTCTGCTGGGGGCCCCGCGCTGCTGTGGGGCTGTACCCCCTAGAACAGTTGATTGGTTTGGGATTGAGAGTGCAGAGTTGATGGGGGGGGGGGGAGCATCAAGGGATACAGAGATGCAGTGGGTAAAATAATATTTCTAATTATAAATTGGGCTACACTGTCACACACACGCACCGGCGGGGCAGGAGACGGTTAAAAATAATCAGAAGACAGCACAAACTCTCTAGGGTAAAGGGCTCTTTTTGTTCTGTGTTTGTACAGCACTTAGTGCAATTGGGCCCTGGTCCATGTCTGGGGCTCCCAAACGCTACTGTAATAGTAACAATAATAATAATTAATAAAATAATTCTTTAATCTATTTTTAAACGTTATAATTCTGGGGCCAGTCTCAGGTTTTTGGGTCTGGCCCATGATTTTTGAAGTTTCAGGGGTTAGCATACTGCTGTAGTGACACCATACAATAACCACATGATCATAAATAAATTATTTTAGCATTTGTTAGCTGGCTATATATTCTAATGGTTTTGGTCCTAGGACAGATTAAAAAGATTTTAAAAGACATATTAGATTTTTTTTGTTCCTTCCACTTTTCCCCATGATATTACTACAGGGCAATGTTAAAGTCTTCAGTGCATTTCCATCCTTAAACAGGATTTGGTTGCATTTATTTTAAATCTGAATTAAACTCTGATTTTCCTGGGTTTATAATACTTGCTTTTCGAACAATCACGGTGCCGTGGTAATGTGTTTTTCCTTTAATTAATGATAAAGACTCTGAACCTTCACTCGGTCTTAACATAGTTTTTGTTTGAGAATTTCCTTGGTTTTTTAAAAAATGTATTAAAAGTTTAAAACAGCAACACTAAATAAAAGACCCAAAGAGAATGCTGGTATATGTGCTTTCTAATGATATGAAGATATGTAGTACAAAACTTTAAATCATTTTATTTTAAATTTTAGAATCAGATTAACTACTATGCTCTGGCAGTTTTACCCCTCTGAAGGAGAACAAAACATCTGTATATCTTTTTATCATCCGTCTATCTAGCTGTAGAGTTGTTTATGTGCATTATTACTTTATTATTAAATATGGTGCATGTGGCAAGAGCTACTGAAATAATTAAATAAAATCAACCTCAAGGGGAGTTAGACACAACAGTGCTGGGTGGTGTAACTGTGTAGTCTAGACGTGTTCTTTAAACATTTAGGTAGCACGGGAGGGAAATACCTGTAGAACACAAGAGTACTAAAAGGCCCCTGCATTTTCTCCCTGCCCGTGAGTCTGCATACCCACCAGTCTCTGCTGAGGGAGTAGAAAAGAGAAACTGTGTTAAGGAGGGCCAGACTGAAGAGCAGAAGCTGTTAGCTCGTGGTGTTTACTGATTAGCACTGGGCACAGAACACCTTGAGCATGTTCTGCAGTCAGTATTTTTAATGCGGACAATAGGGTAGGGGTGACACCTATAGAGCAGTTTGGATTTTAACTGAATGACTTTTCTATTTGCCATTGTTTAGTGAGGAAGGACAGTCGTCTTTTGACTCTTTAGGTCAGTATTAGTGAAACCAGGAGTTCGTGGTTTGTCAGGAGGAAGGAATCAAAAGTCCGGTTATTGCGATCCTATCGGGAGTTACAGCTACAGAGCGGGGGATTAGTCTAACCCCGGAGAACTGGAGCCAGGCCAAAGAAAACTCCAAGTTCCATTAAAATAGGCAATAGGCCCAGAAAAGCTTGTCACGGTCTGTGTACACGCTCTGGTTAAACGCAGACGGTGTCACTTGAGTTGTGTGTGCGTAGTGCTAGCAGCAAAGCTTTAAAGCCTGTAATACATTGTATTAATCTACCTTCAACACTTTACTGTGCTGCCCTTAACATGTAAGAAAAACACCCAGAAGTATGGGAAAGCAGAACTATGAAGGAGTTTGTCTCAAATTCAACTTTGCTCTAGGTTCTAAATTTCTTCATGACTTGGTTGAATTTTAAATCCAGCCAGGAGGTTTTCTATTAAAACAAACACCCCCTCCTCCCCCCCAATAATTCGTTTAATATTTTTACTCTTCTAACTCTAATGTTACATAGTTCTTGTCTTTTCATCTTCAAAGTGCTTTTCAAACATTCATTAGATCTCATAATCCTGTAACCATTACAGGATTTCCCATAAACTACCACTTTGAGTCCCCATGCCCTGCTGATGTGTGTTCCAGGAGGGAGCCCCAGTGAAATAAGCTTCCAGAAGTCCCTGGATGTGCTTGAATTGATCTGACCTAAGGCATTGGATCCAAATGTAGCTGTGACCCATCTGTGCCCACCTGAAAATGCCAAGGTCAGGGGAGGCTGCAAAAAGAAGAGCAGATTCTCCGAAACTGGGGGCTAGCATGGCAGTTAGATTCCCCAAACAGTTACAGACAGTGTTTGATTCCCCACACTGGATATTTATTTAGTTGAGGATAGTCCTGCTTTGAGCAGGAGGTTGGACTAGATGACCTCCTGAGGTCCCTTCCAACTCTAATAGTCTATGATTCTATATCAAGAAGCTAAAACAAAAAAATGACACAGCCCCCTTTACTGCATTTCAGGCTCTGACTCCCAGTCAGCAACTAGGTCCAGTAAAGAGATAAATTATTTAAAACTCTATTCCCTTTACCAAAATGTTCTCCTGACCCCCAAGGGTCAGCCACAGTACCAGATCAATATAAGTTTGGATCTTACCCAAAACACCACGCTGCCAGCCAATCCTTTATTAACTAAAACTAAAGGTTTATTATTAAAGGAAAGAAATCAACGATAAGAGAAATGTTAAATGGTCAAAGCAAATGGATATATACAAATGATTTTAAAGTCCATCTATAATCAAATTCTCAGCAGAACTGTGAAGTATGCAGACTTGTACAGTCCCTCTGGTGTACATCCAGTAACTGGATGGGTCTCAGTCCTTTGTTTCACATCTTCAGTTGCAGATGAGTTGAACCAGAGGTAAGAAGCAGGAATGAAGACAAAATGGGGATGGTGCAGCTCACTTTTATGTCCCTTTGTCAGTTGGCTTGTCCCAAACACAGCCACACAGCACATGGCATGGAAAAACCCCAGAATCGCCTGTCCCTGGGCATGTTCTTATAAGTCCTGGTGTCTCTTAAAGTGGAGCCCCTGGGTTCTTTCATTGGATTCATAGTACTTTTGAGTTCCCTTGATTGGGCCATTAAGCAGGCTTAGTGCTGTCTGGGGTGTCACCCAGAAACACAGCACAAGTTTTTGGATACAGATATATTACATCTATCCATAACTTACAGTATTGAGATGTTACATGTGCATAAACAAAATCATCATATTTAGCAAATGACACCCTTTCCAGTGGTACCTGATATGGCACATCTCCCTGCAAATATTGTAATTTTGCAATATTGATCTTAAATAACATTATAAATGGTCACCGCTAAGCCAGACAATAATATAGTAGCAAAGAAACGAAACTTCAAATACATGCAAGAGTGTACTGGATACAGTCTCATGGGAGCAGAGAACAATCAGACAGCAGCCATGTACCACAAGGAAGTCAAATGGAAGTGGAAACATTTTCTCTATCCCTTTTGACTAATGCATGTTGCCATGGGTTTTGGCCTCTCAAGACCATGGGTAAACATGGTCCTGCCTTTCAAACACCTCTTCTGCCTTTCTCTTTTCCTTTTTTTTCCTCTTCCCACCTTCTTTTCTTCATTTGTTTGGGTTTTGAATTAATATTGGTGCAATGCAGGGTCACATACTGCTGCCTCCCCCCTCCACATGCTCTGGCACTGGTGTTGGGACAATTGAGGGTGCCCCATAACCACCAACTGCCAGGAGATAAGTCTTTTATGGGGAGGCTATCCCATAATTGTCCACTGTAGGATTCAATGCATCTTCCATGGTGTTAGCCCCTGTTTGAGACTAGGATGCTGGATTAGATGGGCCATAGGTCTGATCTGGTATGTCAATTCCTGTACTTCTGTGAAGCTCCTGAAAATCAGCTCTGGTCTCAAGAGAAGAGTATGGGTTTTGTTTTATGCATATGATTTGCTAAGAGTTCAGCTGTTGAGCCAGGAGAGCTAGTGCAGTGCAAAAAAAAAAAAAAAAAAAAAATTACAAAGGTTTGAGATGCCTGTTTTTTATATTTTGTCATAAAAATATGCAAACACGATTTCCAGGAAGAAGTGGTACATGCCACAGGACCATGTGTTTTATGTAATTGTTTTCTGATGTTAAGCAATTTGATTAATGAATCTGTGAAAATGCAGGAATTATAAGTTTACCATTTACTAATGTATCTTCTACACTAGAGAATTCAAGAATCTGGCATGCCAGGGTGCTTCTGTCTTTCATAAAGACGTGGTCCCTCCATGAATCCTGTGGGGAGGCAGGAAAACGGAGAGATGAGCACTTTACCCTCACAGCCATGGCAGCATAAACCCTTCCAATAATATTTATATTTCTTCTAGTAAAAAAGACTAGCTTGAGAAATTCTCTCTTCTGTGTGTGTTGAAGAAAGGGCTATGATTGCATCTTGATGCAGAACGCCTATGGAAAATCCATATGGGTCAGGCCAACCCAAAAGACGGTGATGAACAGAGAAAGAGTGGCTGGGAGATGCACTGATGCAGTGCACCCTTTATGAGCCTCAGCTGGCTGGGTTCTTCAGGAGTCATATCTGCAAACCAATGGTGTCGAAATTCATATATCTGCTTAAAATTCATATATCTGCTAATTGCATCATGTTGCGTTGTTTGGAAAGCAGATCATGTATGTATTCGGGTGACTATGTGGGCCTTATGTCCTGCCCTCCCTCCCTCAGAATGAATCCCCTCTGGCGCTCATGGGATCAGGCTGGCACAGGGAGATGGAATTTACATTTCCCTCCCACCAGTTTCAGTGATCCAGTCTCACGATTTTAACTAATGCCTTGTGTTAACAAGCAACAGTCAATGAACTTAATTGCCTATAACTAAAGGCCAGCCTAAAGTGAACTGTAGCACAGGTGCACTGTCTAGTGTTTGAGTAGTGCCTGGGAGTCAGGACTTTTGGTTTCTATTCCCAGCTGTGACCAGGGCAAGTCACATCACCATATCGTGCCTCAGTTTCTCCATCTGTAAAATGGAGATAGCATTGACCTACCTGAGATCATTTCTGATGTTAGGAAGGTGTTTTCAGAGCCTCACGAAGATGATGCTGGAGAAGAGGGAGGCATTGTTGCTTCTCTCACCATCCAAAGGCCGAAAAAAATCTAATGTTTTCTCCTTTACTTCCTAGCGATTGCTTATGAATGATTGTTTAGCAAAGCAGCAAGGGAGGTTTAGGTTGGACATTAGGAAAAACTTCCTGTCAGGGTGGTTAATCACTGGAATAAATTGCCTAAGGAGGTTGTGGAATCTCCATCCTTGGAGATTTTTAATAGCAGATGGGACAAACACCAGTCAGGGATTAGTCCTGCCATGACTGCAGGGGACTGGACTAGATGACCTCTCGAGGTCCCTTCCAGCCCTATGAGTCTCTCATTATGTGCTACACCAAATTCATATCTCTGCTAATTGCATCACGTTGTATTGTTCGGAAACCAGATCATGTATGTACTGGGGTACTATGTGGGCCTTGGGTCCTGCTCTTTAGCAGCAACTTCGTCCTTTCATGACTAGCCTTTCTTTGGCCCTTCGTCCTTTCATGACTAGCCTTTCTTTGGCCCTTCGTCCTTTCATGACTAGCCTTTCTTTGGCCCTTGAGGTGTGACTAGCTATTGAGTGGGGAACTGGGAAAATCTGAATGTGCACAGCAGACATATTCAGCAACATTTAAAGTTTGATGTTTCCCTGGTGAACACATTTTCCTCTAGCTCGGTTCCTGGTTGGCCCATGCCAGAGTCTCTGTTACGCATTTCTTTTGTTTTGCTGCAGTTAGAACTTCTAGGAGGAGGAAGAAATGAAAGCATCTTTCTTTGCTGACAGGACAGGTGCCAGAGTGGATTTGCTGCTTTCCCTTTGCATCAGAAGCTGGATCCCTTAACTTTGTGTATTGGAGGATTACCAAGGGAGGTCACTGAGGTCCTGACACTAGAGGTGTGGTTCACATGGAAGTGAGATAAAACACTGAGGATTAATGTAAAAGAAAATTCCACACTTGTGTTAAGAAGTGGTCTTGATAACATAGGGAGTCCTTTCCAAAGCCGTCAAATGTTATTTCCGTATGCCATCATCTTTCCTTTCTTCCAGTTATCTGTGGTTATTTCTCTCACCTACCTGATGTGTCTTATTTCCTTTGCTTTTTCCTCGGTTTCTCACCCTAGTTGGTGAGAGCAAATCCAAACTTATTCTCCAAAGCAGCGGGTGTTTGACAAATCTAGGTGCTAGTACGTTTTTGCTTTTTTTCTTCTTCTTGGCCTGCAGTACAGAATAGTAGGGGAGGGAGGGTTAGTCTAGCCGCTCAAGATGTTTAAAATTGATGCATCCTGTCTGGTCTTGAAACATCTGATGCCCAAAGACCTTTAGTGGAAGATTGGACTCTAGAAAACTGAAGCAAGGAATTCCTGATTTTTTTCAGATCAGCCTGACTTTAGCCCTAAATTCACGCTTACTTTTCCCAGCATTCTTTTCATCATCTCCTATTGTTAAAACTGGCCCAGAGTCCTGACACTCAGCTTTGTAGCGCAGAGAAAGCTGTAATTGCGCGGAAACGCTCCTGTTCAGAATGCTGCTGTGAATGAGCCTCTCAGGGAAGAATGTAGTCTCCCTTGTAGGTTCACTTTTGTAATTTCTGTCTGATACATTGAAGCTTCTGACTCTTACAACTGTCTCACCAAGAAAACCTAACGGTGTCACATGCAGTAGTACAGTGAGACACAGCTCGTCAGCTGGAGTGATTTAGAAATTGGATCAAGCTGCTGCAATGCGCTACAGATTTAAAGGCTGCTTAAAAAAGTTTCCTACTGAAGTTTATCCAAAAGAACAAAACCTCACTGAGCTGCAAAATGAATTCGGGAATGCTCAGACGTCATGTTCCTGACCAGAACTGGAAGGAAAGCCGTCTATTTCACATGCTCTGCGTTTTAGTTTTGGATTCCAGTAGTGACTGACAGTCATTACCTTCTGGTGGTTGGCTGGCAGCTGATGTGGAATGAATCTGTGGCCACAGTCTTATTCCTTGTGGACTGGTCACCATCGTAACTGGCACCGTTTGGTTCCCTTGTTGTAAAAGTCAGCGGAGAGGCCATGGATTGAGTGGACAACAGAAAACAAACTCCCATTTTCCCTCTCAGAGCAGTTGTCTCTGCAGGCGAGGGCTGAGGCCCATTAGAAATTTGGGGAGAATGGGGAAAGCTGCATACTCTTGCTACCTATGCTTTGCCTATTCTGGGGATAAAATAGGGCTTTATTTCCCAGAGCTGTCAATCCAGCAATTTCCACTGGCCCTGAATTCATGCCCAATTTAGATTCTGGATTTCTGTCATTCTCTGAGGTTAAACAGCAGTGTTTGTGTTGTTTTTTCACGGCAAACTTTCCCCACTTCTTCTCGGTTTTGATCTTGGTTGTATGGGTATTCAGGTCTACGAGCTCCAGGAACCAAGAAGTCTTCAAGGGTTTTTATCAAGGCAGACAGCAGCAAGCCCTGTGTCTTGAGTCCTGAGATCAGCAGGGCTTTTTAACGTTGGAGGAGTGGGGAGGGAAACAGTGTGTTCTAGTGATTTCAGCAGGGAACTAGGGTCCGCCTGGCCTCCTTGTTCTGTCCTCAGCTCTGCCACTCTGTCTAATGTGACCTTGAGCAAGTTACTTGCTCTTTCTTTGCTGCCATTCACCTGTTGTAAAAAAGGGTCAGAATAATTTTACCTGGCTTCCACAAGTGTTATTTCTTGACTGATGTCAGCAACCCTAATGCTCCCTGAACTGGGAGGGTGAGCCCCAGATCCTAAAGCTTCGGCAACATGCATCTCAGATGCTAGAATTTAACCCTGCCCTGGGCTTCATCCCTACACTGATGAGTCCTATGCCGGTAAAACAGTGAGGCAGAAAGCAGCATCTAGCAGTGGTAAAATCTGTGTATGTGAAGAATGAACAGGGTGGCAGGTAAGTAGGCAGCCCTTTAAGAAAAGTATTTACAGCTGTTTTAAAACCATCTGAAATGCTGTGAAGCTAAACAACTCAATTTTACAAGACTAAAGGCTTAAGCAGCTGGTGAGCTGAGACCACTGCTTAATATGACAGCCAACTTGCTTTACTGTTACATCTCCTCCTTCCTCCCCTGTTTGTTTCATACGCCTGTGTCCTGACTTACGCTATTTTGCGAGCTCTTCTTACTGGAGGTCTGTCCAGCGCCTAACACAATGTGGGCCTGGTCCTTAATCTGTGCCCCTTGGCTCTACTGCAATACAGACAAATAGCAATAATATGTCCTGAAGTGCTGAGTGCTCTCAAGGCTCACTGCCCTTAGGGAGAGTGGATGGCACTTAGCATCTTACTGGGCTGGTCCCAGAGAGACTACAAATTAGAACCAGATTCCTAGTAGAAATGGCAAGTGACCTCATGTTGCTTCAGCTCTTGTCCAGGGGCTAACTCGTTAATTTCCTGTCTTACTGGAAGGAACTTCTTATTGCCACATTTAATAGTATGTTTTTGTTGAAAGCCAAAACAAAATACTTGTGACACATTTTTTTGTTTGTTTTAAAACAATATTGAAACAAGTTGACCAAGCTTTCAGCGATTGGCCTGGCTAATGCAGCCTTTACTACGGCTTTCTTCATTTTAATTTTGTTGATGCTCTCCTCTTTATTTCCACCTTGGCCTCTACATGTAGCAGAGCATTAGCCATTCACGTGCCAGCTCAGGCTTCTTCAGAGAGTCCTGTAGTAAGGCTAGTTCTGATATATTGCAGGAAAAGTGAGGATGGCAACTGGAGCATCTATCCTGGTGCTAAGGGAAAAAAAGTCAAGTTGGAGTAAATCCTTGATTCGATGCTGGGAGGATGAATTTTAGGCTTCTCCAGTCAGTCTTGCTGGTCAATCCCTGGTCAAGGCAATAGGAAATTTACTTTTAGAATTTAATTCTCCCAGTAATAGTTGTTAATCTTTTATTTTTGTGTTATCTGATTTTTTTGTACTAGCAGCTGCAGACCTGCCAATGTTTGGATCTTTCAAATGAGGGGCTCTTGTATTCAGCAACAAGCCTCCTCTAGCCTGCCTGTTTGTCTAGCTAATTTAATCTGCTTGGCAGTATCTATCTAATGCTGACATTAATAGCTCAGTCCTGAAAGGGGATGATGGGAGTTGCTGTGCATCTTCAACTCCCACTGAAGACAATGGGATTTGAGAGCACACAGTCCATCCCCGGAGTTGCTCACAGGAGCAAGGAACTGAGGTTCCATATCAAACTCCTCACTGTGACACTTGGAGGTAGGAGAGGCACATGCAGAATTAATCAATTTACCTGAGATGCAGCAGATATCCTATAAGGTACGGTCTTTAAGGCAGTCAGGACCTGAGCCATTAAAACTTAGTGTAAGTCTAAACCATCACCTTAAATTGCCTCCAGGTCAGAAGCAGCAGCAGTTGTAGTCTCCAGGTCCAATTCTTGGCTGTGATCACGATGCATTGGTGCAGCTACAGGGTGTGTGTATGCAAAGTGGCTTTTAGCTACCTCTGTGCCTTCCTCTTGCCTTGGGCCATTTGTGCTGACTGCTAGTTTCCCCATTGCCATGTCACTTTTCCTCTGCAATGGCTGGGCCTCTCGGCATAGGAGTTATGCTCACGTGACATCAAAGTCACTATGGAGGATCTATGCTGCTCAATATTTCTCCTGTTAAGGCACAGCCTCTGGAGGCCAGGTCAGCTGCTTTAGGCTAGCTTTCCATGAACAGAGCTACACAAAGGTGCTCTGCACAGGAGACGATCTGGCTGCAAATTAGTGCAATTTAAACCTGAACTCCAGTTTCACCACGTGGTTTTTCTCAGGGACTCTTCACATTTTAATAATATCATGTTTACGGATTATTTAATCTGTCACCTTGATAGCTAATAGATTTCATAATTTTGTATGGGTTGTGTAGAGACTGCTCTAAAATGAGAAACAAGCAGTACTGTGTTTTCTCGTGTAATGTTTCCCCAAAGGCACTGATATATTTAGTCGCAGAGGGGTGTGCGTTTGTTGATTTGAACACGCCGCCCTCAATTGGAAGCACCGTGTGAATTTCAGGGTGGACTGAAGAAAGGAATAAGAAGCCTGATCTCAGGTGCAATACTCCTTTGGGACTCTGAATGAATAGATGCCCTCTATAGCCTCTCTCCAGAACGCTGGAATGCATCAGGGATTCCTGTAGTCTGTGGAGAGAGCTTTGTCACTCATCCCCAGCATGAGAATGCTGTGGAGGGGGCCCCGTGACCTTCTTGCATAGAACCACGCATGGTCCAACTGACCCCACACTTTTGAAAGCCTAAGCAGAGTTCTTCAGCTTTGCTGACATTTGATTTTTTTTTTTTTTAAACCATAAGCCCACTGGATCTGTTTGCATTTGATATGAATCTGTTTCCTTATCATCCCAGATCTGCTCAAACCAGCCCTATTTTCAAAGCCTTGATGTGACCTATCTGCAGTAATGTTTGAAAATAGCTCGAGTAAATCTTGTTGGACTGTCTTATTCCTTGTACTAATTGAGCATGGCTGTTGTTCCCTCCACCTCCCACCCCCGTCATGCATAGTAGCAACAATATAAGGTGCTCGCTGTTGTAGCCTAAGTCTGATAGCATCTCCGTGAACTTAACTACCAGGATGAACAAAGAATGTTTCCCTGGCAATAGCCTTTTGTCCAGTTTTTTATACTTCCTCAGCTTGTAGAGAGCTGCCTTTCTGATGCCTTTACTGATTTTTGATCAGAGCAGCATTTACTTGCGAAAGATATCCTATGGCAACGAAAAGGACTGTAGAAGTCTGTGGTTACCTTTATGGCATTTGTCAATAATACATTGGTAACCTAACAAGATAATTGTGCAAGTTTTTTGAGGCAATGGCAGGGGAATTATATATACACAGTATTAAAATGTTCAGTACACTGAAGTCCAGATTTTTCAACTTTTACTTGTGTTGAGTAGCACTTACTCATACAAGGAGTCCCATTGGGCCTGATTCTGATCTTTTTAATGCCATTTACATTCCATTGACTTCGGGGGCATTACTCCTGAATGACATCAGGATAAGAAAACAGGATAAGACCCACTGAGTTAATTGAGACGACTTGCATGAATAAATGATACTCATTATGAGAAAAGGCTGCAGAATCTGCCCCCCAGTATTTACTGAAAATCTATGGCCTGACTCTGTTTTATGCTTTACTGATTTAAATTAGAGGGTGTGAAACTTTGGGGCCTGATTCTTCACTTCGGTGTAAATCCAGGAGTAACTCCACTAAAGTTACAGGGGGGTAGCTGTGTTAGTCTGTATACAGCAAAAACAACGAGAGCATAAGCTTTTGTGGGTTGCAGAAATGTGTTTAGTCTTTAAGGTGCTACAGGACTCGTTGTCTCCACTAAAGTTAGTGGAGCTAACAATGTAAACGAAAGAATCAAGGCATAAGACTCAGTGGTGTACGGTGGGTCTCTGGCACCCGGGGGCCAAGTCTCCAATTGCGCCCCCCCAGGTCTGACCCCCCCCACGCAGGGCAGGCGAGGTTCCAGTGCTGCCACCAGCTGCCCCGGGGAGAGGGTGGGTGTGAGGCCTCGGTGGGGTCGCAAATGCAGGCTTGGTTCCGCTGCCCCCCCCTACCCACTCGCCACGCAGCCCGGCGCCAGCTGGCCCTTCACGATGTGCAAGGTGTTGGGGGGGGGGGGGAGTTTTGAGTCATCCCTCATAACCTTCTGTGCCCCCCCCATGTCGTGAAGGGCTGGCCTGGTGCCCCCCCACAGGCTGGCACCTGGGGACCTGTCCGCCCCCCCTCCAGGTATGCCATTGACTACTGGTTGATGCTGAAAAATGATTGTGAAAATGGCCCCCTCTTACGCAGCACATCTGTGCTTTGGGTGAAATTCACCGCTTTTGCGGGTTTAAGTGGAACTTAAATAGTACTTAGGTTTTGTGCTGGCCCTCTTATCTGCCCACTTTAGTGGCAAAAATAAATGTTTATTGCCGATTAATATTTTAACTCTGCAGAGCCAGCATGGCTGTGGAGGCAGAGCTGAATTCTATTTCTGCTTGTGCATCATCAACAGAAGTTTTTACTGAGCTCTTTTATTTTACAAGCAATTGGATTGCTGTGCTATCACTGAGAGCCTGATTTGGCTTGTAGAACTGTTATTACTAATGGTGGGTACCTGAGGAAGAAAGAACCCTGCTTAACTTTCAGATCACAGGAGGGATTTGTAGCCTGGCAGTCAAAACACCAACAACGTCTTTTGCCTTGTAAGCTGAGCAAGTCTGATCCTGTGTCACGGAGAGGCAAGAAATTTGGAACTTCCACAACACCTTTTCTGCAGTCACTGTTCAAGGTAGAACCACTCTTTAGACTGGACCACTGATTGCAACCCTTACAATGGAGGAATGAGTAGGACTCCTCAGAAGGGAATTTCAGGTTTTAGGGCTGTCATGTTTTTTTAGAATGAAAGAATGAAAACAGTTTTGAAAAATAGTCCTAAAGTTGACATAAGTATGACTCCACTCTCCCCAACATTATCCATACGTCAGCTATACTCTCTGCTTTCTGTGTTTTTTTACACTGCATAATTTTTTGCACTATGGTAGTGTCTTTACCCTAACTAGGTAAGGTCTTTAATTAGTATTTCCATACTTAACTGGGCTGTTGGTAGTAAATAGTATCTTCACTTGTTTGAAGACAAAAAGAAGAGGTTATTTAAATACATTAGGAGCAAGAGAAAGACTAAGGAAACTGTAGTGGGGAAGGAGAGCTTATAATTGAGGACATGAAGAAGGCCAAGGTGTTTAATACCTATTTTGCTCCAGTTTTCACTAGAAAGGTTAATTGTGATCAGATACTCAGCACAATTCATATTAACAACAAGGGGGAAGGAATGTAGACCAAAATAAGGAAAGAACTAGTTAAAAAATATTTAGTTAGGTTAGATGTATTCAAGTCAATAAGACCTGATGAATTTCATCCTAGATTACTTAAGGAACTAGCAGAAGCAATCTGAGAACCATTATCAGTTAGGTCTGAATAGAGACTGGGACTGGCTAGCCCACTACAAATAATAAGATTCCCTCTTTTGACATTCACACCTTCTCACCAACTGTTGTGAATGGCCTCATCCACCCTGATTGTATTAACCTTGTTAACACTCACCCATTCTTGCATATGTATATATACCTACCAAACTGAAGTTTCCACTTCATAGAATATTAGAGTTGGAAGGGACCTCAGGAGGTTTCTAGGGCTGATCTATATTTACCTCTGAGATTTGGTGGCAGTTGATGGGAGATATGCAAGTGACGTAAAAAACTTGTGTAACTCACGTCGACTCCGCTGTTTCCATTCTGCGCGGCATCCATACTGCTCTGTGCTTATGGGAACAGCGTTCCTGTCAGTGTAGTGCTATGCCACTTTCGGAGGTGATTTTCGTAGGTTGATTTCTGGATTGACTGAGCGGGTCTTTACTGACCGCTCAGTCGATCCAGAGAAATCGATGTGAGGGTGGCGAATTTACCCTGTCAGTATAGATCTAGCCCTGGTCCAGCCCCCTGCTCAAAGCAGGACTAACCTCAGCTAAATAATCCCAGCGAGGGTTTTGTCAAGCCACAGCTTAAAAACCTCTAAAGATGAAGATTCTACCACCTCCATACCTAACCCATTCCAGTGCTTCACCACCCTCCTAGTGAAAAAGTTTTTCCTAATATCCAACCTAGACTTCCCACATTGCAACTTGAGACCATTGTTCCTTGTTCTGTCATCTGCCGCCACTGAAAACAGCCTAGCTCCACCCTCCCTGGAACCCCCTTTCAGGTAGTTAAAGGCTTCTATCAAATCCCCCTTATTCTTGTCTTCTGCAGACTAAACAAGCCTAGTTCCCTCAACCTCTCCTCATACGTTTTGTGCTCCAGCCCCCTAATAATTTTTGTTGCCCTCCGCTGTACTCTCTGCAGCTTGTCCACATCCTTTTTGTAGTGGGAGGCCCAAAACTGGACACAATACTCCAAATACGGCCTCACCAATGCCGAATAGAGGGCAATAATCATTTCCTGCGATCTGCTGGCAGTGCTCCTACTAATGCAGCCCAATATGCTATTAGCCTTCTTGGCAACCAGGGCACACTGCTGTCTCATATCCAGCTTCTTATCCACTGTAACCCCAGGTCCTTTTCTGTGGAACTGCTGCCTAGTTTGGCGGTCCTCAGTCCGTAGCTGTGCATGGGATTCTTCCGTCCTAATTGCAGGAATCTGCACTTGTCCTTGTTGAACTTCATCAGATTTCTTTTGGCCCAATCCTCCGATTTGTTTAGGTCCTTCTGTATCCTGTCCCTACCTTTCAAGGTACCTAGTTTAGTGTCATATGCAAACTTGCTGAGAGTGCAATCTACTCCATCCTCCAGATCATTAATGAAGATGTTGAACAAAACCGGCCCCAGGACCGACCCCTGGGGCACTCCGCTTGTGACCGGCTGCCAACTAGACACGGAGCCATTGATCACTACTCATTGAGCCCTATGATCTAGCCAGTTTTCTATTCATTTTATAGTCCATTCATCCAACCCATACTTCTTTAACTTGCTGATAAGAATACTGTGGGAGACTGTATCAAAAGCTTTGCTAAAGTCAAGGTATATCGTGTCTACCACTTTCCCCACATCCACAGAGCCAGTCACCTCTTCATAGAAAACAATCAGGTTCATGCATCCGATGAAGTGGGTTTCTGCCCATGAAAGCTTATGCTCAAATAAATGTTAGTCGTTAAGGTGCCACAGAACTCTCACTGTTTTATTATCAATTATATTTGAGAACTAATGGTAGATGAGGTCTCACAGGACTGGAGAGAAACTAACATTGTACCTGTCTTTAAAAAGGGGAACTGTAAGCCGGCGGGAGCTTCGCGCCGGTCGCGGCGGCCCTTCCGGGGGCCCAGCCGCTCGGGAAGGTCCCTGCACCTTCCTAGAATAAGCGGGAATTAGCCACAGTGTCTATCGCCCCGGCCCCTTGGCAGGGGCGGGCGAGCAGGCAGTCTA
>ML675715.1:3279767-3331527 GCA_007922155.1 Mesoclemmys tuberculata | reverse complement strand
TTGGCAGGGGCGGGCGAGCAGGCAGTCTATCGCCCCGGCCCCTTGGCTGGGGCGGGCGAGCACGGAAGCAGTCTAGCGCCGGGTTGGAGGAGGGGTTGTGCGGGTATCCGAGGTCAAAGGGACAGGGGGAGGGGGACGCAGGCCCACCCGACTCCACTGCGTCCCAGCCCAGGGCCCTAACAGTGGCAAAGGCGTTGCCACTGTGCCGGCGGGGTCCTCCCGCAACACACCAGCGGTGGCAGGCCCTTGGCCGCAGCCCCAGTTGGAGCTGCCCCCTGGGCTACTTCCTCCCCACCAGTCCCGGGTACCTCCTTCCGTGGGCTCCGGGGAATAGACGGCTCGGGGAAGGTTGAGTAGGCCCTCCTCATCGGCAGGTGGGAGGTCGGGGAGTCCTTCAGCGAGGGGCAACTCCTCCAGGTCGCAAGCCTCTGGGGGTACTCCGGCGTCAGGTAGTTCCTCCAAGTCAGGGCCCGCCTCGGGGGGTGCTGCGGCGGGCAACTCGTCCAGGTCCGGACCCGCCTCCGGAGGGGGTTCCCACCCCAGAGGGTCCCGGGGCTCGTCCCACTCCCTGGTATCCGGGGGCCCGACCCAGTCATCCGGTCCGGAGCGGTAGGGCCGCTCCCAGCCCCTGAGTTCCGGAGAGGCCCTACACTGAGCCTCGGTCCGGCGGGGCTCCGGCAGGGGCTGCAGCCGGCGTGAAGGCACGTCTGTTCTCGCTGGCCGTCTGCCCCTTACTGAGCAGCGGGCCCTGCCTTTTAACCCCTTTTCCCTGGGGGAAGTCCCGCCCTCCGCGGAGGGGATTGGCCAGTCGGCTGGGCCTATCTCAGTCCGCCTCCGGGGTTGACGGGCAGGCAGGGGTTTTAAATCCTGTGGAGGTTGTGTTTGGGGCGGCGGCCCTTTCTGGGGCCCAGCCGCTCGGGAAGGTCCCTGCACCTTCCTACAGGAACAAAGAGGATGTAGGGAATTATAGACCAGTCAGCCTAACTTCAATATCTGGAAAGATACTGGAACAAATTATTAAACAATCAGTTTGTAAGTACCTGGAGGATAATAGCATTATAAAGAATAACTAGCATAGATTTGTCAAGAGCAAATCATGTCAACCAACCTAATTTCTTCCTTTGACAAGGTTATGGACTAGTGGTTAGGGGGGAAAGTAGACATGAAATTGCTTGATTTTAGTAAAGCTTTTGACAAGTTCCACATGGCATTTCATAAGCAAACTAGAGAAGTGTGGTCTAGATTAAATTAATATAAAGTGGGTGCACAACTGGTGGAAAGACTGTACTCAAAGAGTAGTTATCAAAGGTTCGGTGTCAAAGTGCGAGGCCATATCTAGTGGGGTCCTGCAGGGGTCAGTCTTGGCTCTGGTACAGTTCAATATTTTCATTAATGACTTGGATAATGAACTAGAGAGCATGTCTATAAAATTTGCAGATGATACCAAGCTGGGAGATGTTACAAACCCCTTGGATGGCGGGACTGGAATTCAAAACAACCTTGATAAATTAGAGAATTAGTTTGAAATCAACAAGATGAAATTCCATAAAGACCAGTGTAAATTTCTTCACGTAGGAAGGAAAAATCAAATGCCCGGCTACAAACTGGGGAATAGCTGGCTGCGTGGTAGCACTGGGGTTATACTGGGTCACACATTGAAAATGTGATGCAACTATGTGGTGTAGTTGCAAAAGAGGCTAATATCATTCTGGGGTGTATTAACAAGAGTGTTATATATAAGGCAAGGGAGGTAATGGTCCTGCTCTACTTGGCACTGGTGAGGCTGCAGCTGGAGTATTGTGTCCAGTTCTGGACAGCACAAATTGGAGAGTCCAGAGGAGAGCAACAAAAATGATAAAAGTTTTAGAAAACCTGAAGAAAAGTTAAAAATACTGGGCATATTTAGTCTGGAGAAAAGAAGAGTGAGGGGGACCTGGTAATTGTCTTTAGATATGTTACGGGCTGTTATACAGAGGACAGTGATCTGTTCTCCATATCCATTGGAGGTAGAACAAGAAGTAATGGGCTTAATCCGCAGCAAGGGAGATTTAAGTCAGATATTCAGAATAGCTTTCTAGCTAGAAGGGTAGTCAAGCACAACACCAGGCTTCTAAGGGAGGTTGTGAAATCACCATCACTGGAAATATTTAAGAATGAGATGGACAAACACCTGTCCGGGATGTTCTAGTTTTACGTCCTGTCTCAGCACAGGTGCCTGGATTTCTGGGAATTGGAGAGGAAGAACTAAGTCTGTCTGGAATGTCATGGGGATAAGTGGACTTGTCAGAAATACATCATTAGTGAAGTCTGTGAGGAGCACAAACGTGATTTGTACAGTGGGGTAGTTGGTTTTTTCCCATTTAATATAGAATTTATTTTATTTCATATTTTTAAATTGACTTGCATTGTAGTTATTCATCTACGTTGGTAAAGTAGCTCCTAAAAAAAGTATGTGGAATTGCTGAGAGGTACTTGCTCTACCTGTGAAATCAACCCTTCATGAATAATTTATCTCTGGCTGTTTGGCAGTCTGGATGGATTATTTTGAATCCACAGAGAGTTTCTTGTAAATAGTTATAGAGTCAAAGGATAAAAAAGTAACTCAATGTCCATGCATAAAACTACGTTAGAAGAATAAAGGATTGTTCTGCTTTGCTCCTTGTGACAATACAAGAATAGGGGATTTACGTTTTCTCCCAGCAAGTGGTGACAACTCCCTCCCCCAGATCTAACACTGTGACTAGCGTGACACCACGCTCTGGTGCTTTCTTTTCTGTTTGGCTTACATGTCTCTGCTTGGAAGATAACTATGGCAATTCCCCCTACCTCTTCCCTCTGCCCCATTGTTTATCCCTGGCATCTTTCAGGGCTAAGCTGAAAATTATTTGTTGCCTTTTTAACGGTGTGGTTATTGCCAGGTGTTAGAGTGCCGCTGCGATTTGCTTGCCTCTGCTCTGTGGTGCCTTGCTTTGGGCCAGTCTCACCATCGCTACACAGACAAAACTCCACTGACTTCAATGGGAGTTTGACATGGGAAAGGAGTGCATAATCAGACCTCTCCTTTTACAGTGTTGCAATATATTCTTTAGTTATTTTCTTTTGAAGCACTTTGAGGCCCTTGATCATTGCATGCTGAAAGGCTAAAATGTATTAGTTTTTTATTAATTAGTAATTATTTAATAATTTAATAAACCAGTCCTCTATTAGTATGTATTATTCTTTTCTCTATGGATGATATTTTAGGTTCTTGTTAATTTTGACTATATTTTCAGGAAAGCAAATAAACTTGGCTGTTTATAAGCACTTGCGTGCACAGCGCTATGTCGGCAGGAAAGCTCTCTCCCATCAACATAATGCAGCTACACAAGCGCTTATGCCAGCAAAACATATTGCTCAGGCAGGTGTTTTCTTCACACCCCTGTGCGACAAAAGTTTTGTCGGCATAAGTGCTTGCTGGTGTAGACAAGTCCTCAATCTGAGTGAGTAGGTTTCAGGACCATGCTGTCACAGGAGCATGCAAACTACACCCATGCTGGGATGGTTTTTCAAGGGCTTCAAGTTCTGGTTTGATCACAGTGGATAACTTCCGTTTCAGTTTATCATCAAGGGAGCAAGGTTGTCTTATAGTATTGCAGAATTGCTTCAGATCCATCAGGCTGGTTTATCCTCAGTCCATTTCTAGTGTATATCAGGTAGAAGAATTAGTGAATCATAGGCCTTTGTTTCCTGAGAGCAATTTACCAGGGTTTAGGAAGCTAGGAGATGCTTAATTGGAAAGTGCAAATACAGGATTTATAATAAAAATAATTGTGTTACCTTGTTCTTGTCTTATCACCAACATCTGAGAAAAAGGCTCCTTTTGGTTGCTGCATACTGGACAAGTTCCTCATGTCCTAAGGAGGGTGAAGATTCTACGCATAGGCTGCTTTGGTGGATGAATCAATGAAAAGTTGTCTTTAGCCTGGCTTTCCATTGCCAGATGCATCATTGTGTCAGCAGAGTCCTCGTCAGTGTTCACTAAGTATTAGTTGAATGTACAGCTCAAATATGTTCAGCTCTGCAGGACAGAATGAATTGACCTGATCACCCAATGCTACACGTTAGACACATGGAACATAGGAATTATGTACTAGATCAGACTTCCACGATCTGTCTCATCTAGTATCCTGTCTTCAACACTGACCAGTACAGGATGTTCCAGGGGAAGGGGCAGTGAAATAAAACCCCATAATGGATAGTTATGAAATAACCTGCCTAGAGGGGATGATTTCTTTTTTACCCCAGGCTGCTAGTGATTGTCTTATGGCCTCAAGCAGAAGGATTTATCCCTTATCTCTGTTATCCTATATCGTGTAATTGTGGAGGTTTTCTTTGTCAATGTAAATGTCTAATCCTTCTTTGAATGCTGAGTTCTTGGTCTCAATGCTGTGGTGGTAATGAGCTCTGCTGTTTAGGCAGGTGTTATGTAAGTTTAAAAAAGTGTTCCCTTTTACTGATTTGAAATTTGTTGATTTTCAGTTTTGCTGGAGGGCCCCTTGCTCCCGTGTTATGAGGAATGGTAATTAGGAGTGCTGGGGTTTTACTTTAAACCATTCATTATTTAATATTCCTCTCTCATCTCCCCTCTTCTTCATCTCCTCCATGGATTTAAACAGAGGCTGGTGTTTGCAAGGAGCTCTCTGGATGCGGTTTGTAAAGTCTCCCCTTTCTGTGCATAACAAGCATCTAGTTTGGGTGAAGAATTCAGTCTGTCCATGATTATCCCCCTGCACTGAACTGGGAGAGCTACTTTGTGTCGCTCAGTATTTGAGTCTTATTCTGAGAGCAGTAAAATAACCTAGTGTCTGTGTGGCTGGTTAAAAAAGTCTGACTCTGTTTTTCTTTAGCTCAGAGTTCCGTTGAGCACAACTCACTTGTGTGACCTGTGGAGTGCCTCAAATTGAAGGGGACGTGCCAGGAAGTGGGTTTGACTGGTTCTCACCTGCTGCAAAAAAGGGTAAATCCTGGCCCCACGCTGGCTTGGGGACACTGGTAGAAAAGAGAGTTCTCTGCCCTGAAGTCAGTGTTGAGTTAGGGAAAGAGTAATCAAATGAAACTGGAGTGAGAGAGGAAGGGAAATGTTTCTACAGATGTAATTCTGCCTGGTTGTAGTTTACTTTACACTGCTGTGTACACATCACGGTTGCTTAAATTAAAGAGGACTGAATGCAAGCTAATAAAATGTACTCTAATGTACGGCACCAACTCTAGTAAAAGGCAGCCGTGTGCAGTACGACTGTTGGGACAGTGCAGCCAGATCTATGCAGTGAAACATTCTTGCACTTCCAACATTTTTTTTTTGCTACTCAAAATCCCCCAAAATGGTGTAACTGAAGTCCCGGAGCTCATAACTTGTCCACTCGTGATAATCTTATCAGTGCCGGTTATTGTACGTGAAGCACCATAAATCAATCTTTCTAAGTCCCTCTCACAATATATATTTCATATTGACAGTTCAGTAAAAGACACTGAGCTGAATTGGGGATACCGAGTGTCATAGAATCATAGAATATTGGAGTTGGAAGGGACCTCAGGAGGTATCTAGTCCAATCCCCTGCTCAAAGCAGGACTAACCTCAGTTAAATCATCCCGGCGAGGGTTTTGTCAAGCCGCAGCTTAAAAACCTCTAAAACTAGCTTCAAAACCTCTTCAAAACCTCTTTGTCTTGGAACAAAATGTTATAAAACCAGGAGAGGAACTTCTAGCCTCTTCAAATCCCCTTTTTTTTAAACATATACTCCCATCCTGTTTGTTATTCCATATACTGGTGCTGGATCTCTGACACTTCATTCACATGGCACATATTTAAATGGCGTCAGGCGAGTCGGTCCTTAGGAAGCCCATGTTGTATTAAGGTGGAAGAACATTAAACAGAAACATTGTTTTGCCTTCCTATTTTTGACCAGTTATTTATTTATTTACTGTTTATTGTATCTTCCAGTTTTAATATGCAAGAAAGGAGGAAAATGTCAAATACTCTATTAGAAGCAATTGTAGATGCAATACGGCAGGATTTAAATCATGTAATTTAAACAACTTCACATTGCATTGAGATTTACCTTTACATGAGGACTTTAATTACTGAATTATTTAGTGGCATCATTAATGATCTGGAAGAACAGGTAAGTGACACATTAATTTAAACTGGAATGGGCACGCTGAGCTAACATCTTTTTGCATTTCCAGTTTATATGAGCTGCTTCTGAACGAGAGCATCCTCTAATTGTACAAAGATAACTTCAGTGCCAAAGCAAACTGGAGCACGTGACTGTGCAAGGATTGAAATGTGACAACTTTTGGAGGGGCACTTTAAACACCGGCCCCACCCAGCGCCTCCTGGCCCCCACTGCCTCCCCAGGTTCCCCACCCATTCCCCCCAGTAACCCTGGGTCCTGCTGCCTCCCCCGCTCCATTGTCCTGAGTTCACTTCTGCACACCCCAGGATAGGGTGACCAGATGTCCTGATTTTATAGGGTCAGTCCTGATATTTGGTGGTTTGTCTTATATGGGTGCCTATTATCCCCCACTATTTCCACACTTGCTGTCTGGTCACCCTGCCCCAGGAGGGCACCAAACACTTGCTGGAAGCTGTGGGCGAGAAAGGAATGGGACTCGGCAGGCTTCCTCATGCCCCCCTGGCACAGCTGTGCTGCCAGCCCGGCTTCTCCCTTCCAGAAGCCGTCCAGTGTGGCTCCGCGGGAGCGCTAGCTGCAGTGTCTTTGCCGGGCTCATCTCTTCAGCTGTGCCAGCCCGACTCCCACCCTGGCAGAAAGGAGGGAGGGAATCCTGCGGTGAGAGGGCTGGGGCAGAAGCTAGGGGAGTGATAGAGACTATTATTGGGGGGACCCATGGCCCTGCTTGCCCCCTCTTGTTCATACCCCTGACTGTGTATACAATCCTCAATACAGAGATTCTAACTTGGGCAGTTCATTGATACTCATAAGTACATTATTAATATAGAGATGATAATCCTGTACTTGGGTGCATATATAAACCCCATCCACGATACTTAGATACGTGAACTGGTCTGTCTTCTCTTATTTATACTTAGGACGTAGTCTAAAATTTGATTTTGAAACCATCAGACTAAAATCTAGGACCAGATCTTCAGTTGGTGCAAATCGGTGTCACTACACTGACTTCATTGGAGCTGTGCTGAGGATTTAGCTGAGGATTTAGACCCTAGCGTTTCTTTATTGCTTTGTTGTCTGTGGTGTGAGTTTCTGTTCTCTGGAATTTAGATTATCCATTGATGTGTCCGTTCATGCAGGAGATTTAAGATTGCTCGGTGAACAAGGTGATTTTCCATAATAATAAGAAAAGACTTGCTTAAATTCTAGTGAGATTTTGAAGAACTCTCCAAGAAATGTCTCAAGGGGAGAAGAGCAGAGAACACCAGTGCTTAAAACTGCTGGTCACTATTAGCCAAGTGTTCATGTCATTGATACAGCATCATACATCTGCTGGAAAGTTTATGGAGAAAGAGTCACACGTAATAGTTTTGTCTTTCTTTTTTACCCTTCTGGACCATGATTACAGAAGAAAATGTAGCCATCATGGATCTCAATCTCCATCCTCTCTTCAAAAGTATTTTGTAGGAATTGGCCCCACAATTCCCACTTATCAAACTCAGGGCTTGAAAAATGTGCATGACACTTACTAGTCCCAAAACAAAGCCTGTGGGTTCTTTCCTGCCTCCTGGAGCCCCACTTTCTGTAATTTAAAGGAAAATTCCTGTTATGGTCATGCCATCCTTGGTAATACTAGGGAATTTGGGGGTGCTCCTATATTCTCTTTCCTGTAGGAATGCGTTCAGTCAGTCACCCCATTTGAAATGTTATAATTTGCCTCCAGTGAGAAAGGCGCATTTTATTTCTGTTCTCTTTCTGCCTCCTGCAGTCCTTGCACCTGATACTTCTTACTCACAAAATACCATTGATCTACTTCCTATGCAGCTGGTTTCCTGCAGGTCTTTGCCTGAAGTGCTGCCAGTGGATTATCATTGCTATCATCAAGTGAGGGCGTGGGGCCCCGAAGGGATCAGTTCTTGGCCCTACACTGTTTCACATTTTTATTAATGACCTGGAAGAAAAAGTAAAATCATCGCTGATAAAGTTTGCTGATGACACAAAACTTGGGGGAGTGGGTAAATAATGAAGAGGACAAGTCGCTGATACTGTGTGATCTGGATTGCATGGTAAAATGGGGTTCAAGCAAACAATATGTGTTTTAATACAGCTAAATGTAAATGTATACATATAGGAACAAAGAATGTAGGCCATGCTTACAGGTTGGGGGGCTCTATCCTGGGAAGCAGTGACTCTGAAAAAGATTTGGGTTGGTGGTGGCTAATCAGCTGAACATGAGCTCCCAGTGCAATACTGTGGCCAAAAGAGTTAATGCGATGCTTAGATGCATAAAGAGGGGAATCTCAAATATTAGAGAGGTTATTTTACCTCTGTATTTGGCACTGGTGTGATCGCATACTGTGTCCAGTTCTGGTTTCCACAATTCAAGGAGGTTGATGAATTGGAGGGGGTTCAAACAAGAGCCATGAGAATGTTTAAAGAATTGGAAAACATGTCTTATAGTGATAAACTCAAAGAGCTCAATCCATTTAGCTTAACACAGAGAAGGTGAAAGGGTGACTTGATTACAGTCTGTAAGTACCTACGTGAGGACCAAATATTTGATGATGGGCTCTTCAGTTTAGCAGAGAAAGGTTTAACTTGACCTCGTGGCGGAAAGTTAAACCTAGACAAACTCAGACTGGAAATAAGGTGTACGTATTTAGAAGAGAGAGTAATTAGCCATTGGAACAACTTATCAAGGGTTGTGGTGGAGTTTCTGTTGCTGATATTTTTAAATTAAGATTGGATGTTTTTCTAAAAGATCTGCTCTTAGGAACTATTTGGGGGAAGTTCTTTGGCCTGTGCTATGCAGGAGGTCTGACTAGATGATTGCAATGGTCCCTTCTGGCCTTGGAATATATGAATCAAGTGGTGTCTTCAATTTATGCAGCCATTGTCCTCCTTCTGTGGCTCTTCTCTGGTGGTAGGGTCAGTATCTCATCTGGGGCAGGCACAGAATGGTACCGTCTAACAGTGGCTCTTGAAGAACATGGATATATTCAGAAAGGCAGCACTGTACCTCTTCTAACCAAGATGTGTCTCAGTTTTGGAGGGCAGGGAAGCTAGATAAAGCACTGTAAAGACACAGCAGGTGGAAGTAGCTGGCTAGTGGATCCTCTATTGGAGAAAGCTAAGGAAGCCCCAGATTTGAGAGAGCCGGATTTTTGTGTGAAGGCTTGTCTGCACAGGAAAGCTGGTATAATTACACTGGTTTAGTTACCCAGCTATAGTTTTGCCAATATAACTTCCCGGGTGACACTCTTATTCTGCTCTAAGAATGGCTTTTTCTGGCTTAGCGTAAACCCTTTCCAAAGTGACATAAGTGAAATCGAAAATAGGCTACTCCAACACCAGAAGAAGAGTGTCCACATGGATTGTTATACTGGAATAACTATAGAGCTTTCAATTCACAATTCAAGTCAATAGCTTATACGGGTATAACTTTTCTAAATAGATAAGCCCTGCGCATTGGTAGAAAGGAATCTGTGATGACTCCTGAACTTGTGAGCAATTTATGAAATAAACATTTGGGCTTCTAGTGAAAGCTCTGCACAATCAAGCCATAGGGTGAGCTGCCCTTGCACGTAAGTAATGGTCAGAGAGCTTCAGTAAACAGAATGGCCTATCTGCTTTTAAAGTGAGTTTACGTTCACAAAAGGGGTTGGATTGACAGTCCCTGAAAAATTCAGTCCTCTTTATTCATGGAGCAACTACAGCAAGGGAAGGGTCAGTGGCAGGGCAAGCTTTTCCTACATCGCCCCGCCAACGTACTCACCACTGCCCTGAAGGGAACGCCGAGTGCAGAGAAAAGGTCGGGTTCCCGGTCCGTGGCCTCTCTTCTGAGTCTGCCAACAGCTGCCAGTTAGCGCCAGCTCTGATAGTTGTTTTATAGTGTGGACAGTATGTTACAGCACTGGCTGGAAGCTACCAGCTGTTTTCACATACAAGCTTTGGTCCCATCAGAGCTGGGACAGATTTGCACAGGCAGCCTAGTGGGCTCTGCATCCTGGATTAGCAATGCCTTGAGCTTTCCAGCCTCTAAGAAAAGGGACAGAGAAAAGCGACTGCATTTGCTTTAGCCAATCAGTGTTCAGCATGCCTTCCAATTACTTGGAGGTAACACGCCTTATCTTGGATCTCCTGCTCCGCATCGTTTGAACTCGCTCCCAGCTTTGTCTGCCTCTCTCTGTGAAGCAGAGATGTGCTGTATGGTGGACTGGGCCCTACTCTGTACGGAGCTCAGCTGGAACAGGTGCTGGTAAGAATTCTGGCCCCTGCAGACGTGCTTGTCGCAGGCAGCAGATGGATGAGTGTCAGTGCTGCCTTGACAGAGAGATGGCTTTTCTGTCTAAACCTCTGCACAGCATAACAGGAGGGGGTTTTGATCTCTGCCCCTGCACAATCAGAAGACGGTCTGGCGGCTCTGCGCATGCACAAAGGGAGGGCCCAAGGGAAACAAGGCAATGCTTAATTTGTAATGAAAACTCAAGCAAGTTTTTACATTCATAACTGATGCGGCAAGCGCACAGATGCCGGGGCTATAAACTGCCAGGCCCAGAGATGCCGGGGCTCAGCCCTGGCATAAATTAAGCACTGAAAGAAGAAGAATTTTGCACCAAGCAGGAGGAGCCTGAAGGAAGGCTCTGCATCCACATGGGAGGAAAGGCTAGGAAAGAAGATGGGGGGGGGAAAGCTTCTGTGCCTAGGCAGCAGGAGGAGAGGTGCCGAGACACTGTATCGCCATAGGATTCAGATCTGTCCTGAACCAGGAGCAGCAGCCTGTGACTGATGCCAGCAAGTGCCCTTTGGAGCACAGCAGGCTGTGTGGTGTCTGAGGTCAGAGTGTCATCAGAGGGGGGCCTCTTTTTACTACGTGGAAAAGCTACTGTAACAGAACAAAACCTCCTGCTGGGTTGTTCTTTTCTATATATAGGAATTTAACTGCCAAAGTGTCAGGGAGCTGCAAGAAAGAGAAACGAATTTAATTGAAACTTTTCCTGAGTCAGAAAAGTGTCAGCCAAAGTCTCGGAGTGTTTTCTTGGGAGACAAAGCCCTGTCATTTCCTGCATAGAGGAGGGTGTGATGTCATGCAGGGCTGCAAATTAAACCCTGTTCTCTCAGCCCAGGGAAGTATCCAGCACTCCTCCTGATCCCAGGCGTGAGAGTCAAGACATGGGTGACCACCAGCTGAGTTGGTCCAGGGAGTGAGGCTGTGAGCCAAGAATCTCTGCACAGTGGATTGACGGCTTCCTCTTTTCCCTCCTATAAAATTTCCCACTGGATAAGTGAGACTAGAGGGTTTTTTGGGTAGATCTGAGCACTGCACCTCACTAATCCTATAAGTGCTTAGTTGTAGAACAAGGGCTGACCTAACAGAGCTCTTCTCATTCTAGTTTCTCTGATTCTGTGATAATTATTTAAAGACTCTTTTCCCAAGTGCATTTGCTTGGACTGAGTTATTTCCAGTTCTGTTCACTGCTGAGTGTGCACAAGGGTATCGTGGTGCCAGGTGAGCAAGCTGGGCAGAGGAAAACAGTGCTGCTTCTAAGGATGGAAATATCTTTATTAAGTGTTCAGCAGAGCTCTTTATATGCTTTCTGAACAGGCCATCTGTCAGCTGAAAGATGTGCCTGTCTAGGGAGCCCTACAGAAGTACCAGAATGGCAGTGAGGATATTGATTTTGCTGATTTTTTTTTTTTTCATTTTACAGCACCCAAACCTGCTGGGTGTCTTACGGTTTCTGTCCTGAAGAGCTGACAGTCTGAAGTCCTGACCCTGCAAGCTGTTCTACGGAGACAGTCTTTTGTCTGTGTAGCTCCACTGAAGTCTATGGGACTCTGTGTGGGCACAAGGGTTCTGAGTGCATGAAACATCTTGAATGATTAAGGCATAATTTACAGAAGAGTCAGTGAGTGGGAACAAAAAACAGGAGAGGTACAGTAGGAGGGAGTGCAAAGGTTAACCATGACATTACCCAGGGTACAATGTGGACTGTTGAACAGCTGTGTCCCCTTAATTCTCTAGCCTGGGGTGCCTTTTACACAGCTTTGCTCTGAGAACATCACTCCTGGCCTATTCATACAGACTTCAGCCTGTAACATCACTCCCAGCTATTTTACATGAATGCTCTCGCCTGGTATTCATAAATTAAATACAGGGCAACACCTGTAAATTCCCAGTCCTGGCTTTGTCCCTGAGAAATGTGCATAACATACTGCTTACTATCCTTCTGAACAGTACAAGCTCATAAAAAGTCTGTCAGTTCATCAAAGGAAATGGATATGCACCAGCCTTGTTATCCCAAATGGAGTTTTCCACACACTTTCATCCAAACACAGTGGTAAAGATAAAACAATATAAGAAGTTGATTAACTGCAGAAAGAGTGATTTTAAGTGATTACAAGTAATGATGCATAAAAATCAGGATTGGTTACAAAAGAAATAAAAGAGTAAAACACAAGCTAATACCTAACTTAACAAGCAAAGTGAATGTAAAAGCAAAAGGTTTTGTCCCACCATACCTCTGTACTGGCTGAAAAGCCTTCCAGCCAGGACTTCTCTTCCCCCAGTTCAATGAGCCTTTCTTTGTCTTCAGAGCATTGTAGCTGTGGTGAGTAGAGATGGGGGAGAGAGAAGTGATTTGGAGGCCACTGTCGCTCATTCTTATATCACTCACCCCTCTTCGAGGATTATCCCAAGCTGGGGTGCAGGTAATAAGCAGTCTTTTGTGGATGTGAGGTCTGATCTGTCCCTGTGATGGAATGTAAATATCTTATTCACACCTTCCCTCTGCCAGAGAATAGCCTCTTAAATAAGTGATAGTCCATGTGACTTTGTTGATACCTGTCTAGCAATGCCAGTGTGTCTTTGTCCCTGAAGAACTGGTTTGGGCCTGTCTTTCTAAATCTGGAACATGTTACAGCATGTTATTTAGCTGAAACTTACAACTTTCCAAACAATGTTAATACACATATTTTACCAAGGCAGTTATGTTCAGAAGACTGATACCTCACAAGGCATAATTTGTACACAATTTATCATAGTTTTGTAAAAGTGGTGCCCATAATAGTATAGACTGCCACAGTTACAAAAGAAAGACTGTGGCTTCTTTGGTGTGTTGTTACACCTCTTGATGGTGCTGCTCAAGCTATTTATAAGCTAATTTTTACACAGGTAGATCTGGAAGTGAAGTGATAGGAGTGAGGAAGATGGTATTTTCTCTAGGATCGGTACAGTTTGGATGGACAAAGGAACAAAGAGCAAGTGCGATGTGTGGTCGTGAGGATGATGAGTTGGATTTAGGATTAGTCTGGGTTCTGCATCTTTTGAATTAAGAGATTAGATCCTATAAAATATTGTTTTAAACATTTATTACAAGACATTTAGCAAGCCCATCACCTTGTGTTTATAAAGCTAGAGTTGAGCCATTAAATGATCCAAAATAAAAATCCCAAATTCCTTGCTCCCTTCAGTTTTTTATCTAACTAATCAGCTGAGATCCCAGAATTTTATAACTTTAATCAGTTGAGAAGGCCTGGATAAAAAGGTATTTCTTGCAGCTCTTGGTAAATGGCACCAAGCTTGTGCGTAAGTACATTTCAGGCAATGCATTCCAGAGGCACATATCTGCTACAGAAAACAGCTCACTCGCTGCCCTTGAGCTTCAACCTTAGCATTCTAGAGCAAAACTGATGTGGTGGGTAAGAAATGATGAAGCACTGTTCCTAACGTAACTTGATTCCAGTCTGTTTAGGACTATATCATTGTGAGTGTGTATGATGAGAAAAGGGGACAGAATCAGCATTTTAATTGTTAAATTTTAAATTATTCATTATGTTATCTGATAGATTGTGAGTTCTTTGGGGCAGGGACTGTCTTTGTGTTCTATGTTTGTACAGCACCTAGCACAGTGGGGTTCAGGTCCATGACTTGGGCTCTGAGGCACTACGGAAATATAAATAATACTAATATGCTGGGACAAGATAGTTCTAGAGGCAGTAGTGCAGACAGGATCCTGTGTTTAGAGCCCTTGTATTTTATATATTGTTATGGGTTTCAAATGTCCCAGGTTGGTAGAGCTGAAAGTCTTCATTTTGGTGGTCTGTGTGAAACGAGTTGATCTCTGTACACTGATACCGCTACTACTGAGATGGACAGATGTCTGCATTACAAAAACCATCATGACAGTTGGCACTAACTGCCTCCCTCACTGGCGCTGCATAAATGGAACTGAGACGGTGCTCACTCACCTCTCGTGAGCGCCTCCGGTTGGGTGGGTGTGAATCTTCACTCTCTCTGCTCCCAATGGCCCCTGTTGGCAGTTGCCTTTGTCAGGCAGCTCTTCAGTGGCTCAGCCCTCCGGCCAAGTCACACACAGTCAACAGGTGAACGAACAAACCGCTCCTGCGGTAAAACGTCCAAGAGGGTCTGTCCCTTAGGCTCTTCCTCTGGGCTCCGTCCTCAGCCCCTTCTGGGCTAGTCTCAAGTCTGCGTCTGCCCTGGTACGGAGCACTGCCTCCAGAGCTTTCTCCATGGAGACTCTTTAAGTCCTCAGTGGTTATCTGGTGTCCTGTTTAAATTCTAGCCCTTTTCTTGGGCTTTTTTTTACTGGGTCTTATCCCCTTCTTGGGCCGTAGGCCACTTCCCCAGTGGCCAGCAGGGGCTTGGGCTTGCCCACTACTCCAGGTCTCAACCCAGGGACCCTACAAATAGCAGCCATGTGCTGCTTCCTTTCATAACGACTCCTGCTATTCCCTGGGCCACTTCCCACGTAGCCCCTTCCTCTTCTCCCTGACCTCAGAGTTCTGTGTTTGTTCCCTGCCTGCACAGGGTCTCTCCCAGGTCTCTGTGCCTGTGAAGTCTCACGGCCTTCTAGTCTCCTTCAGCCTTCGGTACCCAGCCCGCGACTAACCTGCTTAAGGCCTGCAGCTCCTTTTAACTGAGCTGGCTGGACTCTGATTGGCTGCTTCCCTGCAGCCTTTCTAGGCAAGCCTGGAGGACCCACTTTTACTGCTCCTTTCTGGGGCAGAGGTGAGATAGGACTGCGGGGTCTCAAAGGGCCCAGGACGCCCTATGGCAGGAACATGGAAACTAAACCACCCTCACTCCTTCCTCAAGGCCAGGGGTGTGGCACGTTGGCGCGAGGATGAGAGGAATGTCCATGGGGTAAACGGGGCTGCAGTCTCTAGTCCCCGGCATGAAATGTATTCTAAAATACAACCTGACAAGGGCGACTTTATTTGTGAGAGTTACATACAGGTGAGAAGGAATACGGGCAGGCAAGGTGTAAAGGGAGTTTGGCGTAAGAAAGAAGAGTAAAGGAGTAGGTGTGACCTTCATGGCCACAGCTATCCTAGATTGTCGGGCCAATCCTAGTTTATTGAGAATGAGTTCTGAGACTCATTAGGGGGTTATTGCACTAATTGAATAGGATTATCTCAGTGCCGTGCTGAAAGTCCAGGGTGGGAATTAAACAGGACACATTGCTTGTTAACAAACACCCTTTAAGAATCTTTCTCCTTCTAGGTAATAGAGAACCTTCCACTTGAGAGACTGTTTCAGGCCCCGGGGCGTGCAGAATGATTATGGGATGGTAGCTCTCACTTCCAGGAAGGACAGAGTTTAATTAAACATTTGTCATTATCTTTCTCATACGCTGGCATCTGTCCATGGCTTGTGTCCAGGCAGCGGCTGCAGCACATTTCTGCTATGCCCTGGTGAAGTGTCAGTTCCATTACTGCATGTGGCTGTCTAGTCATTCTTCTTCTAGCTGGTTCCACGACTTCTGTCTTTGAGTGTGAATGAGAGGTTATGTGATTGTAACTTTCCTATAAATGTTATACCCCCGCCACTACCCAACCAAACCAAATGTTCTTCCACTCCTCGCATATTTATTAAAGGCAATGCACCTTGTGTTTTAAAGAGTGCTGGAAATAATTACAGGATGTTTGCTGCAAAAAAAGATGTTTTGAAGTAAATTAAGTTCTGGCAGTATTTTGGATACTTGGTCATGTAATAAATCTTTATCAGTGGATGAGTCAGGTTCTTGGCAGAAGAAAGCAGAATTGGCCTGATGGGAAATATCTCTACGTGGTGTTCTTCATTTGTTACAGTAATGCTTGCAAATGAAGTCTTGTTCACTGAGAATTCAATGTCTGTCTGATCTCATTTATTTGTGTAGCACCTTTCTTATCTGAACATTATTTTCCAGTGGAGTTTCCTGTATTGGTGTTTGCTGTGGGCCAGGTAGAGAATTTCCTGGGGTATCTTCATGTTCAGTGAGATACCTTTGTGTTAGAAGTTTCTCTTAGGAACAGGGCAAATTAACTCCTGATATCTGTGGCAGCAAAAAACAAAAACAAAACAAAAAACCCAAACAAACAACTTTTATAACAAGTAAAGTTTATTTCTTTTAACATTTTTGCTGAATTTGCTGCTGATCGAAGGTGCTACATTGACAGTTGTGGAGACCGATGTCCACAGCTGACAGAACAAATATCTGCTAGACCTTCCCCTAATGTGCCTCCGTCTTAATCTCCAGGGATCACCTCTAGGAATGTGAAGGGAATTCAGGAATCATGGCTCTTCACCTATGGCTTCTCTGCTGTGGCTACCAAGGCATGACTGATGCTAATTGTGCGAGTAGTTGTTTTGTGATGTGAACATCTTTTACATTTGGAACCAAAATAAGGGCACCACTTGAGTTCACAGGTGGGGCCCTGACCCTAGTCCAATCTTCCCTTTGAGTTCAGTGGACATTAGATAAAATCTTCTGTCACCAAATAATTGACATTTGACATAATAGACACCATATTATTGATTTAGGGTGCTATACTGTGTGTGTTAGTAACAAAATACTAATGGTCATTATTAAACCCAAATCCTATGTGAACCAGTGCACTGGAGAGGAAATTCTCCAAGATACCCAATTCCTTCTTTCAAATATTTTAAGGGACACTTCAGAATCATGTTGTTGTCTGAAAATGCTGTATGTATAGTCGTTACAGATCACTGGAACTGGGAGAAGGGAGCAAATGTGTTCAGAGAGGCTGGTCACCCACAGATATCTTTCTGAGGAAGGTTGGAGTTGTGAGCAATTAGCCTTCTGAAAATCAGGACCTAGTAAGTGATTTGCCCACCACCTCACAGCAAGCCAGTGGCAGGGCTGGGGAGAAAAACCCTGCTCTCCTACACCTAGCCAGTGCCCTGTTCATTGGGGTATGCTGCTAGCACACAATGGTGAATTTGAAGCAGGGTTCAGATGCCATTTTGATATTCAAGAAGGTGCTGTATTCCCCTTTAATTAGAGACTACTTGTAGAACCAGCATTGCTGTTTGACTGACTGGTTGTTACTATAGAAGGATCTAAGACTAACTCTCCTTATTAGTACTGGAAGCTGGTTTTGTCTTCTCCATAGCAGTTTAGCTCCTGTCAACCCAAAGATCAGTGCACTGAGTTCTACACATGAATGTACCCTTTGCCACTCAATTGGTCTGAAGGAAACAATTCTGACTTTGAGCCAATGGCTGCATTGATTTAATGTAAAGATGCTGACCTGATTTGATATTAACACATTGTCCTTAAACATCTCTTGTGATGCATTGTGATCTGATTTTGTTTTAATAATATGGTTGCTATGGTCAATATCCAGCAAAAACCTTAGGCAGACTTTTGCTGATTTAGCACAAAATCAATATTGCATATTGTAAATCAATACTGTAATATTGTAATGTGAATCCTTTTTTGCTGTGCCTCACTGCCAGAGTTCAGTAAAGGACACTTGGTCTTTATTTTCTGAGTTTTTAATTGCTTGGCTTTGGGTAGGACAATAATTAAATGGACTGAAGGAGCTGTTCTGAAATGTGCTGGGGGTCGCATTTAAAACCCATTGTTTCTTCAGCACTTTTTTAAATAAACCAATGTGTAATTAAACTGTTTTCTGATCCTGCGGGGTGCCATTGGATGATTGCAAAGGAAGATTATCCTGCTACTAAGCAAAGAGGTATTTTTGTAAAGAGCTGTCCTACCAACATATTGTAAGTTGAGCATGTGGCAGTGATAGATATCATGTCTGGTGTGACTAACAATTGCGTAATTTGGTAACCGTTCACAAGAGAATATTAGAAAATTCAAAATAATTGAAAAACTTTTTAAAAGCAACCATTGCCAAGTATTTTAGACCCAAACTTTTATCTGACTTGAGAATTATTGTATACTAGTGGGGAATGATGTTTGGATTCTCCATCTAAACAAAACCAAAACAGAGCAACTCTTCCTTGTTGCAAGGAAATAAGGAGTTGCCAACTTGCATGATGTCATCATGAGTCTCGTAAATTTATAGCGTTTTCTTAAACTTCTTGTGAAAGCTGGAGAAAGCCTGGGCTGTCCTGTGATTTTTTTTGTGCCTTAATTAAATATGGCTGCCATCTCTGATTTGTTTTCAGTGGCGCTCACTTTAGACACTGGGACTTAAAACAAGATGGTAAAATGACAAATAACTCATGATCTTGCAAATGATGCTGTGGAATTGTGACTACAGATTGTCAAGATTAGTGTTCCATCACATCTGCTAGACAGCACCTTGCTGATAAATACCACACACTGCGCCACCGATGTATTCCCTAGAGCAGTGCTTCTCAACCCATGGTCTGCAGGTTTGCGGCAGCCCATATGACAGCCTCAGGGCCATACAGATAGTATACATATATTGTGTGGATGCAGCCCATATAATACATAGAGAGCTGCATTTGTGGCCCACAGTGGTAAATAGGTTGAGAATCGCTGCCCTAGAGTAATCCCTAGAGAACCCTGTAAAAACAAGATGCCCCCTCTGTGAGCCAAAATGATTGATTAAAATAACCTGAAACAGTTTAAAAATGTACCAAGTACAGGCTGTAGCTATAGCCTCAGTCCTGCAAAAGAGGGGCTATTTATTTGCTTTATGAAGCTGGTAGAAGAAAACATGAAAGAATAAAATAATGTAAAGATGAGCCAAAGCACTGGAAAGTTATATAAAGGCGCCTGAACACCGCTTTAGTTTTATAAGATAAACCTGTTTTGTCTGTGTTTAATTCTCTCTTAAAAGCTTGATAATCAAAATATTTTGTCTGTGTCATGTATTTTAGCGGCTGCATCCATTGTCCCTTCATTTAAAAATGTGGCCCTTAGAATTTGGAGGGCATTTACCACAAAGTTATAACCATAGTAGGAAAGTTAAACCTTGGGCATAAACTACAACACTCACATGGATTATGTGACAAGAATTCCCATCCTCACTGCCTCTCTAGCATTGCGGGGTAGGGCAGGGTTGAACTCTTTTTTGATTTGCTAACATACAAAGCTAACCAGACTGCTGCTTAGGAAGCTATCTTAATCATGCCCTTTGCAGCCAAGTTGGTTTGCAGCGAACATTTCCCCACCTGCCATGCTTCCACAGGTGGTTCCAACAGAGACTTCTAGCCAACTCAAATAGGAAGTTATAGAAGTGTTAATGGATAGATGAGTGGGTTTTTCTGCAGCTTTTAAATTATGAAACCATGTATCTTGATTTTAATAGTGTCCATGTGAGAGCCACAAATAAAGGGCACTTTTCCTTTTCTTCGGCACTGATTCATTGTTCGGTTAGCTTTGTAGCAACTGAATGCAGTTGAGTATGTGGCAGGGGGTATATGTAGAAATAAAGGCACACATTAGCAAACTAGGTTTAGTTAGAAATCAGGAGATGCCTCCCCATCCATATTTTACTTCAATCTTCTGTCAGAATTTCTGTCAAACCCTCTTCCCCTTTTATTTTTTACTTAGATCTATCTTGAACTATACCCATACATATATAAAAGTACACACAGAGAGATGCATAGATACAGATAGACTACTGCCACACTGTTCTGTGCTAATGGGGGTAAACACTGTCATAACACCATTGAAAGCTGAATTGTTTTAGAACATTGCTCTGGAATGTTTTATAATTACAGCCTCTCATTCCATCACCCTCCTTTTAATATAAATAATAATGGTCGTTAGTGCTTTTCACCCATTGATCTCACAGTGTATCACAAAGGCAGGTGAATATCAGTTATCCCTTTTTTTACAGATGGACAGATGGGGAGACTGAGACACAGAGTGGAACTGACAGGCCATGAATGAATGACAGGGCCAAGAATAGAACACAGGTCTCTTGACTCCTGCTCACGTGTCCTACCTCCTGGTGTGAAATGAGGCTCTTTGCAGAAGAATGAGTGCAAAGTGCGTCTGTTTGACACCACGTGAACCAAGTTAAGTTTAATGCCTGTAAGAATTTGCCCAGCTGTGGTCCCAGAAGATATGCTTCAGTCCACTGCTGCTGTGTATTCTTTATCCAAGTATAGCGCTTGCTCTGACATTTACCTGTTTTATGGACTTTTCTTTTGGCATAATATGCTTGGAGGACTGCACTGAATGTGACACGTTAGTTGTTCTGGGAGGGTGGGGCTGTGCCAGAGAAAGAAGAAGGGGGCCATTTCCCGTCGTTTCAAGACTGCCCAGATCCGGTTGGCACGTACATGTAATTTGTTTCCTTTGAGTGGCCTTCAAGACATTACTGCAATTAAGCTACTGCATTATGACGGACTTTGGGTCCCAACATCTATTCCTTTGCAGACACGTTTTCTGACACCAAGATGTTCATGTGTCTGCCTGTCTAGCTAATAAATCTGTTGATCTTTCTGGCTGGCTGCCTGCCGTAGTTGGGAAATGTTTAAACTTAATGGAATCTTTGCCGCTGACAGCTAAATGGGCTTAATTTTGACACTTACTTTTTTAGCAGATATAATGCATTTGGGTGGCTAGCCCTCCATCATTGCATGTTTTAACATTACCAGCAATTTTTGTGACAATTTTAGCACAAAAACGTCAACCCGTCACACTCCAACTTCGTGTGGGGAATTGCGGTGCTAAAGTGCTTGGAGTGCGTGTGTCATTCATTGCCCAATGCACAAGCCACCTTCACTCCCCACTGAATGTGCATTTTTAAAAAGGTCTTACATGGTATCAGAGAGATGCATGTTCCTGGTCTGAAATGTCTGGCTTCGTAGAACTACAGGGTCAGATCCCTGCAACGTCAACTTAGCCTTTTATTCCGAGGTGCTGTTGAAAAATTGAGTTCCATTCAGTTTATGGGTGAAAGGTAACATTTTCAAAAGCAACTAAGGCCCAGATCCCCAGAGGTGGTTGTGGCCTAACTCCTGTTGTTTTCACCGGGAGCGAGGTGCCTAGCTACTTTAGAGCATCTGGGCCTAAGTGACCTAGGAGCTCCCCAAGTCCTATTTTCAAAAGTGGCTTAAGCACTAAGGAGTCAGATAGGCTGGCGCTTGGTGGGATTCTCAAAGCAGCCTAAATGAGTTATAAACTTAAATCCCATTTCCTTTTAATGGAAATTAAGCACTTACCCAAAGGTGCCTAGATAGGCTATCCCACCAGGTGCCTATGGTTTTCTTTAGGTGGCTAAATACCTGGCCCTCGGGAACCTAATGGCATTGGCTCTGAATGTGACTTAGGTGTCTAATATCTAAGGCCCAGATCAGCAAAGGTAGATGTGGTGGTGGTCAGTGCTGCAGACCCTAACTGACTTAGGAGCCTAACTCATTTCAAAAAGGGATTTAGACATTTACAAGCCAAAATCCCACCGAAAATCAATGGGATATAGGGTCATAGGTGCCTAAATCATTTTACAAATGAGATGTAGGCTCCTAAATCAGTTAGGCATTGCAACACAGAGTGCAACAAACCCCTTAATACCTTTGAAAATTTTGGTCTAAATGAAAATTTTACTAGAAACTGTGTGTGTAAAAAAAAAAAAAAAAAAAAAAAAAAAAAAAAAAACTTGTTTGCACTTCATGGACTTTAAATATCCCACAATTACTTTCCATGAGACTAGCGTTTGTCTCATTTCCACTTGGCTTCTTGGCATGTATGCTACACCCGTTCCGACTCCGTCTGACTCACTGGCCAAATTCAGAGGTGTTAGGGAAGGCTCGTAGCTGGTTACACAGGTGTGAGCTGATGGCCAACTCTAAACTTAAAACTTCTGCCCATGTATTAAGGTTGCTTTTGGGGTTCATTTTTTTAATGACATTTTTATATTGGCAACAGCCCTAGTGTAGACACAGCCATATATTGACCAAAAAGTACTTTTCCTGGTATAGGTCATTTCTCTCAGGGAACTGATTTAAGCTATACTGTCAAGCCTTTTTTAGTGTAGACGAGGCATAAGAAAGTCCAAGTCTAAATTAGTTTATTTACATGTGGAGAGGATTGGATGTAGGTATAAATTACACCAGTTTATATCATGGGTAGCATTCCTAGAAGCCCCAGTGTAAATGCTGCTCTGGCGTCTGTGTCAATTAGACTTAATCAAAGCATCTGAATTTGGCCCTTAGTCTTCACGGCTTTCAGTCCAGCCCCTTTCACCATGTTACACATTTATGTACACAGATTTATAACAGTGCAACTTCTCAACATCTCTCTGACCATACACACGATATTTAATTAAAGCTACACAGCTCTCCAAAAGGGCTCTCCCGACAAACAATACTGTTGAATACAGTCGAATGACTGAAAAAAGGCTCCAAGTCCTACAGGCAAACATGCTCTTGTTCTGTTGGAGAAGTGAAGCAACCCAGTTGTAGCTGAGGGCCTTTCTCTGCCCAGACCCTTAATGTTAAATTTAGGCACTGGTGAGTCATGCTCCCTAGCTCATTTCAGCAGACCTGATGGCACACTGGAGAAAGACACCACCTAGACATCCAACACTCAAGCCATGTAGGGCTTTATAATCAAATCTCGAATTGTACCTCCACCAGCGCGCTGTCTTCAAGCACCATGCCAAAGCATTGGGTCAGCCCTGGCTGATGGTAGAGAGCAGTTCATCCTTTACTGAATCACCAAACCACTTCTGCTGCATTCTCAATTATCTTTGGAGGTTTTTCAACCCAGGATGGACCTATTCCATCTCCGCTTAGCTAGTAAGATCTTCAGGATCCCAACCTAAGATGATACGGGTAACCTGATGGGAAAGTTGATGTGGGGATCTACAATCCTTACAAGGCCCTGAGGCCTGGGATGGGAAGTTACAGTGCTAGGCCCCAAGGATGTGAGAGTTAGATAAGGTTGCCTAGGCAGGTGGAAGCCGGCCAAGGACGGCGGACACCTCCCTTTCTTCTTTCTTAGCTCAGTGTCCAGGAGGTAAACAGAATAATAATTAGGCAGCTGTGGGAAATGTTAAGCTATCCATGAGAATCAGCTTGTGCTTGTGCTGTGTGTATGCTTGTAACTTTTAACCAATCAGTAACTGCAAGAAGAGGATGTGAGCAGTGCATGAAACATTATATAAGATGGCTTTTGCCCTGGAATAAACGACTTGTCTTGCAATCATATTGGTCGCTGTGCTTTGTTCGGCCCGCAGGAACCCAAAACGAATGATGCCCCTGGTGGATTAACTGAAGCCGGGGGCAGACTGGGGACTCCAGGCTGACTAAGACGCAACAAGTTAATACTAACAATTGCAGGTACTTTAATAGGAAAGTTTCCCTAAGGCTATGTCTGTACTACATATTACTTTGGTATAACTTACATCGCCCCTGAGTGACGTAAGTTACACTGACTTACACGCCAGTGTGGACAGCGCTGTGTTGGCAGGAGAGCTTCTCCCGCCGATATAGCTACCACCTCTCGTGAAGGCAGGAGTTACTAAGCAGACGGAGAGCCTGTCGGCTTAGAGCATCGTCACCAGAAGCGTTACAGTGGCACAACTTCACTGGTGGATTTGTGCTGCTGTAGTGTAGACATAGCTTGAGTCTGGCAACGGCTGTTCAATAAACAAACTCAGGTAGTAGGAGAATGGACTCATCTTACTTTTGCAAGAAAATAGAATATTTTTAAAGAGCGTTGCTGGTTTGAAACCTCAGTGAAAGGCTCCATAATTGCTAGTTAACTGGCCTGGTAAACAGACCCTGGTGTAGACCTGCTGTAATTGAGGGTGTGTGGGTCATGCCGGTTAATTACTGTCTGACTGCTTGGAATAGAAACCTTTCCACAGCCACAGAATCACTCTGCATCTGATTAAGTAAACAAATTGTCAGTTTCCAATCTGCATTAGGTTTCAGAAAAGAATTCTCTCACACGGAACGTGCAGAAAGAAGGGGGAGGGGGTATCACCCAGGCAGCTAGAAGCTTTGTGGGCAAGTCTCCCACTCATCTGGCGAGAAAAGACCTAATTAAACTCCCAAGCATAACCTGTTCCAGACAGACCGGCCTTCAAGTCGATTGGGCTGGCACTGAAAAATTGAATTAGAAACTACAGGAGTCAGACCTAAGCTGCCAGGATTTTGGGGTCTCAGTGCCTCTCTAGAACCTCTTCTCCCCTCAGAGGAGTGCCATGTGGGGTGGAGCCCACCATGCATTTTCCTAGGAGGAGTGGTTCTTTAAGAGAGATCCGCTTTTCTCCAGGAAGGAGAGGAGCTCCAAGTCCAGGAAGAGGGTTTTACAGCCCTGGGTGCCCATGGAGATCAATGGTTCCAGACTCTGGGCTGCTTTTTGGGGGTGGGAGACTGTTCTGGAGGAAGGCTTAGAAGATGGGGCTAACTGATTTGGAGACTGGGTAAAGGGCAGGGACTGGAAAATAGTATGGGGCTAGATCATAGGTGTGAGGGGTTAGAACTGCTCCCCAGAGGTGTAAAAGAGCTCAGGAGAGTGGCAGCAGCGAGTACCTAAGGATACATGGGTATCAGTGTATGCCTCCCTCCAACCACTACCCCCTACCCGCAGTGATTTCTTTCTCCGCCAGCTGCTCCAGGCACCCAAAACTATGCACCCACGCTGCTGGGGAGAGGTGCGTGACCACTCTCTTGCTTCCCCATCAGAAAGTCCCTTTGCTTCCCCATCAGAAAGTCATTTTTCTGTGGGAAAGCAAAGAAATCTGTGGGGCACATGAATTCTGCCCATGCATAGTGGCGCCGAATTCTCCCAGAAGTAACTAAATGTTGTGATAGGCCTGTGTAGGACCTCTGGATCTTGAAAGGAAGACACATTCCGTGCCCTGAAGAGCTTTTGGAACAGTCGCAGATAGCTTTATTTATATAAACAGCAACTAACAAACTATAGGCCTCTCATCCCCTGCATCCTTTGCTTGTAGGCAGTATCCCTGCAATCCTCCCTTGGTGATTTTTTTTCACTTTTAGGTTGTAAGATCTCAGGGCAGGGCGTGCCTGTACAGCTCCTGACATGCTTTGTGTGTTACTATACTATACACAGTATTAATTGTAGTTGTCCAAAGCTTCCTGCTGAGAGTCTCAGCAGGACATTAAGAAGAAGACTTGTCTGTGAGGCCAGAGTGATGTTGAACTGTAGCTTTTGGTTTTCAGTGGCTGATTTCCTACCTGTGGCTAATGGCACGCACAGATTTGTCACTTATAAAAACCCACCAGTTTATTCTTCATTCTTAAAGAAAAACAGAACATGAGAACCCAGCTTTACAGCAGAGA
Organism: Mesoclemmys tuberculata; assembly: GCA_007922155.1. Taxonomy (NCBI): domain Eukaryota; kingdom Metazoa; phylum Chordata; order Testudines; family Chelidae; genus Mesoclemmys; species Mesoclemmys tuberculata. The sequence continues at coordinate 3,305,841 of ML675715.1, read as the reverse complement.
CTGACTTACCATGTCTCCCTTCCCTCTGCCAACGATCCCAGTCTTGACATCTCTGTCAGTCCTTTCACCTGCTCCCGTCTCCATGGTTTTTCCCATTGCCCCCTTCTGAAGGGCACCACTTCTGAATTCCTTTCTCTCCTTATTCAAGGCACTCCCAACCCTCACATCTTCAGTCTTGCCTACAAGAAGTGAGCTAAAGAAAACCTGAATAACAACTTCAGCAGAATCATCTTGGCATGCATATCTGTGCATAACTGAGTAACCATCTGTTCTCATTACTGCGGCACATGTTCCTCCTCCCCTCCCATCCCTATCGTGCGTTGCGCCCACTAAACGAAGGCCAGATTCACCACTGTGTTCCAGCGGCTTTGTGCTGGTGATACAAAGCAGCCATGTTGGTTTCAGTGCCATTTAGGAGCCTGAATTCCTCGGTGGATCTGGGCCGAATTCCTTTGGCAGCAGAGACTGTTCTGGGAGGCTTCTGGGCCACCGTATAAATACATTAATGCTGTAGCATGAAACAATAGCGCACAGCTACTTTTTTTTCAGGATTCCTTAACCAGGCCAGGGATCAGTGGGAATTCTACTTTGTAAATGCTATCATGTAGAAATTGAAAAATGGTTGCAGTATAAAATATTCCTGTTCTTAACGAGATAGTCTAGATCCAACACTATTCAAATCCATGATGGTCTCTTTCTTTTGTTCTCCCTGTGGTGTTTTTCAGGAAAGGCATGTTTATCAGGTCCTTGGTGCATTTGAGTACAGCAGGGTCTTATTGAGCAAGCAGTTTCCTTTTTTAAAATAGACACCAAAATTTACCCACTAGCCAAAATTAATCCTAAACCTGAATAAATTCCTGCAGGACGAGGGAAAAAACTCCAGATGAGAAATGGGCTGTGTGTGGGTGTTTTCCCTCATTGCTGTTTGTATCTGGGAATTATTTCAGTCTTTCTTAACTTTCCTTGTTTTTTAATGGACCAAATGTTCTAGAGCTTGATTAGTAAACCTGAAGGCAAAACAGGCAAGCAAGGGACAAAATAAGGTCTGATGTCATTTGTATGATACTGGGTGGCAATTTCCTACCATACATCCCTGCAGGAAAAGCTGGCAGTCGAGAGGAGTATTTTCGAAGGAGCTTTGGCTTGGGTGGCATGATACTTGGGGGAACTCTTTTCTTCTGAAGTCAATTTGCATGGAAAAATAAAACTAGAATAAATACCTTTCAAGCTGGTCAAAGCTGACTTCAGAGTTTAAAAGTATGGGAAAGGAAAAGATGATTGGTGCTCTTTGCAAAGCAGTGAATAATGCCCTTTGCTGCCCTTGGTTGCTTCCTATTTTGAGGGATGACTTTCCCTTTAGCAGCAGACGTGGAGTATCTCTGTAGCTACCGCAAATTGCTGCCTTCCCCGCGGAGGAGTCAGAGACTCCATGTCAGGTTTATACGAATATCTTCCGGAGATGCACTGAGCTAGCTCGGATGTCCTCACAGGAGGAACAAGTTCTTTCCTGTTCTTTTTGATGTTACTGCTATGGGAGAATGTTAAAGAAGCCAGGTGGCTTCTTGCCTGACAACGCTTGTCTGGGGAGCAAAGATGAGCCAAATGACTTTGTCCCTCATGCTCCTACAAACCAAATGAAATACCCAGTGAGTGGAAGAGGAGAGAAACTTCTTTTGCAATGTTGATAGGAAGGAGAGGAACATGAGATTCCCTGTTCCTCCTTCAAAACTCTTAACCTGTGGCAGCTGATTCATCTCTGCTTGGAGAGTTTTAAAGTGTGTTTTTCATGCTCTAGCATTGTAGTAACTGCCACCTAAGAGAGAGGCCATTCTGCTAGAACAGGGAGTTGTGGAACACAGAAAGCACTAAGGAGATTTTCTGCTGTATCAGTGCTTTCGGACCTAGTTTGTAGGTCAGGAATTTTGAAGCAGTTGCTGATATGTTTTAGATAAAACATGCAGTGATGTGCTTTGGAAAATACCGTTCACGTTGAAAAATCTTCCCCTCCTCCAGTCATTTGCTGCAAACAGAATTAGATGTGCTAATGGCACTGAAAGGAAAAAATATTTGCCAACTATTAATGAATGCCAGATTTGCCAAGCAAGTGAATAGGACCTTTTCCTTGGTCTTCAGAGGAAATGGCCATGCACTTTCTCAGAAAAACCAAGCTTCAACAATGGAAAAAAACAAAAAAGAACCATATGAAGGGCAAACCACTTGGGAAACAATCAGAAAAATCTGAGCCATTGGGTTTTTCTAGTTTTTATTTTTTCAGTCTGCTCTGTTTTTGATACTGGTTAAATGGTTTCCTGTTTATTGCAAAACTGGTGGGTGTCTGCATTTTGTACCTGTGGTGCATTCCAGACTCCACACGCTTCCTGTCTTCAGCTGTGCTACCAAGATGACACTGTGTCTTATTTTCTTCTGCATCACAGTTGCAGCAAACTTTCAAAGTGGAGCCCTGGTTATCTGCCAGATCAGAGGTTACTGAGCATGACATCGTAAAGGCAATCCAAGGCTTGCACAGACTAATGAACAATATTTGTTGCTGCTGCTGCTGCTTTCTGTGTTAGATGTATTCTTTTCCCTGGCTTTCTTTATACGATTCCTAGATGTTTGCTGGACTACGATTCCTCAGGGCACTGCACACTATTTTCTCTTTGTATTTTTGTTAATAGCTGGTAAAAGTTGCCAGACTGAAATTTGGTGATTATCCCAAGAACAGAGGCAGAAAGAAAGTAGTACAAGTGTCCCCCACACACTGCGTTTCAAGACTGATCCTGAGTGTGCACATTGCAATTTACAAAGTCCATTCCATCTGGGGCCTGTGCTGAAAATGGTGCTTTTGAGCATCTGTTCTCTGGAAAGTGAACTGAGATGCTTTCACACAGGGCTTGCAGAAAAGCCATCAGATGGGCCCAACTTTCCGTTGCTGCTCCCGTAGACAGGATTTGAACCAGCAACCTAGAAGTAGTTGAAGAAAAATGAAAACACTGAAAACCAGTTAGAGCGCAGCTATTGAAGAGATTAACTCAGCTACTAGGGCGCTTTTCAGAATCCTAATGGAAGTGTAAAGCGAAGTGTGGCGGAAGGAATCTGTCCTTCCTAACCATGATCGATTCAGTACTGGGCAGCCACAAGCACGTGTCTAGGCTTTGACCACAGGAAGACTTAAACTGGCTAATTCACTGGATTTCCATTTGAAAATACTGACAGTTCTGCTGTTTGTACTAAGAGCAGTGAATGAGTGGACTTGTGCAGTTCACGCCCGGCTGCAGGTTGCTGTGTAAACATCCTGTGACTCTCTCTCTCTCCGATTGAGTAATATCAAGCTCCATATAATACCATTCCTTTGTTATTCCCCCCTCCCCCGGTTACTTTGGCTACAGTGAGAAGTGGCGATGTAAGTTTAAATGTTAAAGCCCTGTGTGAATTTGCTTATACACAGATTGGTTTCTAACAGCACTAGCCCATTCCTGACTGCACTTCATGCCTTTTGAAGTTCAAATCCTACTCTTTGATCATGGAAACACTATGGAACACATGCCCTTTTAGAGCAAAGGATCCCAGGGTTGACTCCGATTGGCAGGGCTAGGGAGAGGATTATAGGTCTGTCAGAAAGATTCCTATCAGTGAAATTCTATTTCAGAAGAGATGCAAGTTTTCGTTTGTGTGACTTGTGGAAGAATGTAGAACGTAAGACTAGAACAAGCACGTGGGCCTGGATGCACAAAAGGAGTTAGGCACCTAATTCCCAGTTTAGGCTCCACTGCGACGTGCAAAATTTCTGCTCATCCCTCAGCACCCAAGTTTTTGAAGGAAAAGGTCCGTAGCCAGCTCTGTTTCTGCCTCTGAGCATTCACACTGCTGCCCCCCCCCCCCAGGCGCCGGAGCAGGGGGACTGGATCCCGGCTCTCCCACATCCCAGGTGAGAGTTCTGACCACCAGGCTCTGATTCTTTTGTTGTTTGTTCACAAGGAACAATTTCAACAGGAGAGACTGACGGACCCCCCCTTCAGAATATCCTATAGCTGAGATGTGGCAGAGCCCCTGTTCAAATCCTTTTCCCCGCTCGGGGAGAGGGGGGATTTGAACTAGGGGTGTCCGACATCCTACGTGCGATACTTAAACACTGGGATAGAAGTTTTGAAAGGAGGTCCTGCTTCTCCTTCCTCTGTGCCCCCCTTTCCCGCACTGCCCAGCTTCTTGAAAAAATGGCACAGAGGATTTCTTACTGGGAGTCACTATCAGGCATAGGTGCTCCCTGCAGCTGGGACAGAGGGCATATCATTGTGGGGGGTGGGAGCTAGCTCCCCCTTCTAGTTGGCATTTTCCATTGGCTACTTCATGTGTCTCCCTTTCTAGGGTGCTGGATTTTGTGAATTGCTGTCTAAGGCACCTCAGTCCCTCCATTCGGGAGCTGAGATGCTTTGTGAATCACAGGGATTTTCTAGGTGCCTCAAAGTTAGGCACTGCGTGGTGGTGGCTGTTTTGTACTTCACATTACAAGATTTCTTAGAAGAAAAGGGAAAAATAGCTTCTCTTTTTTACAGCGAACATGATGTCCTTTTCTCCTTGGGGCATCAAAATATGATGGTCAGAGATTCAAAATAAGATGCACAGGTACTCACAGGCACTGGATAATAGCCAATGCTTCATGGACCCAAATCATCATATAATAGACAGCTCCATTACCTCGCTAGATTTACTGCAGATTTACACCAACATAGAGGGAAAGGGGAAGGCCCTGTATTTGAAACAGAAGTACTTGTTAAGAGATGCAACACGACCTTCTGGCTCCTGGATCAACATTTGTGTCGCACTAACTGTCAATACCCAGTCCAAGCTGGGGAAGCTAATGAGCCAACCAGTGGACCAAATTCAGTGATGAATCCTGGCCACGTGCCAGCTGAGGCACTTTGCACATATGCTAAGAAGACCAATGCAAATTATAATCCCAGGAACATCCTGAGACTGAACTTCCTTGCAAAAATGGGGCACCCATCTTTATTAAAGGGGCAGACAGCACCATCTCTAGATGCTATCTGTGCCTGGGTAGTCCACCCCTTTTTTAGTGCACTACTGTCTACTGTGAAGCCCACCCCATCACCAGGCAAGGTTCTTCAAGGGTTTGGGGTAGTCTGATACACAAAGCCGGGGGAGAGAGGAAAGGCCCCAGGAAAAAGTAGCATTTAGAAGGGATCTTGTTACTATATATTGAAGTTAGGAAGGAATTTTCCCCTGGGTCAGATGGACAGAGACCCTCGGGTTTTATTGCCTTTCTCTGCAGCATGGGGCACAGGTCACTTGCAGGTTTAAACTAATGTAAATGGTGGATTCTCTTTAACTTGGAGTCCTTAACTTGAACCCATGATCTGAGGACGTCAGTAACTCAGCCAGAGGTTCAGCATCTATTACAAGAGTGGTGGGTGAGGTTCTGTGGCCTGCATGGTGCAGGAGGTCAGACCAGAGGACCACAATGATCCCTTCTGATCTTAAAGTCTATGAGTCTGTGTATCTTTAAAGGTCTAGGCCCTGGAGCTTTTCACAGAGGGTGGGGCAAAATTCCCCTCTCATCCATCCAATAAGGAATGAGCTGGGAGAAGGGGCCGGCATAAATGCTGCCTCCTCCTTCATAGCAGGGCAGATGTCTGTAGACACTGAAAGGATTAGGAAGGTTCCTATAGGGCCCCGAGTTAGCAGATCCCAGCAGAATCTGGGATCCCAGCCTGTGGACTAAGTGAGGCCAGCTGAGGGAGAGAAAGAGTCTCTCGGCTCCAGGAGGAGAGCTGGAGACTCTTAGGAAGGAGAAGGATGCTAATTATTGGAATTACAAAGCTTTAGGAGGATCGCTGGCATCCTGCCAGGGCAAGAGACATAAAGACTAAAAGAGAACCCTGGGGGGACTGGGAACAGCTTCAAGGAAACCTGAAAGCCAAAAGTATTTTTTGCTTATTTGGGACTTCTTGTTATGGTCCTTTTTGTACGGGGTTGTGTAGTAAACAAGGGCTAAGGAGGGTATTATTGAATCAAATACCAGGTGTGCCTGAAGTGGAATTATTGGCTTCCTGAGAAGGGAAACCGAGGCAAGGAATACTTGCTGTTCCATACTAACTCAGTAGAGGCTGCTACAGGGCAGACACACCCTATGATACACCTGTTCCAACCAACCAGAATCACCTCTATCTTGTCCAAATTGAGCTTGAACTGGCTGGCTTTTATCTGAATTTTTATCTCAGCTAGACCCTGATGGCATTGCAAACTGCCTTGTGCTGCCGCCATCAGCACTGCATGCACATCATGCATGAGGGAATGGAAACCTCCCTGAGAGAGCGGGGGAGACAGTCTCTCTATCTGATAGAGCTACACAATTTTGAGATTATACACTACGAACCAATTCATGTGTGTTTATTTGCAGGATGGCGAATGGATGTTGGCAGTCACCAAGAACAGTAACCTATCCCCTGCAATTCTCCAACCAGGGGATTCCACCACTCCAAATGTAGTTTCTTTGCTAGCAGGAGAGCTCATTCCTAAAACTATTCCTTCCCCTGCCCCCCAAGACAGGGCCATATCATGTGGGGTGCTGAGCACCTCTTGAAAAAGTGCTGAGCCAGCATTTCATAGGTTTATGCTTTGAAGAAGCAACACTTGCCTTGCCTTATGATCACCAGCTTTTGAGAACCATTCCTGCAACATTCTCCAGATGTAAGAGCCAGTCTTGCTCACACTAAGTCAATGGCAAATCTTCCCTTTCACTTCAGTGGGGCTGGACTGGGCCTTACAGAACTGCTGCTAATATTATGCGGAGATTGAACTGTAAGCAATATTCTCTCTGCTAAAAATTCTGTTCCTCCAGCCTATAACTGCTGTATTTCTCCCCACATATTTCTTTATCAGTATCTTGGAAAACAGGATCTTTGTTTCTTATGAATTTGTTGCCTCTGTCTATTTCATGCATGAAAAAGAATTTTTCATCATCTATTTGAGGTACCATAATTGGTGTGAATAGCCATAAGAATAACGGGTTTAATTTAAGCCTAGTTTAACTCCCTTACAGTCAGTACAGATACACCAGGGTTGACATTTTATGTTTGTGAGACCTACATCTTTACAGTTTAAAGATCATATCCTAGAGAAACACGACTGCCCAAATAGACGATACTTGTAACTCATCCTCTGAAATTCTGTTTATTCATTTCTCATTAATCTTCACAATCATGTGTGGGAACTGCTGACGCATCAGGAGTCGTATGTCTGGTATCACAACAGCAACAGGCATCTTGTATCATAGGCAATTACATTTAATATAGTTCTGTAGTAAGACAGAGGGAGATTTCAACTCCAGTAAACCATTCAATAACCAAATTAAGTGTGACCGAGCATGTGGTTTTTCTGACTGTTGATACTTAGTCAGGGTTCCCTTTTACACACGTTTCTTGCTTTGGGTCTAGTTACTGCAGAAACTGGTTCCAAAACTTACACAGTGGTATCCCTACTTGCTTGTGTTCTTTCAGGAGATTTTGTCTTTTATGATGAACATTTTATCTTGTACTGATTTTGCAGGAAGAATTATCTATCTTACTGTATCAGTAGTCAAGCCTGCATGTACTTCATAGAACAATTGACCTAATCCTGTGGCCACATTTATTTATTCTAGGACCATGCAATACCCTGCTGTCTTGTCCCACAGAATACACACAGCGGTGGTTCAGAGCTGAAAATACTCGGAAGTAAAATTAGGTGATGATTATTTTCAACAATGATTATTTTTGACAAGTTTCTCCCTTATGCTCTCCAGGCAGCCCAGCTCCACGCTCCAGGCCTCAAATCACACAATATTATCCAGGTGGTTTGGCTCAGAATTTCCTTCCCTGCTATGCGTGCCAGTGAAGTTCAGGAGCTTGTAGCTAGGTTCAGGAGCGCATCTCCAGCTTCTCAGGCCGAAGCTGCTGTGCTGGTCTCCAGGCAATCCACTCAGCTCACCAGCCTATTCTTCTGGCTTCCCTGGTCCATGGCTGCAAATTTGACTCGTTCCCTGGCTCTATAGAACATTGCACTGTTACCCAGTTATCTCCCCTGTGTGGGTAAAGCTGGAGAATAAGGCCACTGCAGGCAGGTCGTTGACAAACCAGGTAATAGAAAACAAAACTCTGAGCATCTCGCTGCAGCAAAATGAAAAATTTCACAGCAGAATATTCAGTGGGAAGACATGTTGCAAAAATGTCATATTCTACAGCCACAGGGGCTACAGAGCCCAGAGATGAATGGGGCAGTTCACGCATATTAGAGTTCTTGCTCAAACTCTAGACAGACACCACTGAATCGATTTATAGTCCGTTCATGTTTTCAAGGTTATCTCCTTATCTATATGGTCTAGGTTCCAGAGTACAATCCTGTGTCAAAAAAGGAATTCCATGGCCACAACGTCACAGGTATTCTCGTAAATAATACATCTATAGACCTCCGGCCACCATAATATTTAGCTGCTTCTAACTTGTATGTGTATATCGATTACATCTCTTTCTCCACTGATTACATGTGAATATCTTCTGAGATTGTAAACTATGTAGACCAAGGAGCATATTTTTTAGAAATATCCTGATTGGAACCTCAAGGGCTTCTGTAATATAAAATTAATTACTATTACAATTACTAATAAAAGGACTTTATAGTTCTTGACTGGCTGTTGAAATCTGGCTCAGCTAATTACTAGCCAAACTTCGCAACATTGCTCACGTCCACACTATGTTCTTCTCCACTTTCTTTCCATCTGTGGACCAGTGGATTTACTGCTGGTCTGAGAAGTATGATTTGATGCAAGAATTATCGACATACTACAGACTGCATACCTTGAATCCTCCTCTCTCCTTCCAAGCCACACATGTGAATACATGTAAGCTTCAAAACATGTCAATCCACTGCCCCCTGGAGGGCCTGGAGGTGATGCCGTGGTAAGATAAAGCACCAATATCTTATTCCTCACTGTGAATTTCCCTGGGCCTGCCGTGGTTACCGGTGCCCAGCTGCTCCATTCTGCATAGCAGAACAGTGGGCAGCTTCCCTTTAGAGAGGACAATAGAGCCCTTTATCTGGCCTTTTCTAGACTCTGCCACTCGATTGATGCCAAAAAATTAAAGTTAAAAATAATTTTTTTTTAAAAAAACCCAAGCAACCTGGCCCTCCAGGTAGTTATAGGCTGGCATATCCAAACACCAAGACAGGAGTTCCCATTTCTGGTCCACCTCAAGATAGTAAACCACAGCCTTGTTCCTATAACTGTGGGCATTGGTGACAGCTGTAATGAGGCTGGTCCACAGTGACTTCTGCGGAGCAACTTCATGTGCAAAATGGAGGACTGTGGCATGAATCTCCTCCTTAAACCTGTTTAAGTTTGACTTTATCCTGTTAACCTTTTATTCTGATTTCTAGGAGTCGTCTGATCCCCTGGGTGTCTAAACAGAGTTCTCTGATGGTTCCTTTGCTATCTCCTACTAGTTGTCTTATGGAAATGAGTCTGCCTGAAATAGGCTTATCCCCTTCTTCTCTTCCCATACACCTTAGCTGTCCCATACACCTTAGCTGTCTGACCTAGCTAAGAGTTGGATCAATCTAAATGACTGGAATTTTGACGCCTGAAGTGTATTCTCTTGTGTCAGCCTTGAATGTAACATAAGTCTGGGTGTTCTGGGACAGCAGATTGTTTGTTTCTCTTTTTCCTTTGTTTGTGTTATGGTTGATTTGAGATTCAGACCTCACTCGGTTCCTGCTGGCTGCATCTTCTGAATAAGAAAAATTACTCCGATAGACTTATGACCTCTGGTTTTCAGTTAACTATGTCACTTACCTCATTTTGAAAGAGTGATTGAAAGAAACAAAAACCCCCACTGACAAAGCAAGAAAAAAAATATCCATCTTTCAGCTCTGTCCGTGAGTAGGCTCACTGATCTCAATAAAATATTTCACGTGAATAGGGACTCCCAGTGCGTCAAAGGTTTCCAGGAAAAATTGTCTTAAACAATTTAAGAGAACATTACAAACCATAGAGATTTAAAAGTAGTGGATAATACCATTTTTATGCCAAAGGGAGCTCACTATTGATTAGGATCTTGCAAAGTATTTTAGCTGTTGCTAGAGATCCAACGATTGCCTGCAATAACTTTAAATTAAAACGGTTTCTAGATGCAATTTTTCACTTACTTCTAATGACATCACCTGCCCATTAATCCATCTCCCTGGGACTTATTCTGACATTTCCAGATAGCCACCTTTATTTATTTATTTTTTTAAACCAACCTGACATAGAAATGTGTTTTCTTCTCTCTCCAAATTACCCCAGCATGTGGTCTAGCATGAGCAAGACTCAATAGGGGTCCTTAACAGCTTTGTGTTATACAAAAAACACCAAAGCTTTTAAGTCTGATATTCTGCATCCCTAAGTGGGTGATAGAAATAGACTTCCCAACGGGCATGCAGCACTTGCTTCTGGCCCTGGAAGGGCTCCAGATATCAGATGTGACGCAGTCATTACACTTTTAGATCTAGAAAAGCTATTTTAGGTAGTTTTTAGAAGGTATTTTATACTAATTAGTTGTAATTTTCTTTCTCTCAGCCCTGCACCATCCTTTTGACCTCATGTTAGCCAAGACCCCTGAGTTTATGGCTGACACATAAGAAATAGTTCTGATAAAGTGTTGAAAACTTTCTCTTTAACAGTTTTTCTGACCTATATGGATTTCTTGGTGGCGCGGTGTAATATAAAGGTTTTGAGTCAGATTTTCCGATGTGTGAGTTCCGTCCATAACAGCTCACGGTGATAAAAAAAGGCGCCATACTACAGCATCATATATTCCATGTCTCTCTCTGAGTATAATATTATTTTATCGCTATACAGATTGATTCATACACAAAAATTGTGAAGCAGTTAGGGTTGCTACACAAACAGCATACCTGACAGAAACTCACTAAGTGTAGGAAATGAAAAGTTAAGCCACCTAACATAATACATACCCTCTACTTCTCCGCTCAGAAGCACACACCCTACCATTACCATAACTGTCATACCCCAACAGAACACCACCACAATTTTAACTCAGCCCATCTTTTTGCCCTTCTACATGTTTGCCAAGGTGTTCCCCCTCCCACCCCAACACTAATGGGGTGGATGTTTGGTGTATAGTTATATATGTTGAGAAATGGCAGCCTGGGAAAGGGGCATGAGCATAAGGGCTGTAAAAGGAGGTGATGGAAGGCTGGCATCCTTAGGATGGGAAGAATTAAGGTGAGGTTGGGGTGTGATAGTTATGGTAGTGGTAAGGTTTGTGCTTGTGGTTGGAAAAGTAGAAGATATGTACCGGTAGGTGACTAAACTTTTCATTTCCTTCCTTTTGTGGGTTTGCGTCAAGTATGTTGTGTTCGTAGCAACCCCAGCTTTTTCTCCAGATGGAGAAAGTTTGATATGGGTCTGACTGTGTGTATCAGGCTTCTGTGTGCCCAGCCTCATTGAGAGCCATTTTCCTATGTCAGTCGTGGTTTTGCACATTCAGTCTCAAATAATCAGTGTCGTTTGCATGTGCCAGGCCCTCCATCAATCAGGTTTGTAGACACAATGTATTCACTTTCAAGTTACATCATGAGCAACTGCTAAAAATGATCCTAAGCGTGATGTGTAAAACAAACCAACCAAAACAAAACCTTGCACTGCGTCTACTCAGGATCCACCTCTGCACCAAGCTTTGTGTGGCTGGGAAGTCATTTTCAGGAGATTCCATTCATCGGTGGAAACTGGGGGCTTGGCTAGGTGAACAGTTAGGGTACATCTACATGGGGTAAAAGCCCCATGGTGTGGCCATGGCTGGCCTGAGTCAGCTGATTGGCTCAGGCAGGAGGGCTAATGCTGGAGCCCAAGTTCTGGGGCCCTCCACACTCACACAAATGTCTACACAGGAGTTTTTCAGCACCTGAGCCCCATGAGCCCCAGTCATGTGGGTTGGGCTAGCCTCAGATTTTTTTATCACTGTGTAGACATCACTGAAATGTGCAGCAAGACAAGATATAAATCTACAGCATATTAGCATTCTGCAGACCTGGCTACTGCCCTCTGAAAGTCCGTTAATGCACATTGAGCTACTCCTGTTTCAAAGAGGAGCAGATCCAAGTGCACTAGGGAACTTTTAGTGCATGGTAGCAGGGTCCCCATGGGCAGTTAATGTGCAGCACATTAGTTACACTCCAACTTGCAGTGCACTAACTGTTCGTCTAGACACGCCCTAGGTGAGCCAAGGAGAAATTTCATCCAGAGCCCGTGTTCAGAGAATTCCCATTAGAATGTCTAAAAGAAAGAACAAACCAAAAAAAAAAAAAAAGGGGGGGGGGGACACTAAAGTGATCCCTGTGTGAAATTTCACACCAGTTAGCTACTACTTTTTGAGGAAAAACTGGAGTTGTGCCCTCATTTGATGCCCGTTTTAGAATACAATCATGACCATGGTGTCACCCTAAAGTGGCTTTATTAATGACACCGTTATAAAGGCCAAGGGGAGTGCAAAACACCTTCCCAAATGTTGACTTGTGTGTACGTGAAAAATAAAAATATTTTTGACTTCTTTGAATGCACATCTGCATTCCATTCATAATATCGTCAGTGTGTTTGGAGAACATGGTACGGCTTAAAACCTAAGTTTTCTTTGGATCAGTGTTTAAGATCTGGTTTGATTTATGTCCAGTGAAACTACTGAAATGTAGGTTCCTTTTTTCCCCTATATCTGCCAAATTGTTAAGTTAAAATAAACGTTATGTTTTGATGTATTTATTTATTTATTTTAGTTACCACAGAAGCAAGAATGTGGAGCAGGGAATTTTGCTGTTAAAACTTAAAGTAGAGTCAGATTAAGTAGGAGAGGTGCCAATAGGGTTTAGGTGTCTTTGTTGCTTGGAATGTTTGATTTGTGTTCTTAGGAAAGCTTTTCATGTTTGTTCTGGAGTCCTGAGGAAAATGTTTTGTTGCCACCATTTCTCCATCTGTTTTGGCCTGTTAGCCAGCAAGAAAAACTGGTGAGGTGGGTTTAGCAAGACAGAAATGTTGGTGAAATGAGGCTTCAGCTAATAGGAAAGTGAATGGACATCTAGCAAAGCAGACCTAGCTGGTGGAGGATTTTTGTATTGTGTTAATGTGTGAGTGGTCCCATTACACTATATCTAGAAGGGTAATTATTTTATATTCTTGCAAAAATATCCTCAATAGTAAGCTCCAGCCCCTTTCCTGCTAGCCTCTCGGGCACTTACAAGTTTTAATTAATGAAACCTCAACACCACTCTGAGGTACAAAAATATTGCACAGTGTAGCCATTTTAGATAAACTGGGGCACCGGTTAAGGGACTTGCCCAAATTCACATAGTGAGTCTGTGGCCGTGCTAGGAACAGAACCCTCTCCGCACACCCAGCTTAGCAACAGCCCCTTAGTCCCTAAACTGGAGTGAACTGTAAAGCAAAGAACCAGTCTATCCTTACGCTGTGTTGCATTAGAAGCAAAACAGTGCTGTCCTTATATAATGCTGAACGAAGTCCGTAGGAAGGTACATTTCTTACATTGTAAGTTACTGTGTTGTCAATCGCTAACTTAGACACCAAGGTTAACTGTTTGGGGCAGCTGGAGTTGAAATGAGTTAACAACTGCTAGTGAAAGTTAGCCTTTTAGTTATCACGTCTTAGCGTGCGTTTTCTAGTTCTACCCCTTACTCTTTGTATACGGTTTTAGGCACAACATCCTTCTCCTTTGCCTTTTGTTGCTTGCCTGTTTGCTTCCTCGCACATATTGTGACATAAAAGGTACAGCAAAACCAGAGCTTTCACCGGCAGGGATGGTGTAAACTTCATTTATTGTTACACTGCAATGTATGAAGTACTGAAATCTTGCTGACCCTCGAAGATTTTCCTTGGTGTATCAAATCATCTAGTTCCGGAGCGGTCGCATGACACCCAATGTTCTCCCAGCCAAATCAATCTGCCAGTAATGTTGCACCAACGCAAAGGGTAGCTATTGGAATTAGCAGTGAGCATATTTTGCCCTTATGTAGACCTTTCATCTGAGATCCTCAGTCATTTTACACATGTTAATTGCACGGCACAACTATTGTGCAGTAGATATTTATTGGAGCCAGGTGGATATAGAAAACATTTTGAGTTAATATTTGTTGAAATCTGTAAGTGAATTGTCCTGGCCCCTGTCCACACCCTTTTGTGCTTGCCTGTTGTGAATGTTGTAGCCGTAGAGTTCACTAGCAGAATGGTTACAGAATGAACATTTTAATAAAATGCTGGAGACCTAGGCAGGCCAGGAGGACCCTCTTCTGCTCTTTCCTGGGGTGGGATGCAGTAGGACCGCAGGGCTTCCAGCAGGGGGCCATGAAGGGCCAGGTAGACCCCGTCACAGTTATATAATAAGTTCTGAGTTAGAAATTATTCACCCAGCTCTGATAATATTGCTATACTGGTTTTACAGCTGGGAGAAACAAGGCACAGGAAAGCTAAATGACTGGGCCAAGTTCTCACAATTCAGTGGCAGGACTGGGACCTCCGAGTCCTGATTCCTAGATCTCGAACCTCTAAAACAGACACCCTCTCACTGATGATGGCTAAGCTGAAAGTCCCAAGGGAATGACTGAGAAGAAAACCCCTTTGCTTTTTCTAGGATTCTGATTATTAATTATAGTAACTCTAGCTTTCTAGGAAACTGTAAGTAGCTAATGAAAAAATAAACTCAATATCTGCTAATTGGTTCTTTCGTGTCTCTCTCAGTGGGGCCAGTATTTTTCTTTCTCTCTCTCTCTTGCTCTCTCTCTTCAGGGAATGCCCTTTAAACATATCAATGAATAGCAGGCGCTGTGAATTGTCAGACCTGAGCGTAGTGGTGGTAACTAGTAATGTACTTTCTGAATCTTTATTCCTCCACAGGCAAAAGTCTGGCCCCTCTCAGGTAACGACAGATGAGGGCACTGAATTTAGAGTCCCATAATACATTTCCAGCTGCACGTTTTTGCATTTGTTTCTGGGGCTAACAAAACTGTATATGGAAGGATCTTCCCATTTGTGGTGCAGCAGTTGAACGGCGTCTTTTCTTTTGGTGGCCCAGTTGCTCTTTCAGTTCCTGAAATCCTTCCCTTCAAATGCAGGATATCCGCTAGAGTGTCTGTGGGTATCTCTGAGGAGCCAGCAATTTGAATGTGTTACAGGCAAGATTGCTTCTTCACCAGTTACCTGAAGTTTGTTCCTTGTTGTCCCTTTGGAACAGGAGTGTCCTGCCCAATACCCCGGAGAGTTCAGGAGGATAGGTTTGATCGTAATTTTGGTGTATGTATGTATTTTAAATACTTCTTCTTTGCTAATTTCAAATGTCAGGGTTATGCAGCGTCTTGTGTCACTGGGTGGATGCGGTCTGTGGAGATTCTTGGGAAATCTGCCCAGGTTCTCTTTGATCCCATCTGTCTTTTTTAAGAGGACAAAATCCAAACCTTTCATTGCTAGGAGGTAAGGTTATTCTCTTTGAACAGTAAGGGTGACGTCAGTGTTTGGAACCATGCACAGCATTGTATATTTGTATATTGCCCGTTGCTATGTCTTGCCAAGCACCAACACTCTGCAGGGCCCTTTTCAGTCCTAGGAAAGGATGGTCCTTGCCTTTAAGGAGCCACAATCTGTTTCAAACAGGGCACTGCAGATCGGACGCAGGATGCGCAGCCTGCCAGCAGGACAGCGCTTTAATCTAACTGATGAGATTGTTGATTCTGGATTACTCGTGAGATGCTCTGCTGAGGAAATGGTCTTGGTGATGGGGTTGAATGCACAGGTAGAGATAATTTAGAATAAAATATTGGAGGGTTTTTAAATTCACACCTGTAAGTACTGCTTGGAGACTCTGATTTATTTCTGATCCTGCAGGGTACCGAGAACCTTCGATTTCAATAGGAGCTGAGGGCGCTCAGCACCGGCCCCTAATGTGTTCTGTCTGTCTTTACAGCCTCTTACATTATACGTTTTCTGTGATATTTAGGCAGGGAAGCTGTTTCTCTAATTTATGGAGGAAAAATAATGTCTCACTCTGTTCTCTGTCCGCCAGCAACGAATTAATTTCTTCAGTGTAATGTCTCATAAGCATGTGGCTCACTGCTGGGAAAAATACAGTACGAATGTGTCTCAGAAACGCAAACATTCAGACAGACACTCACCCACGCCCACAGGAATTATCTGTTAAAATCCCCAGGAAGATCATTTTCATTTTTTCCCTTTTGAAATCCATTAGCTAAAGTTGCTGTCAGTTATGTAAGCCTCTTATACCACACACGGAAAGGTTCCTGAGAATGGGGGAAGGCTCAGGCCCTCCCCCATCGTGGGGTCCCAGAGCCCAGGCTCCAGCCCGAGCCTGAACGTCTACACCGCAATTAAACAGCCTCATAGCCTGAGCCCCGGGAGCCCAAGTCAGCTGTCATGGGCCAGCCACTGGTGTTTAATTGCAGTGTAGACACACCCCATAATGCTAGGGCTCCTCTCATGTTCTATCTGCACTGAGTGGCACTCAGTTAAAGAGACCATTATGGTTTCTTGTTTATTTTCTCTGATCCTATTTTGGGGACCTCAACATGATGGGTTTTCGGTGTCAGATGGGGACTTCTTGTCTAGGGGTTTTGCTTCCAAATACATTTCTGGGCCTTTAGAACTTTGTTATTTAAAAACAAATGTGATTTGGGTTGAAGTTTAGCCCACAAGGTCTGAGCAGGAGGTGGGACTAGATGACCTCCTGAGGTCCCTTCCAACCCTAATCGTCTATGCTTTTAGGATTCTAACGTTTTGCTAGCTTGTTGCTTTCCAGGATTTTATCTTTAAAACATAAATTTTTGTGCTTCTGTGATCCAATTGTGGGATTATTCATATCTGTCTATAATACATGTGATATTATTATTTATTATATGTATTGTGATAGATCTAGGAGCCCCGATTATGCACCACTGTGCTAGGGCCTATACAAACACACAACTAAGAGGTGGTCACATTTCTGTGTGTGCTGTTCATGTATATTTTGGAAGTGGGGAAGAGAATTTTTGCTATTTATTTATGTTTTCTGTGAAAAAGGCCTGGTGAGCATATATTGAAGGGTATGTTGTCTAATGATTAGAGTAGGCATCTGAGAGCTACGTCTACTGGTTTCTGTCTCTGGCTCTAATCCTCAATTTGCAGTGTGAGTTTGGCCAACTCACTTACCCTATCTGTATCCCAGTTTCTCCATTTGTAAAATGGGGAGGCTAATACCTAATTCATAGGGGTATTTTCAGACCTTGTGTGTCCAACCTTGCTTGGACTGAAATTAAGGCAATATTTGCCTTTGACTTTAGTGGCAGCAGGGAGAATGTTTGAAGTGAGCCTTGTATGTACCAATTAATATTTTTTTTAACTCTAAATATCATGGATTTTTAGCCTTTGGCCATAGGCTCTAATTCAAAGAGGCATTTATGCACATAGCTAACTTTAAGACACACACTTAACTACCTTGCTATATCAGGGAATTCACCGTACCTGAACTGACTCTCAAGTGTGCTACACCCATTTTACAAAAGTCTTCAAATGTGTCTGTGTATATAGTTCTCAGGCACAACAGAATGGGTTAAGGGCGATGCCTTAGTCTTAACTCTGCCTTCCTTGGCTCTTGTCAATTTAAAACCTTCCCTGTGAGGCTGAGTGTTTACACCAATAACTTAGCTCGGGCAGCGGTTTGGCTCTGTTGCACTGATCAGTTTTAATAGAGGGACACGTGAACGAACATAAATGGGCATTCAGACAAGGTTATGAACCCAGCCAGCGTTGAGAGGGTGTAAGCTGCTAGCACAGGCCAGCATTAGAAATTCCAACTAATAAAAACAAAAGAGAGAGAGAGTGCTCCTCCAGAAACAAGCCTCCCAGTAGCAGAGGGAAGGCTGCAAACTTTGACCTGGTTTGCAGATGCACTGTGTCTGTTCCATAGCAGAATTTGGCACATCCAGCACTTAGGGCATTAACTCACCAAGCCTAACCAAGTTAAAGCAGTTGTGCTCAGCTTGCACAGGCGACAGCCTTTTTCTCTATCGTCAAAGCCAATAGCTGAAAGGGAAGGAAGAGCTGTGATCCAGTAGCAGGTGGCACTGGGATGGGCAGAAGGAAAGCGGAAGGTGCTTCATGGTTTGTTTAAAATGAAGCAAAATGTGACTTGTATAATGTGGTTTTGATCCTGAACAATTGATGTCAACGGAGCTTTGTCATTGACTTACATGGGTGCAGGATCTTTTCACTGCATAGATAACACCTACGTATGTTACTAACAGAACTCACGTATGTCCCTTGGGAGAGTACTGGCCTAGGGGATCGATGGGCTGACTTCTGTGGGTGGTACCGCTCTGCAAAAGTGACCAAGAATTCAGAAAAGTGTCCATATCTTCGTCATGTTGTTCCAGGCCAATTCACGAAGCAGGTTTTACTTTTCACAAGAAGGGCTGTTCTCTCACCAAGCCAGGCCAGGTTTGGAATCCCGCAGCTCTGTTCTGTTTTACGTGAACTTCATTTTGAAAGTAGAAATTATGAAAATATTTGCATTTAAAAACAGTTGACATTGAGCCCACTTCTCAGTTCAACTCATAGCTGTGCCAGAGTGTGTGCAAGTCTGCCCCATCCTTCCTGCCCCCTGGGGACTCTTTGCTCCCTTTGCCCCACCATGTCCATTCAGGTCTCCAAGTATGAAATTAATATGCTATCCTGTTGGTCAGTCAGAAGGGATGTCTGCCCTGCAGCTGGGGGCCATGCTTCCCAGCTGGTCAGACAGACAGGCACTAGCTGTGCTCATGCTAGAGTGCTAAAAATAGCAGCGTAGCTGCGGGTGGCATAGGCAGTAGCTTGGCCTGTCATCTGAGACCA
The DNA here is from genome assembly GCA_007922155.1 of Mesoclemmys tuberculata. Classification (NCBI taxonomy): domain Eukaryota; kingdom Metazoa; phylum Chordata; order Testudines; family Chelidae; genus Mesoclemmys; species Mesoclemmys tuberculata. The sequence goes on along the minus strand of ML675715.1, from coordinate 3,286,907 downwards.
AACCAGCCAGGATCCCTTGGTTACATACTCAGACGACTAGCCTGAGCAGCTGCCTCTGCTAACTTCAGAGACTGATGCTCTTAGCATGCTCGCTTGAGCAGAGCTCGCACCTCTGTCTGCCCACGCTGGGAAGCATGCCCCCCAGTTTCAGTGCAGACATAGCCAGAGACAGTCCAGCCAGGTTGCCTCTTCAGGTGTGCTCATTCTGTCTAGTTTTGAAAGACTTCGGAGGTGAACGTGTGTGCTTGTGAGGATTATGTATTAAGGAAGAAGAAAACTAGTTTAGGAACGGCACTGTTCTCCACTGACCCATAGGATCAAGCAGTGGAAATAAATGTCGGGGTAGGCGACACTGTACCCGTCCCCCGCAACTGTGAATGCACTCACGCTGGGTACGAAGGAATGTGTTTTTAAAAAAAGTGTTAGAAAAATTCAGGGATGACCATGACTTTTCAAAATCAGGCTGGAATCGGGCGACTGGTGAAGGAATAAATTACAAGACGAAGCATAGGCCTAAGGGGCTACACTATCCCCTTGTGAGTCTAAATTCTCATCCCAAAATATCCCTTTTTACCACCAAAAAATCTCCTGGGGGCTGTAAACTGGCTACGCCATTCATAGCCCGCATAATAAATAGAATGGGAATAAGCAAATATACTGTATTGACACAAGGACATCTTTGTCAGGGTTTTTCATGCAAAATGGCAAACTGCCCATGTAGTTCAAATTCACAGTCATATTAACAGCAACTAAGTCATGCCTCTCTAGGAGTCGCAATGGCCAGGCTACACTTTACTGTTGGTAAGGTCAGTGTGATATGTGCTTCTGTATTTGTTGTTAAAACAACAAGAATCCTGTAGCACTTTAAAGACTAACAAATTTAATTTCTGCAGGCAAGAGCTTTCATGGGCTGTAACCCACTTCGGCAGATGTAAGGAATAGAAATCAGATAGGAAGTATATTGTATTGTTTTTCATAGTGATGCATGTTTCTTTTTACCCTTTAAACAGGTTGAAACAAATGTTTAGTTGCCCATGGCCTGCCTTTGTCTGCCATCAGGGATCATTTCATTTCATGTGATGCTCACACTGTTTGCCCGTGGTGTGTGAATTTTATTCTATCTGGATTCATTTTTAAATCCAGCTTTGCCTCCGTTGATGTGTTGTTTTGTCCACGCTTAAGCAGCCGTTACAGGAGCAGAGAGATGTCCTCCGAGGCACATGTAGAGCTGGTCTGAGTGTGAAAAAGCTGCTACCTCCTCATGGGGAAAACAATTACAATAATTCTGTGCAGCAACAATTTTCACTCTGTCTCACATACTCTTCTTTCCCCCTCAGTCTTCCCCTATTGGTACAGGACACTGGATCTTGTTTGTTTAACATGCGGATCTACTCTGAAAGGTGATTTTATGAAAATGGCACTTTCTTACTCATCAGCATTGCTTAGCGCTCATAAGTCCTTTGGAATCCAGTGGAAGCTGAGCACGCTCAGCGGCTGTGAAAACCAGGCCACACAATCCAGTTGCGGGGCCAAATTCTACACCCTTGCCATCCAAGTAAAAAATGTGATTGCATAAGGACAGAATTTGGCTTACAGAACCATTATTCCTAAATAGTGAAGCATGGATTAGAAAGAATCTGGTTTGACTCTCTCATTCCAGGTTGAGTTCACTGGAGTTAGAGAAAAATCCTCCGTTTATGTGTCGGTGGAATAAATCCAATCTCAGGTTGCTCAAACACAAAGCACTCATGATGATCTTTTCAGGAATTGTTCAGTGTAGAGCAGCACTTTGCAAGCTTTTCTTTGCTGGTGGTCGTTGTCTGTGACATCACATTCATTTCCACTGAAGCCAGTTGTGATGTCTCAAAGAAAGGATTCTGACTTCAGATGGGGAATGAGCAGAGGGTCCTGTTTCATGCCAATGTTCTTCCTGAGTCAAAAAACATGGAAAAGTACAGAGAATCTGGTCTGTAGGTAGTGACAGGTTAAAATAGAATGTTTTCTAAACTATTCCGTGAGGCATCAGGTATTAAACACAAGAAATGGAAGCAGTGTAAAAAGCATAGCATCCTGAACTAAGCTACAGTACAAATGCTCTGATTTCTTAGAGGAGTTGCTGCTTATTTTCAGCACACATGATGGGATGAAAAACCGAGTCATTAACTGTTTAATGAAAAGCCAAGTGTGATTAGCAAGGAAAATTCCAATTCTTAAAAAGTTATTGCGGTGACAGTAGTTGCTTCATAGCTAAATTTCCAGCTTAGCTTCCCTCATAAGCCCGTGTTGGACGGCGGTTATGCCGCCCGTGTGCGGTGGCCCGTCCGGAGGGCCCAGCCGCTGGGGAAGATCTTGGTCTCCTCCTAAATAGAAGGGGAATTAGTGGCTGGCCTGCCTCTGGACCCGGCCCTCCGGCGGGGCGGGCGAGCCAGCAGTCCTTCGCCCCGGCCCTCTGGCAGGGCGGGCGAGCAAGCAGTCCTTCGCCCCGGCCCTCTGGCAGGGCGGGCGAGCAAAGCAGTCCTTCGCCCCGGCCCTCTGGCAGGGCGGGCGAGCAACTGTCAGTTTAAGGGCCCGGTCCCCTGGGGCAGGGGCCGGCAAGCAAACAGTCTAGAAGCCTGCTCCCTGGGCATCAGGGCAGGCTGAGGCGGGCGTCTCCCAGCCGTCTGGCTGGCGGGGTAGGACTCTCCCTCCCTCTCACTCGCAGGGGCAAGTGCGGGTATAGGAGGGGGGAGGGGGACGCAGGCCCACCCGTCTCCACTGCGTCCCAGCCCAGGGCCCTACCAGTGGCACCGTCAGTACCACGGGTGCGGCGGGGATCCGGCCGCAACACGCCGCGGGGCTTGTGCCCCTTCTCTGGCCACTAGGCCTGGCTGCCCCTGGGCCACTTCCTCCCCGTCCTCCCAGGAGCTGACCCCGAGCCACCCGGGGGCGGGGTGCACGGCCCACGGCTGGCTCACCCACCCGTCGGCGTCCGGAGGCGGCAGCGGGGGCAAGTCCTCAGCGTCCGGCAGCTCCTCTAGGTCCACACTCTCGCTGGGGAACCTGGCCTCTGGCAGCTCCTCGAGGTCCGGTCCGGCTTCCGGGGGGCAGCCGCCGGTAACTCCTCGGGCAGCTCCTCGAGGTCTGGCCCGGCCTCGGGCGGTCTGACCCACCAGGACGGGTCTGGTTCCTCGGGCCCGGCTGGGGTTGCAGGGAGGGGCGGCCGCCCCTTAGGGCCCGTCGGCCAGTCCCAGTCCCCAGCGGCCGGAGGGCCGACCCACTCCTGGTATGTGTCCCGGGACCGGCGGGGCTTCGGCCCGGGGCGGCAGACCTTCTCTTCCCCAGCCGGAGCCCAGGGCAGCCGGTCTGCTTCCCACTGCTGCCTCCCCCTTACTGAGCCCTGGGGCCGAGCTTTTATCCTTCCCCTTCCTGGGGAAGTCCCGCCTCCCGGGGCCGGATTGGCCGTCGCCGGCGGGCCTATCCGGCCTGGCCTGCGGGGTTGAAAGGCGGCCCGGCGTGCTGGCCCAATCCCGGCTTGTTGCCGGGCAGATTTACTGGGTGCCTCGCCCTGCTGGTCTACTGCTCGGCTCCCAGCAGTCCCTCCCTCGGCTCCCAGTCTGGGGGCCAGCCGAGGTGCCCTTCTACAGCCCAGTTTCAAACTCCCGTCTCTAAAATCCATTTAAAAAATCATATTAGCCTCAAAATGTGTAGATTAGATCTGGGACCAAGATAATCTCACAGAATTAGAGCTCAAGGTGTAACCTGATCCCTTGGACGGCTTGTCAATGGGAAGAATATAGTAATTCCGCCATAAGCATAGGAAATCCGAATTGGGGAGAGGGGTTGCAAGCCTCCTAAGGCTTACTGGAATCACCAGCAAATCTCAGACTGTTTGTGGGAAGGGGAACAATGTCTGCCTTGATCTCCGTCACCAAGCCCCCTGCTCTCTGTATCCCTGCTCACCTAGATTTACTGATGCCTGCAGAAGCAGGAAGGATTCCCTTCCTACAGACCTCAGGAAGTCGTACAGTGGGGTGGGACCTAGGTGAGAGTCCAGTCCTCCTAGAGATGAGAAGCTCATTGTTCCAAGTTGCTTGTGTCATTAGCAGCATTCCATTCCATAAAGTGGTCATCAGTGCAACTAGACTGGTTGTAATGCTACTGTAAAAATGGAACTGTATAAGCTTGTATCACAATACATTTTGGTGCAATTTCACTTTTATACACAAATCTAAACCTGATTTCCATCCTGTCATTGTGGATGAAGGACAACCATTTTCAGAGGAAATATGCCCTGCTTGTCTTTGAAGAATGAAAAGTTAAAAAGCAGAAAAATTATGGATTCTTATTTAACAAGTTCCTTACCCTTAACAAAGCATTGATAGTACAAAAGCTAAAAAAACACTATTTTTCGAGGCCTCTTTCATTTTTAAAACTATTTTCCAACCACAAGGTTTGTACTCATAAATAGCTACTAAATCATACATCAAGAAAGCAATGGGTTTGTGCTTGATTCTGAAAAAAACACGTGCTTGCAGTTCCAGGGGAACACAGTTAAGGTTGTAGGCCCAGATCCACAGATATACTTATGTGCTTAGATTTTGGGTTTAGCCAGTCCACAAATCCCCTCCTTGGCTGTCAGCTAACTCTGTGGATGCCTAAACTCACTCAATGCCTACATTTTCAGGGTAAAATCTCCCCCGGGGTCTGTTTCTGCCAGGGGGCATATGTGCTGCTGCCTCATTGTTGGCACCTATCTCAGTTTTTTCTGTTGCAGCTGTGCCACTTTGGATAAATAATTAGAGGGTTACTGAAGGATGGGGGACCGGACCCTGGGTCTTCCACCTTGGGGAGAGGAGGAGTTCCTGAGTCACTGTATTGTAGTGTCGTTCTCACGTTTTCTCTCTGGCCCAGTCACATTTCCCCACTGAAACAGCTTCAACAGGAGAGACTTGGGGAGCCCCACATCAGACTGTCTCCCAGCTTAGCAGCTAGTGCATTCTCCTGAGCAGTGGAGGTTCCCTGTTCAAATCCCTTTCCTCCCTCAGATGGAGGGGGGAACTGAACTTGGGTCTCCCATCTCCCAGGTGAGTGCTCTAACCGCTGGGTTAAAAGTTATAAGGAGGGAAGGACGTGCAAGGCAGCAGCTTCTCCGGCTGTTTTTGTAAGACTGGCGTAAGCCCCTAAACTGCCTAATTCCAGGAGAGGAATTCCTTGCTCTGGATTGCAAGCAGAGTTTCATGCTTCCCTGCAACCTCGATTTAGGTGCCTATGTCTGTGAAGGGGCAGGGTTTAGGACACACCCTCTGGTTGCTGTCTGGCATTGGCTAGTTTAGGCGATTCCCCACCTCGCGAGCTGGTTTTTGTGGACCCCGTTCCTAGAGGCCTGTTTCTCCCCATTCATTGTGTAGGGAGCTTAGACACCTAACTCACACTTCGTGGATCCCATTGCTGTTCCAGTGATTTTTCTAGGTATCTAAAAGTTTGCCTTTGCAATGCCTAATTCCCTGTGTGGAGCCAGCCTGCAATTATGATGTGTGCATCAGGTCCTTGTCTGAGAAGTGCAACCTTCATTCTGGATTTCCTGATTCTCCAACTTCTGTTTTTGTATAGTCTAGCATTTTTGAACTGCAGTGCACACTCACCCCCTGATGTGTGTCTGCAGCCCTAGCAGGCTTTTTTTGTTTGGGAAAAATAACAATAATAATATCAAGCACCTTGAGAATGGGGTCTGCCATAATTTCATTACCATACTTGCATTGTATAATGGTGAATCCACTCTCCAGCTATGGAATGCATGACCACAAATTATAGCACCACTGGAAAGCAGCAAGGGTTTTTTTTTTTTACTGTTATATTTAGCATATGTAGCTACTAAATAAGAATAAAGCACTTCATTGTTTGTTTAGAAGGCAAAACATTTTCAGCCCTCACAAAGCAACATTTCTTGGAATGGTGGTTGCATAAGCCCTGGTCAAAGAGCTGGAGGATATGTCTCCCTGATCTTTATTTCATCATAGGGTGCAGATCACTCCAAGGTAATTTTTATGCTTACTGCAGTTTCTGAGACTTCTTTTCCCATGTAGTACTGAAGGGGATCCTTTACCATTTAGTGTTTTGATCAGTAGAGTAAATTCTCTAAGGGCATAAAAGTCCCCAAATCCTTGCAGGAGTTGAAAGAAGCTCGGTTTCAGTTTTTTATGCTCTTAAAAGGTCATCTTTGGTAACTTTAAGAGAGAAAATTGAGGTTAGAATGCACAAAGATTCCCTCTTGCATAAGTGTTTCATACTATAGGGAAGCAGAAAGGAGGCTGGATTAGGCAGGACTTGATACTTATCTGTGAAATAGATAATATAATGAGAATCTTGGAATATTTGTCTGTCCACCTGAACGCTGGCTACTTTGCTGTGACAAAAGCCATTTCGCTTGTCAGCCTTATTGGCTGACTTTGAGAAAGACAGCACAAGCTGTGAGGTTTGGACATGGGTGCCAAAAATTAAATCCATCCAGCAAAAGGAGAGGTGACAAAATGATGCCAACCAAACTGCCACACCGTTGTGAATATGCTTTATATTGTGTTTCTTACTACCCCCTCCCCATCTCACCAATATTCTGAGAACATTTTGATTCTCTATTGCTTGTTCTTCCAGATAGACTGTTACGGAGACAATGCCTAAAGGGTGAAATCCTGACCCTATCAAAATTAATGACAATACTCTTGGGACTTCGGCAGATTTAATGCAAAGCGTCCATAGAAGGGTGGAATATGCTCTTGCCTTCAGGGTCTATTGTTGAACTTTTCTGCCTGTTACAAGGTTTCTTCCAACCAAGACTTTATTGAAGGACATGATGTTGGGAGAGGGAAACTGACAAAAGGTTTCATTGCATCCAGCACTGGGGGAAGTAATATAATTGGGGAAACTTAACACAAGTTCACAGTTGCATGGTTACAAAAAAAGCATCTGAAACAAGGGAGAAATATAGGGATAGGTAAACAGGTTTTGATAAAGTTCAAATAAATCCATGTGTTCTCTAAAACCTCAAGCACATGGCAATTGTATCTGGTGCACAATGCAGCAGGACCATTTAAACAGGCCACACCAATGGGAACTGATTAAGCCAGGGCTCCACACGCTGTCACACAAATACGTTGTCTGGTTCCT
>ML675715.1:3264132-3279367 GCA_007922155.1 Mesoclemmys tuberculata | reverse complement strand
TCCTAGTTCTGATCCTTATGTAAATGAGCTGGATCTGGCTGCCACAGACACACCCTCTCTGTACAAAAGATGCCATAATTGCTAAAATCAGGTGGGTTGCTTCCTCTGACACTTCCGTGGGTGCACTTGAGCAGCCCAGAGACTAAGCTTTCACAGTGGGCGCCCTGCGGCTGTGGAACTGCTTCTTACCAAAGATCTGTCTTAGCCCAGACTTTACCAACTTTGTGTAGCTCTTGCTTAATGGATTCTGGAAGTTCCTCTTCAGTGTCTTGTTGGATAGTCACTTCTTGGATGTGTACCCTAATCAAGTTACATGAGCCTATGGGAAGGAGGGGAAGCAGAGAACATGATGTCTTTTATAGGATTCTGGTGTATTGTTAATGTGTGTAATGTGTGTTCAGGTAATCAGTGTCAGAATGAAGCCAGGGCAGAACTTCTGGTCAGTTCAGAAGCAGCTCGGTACCTTCTATGCTGAGGTCAGAGTGGAAGAACAACTCTGGTAGTGAGCATGGAAAGAAATTAGTTACTTCCACCCAGATTCTCCTGCCACTCCACTCTGGAAGCAGAATTCTAAATGGTCACAGCAACCATTAAAAATATCAGAAGGTGACTTGGGAAGGCTAACATCTCCCCCAACTTCAGTGCAGCAAAAGGTGTACCAGGAACACCGAAGGGCCCATCAATACTATAAAGAAATTTGCAATGGTAAACTCTTAGCTCATGACACTATGGTAGGAATAAGATGCACTGTTTTTTTGCATATGACCTTGTTTTGTTCTGCAGATGCCTTTAGCAGTTGGAGAAACATTTGTGAGGTAATGGCTATGATTTTCATTGGAACATCACAGGTAAAAAGCCCTCAGCTCTCGCAGAAAAAAAAAAAGGATCATATTTAGGGCTTTGAGTGAAATCATTTCAATTAAGGGAGCAAGAAACTATGTATGGCTGAAACTTTAGTTTACCCTCTAAGAAGTGGACTTTGAACATTTCTCTTTGTCCTTAAGTTTGCAGCTTTCCATTGTAAGCTTGATTTTTACCTCCTACACCCCCTTGTTCTTCAGTATTTCTTAAGAAAGATCCTTGGTACATGACATTTGTTATGTAAGGCCTTTAACCTAAAGATGATTTTTTTTGCTTGTGTGAGGTTGTATACAAAAGCTGTTTCAGAGCGATGTCACTAACAAACAAGAGGAGGTTAATATTTTTTGAATTTTTTTAATCAAGTCATATCTCACAAAGTTTGGCTTAGAACCTCAATGTGTATTTCATTTCAGATTCTATAAAGATATTTTATGCATAGGTCTAGTTTGGCTGTTTAGTTTTGGAGTTAATTGTTTAGGGTTTGGTAACATTTGGTACAGTTTGGAGTTTCAAATTTTCAGCTGTCCAGCAAAATGTCTTCAGTTCAATATATTTGAAGTTCATTCATTATCCAAATATGTAGTTCCAGCTTTAAAATTTCAACTGAGTTTAAAAGCACAGGTAGAAAAATTTTAAGAGCTCTGTCAAGAGTTTGCCCAAGCAATTCAATCTTCAATCATATCAGCATATGATAAAAGCAACTAAATTGTGTGACAAACAACTGAAATGTGGAACATCTGTGTTTTGTTATATGTTGCACTATTATGTGAATTAAACGAACCAGTTGTTTAAAAGGAAAAATGGAAAATCAGGATTTCTGTCCAGCAGCAGGGCTTGAACATTCAGATTTTGAGCACAGACCTCTATCACTTGTGCTAAAAGAGCAGCCGTGAGCCTCTTTGTGGTGCAACTACTAGTGGCAGAAGTACAAACCCTTGTTCTATAGTAGGGGCTGCGACCAGCAGTGCATGGAAGAGGTAAGTTTATCATTCATGGCCTAATTCTGAACAGCTGAGAAGTCTGGGTGTGATGAGCTTTATAAAGTCAGAGAGACACACACACAGACACACATGTGCATGAGTGTATGCCCACAGACTAGTCAGTGCCGTAGACCGAGCAGAAAACAAAAGTTTCAAATTCAATTGGTATACTTTGTTCTTTCCAGGAACTCATGAGTTTTGTTCTTGGGACTCTGCCACTGACTGTGTGGCCTTGGAATAAACCCTTTATTGCCCTGTAGCTCGGTTTCCCCCACCTGAAAACTGGGAAAATAATGCTTGCCCATCTCACAGGGAGGTTTCTGAGTCTTATTTCATGAATGTTAGAAAAGCACGTTAGCGAAAGGCTGAAAGTTTATCATTGTCAATATTCTTCCTGCCAAGGTTTTAGGTCCAACTCACTCTGTAATTCCTCCATCAGCTCTTAAGCAATGAATATGATGGGCTTCTGTTTGGAGTCCATTTCTCAGTATACTGGAGCCCACTGAAATTGGATAACTGACTGACTGCATTCCCCCCTTCCTTACTCCTACAATGACTAATTTCCCCCTTACATCATCTCTAGTTATTTTATTCATAGCTCAAGTGATTGTCAGTGCTTCTTTATGGACTTTTTCTTCCCACTTGGCAAAAAATACTACTGAAAATTGTTGGTCATGGCTAACTCTTACTGAGGCGGCCCTTGTCTATGACAAGTGATGTGGGTTAGTGGACAGCGCACTGTTTTGGCCCTCAGGAGGGCTGGATTCTCTTCCCAGCTTTCTCCGGGTCTATTGGGTGACCTTGGACAAGTCACTTCCCCTTTCTGCACCTCAGTTTTCCCACTTATAAAATGGGGATGTCTCACTTCTTTTTTGTAAATAGCTTTGAGATCTGCTGATGAAAAGTGCTATACAAGAGAGATGTCATTTCCCCATGACCTGGCACTCATGTCTACTAATACAGAGCAGAGGAACAGATCCTGACCACCCTTTCCTTATGAGTTCGGGGGGACATGGCTATAGTGCAACTTGTGTGACTTCCATTTCACTGGGAGAACGGGCAGAATTCTCGGATTCTGTGCATCCTGCCCCGAACACTGCAGAACTCAGCGATTCTGGGCTGTCTGTGTCCAGGGAATGGGGAAGTTGGGATGCAGATCTGTGACTGCACTGGTAGCATAGTCATTCCTGCCGCGTGTTGTAAGGGGTGGGGTTGGCTAGCCCGCACGAGACACTTGACAGCCCTCAAGCTTCCGTAGCAGCTGTTGTTCTTGCAGCTCTGCTGTGTGGTGGTGATGGGGCGGCGGGGGTTATTCCTTTACTGTCTCTGCCCCACGCCTTTATGGAGACCCTTTGCACCACAAATCCAGCATACGGTACGGGGTACAGCCCAGAGTAAGTTACATACTGGTAGCTAAATAAGCTTCAGAGCTGACTCTGATTAAACAAGGTTACTGTTGCTATATAAATGCTGATGGGTGTGTCAGAGCTACATTTTTTGTTGTTTCTTTTCTTTTCTTTTTTTTTTGGAGGAAATTGCAGATAAAAAACAAAAAGCGTCTGAGTTTCAGATGTGCTTCAAGTGATGTCAGTTAGAGATCACATCTTATGAACTTCCCTTCTCCCTTACCACATCCTGGTGGGGTTTTCTGTGTCCCATCTCAAGCTGAACGTTTCTTGCAAAAGTTAAATATAGCCCAGCACCTACTCATGGTGAAATGCGTGGGCTGAAGCAGTCGCCTTTGGGGGCGTAAACGCTTTCTAATTTTAGCAGACCCGACTTCCTTTTTTCTCCCCTCACACGTCATTATGTAAAACTCATGCTTTTTGTTTGCCTTTCCTTAAATAGGACCATGGTGGGGGGAGTCAAAAGATTAGAAATAAAACAAATCTCTAAATTGTATTTCTGGACCAATCTCCTTTTTTGCCTGGAGTGAAATATACCAGGGTAAGTAAGATCACAGAGAGAAATTGTTTTGTTTTCCTTTATGGAACCCAATAACAGGTGAAGGTGCACGCCAGTGTTATTTCCACTCAAATCAAAAGTGGGTTCTTTTGAGATCAGTTCTACCGAGGCAAACTGGCTTCTGTAGGGTAGTTTGCAAGATACAGAGGATAATGAACAGAACTGACTGTTAGATTAGGTTCATCCCAGCAGATGAGTTAATCACTAACCTTTCCTCTCTCATGCTCAGAGTTCAGTTGGTATTTAAATCACAAATGGAAATACGTGTGGCGATCCTAGTTTAGTGTCTGGTGTGGGGTGGAATTGGGTGCTCGTTGTTGCCACGGAAGGGTCACAAAAGACAGAGGGAAAGACTGCTGCAGTTTGGAGGAAGTATTACATACGGTCATGGTCTGAAATGAAAGTGAGTGAATTTTAGGATCGATATTAGGAAGGGCTGTTATCCACTCAGTGGGTTACTGGAGCTTGGGTTATTCTGCTGAAGAGCACAGGGGAAGCAGGCAGTACAGACCTGTTGAAGGTCAAGGTGGGTTGCTTACTGGTATCCTGAGTGAAAGCAACCTCCCCTGCTATGAGTGCTAAGAAGATGGTTTTAGTGGAACTGCAGCTTTCTTCATCCATTATATCCTGTGTATCCAAGTTAGTCAAGGCCAATGGTGTGTGTGTTTGATCAGTAATCTCTTGGGAATGAGCTCATTGCCCTTGTAACCATTAAAGCTTGACATGCTATAGTGTTCAGACTCCCAATGCCACTAAAAGAGGCCAGTGTGGACACCACAGCAGAGAGTAGAATTCAGGGAAATATTCGAAAGGTGTGAGCTGAAGAGGAAAGAAATAAAGGGCATTTAAAAGCAAACGAAAATGAAAAAATTGCCAATAACCGGGGCAGCAAACTGCTTTGTGCCAAATGATTTGATAATTGCTGTCATATTGTGTGTGAGATCATGGGATGATATACTGAAGCTCTTGCAAGATAATCCATCCCATAATGTTGCCTTGTAAGCAGCCTGAATGGGGTTTGGCTGAGCAAATAAAGAGGAAGCTTTGTATCCCTGCAGTGTTCTCTGAGATAATATGCCTCAGTGTACAATCCATTGATTTATTCCTTCATTTTTATGGACTAATGTTTGTGGCAGACAGATGCTGACATACAGATATTGCAGATGAGTGGTGATATATTACCTAGAGAACCTTTAGCTGCTTATGTTTAAACTGATTTTTGTTGCCGCACAGCCTTTTATTCTAATGATCTGCCTGGTGTTGTCCACGGAAAGCAGAGAGGTGGAAGTTACAAGTGTTGCACTCCTGGCTGAGGTTGCATGTGATAAGCAAGAGCGGAGGTGGTCTCTGCATCCAGGACAGTCATTGGGACCAAGTCTAAAATCATGACAGTGTTTTGGGAGCAACTTTCTTTTATTGGCAAAGGGGCAAATAAGCAAGAGTTACAGATGAGATGCTATCTCCTTAAACTAACACAGAGGTCCCTACAGAGCAGCTTTCACCTCATGCACACCCTGGGGGGAAGTAGGGAGATGAGCAGTTGTAAAAGCTGTTGATATTACCAAAGGCGTGGGTTTTTAAGTTCTCTCTTATGGCTCAAGCTTTTACAGAGCAGGATTCTCCTTCCACCCAAGTTCTTTTCCTGGGCCTTGTCGTGAAGTCATAACCCTGTGATTTTATTGTGTCAGTCTGTTGCCATGGCGGGTGACAGTGCCATCTGTGAATCACAGTCGGCAAGAAAACCTCTTGTTAAGGTCAGCTGATATCCTGCCTGTGCCATGTGTCCAGAGCAGGCAGCCCCGTGTCTTCGGAGCGCTTCTAAGTAGGGTAAGGAAGGTAAAATCCCTCTTAGTAGATGACATCCCTTTCTGTGGCTGAAACCTGTCATGATTGTAGCCCAAATCCCTCATCATAAACTAGCTCGGATAGTATTCAGGTTTAAGATGCAGCTAGGAGAAACGTGTGGGATCCCCCCTCTGTGACGTGATAACCTTGGCAGTGCTGAACAAACGTACGTGGCTTGCCTATTTTTGCTGTTTTTTTCAAAGGGGAGGTGGGTTGCTTGTAGGTTCTTACTATTGACTGTAACATGGAGTAACTGTGAGATTGCTGGGAGATGTTATGAAGCAGCGTGGGGCAGCGCCATAGTTTGTATTGTGGAGATTTCTCTGTATCTTGCATTGTAACATTTAGACGGACACCTAGATTTGGATGGGCTATATTAACAAATCCAGAGAAATAAATACCATCTCATACACGTGAAAGCTTTCCCTTTTAGGAAAGTCTCCCCTTTAAAAGAACAAAAGTGATGGGTCAGCGAAATTGTTCCATGTTGTTATTCTTCAGCTTTTGCTGCTCAAAGAAAAGTTTCCTCCTCCGTGGAAAGGAATAGTAGAGGATTTTTTTTCTTCATTTTTTCTCTTCAAAACTGGGGTAATAAGTCAGAACTAGAATGGCTTCTCTCTCGTGTTTTTCCTAATGCAGCATGATAGATGCCTGGGAACAGATGTCTCAAATGCTGCATGTCTCATGTGCTGCAATGGAAATGATCTTCATTTTCAGAATTTTTTTGTGGGTCATGTGATCATGACACCATAATGCTACTACATTCACATGGGGTGTGTAAATTTTGCTTCTCCAGGAATTTTGCTTCTCCTGCAAAATTAATCCTTGTTTCTGGCAATCAGGCTTTGCAGTCCCTAGCCATTCATGCATTTCTTATGGCTCTTTACTGTTGAAAAATCCTTAATCCCAACACCACAGAGTTATGCTGTTAAGGGAGAACAGTATATAACTTGCAGTAGTAATGTGTTTTGCGGTATACAATAGGACTGATGTAGGTGTAGGAAAATCACCTAGGTCTTCCTCTGTTGTTCTCTGAACCAGCTCTTTCTGAGAAACCCCTTTCCGATCCCCAAAGTAAAAGCCTAGGGTATGTTTTTGTTTTTGTTTTTAATTAAGGAATTACAGATCTGCCCTACACATACACTATATAATGATAGTAATATGCTGCAAAGAAAATAGCGTGGAGCTTGGAGCTAGGTTTACTACAGACACGTGGATCCTTTTCAATGATAATGTTGGAGGAAGGATGATTTCTTTCTTACCAAATATCTGGCCTTTGAAGTATATTAAGTATATCTTTCTTATCAAATGCCACGTGGAAACTCAAAAACAATATTTTCCGGAGTGATCAACATCAAAGTCTCCTCTTTGAGATCTGCACTTTCTGCTCATGTGGACACCTCATCCGTCTTTGAATAGCCAATAGAGATCAGCGTTGTGGGTAGCGAGTTACGTGGTGGACAAGAGGAGAGAATGTTTCCCTCCATTTGGCTCTCTGATGCATTTCTCCTAATAAATGATTCACCTGAACCATATATCGATCTTAAATATCACAAGTTAAAATAAGTTCACACTGTACCACAAATTAATAGTGCAAGAAAACCCATCTGAAATTACTAGCAGTTCTTTAGTTTCAGTCTTCACCACAGAGGACAACGTAGAGATACCTACTCCCCCAGACCTTCTCTTTGTAGATAATAAAGATGTCAAACCCTGAGGTATGTTGGAACAAAATGATGATTTAAATTGAAATTAGTCAGCAGGAGAGGATGGTATTCATCCAAGAATTCTGAAGGCACTTAAATAAGTGGATGAGCTAACAAATCTATTCAGTCTCTATTGAAATCAGCTTCTGCAACAGAGGACTGGAAGGTAGCAAATCTTGTAACCGTCCTTAAAAGACAGTTCAGCAGGGATTGGTCTTGCTTTGAGCAGGGGGTTGGAGTAGATGACCTCCTGAGGTCCCTTCCATCCCTACTCTTCTATTCTCGATACTGAGTTGCAGACCAGGGAGTCACTAGTATGTAAATTAGTTGAAAAAGTAATTAAGGATAGAGTAACAAACCATGTAGATGAGCCAGGCTTGACAGAGACCAATCAACATGGCTCCCGTAATATCAAATTGTTTTTCTCCAACCATTTTGAATTCTTTGAGGGAGTCAATTTCCTGGCAGATAACAGAGAACCAGTAGATTATAATTTGTATAGGCTCAAAAAAAATCCTTTGAAGTCTTTCACAAGAAGCTATTAAGGAAACTAAGCTACAGGATGTGTAACCAGTGTCATTTAATATATTTGTCAATGCTATGGAAGAGGGTTGAAAAATGATGCCGCGACATTGGCATGTCACTCAATGTTGTTTAGGTTAGACAAGTCTACATTGGATTGAGAGTCACTTCAGAAGGACCTGCCAAAGGAAGACAATTGGATTGCAGGATAGTGGATGAAATTCACTGTAGAAAGTCTAAGGTAATACACATAGGGTAACTTGAATTATCCATACAAAGTGATGGGATTCTAAATCAGCTGTAACCATTTAGTAAAAGGACTTGGGCCTCATTGTGTTCAGTTTTGTGAAAATTTCTGCCCAGGGCACAGTGGAGACTTAAAAAAAAAAAAAGAGCAAACAAAATGGCATGGTTTGTAAAAAATGGGATGGAAGACACTAATGCTAATACTATATGGCCATTATATAAATAATATGTATGGGGTTACTGTGTTCATTTGTGGTCACCTCATCTCTTGGGTGTAGCCGAACTAGAGAAGGTGCAGGGAAGGGCAACAATAATGAAAGGAAAGAAAAGACTTCCCTATGCAAAAAGATAGAGAAGAGAAGTGTTTAGTTTAAGGAGGTGATATAGCCAGATGTATTGAATTACAAATGGTACAGAAAAGGCTAGCCAGGGTCTCCTATTTAGCCTCTCATAATACGAAAACAAGGGCCATTCCTAAAAGACAACACATTTCAGATTGATAACAGAAAATCCTCTATCTCACAACAAATAGTTAACCACATTGCTGCAAGATATTGCTGGGGCAATATATTAGAATGGTGAAAAACAATGAGATATTTATATGAATAACAAGACGATGCACGGTTACGCTGGCTAAGATAAAAATGTTCATGGAATATCAGCTCTCATGCTTCAGGAGATAAACCAAACGCTAACTGCCTGGAAATAACTTACTTCAGGGGCATGTTATGGCATAACTGCCCTTTACACCCTTGGAAGGAATTCGTATTGGTCACGGTCAGCAGTGGGTCACTTGGTCTGAGCTAGAGTTTTCTCTTGTCCATGTGTATCCTTACCCCATGCTATTGTGGCTTTATCATTCCCTTGATTTTTTTAATGTCTTGGGATGTACTTTACTGTTTTGTACTGAATCTGCCTTCCTTTAAATGCTCCCATTCACATTTGATCAAGCTTCTTTCTCAAAAGACTTTAGGAGAGCCCAGTGCACCATGGAGGAGAGGAATCAGTTTTCACAAGTGCTTGCATTGAGAGACCACCCTTTCATTGGGTGGTTGTACTTTCACTGCAGTATAATATAATGTTCGTTTATAAAGCAAATCTACAGATGTTGCTTATGAACAATAGCAAACTTCTGGTTTGGGACAGGGTGGATTTTACAGTGTCACTGCTTTATTAACATGCTATTCATATTTTTATTGCATTTACCTATTCTTTTTTGCTCTCATGGCTACATTAGGTAGACAGCATCCAGTAATGTTCACAATGAGACAATACTGTCAACCAATAAAGTGATCAAAAAGGAATATGAACTAATAATAGACATGACCCATGCCATAGTTCCATGTAACTCACGCCTTTATACCGGGTATGGTATATTATGTGTACTAGACAGAACATTTTTCTTTTCTTTGAGTTCAGTAAATTACTGTTTTCTGCCATGTAACAGCAAATCTACATTTTCAGCACATCAGTGCGTTAGTCTTGTCAGATTGCTACATATTTTTCTTACCTAGGTTTCCTCCTTTTTACCTCCTTCTGTCCCCTGTTGGATACTGTTGTTACACAAGATAATTCATAAAAGCATTAGATGTAAAAAAAATGAGCATAATGCACAAATTTGGACTGTGTGTCAAGCATTGCAAGAGGCAAGCAGCTTTTCAGGGGGGAAATCCATTGTTCCCCAATTGTATGAGACATGGATAACGTAAGTTATTTCCATTTTCATTATCTGATTTATTGTGTGTTTGTGGGTTTGTTGGATTTCTTGCATATAAACAGCAAGGAAAAAAAGGAATTGTTTTGCTAGCACAAGGAGTAATGGGAAGAAATTGAGCAAAAGTATGTTTCAAGCAAAATGTCAGGAGAAGCTTTCCAGCAGGGAGCCCTAAAGAGTCATCGATTCCAAGTCCAGAACAGATTCCAAGGCGATTGAATACTCTCTCAAGGGAAGTGGTGGAAGCCCCATCACTTAAATTGTGTAAATCTAGTCTGGGGACAAAAACTTGAAAGCGCGGTTCTGTTCTGAGAACTGACTGTGAAAATGGTGGTCTCTCATTCAACAGCCCTGCTTCATGTGCATATCCAGAGTTGTCTACTTGCTTCAGTGCCCAAAATACTTCGTTACTGCTCTTTACTCTAGTTAGAGCTTCTGAGCCAACACAGCTATGGCAGAATGAGTTGGTTTCTATCCTGGCTCATTCACTGAATTGTTTTGTTAAATGGTTCCAGCTGCAGGCTGGCACTCCACCCTGTGTTATCCTGTTGAAGTTATTCAGCTTGTGCAAGTGCAACCGTGCAGAATATGAAGGCAGTTTTGCTGCTCAGTTGACACTGATGGCCGAATCTTAACTGCTGGCAATGCCTGGGCTAGAAAGAACCCAGCTTGATTCTCAGATCCTGCTACATTTGAATTTGGGCTTGCCATTTTTGCAATCCCTTTTCAGAGGAGACCTGCACTGTAAAGAAAAATTATACACCGGCCCTCAGAGGATGGACTAGGTGAGCTGTATAGGCTTCCCTCATCCCCCTGGTTTATGTGATTCTATAATTTTGGTACTCAATCACCATATTCAAGCGGGTGTCATCGAAGTATGAGACTTGGTTAGATACATGGGTGTGTCTTTAGCTAATGAGTCACTTTATGGCCATCAAGATAGCATGACTAATGACTTCAGTAAATTAACTAGTGAGATTTGCAATTTGTATTGGACGGTTAACTAATAAATCATTCTTTGGTCAGTCTCTTTCCAATTGGTGGGAACATTATATATTCTGTAATCTGTAAATGAACTCCTCAACACAGTTCTTTGTTCATCCAATGAACCAAGAAACTTATCCAGCCCCTCTCACTTGGACCTGACCAGGTCAGGGATCTGGAGCTGAAAGTCTTTGCAACCCATTACCAATTCCTTGAATCATGCAGCCCCTCAGTTTGGATATAAAGTGGACTCTGGCCCACACCCTCAAAGTTATCTAGACTCTTTATTCCCAGGGATTTCCGTGGGAGTAAGGCACCTAAATACCTATGAGAATGTGGGCTTCTGTTCCTGTAATTTGCTTTAGTAACAGAGCTCCCTGCTCGCTTTCCCCATAAATGAGGCCTCTTTGCTTCATAGCAACCCAGACTCTGCTTTCCATCTCCTTACAAATCCTCTCCCTCTTCCTTTCTTTTTGTCTCCCCTGTTAGCCCACGGCGTATGGGAATTGTATGTCCCTTTCTCATGGAAGGCCGTTTTCAGTAGTGAAATTGCTCTCTGTCTCCCTTTCTATCTTGTGGCATGGGGAAGCTCAGTCATTGAGAGTTTACCAGGTGTGGCCAGTTTTCCACTGTGCCCAAACATATACTATAGCTGCTGCGGCAGGATCTTTCCACCAGCTGGGCAAGCCAGGAAGCTATTTCCTTTACATTCCTTCTGGCACTGATATACAGTGCGGGTCTTGTCCCTGGCTCCACAACCCACTTTTTCCATAGCCTGGTGGTCCCTGTGCACCCTTCCCCACCCTTCCTCTGAACAGCAAAGGCACAGAGGCTCCCCTTTCCTCCTCACCCCCTGCCAACACAGTTTCCCTCCCCCCAAGGCTCCACTAGCCCCTTAACTACTAATTTTGAAGCCGATCTGATTTTTTTTTTCCAAAAAATTTCCCAAGATTTTACAGGGGCTGCAAAATTCTGCTTCCTACTGAACTTAGCTTCGACTTCACAGCTGAAGCAACAAAAGTCTCTCCATCCTATCTTACTGCTAAATGAGCAAAACTCCAGACCCAACAATTCCTGCCTTGTTCAGGCTGCACCAAGGCACAGGCGGTTTTCTGCTATCCTGGCTACTTTCGTTACTCACCTGTTAGGGCACAAACTAATATGTTGAAACTTCATGTAAGCAAGAAGCTCAGTGATTAGACATCTTTACATGTTCAGATGTAAACTGAGTACTTGCATAATAGGGTCCGCATCAGGAGCCATCACTGGGGATTAAACCCAGGGCTACGAGTTCTAAAAATATCTGTGCACCACGTTAGCTGGAAGCATAACTCCTTTACTTGCTAACTGCAGAAAACTCATCTTCTTTGGAATAGACACCAGCAAGGGAGTTTGTAACCCATTGAAAAGTGGGTTACAAATGCACGTATTTAAATTTGAGAGAAGGGCTCCCCTAGCGATTAAGGCCTTGGCCTAGGACTGTTGGATCCTATCCATGGTCTTGCTGTGTGAATTTAGGGAGTCACTTGCCCGCTCTGTGATTCTGTGTTCCCACCTATAAAAGGGGACGATGATATTCACAGCGCAGTTGAGGCTTATTTCACTAACGTTCATAAAGCACTTTGACGTCACTAAATGGAAGGTGCTAGAGACAAGCTGGGTATTGTTGTCCAGGAGCGTTGTGACCCAGTAATGTGGATCCTGACAGCCGCTCCTATGGGAGAGAATGTCACGTGTCAATTACGCTCTGGGACAAACAGCCTAAACGTGCATTCAGGCGTTTAATCTCTGGAGTGCCTGGGCATGTTTTCACTATTGCTGAATTCAAACAGATCCTGCTCCAGGAGATGTTCAAGGATTTAAGCATGTGACTGACACAGCTGTGAGCCTGTGACATTCCTTCCCAGTGCATTCTTAGTGACATAGGCGTGACAGCACTGGCTCGAGGATGGCCCTAATTCTGAATTTAGTATACAGCAAGTAATAGTAGTAATGGGATTAAATTAAATACATAGCTGTTGCTTTGCTTTTGCTACTTGTCTTTTAATGATGAGAGTGTCTCAAACATGCCAGCAGACAATTCCCAGTCCTCTGTAAAGCCACGTGATCCACAAATCTGAGGCTTTGAAAACCACTTGAGGAGGTTCTATGTCAGACCCTTATTCTGGCCTTAATCCTGCATAGGTGAGGAAAATGAATTTAGATGCTCTGCGACATGTCCCTAAAGTCCTAGGTGGGATTTACCTCTTCAGAAGGGGAACATAAAGTCCTTTCTGTACAGCTCTGAGATCTGAGGTGTAAATGGAAACTGCCCAACCCAGTATTGGAAGTGGAAGCGATGGGAGGCAAGCAAGCCAGAATGTAGTCAGCTGAGCCTTAGCGGGAAAGATTAAGACATGCAACCAGCAGAATGAGCTAATGCTACCTGAAGGAGGCAAAGGGGAACACGTTGTTTGTCAAAAGCTGCCCCAATGGCAAGATAGGGGAAAATCCTGTATTACCTTTCCAGGCGGCTCTCTGCAGGGCTGGAGAGGGGATGATGTGCGTCCCCTTGGCCTGTCTGTTTCTCTCCGTAATCAACCCCCACCTTTTCCCACTGTGCAGACCCTGGACTGACAATACTCAGTGGGACTTGCAGAGTTACCCTCCACAAAGTCTGGAGCAGGAGGCGACGGAGTGCTGCCTCTCTGTCCTGGAGGGAGAAGCACAGCAAACCTTCTGCACCAGATCTGGGGTCATGGTTTTTCTCCAAGGTGGGAGGCATTTTTATGGCCCCTTAAAATCTAGACTTGCTGGTTGCTGCTCCATATGACATGCCTCAGGTACTAGCCTAATGATGCCTCACTCACCACCAAACTGTTTCTTTGTGTGTAGAGGGGTGGGGTGTATAAAAATCTTCTAAAAAACATGCCCACTTTGGGAACCGTGCTTTAAAATGTTCCTTATTTCATATACCTAAACGAACACTTTGCCTTAGTTTTTAATAAGGGTAATGAGGAGCATAGAGGTAGTGGCAAGGTGGTTAATGGAAATGAGGGTATAGAAGTAGAAATGACCACATCTGAGGTAGAAGCCAAACTCAAACAGCTTAATGGTACCAAATCAGGGGTCCCGAATAACCTCCATCCAAGAATATTAAAGGAAATGGCACATTAAATTGCAAGCCCAATAGCAAGAATTTTTAATGAATCTGTAAACTTGGGGGTCATATCTTGTGACTGCAGAATTGCTAATTAGTACCTATTTTTAGGAAAGGGAAAACTGATGTGGGAAACTACAGGCTTGTTAGTTTGACCTCAAAGGTCTTGGAACATATTTTCAAAGCGAAAGTAGTTAAGGACATCAAGGTTAATGGTAATTGGGATAAAATACAACATGATTTTACAAAAGGTACATTGTGCCAGATCAACCTGATCTAATTTTTTGAGAAGATAACTGATTTTTTAGACAAAGGAAATTCAGTTGATCTTATCTATCTAGATTTCAGCAAGGCATTTGATACAGTTACACATGGGAAATTATTAGTTAAACTGGAGAAGATGGGGATTAATATGGGAATTGGAAGGTGGATAAGGAACTGGCTAACAGGCAGACCACAATGGCTCATACTGAAAGGTGAACTGTCAGACTGCAGGAAGGTTACTAGTGGCTAAAAATAACTTCAAGAAAATTTAGCAGAAAGTCATTTTTTTCTTTAGAAAGTTATAGCCATCTGAGTACAGGGGGCTTTAATTAAAGGATGATGCTTCATAGACTCATAGGTCAGAAGGGACCAATATGATCATCTAGTCTGACCTCCTGCACAAGGCAGGCCACAAAACCCTACCCATACACATTTATAACAACCCCTAACCCATGACTGAGTTATTGAAATCCTCAAAAGTGAGATTTGAAGACCTCAAGCTGCAGGGAATCCATCAGCAAGCGACCCATGCCCCACGCTGCAGAGGAAGGCGAAAAACCTCCGTGGCCCCTGCCAATCCGCCCCGGAGGAAAATTCCTTCCCGACCCCAAATATGGTGATCAGCTAAACCCCGAGCATGTGGGCAAGACTCACCAGCCAGCACCCAAAAAAGAATTCTCTGCAGTAACTCAGTTCCCATCCCATCAACATTCCCACAGACCATTGAGCAGACTTATCTGCCGATAATCCAAATCAATTGCTCAAATTAAACTATCCCATCATAACATCCCCTCCATGTACTTATCAAGCTTAGTCTTAAAGCCAGATAAGTCATTTGCCCCCACTACTTCCCTCGGAAGGCTGTTCCAGAACTTCACTCCCCTAATGGTTAGAAACCTTCGTCTAATTTCAAGTCTAAATTTCCTAATATCCAGTTTGTACCCATTCGTCCTCGTGCCTACATTAGTACTAAACTTAAATAATTCCTCTCCCTCCCTAAAGTTAATCC
>ML675715.1:3229999-3263732 GCA_007922155.1 Mesoclemmys tuberculata | reverse complement strand
GGTCCAGATCTTCCTGAATAGTATCCCGGTCCTTCTCCGTGTTAGCATAACATCAACCATAACTAAGGAGTCAGTTAAGTTGCACAATCTTGTAGTGCTGCAGTTCCTCCTCCCTGCATGTAGAGACGTTATTTATTGTATCTCTGCATACAACAATTGTCTGCTTTTTCTATACTTTGTCCTATAGGCATAACTTATTGTGGAGTGGTAGCTGCACTGCAGTTAAGGTTGAGAAGAGTTTTCATTCTGATGGGCGTTCTAAACTGTTGTTTTTTTAAAATGTTGGCCAAAAAACAAAAAAACAAATTAAAAATTGACACAGTGTATGAATTTTTTAGATAGGATCGATAGAGAGTGGGTTGTTTCACATGGGACAATAAGATATCAAAAAGGAGTACTTTAATTTTTTTTTGAATGTATCTAAGATTTTTTTGGATCTCTTTTGACAAAAATGTATTCGTTCCTAGGAGTTGAATTTTGCCTCACATGTGTCTGTACATGTGCTAAGTAGGGCAATTCAGGGCAGTGTTAAGTATCCCTTCTTGCTTGTATTTTTTCTTCAGTTTTACAGATTACTATTTTTCAGTTTTGTTTGCCTTAGCTTCTGATTCCTAAGATGTTAAGGTTTTGGGTATGTGGGTGTGCCATTGAAGACTGCATCTGGACATTAAATGTAGTTTTTGTTTGTGATGATAATTCTTGATCCTTGTGGAACTCTACGAGAGAGCTCCATCGATTCCCAAACCATTTCCTCTGGCAAGTACTCTCAGAATAATACATTCTGAGACACAATTCTATTAGAGTGTGGAATAATCTTCCAAGGGAAGTGGTGAAAGCCCCATTGCTTAATCCAGTTAAACAAGACTGGATGAAATGCTGGAAAATAAGTGATAGGGAACAATCCTGCCCTGGCTGTGGAATGGGACACTAGATAAGGTACATAAAATTATCTATGTCTTTTCTAAGGCACCTGTCAATGTGGTACTTAAGCAAGATACAACAATTAAGGTAACTGAGTATACCTTAAATGGCTATATTATTGCTGTCTCTTTTATTCGGGTGTGCTTGATCATTCACCCCAGTGAAGGAGAGCCTCCAGTGGCATAAACCAGCATATTGGCTCCTCTGTTACAGCCTCTTCATAATCTGGCATAAAGGAGGCATGGCTGGAGTTTCATCATGACTCGCTGGTCTTGAAACCAGGCCCGTAGGGTTAATAGGAGCAGCTAACCCTAAGCCAACCCTCTATCTGGTAGCCTGCTGACAGCTGCTTACCTGGGACCCACAAAGCCCGGTCCCAGCATGAGCCCCATGGCCAACTGGCAGAGGGCCAGAGCAGCTGCTTGGCCCGCTGACCCTACTTAGACAAGCAAACTGTCTGAACAACTCTGTGCTTCACCCAGCTCTTGCGGCTGCTGCTTGATTTCCTGGCATCCTGATGCGTGGTTTCTGACATCCAGTTTGCGGCCTGGCCTGGCCTGACCCTGACTTGTGATTCTGACCTCCAGTTGGTCTGCGTCTGGTACCTTGACACCTGTCTTGTGACTGTGGACTATCTCTGACTGCTAGATCCAGCCAGCTGCCTCTGATCTGGTTGTGACAGGTTCCCTATACCCCAGCAATCTCTAACTGCTAGCATGCTCCCCCATTTGGGCCATTGGAAGCAGGTGTGATTTAGAGTTAATTCAGTCTATTATGATTTTCATGAGGGTCTGGGTGACACACAGCTGACTCAGGATTGGGAGGATGCTTGTGTGGTTTAAAGCCACCTTTGTACCTACTTCCTAACTTGTGTGTTCTCTGGACTCAGATAAGGAGTGAGGCCAATTAGTCCTCTTCATCTTTGCAGCCTGTGACTTCCAGGCTCTAATATCTGTGCTACAGCCCAAGCATGTAGCCCTCCCATAAGATTTCTTTGCTAAGCAGTGACACTCACTAGCTTCAAAAGAGACTCACTTTGGACAGCATATTAAAACAGGGCCCTCTGATTCCACCATTGCTGGTTTTATGACATTTGCAATTACAGCTGTGAGACAAAGATTAACTTGCAAAACTTTGCACATGTCAAGAGACGGCAATAAGTGAGTGCAACAAGTTTGTCATCACAATTTACATTATGACAGGCAGTGCAGGCAAAACGATGCTTGAAAAACTTAATAGCCACCTGCTGCTGTTGACTGTTACAATAATTGTTAGCAATTAACCTCTTAACTGTGATGGGCTGTATGTATGGCTTACTATGCAGAGAATGGCAAAGTATTGATAGGTGCATGGGTTAAAACAAACATTAAACAATATTACCTGCTAGTTCTTCCTAATTCTTAGATGATTTATATCAGATGCATTATGAGGCAAAGAATATTTTAAATGTGAATTTAAAAATATATATACATGCAAAATCATCATCTATTACGTTAGAAACCATTTTGCTTTGCATGGAAAGGGTGCTTAATAGAGATCCATATGTCAGCTATTGCTAGATATAAATTGGCTTTAAAAAAAAAAAAAAAAAAAAAAAGAGCTGCCTTTTTGACAATGAAGCAAGTCTAAGGCCTGATTAGATGTTTTTTCTCTTTTCTTTTTTTCTCCTGCATAGGCGGGCTCTGATTACTGGGAGCGATATCTCACTGTGAATGAATGGCATAGAGGGAGCTGCAAAGACAAAGAGCTGGCTTTGTCTCCTGATGAATTAAGATAGCATGTGGGTGGCTGGGTGGATGGTGAATAGCACAGACTTCCTTCATCCTCCTGTCACTGAGCTGTTCTTGTGTTTTCATTTTTTTTAAAAAGGCTTAGTCCCATGAACAATTAATTGAGAACAAATTAGGGGGTTTAGACAGAAAATAATATTACATCCATATCTGAAGGGGGAGCAAAGTACTGACAAAGCCCTTGAAAGAAGCAGGAACCTGACCTTAGGCTACCTTTATATGCATACAGAATGTTGCTATTATTTGCTAGACTCACATGAGCGCTATGACTACAATATATTTGCACACAGCAAGGGGGCTGGATCAGTGGGGTGGACCTCACTAAATGAGGAGGTTTGCCTTGGATAAGTCACTACTATACTTACCCCTGCCAACGGGCAGGCTTTGATACTTTTACTCATGCTAGGTAGCGCCTTGCTCAGTGAGCTGATCCATTTGTATCAATGGGACATCTTGTGAAATAAGATGCTGCTCGGTATGCAAGAGCCTATCATAATCTGACCCTTCTCAAAACTAGTTGCACTCTTGCTGTTCTGGTCTTCTCTTGTCCTCTAACTATATCTCATCTCCAGTGGGTATTGCCTTTGGTTCTATAGCTCTTCCATTTCAGGTCTGGTTTTCGCTCTATTGGTCTCTCAGGGGCTGCTTGATTCAAATTCTCTCTGCTCCAGGTTTGCATGCATAGGTGTCCAGAAACCAGTCTGTTTTTCTCTGCCCAGGGATTAGACCAGAATGTGCTACTATGCTGTAGGTAAAGTGCCCAGAGCTATCAAGGAAGACCCCAAAATGGATTTCAGCAAGGTTGGGAATGGAAGTGACCATTCACGGTGAGTGACACTCATCCATTTAGTCTTTCCCCTGCTTATCTTCCAGATGCCTTCATCCACACAATGTGTTTTGAGATCCACTGATTAAAAAGTGATATTTAAGAGTTCTGTATTATTATATGTTGTGGAGAGATTAAGTGGAATACTTTTAAGCTGGTTTAAACAGAACATTTTTGAGATCTTCTCCTGGATCCAATGAGCTGAGCTTTGCCGCCTCCATTTGCTCCAGTATGATGAAGCTCTGACTTCTGACTCCCATGACAAATACTCTCATTGCCCTTGACCAGTCATCTTCTGCTCATGGTTCTGATTATTCCCTTACATGCCGTCAGCACTGCAGTCTTCAGAAGAGGAAACACACACACAAAGTCCAAGTTCTGTAGAGTTTAATCTTCTCTCACATGCAAATGGCTGCGTCTCCTTTTCTTTTTTGGCCCTTTCTCACTACATCTTCTTGGTTCTCCTAGTTAAAGATGGGTACTATGTTTGCCCTTCTCCTGCCCTCTAGGATCTCGCCTGTCCTTCATAAGTTCTCTAAGATAGTTGCTTATGGTTCCAAGATTGCTTTAGCTATTTCCTAGGATTAATTTCATCAGACCCTGCTGACTTGAATATGTCTAACATATCTAAATACTCTTCATCCTGTTCTTTCCCGTATTTTGGCTTGCATTCCTTTCCCCTTGTTACTGTTAATTGCCTTGACTCTCTGGTCACGATTAACCAGTTTAGTGAAGACTACAGCAAAATAGGCATTAAACACCTCAGCCTTCTTGATGTCATCAGGAATTAGCTCTCCTTCTCTAAGTAGAGGACCTACCCTTTCCTTCATCTTTCTCTTGTGTCTAATGTATTTATAGAACCTCTTCTTATTGGCTTATGTCCTTTGCTTGGTGTAACTCATTTTGTGCCTTAGCCTTTCTGATTTTGTCCCTATATGCTTGTGCTATTCTTTTGTACTCCTTGATCAACATTCTAAATTGAAAATCATAGTTGTACTTCAAATCAGTGCAGGTATTGATCAGTGCAAATGGTATATTGGGCATTGGCTCACCTGCACAAAGCTAGACTGCTTCTGAAGCAAGGATATTGGTAATAGGACCATGATATTTCATACTTTCACAGCTCACTGTCTCTAGAAACAATCTGTACTACTTTAAGCCAGATGTTAATGTTCTTGGGCTGAAGTTACATGTCTGAGGACAACATTAATATATGAGCACAGGTATTGCTGCAAATTGACCTTCTTTTCGCCTTCATTTCTCTCTAGTTCTTTCTAACATCTTTAAAGTTCTGCGTGTGAAAGGAAATATTTCAACCCTCTCTTTAAAATGTAAAAGAATTTCTTTAAAGCATTCATGAGCAACTCTTCGATAACAACCCGGTGGTATTGAGCAGCCTTGCAATAACAAACCAGGTAACGACCCTGGCTCTGCTCAACACACAACAAGGGGTACTTTGGTATGGCAAATATTTTAACTTCAAGTTCCCGAGGAGAAAACAGTGAGGTATAACATTAATTTTTTAAATGACAAAACCAGTATCTTTCCCCGCAAACTGCCAGGGCCTGAGGACTTCCAGTATGTCAGGGAGACGCCTGTTTACAACCAAAGAACTTGTGATTTAATAAAGTAATGTGTCACATAAAAATAATGAAAAGCATCAATTTTTTGTCAAATGCAAAAATTCAGTTACGTTACCCAGACTGATATGCCTCAGCCACACGTGCTTCACCGTAGGTCACAGAGCTGGCGGCAGCCACCTGGACCATGCTCCAACCACTTTTTGGCCATGCCAAATCTGTGTGGTGTTGCAACTCTGCATGCTGGGCCACAGAAAATTTGGAGGGGTGCGTGTCTGAGAGGGGAAGAGGTGGGGGAACAGGGCAAATCTGTGTGCCCCCAAACTTTAAATGGTGCTCCAAGACACTGGGAAGTCTCTCTTTGCATCAGTAAGAGAGAATGATGCGCATGTGTGGCTCACACACAAGATCCTGGGTAATTTAGTTGACCTCCATTGTGCTTCTGCACATTTTTTAGTGATCTTTTTTTTTCTTCATGAGCATAAGGTGTGAGCCTGAGGTTTCCTTTTTAAAGGAAAAAAAAAATACAAATGAAGGCGTTCAAATAGCATGACAAAAGAATGACCTATAATGAAGAAATTAAGTAATGGTGAGTCATAGGTGTGCTGTACTGGTTGTCAGAGCGACTTGTCAGTCACACGTGGTGGTATAAATGATATTAAAAGACACATTGCTGGGTCCCAATATGATACTGCAACAAAAGCTGGTGGCGCTTCAAAGGAAATAACCAACATATTTGTCGTCCTCAAAACTAGATGGTGGAGAAAAAATTACTCGAGCAGAATTACTTATTCGTTTTGTTGTAGAGCATAATTAAAAGTTCCTGCCTCTTATCATGCCAGCAAAATATTTAAAGTGATGTTTGCTGCCTCAGCAAATGCTAGAAAAGACAGTTGTTGCTGTATAAATAGGACTCCAGACCAGGAAGCCAGGAGAGGACTCTGCCTTGCCCACAGGTGACGTCACCATAAGAGAACCCCTTTCTTTTTGTGTAAACCAGCCAGCCTTCACTGCGTCGTGTGAAGTGGTGAATGCAGAGAGGTGAAGAATTTGTTATATTGTTTGTTGTTTATATGTTTTAGTATATTTGTTAATCTCAACTCTTTCCTTCCTGAGAGCCTCGTTTCTTGTCTCTAATGAAGTCCCCTGTGTTACATTGGTTTTTTGAGGATGGCATTTCATATGTTGGAATTTGTATTTGATGTGTGGTGGTGGTTATATTCCTTGTGCGTAGTGACAGCATTAGTTATTTTCCCGAGGGACAGCACTCCTTGTGTCCCAGGCACAGAGAAGAGTCAACTTGGGTGGAGCCACCAGGTGCTGAAATAAAGGGCCCAGGATCCAATCCATGCAAGGGGGGGGGAGCCCATTTTGATTAGCAAGCACCAAAGATGAAGCTTGAGCCATGCCTTTGAGCAGGGGCTACATGAAGAAGCTTGAAAAGAAATTATAAGGGAATTGGATTATTTCTGCAGTCTAAAAAAACAGAAGCATTTTGAAACATGTGCCAAGTTGATGGCTAAGTTTGCAATGATGTTTAACCAGACTACGTCAACAGTATGCAGGTTTGAAGGCATCTTTTTTGTCCCAAGATGATAAAGATCCTGTTTGTAAAACAGTTAAACTAAACTTTGAAAATCTACTAATTGTACTGCATTGCCTGTTTTTTGCATAGTATTTGGTCTGTGTTTGACAGTGTGAATGAGATGCTGGAAAGTTGAAACTTCCTCCCCCATTCACTGCTTGCATTCCAGCATTATCAAGTTGGTCCAGATCTTTGGAAGATACATAAAGCCATCCAGTCTCAAAGAAATAGAAGACCTGTTAAAGGACAGATCTTAAATCCAGACAAGCAAGAAGAAATAGGCAACTTGAACAATGAACTTGTTGACTATGGATTTAACAAGCAAGTTTGACTCTGAAACAGAATCAATGCTCGTGGATGGCTTTTGGAACAAGATGAGTGAACTAAAGTGTCTGGGACACTATAGTTTCCACTGCTTTCCAAAGCCAAGAAAATTTTCTTAGCTTTGCTTGCTTGCAATGTTGACTGCGAAGTTCATTGTACTTCAGCAAGAGTATTAATAAGGTAAATGCATTTGATATAGTACTTTGCTACATAAGGGAACTGCTAGTGTGTGTCAGTTCCGATAGGTTTTATTAGCAAATCAGGTACCCCCTCAAGTCTCCTTGAAATTCATTTGAAAATGTTGGTCAGGTCAGCTTTGGAGGCAGCTTGAAGGGCTCCTGAGGAATGTAGATGAAGGAAGCATGTGGTTTCTCCTGCCCACCCTTTGGCTCTGTGAAGCAATGGTATTGTTGACTTATGGAGAGAGCAGTACATAGAGCCCTCCTTTTTACAGGGCCTTGTACACAGGGCCTTGGAGGGGAGGAGAGAGTAAAAGAGGGAAAGCATGGAAGGATCCCATTCTTCAGAAAAGAAAATAGTGTCTTCTTCATTCATTGGTTCGAATTCAGTTCTGCTTGCTTGTTACCTCCAGTTGTGGGATGTTCCGTAGCCTATGTGCTATGAAGTGGTGGTGGATCTCAGCCCTGCTCTGCTCAAGACCAGAATCCACATCAGAAAAACCACCACAGCGAGGAGGAATTTACTTGCTTATTGACAGAGTCAGCAGAGAGGGCATGGATTAAGAATGGACAATTGACCTATAGTTGCAGGTCAGAGGGGAGGCGCGATACTGAGAAGGGGTCTGTGTGTGTGTCGGGGGGGGGTAGGGATCTTTGCAGGAATGGATGGATTGTGAGCAGCTCATGACATCCGGTAAGTGGAGTGGATGGGCACTTTCACGGGGAGGAGGCTGGAACTATGGAGGAGAATACTTATTTTGCAGCACATACTCATCTGTGGAAGGTAAACTGGGAGTGCTAGAAAGAGGGCTGACTTTACTGATGGGTGAAAGAGAGAGACGGCAGCTTGGAGGAGGAAGAAGAGCACATCATAGATGAATTGCAAATACTCCTCCTCAATGCTTTAAGTTAACATGAAACTGAGGATCAAACCTTTCTAAACCCAGTAAGAATTTCTGCAGTGAGAGCATGGTGCAAGCTTGCTCTCTATTACCATCGGGAATAATATGCAGCTGGAGACGGGAGGAGAGGTCCCAGGGCATCGCTAGGTGCAAACAGTGTTAAGAGCCCTGCTGTTTCACTGCTTATCCCACACGGTAGCTAGAATCCTTTGATAAATGTGGATGTTGATTGCCATCTGTACGTATAAATGGGCTCCCCGATGCTGTTGCTCAAAGATTTCATTGCAGGAAATGTTCCCTCTCATGATAATATTTTGTAGTCCACTAAGCTTCAGCATGTCAAAAATTGATAAATGAGAACCAAAGCCCTCTCCTGGTGCAGGCCAAAAGGCATTCTCATTCTTGTAGCTTTCTTTTTGTAATATAAGAAGCTTCCATTCCTCCTTGCTTGGAGCTGTAGGGCTGGGATGGGCAACTCGGTTATCTTTGTGGAAATAGAAACTCTGATTTCACGTCCTATGAAATGGCCTTTGTTATTATTTGGCCGCTTCGTTGAATATTTTCACAACTGTCTCACAAAAAGTTTGCTTCTTTTGTTAAGCAAAGTTGCCGTGTAATTCTTTAACAATTCCCTGCTCTGAGGTTGAACTTAGAGATGGGCTAACCCTGAGAAGAAATGAAAATACATTCATATGCAGCCCTGGATTGGCAGTTGGGTGGGATTATCCTTCAGTAGCATCTTCCATCGCAGCGACTAAACCACCTAGCAAACACAAATGAAGTCTCACAATTCCTCTGTAAGAAACGAAAAATTATTATAGCCAGTTTACAGATGGGGGAACACTGGGGCATAGCAAGTGATTTGCCCAAGTTCACATGGGAGTCCTCAATGCCATTCCCCCACTGGAACCTCTGGACCATACTGCCTACTGAGAGCTAGGGACAGAACCCAGGAGTTTTGATTCTAGTCTCAAGGTATCATGTCAACAACTTTTTGCTTTATTTTGCAGGAAGCCTCTCAGATCATCCTGTTATTCCCATATTTCCAAAGTCCTCTTTTTCAAAAGATAAATCCTTCCTGTAGGGGAGGGAGGTTAGAAGCAAAATCCTCTAGGCGCTGTCAGTGCAGCTGTGAACACATAACAGATGCGAAACATACGGGCCAAATATGACTGCTTCACTACTAGCAAAACTATAATGGATTTTTACAGGCGTCAAATGCCTTCTTCACAGTAATTTTATATAATTTTTCTTTTATGAGCAATACAAATTGAAGATTTATATCCCATTTCCCATATCCCATATCCCACACCCATATCCCATACCCATTCATCCAGATCAATTTCTTTGTCCAAATCCCTCTCTCATCTTATCAATATTTTTTCAATCAAAATTATATATAAATCTTAGAAGTTTAAACCTTTTCTTCCAGCTTGCTCTGGGGTCAACTCCTCAAATGTGGTTAAAGGTTATGGTAGTGCTGACTCATATTGAGATTTAACAATAAAATGTTTTACTTTTGTAAATTTTGAAAATGTGGCATATTTATATTACATATCTCTTGATATGATTTCAGGTTGGGACCCAGGAACAGCTGTTCAAATTGAATAATCCCAGTTTACCCACAACTAGTCGTCAGTATGATATTTCCTAGGGATAAATGCTTGATTATTGATTAAAGTGGCTAAGGGAAGGGGCCTTGGTGACCAGAATTCAGAAAAAATTGTCCAAAGCTGGATGAACGGGTAATTTTTTGGGTGACCTAATGTTCTTTTTAATAAAACAATTACTATGAATAGCTATGTTAGGGCTCCAATTTTGTTAGAGTTTTTGAATTGTCTGTTGTTAATCCAGTTGATCACTCCTTTTAATTGTGATGCATAATAAGAAGCCAAGTTAGGGAAAGCTAGTCCACCTCACTTCGGAGGCTTATACAGAACTTTAGAGCTCAGTACAATACCATTGCAGGGAAGCCGTCTCATGCAGTGTTAAATTCAGCTTACAAAGATGGGCTCCCAGCGTTACGCTCCTAAAGCCATCCTTTTTACACCCACTCTGTTTACTAGTCATCTGAAGCTAGATTTAACCAATCAGCTTTCTGCCTTGTTTTTCTGGTACCATTCCATCTCTCCCTGTTCTGAACACCTGCATTCCAGGTATCAAGAGGCATGAAGGCACCTTCTAGGTTTGTACCAGGGTAGAACAATCCTATCTTGTCCTTTTCCTTTACATTCTGATACAGGCCTGTGAGTGTAACTTCCGTACTTGTTGCCATTGTACAATGCTCATACATCCTGACCCTGACAGTTTTCCTGTCTACTTAAGCCAAAGCTTAAATCAGCTAATTTAAGATGTTATGGGTGAACAGAGTTGTGGGGAGAGAATAATACACTCAGTTAATGTAACTTCCCACAACTCATGATAATATTATGGGTAACCTGTAGGGCAGTTCATTAATCTCAAAATTTGCGGGAGTGGGGAATGAGAAATTCAAGCCCTCTCCTCCAAAGTTTAGTTCCGTCTGCCACTGCCTAAAAGGTGGTTGAGAAATGGAGATGCCTCCCCTCTGCAGGACCAAAGGTCTCAACTGTTTTCCAAAAAATAAAGCTAGCCCTCACGCCTTCCTATGTGGCAAAATCCCCAAGTGCCTCCAGCCCAGAGGTCAGGACCTGCTGACATGTCCTACAGTCCATTTACGTTTCTCGAATACAAACTTGGCAGCAGAGTGAAAATGGAAAATCAAATGAAATGAATTTGTTGTCAAAATAAAGAAATAACCGTGAGAGCAAGGAGAGAGGGCACTGCCGCATGGTTCCAGGACTCCCACCGTAATTTATATGTGATGTGTTGCATGGGATACAGGATCTTGCTGGCAGAGAGGGCATGCGCCATGAGTGTTTTGTTACAGATTGTCATGCATGTTTGGTGACATCCATGCATATTACAGATGTCTGTGGCTGTTACGCTATTATCCTTCCAGCTCCTGTACACATTCTTCATTGCTCCTTAGGGACATCATCTGTGTTGCTAGTTCCCATAACAACATGTGAATTCATCACTCCAAAACATTCACTTTCCTTTTGGAAAATCACTCCAAATTCTCTAGCCTTTTGTCAGCTAACGAAGCATTTGAAGCCCTGGCATCACTCTGGTTTCCTTCTCTTTATTTTCCCCCCCCTGAAAAGAGATCCCATGATAGACTCAGAATGGCTATCGTAATTATGAAGAATAAATTTATTATCTATGCGACATTAGTTTTTGGGCCCTGGTAAATATTTATTACTGAAGGGCTGGTAGATAAAAAGATTTTGTGTATTGAGCACTGATTTGGATGATGTATTAGTCTCTTTAACATCTCCATGACAGGTCTATTTAAAGCTTCCCTTGCATCTGGCCTTCCCCAGGCAATGCCATTCATTACTCTCTGCCCGTCAGTCAAAAGAAGTTATAATAGAATTTAAATGGGTCTTGTGACACAATGCCCTTGTATCAGTAACAGAATGATAAATACCAACACTAGAACTCGTAACTGTAATTGCAGCAAGGAAGGCACAGGCAGCAATCGGCAGCAGCCCTGGTGAGAGACCAGTTTTAATGCAGCGTGCGTCCACAACAAGCCAGCAAAGGGAGAGGGATTTCTAATGCAGAGTTAAGTGGAAGCGGCCAGGAAATAGAGGCTTTTGAACGTTGTGGAGAGATTGGTTTAGGCTCTGATTGTTCTTCAAATGGTAAAGATGGAACAAGAGCAACTTGTGGCAAACTGGAAATGTTCAGGTCGAAGGTGTGTCTGAGGCTAGGATTAGGAGACTGGGACGGGAGTAAGGCCGGCTACTGACCCATGTGAGGGCCGGTTACTGAGTGAAGGAAGAGCCAGAGTCGACACGGGCCAGTACAGATCACGGGTGCTGATGTACTTCAGTGGAAGTGTGTAAAACACTGGGGAATCTTCTGGGGCAAGGCACTTATGGAAGTAAGGTTTGCAAAAACACTGACATCCCTGGGTGGAAGGAGCTATCTAAAATGCCAGGGGAGAGTATTGATTTGTATTAATAAATAAATATTATTTCATTTATTACCTTGGCATGAGACCCCCAGGTACGCCAGGTTATATAGCTCTGCCACACACCTAGCCAAGACCTCCCCTTGTTGGACACTCCCGAGGAAGCTGTATTTTGATTCACACTCTGGATTCGTGTGCTTTTAAGCTTGTTTGGGTATTGTCCAGCGCTGTGTCTTCTTTAGTGTCTAGGCACCCTCCCTGAGCACAGGCTCTGTCCAGCACCCCTTCTTGGAAGTGGGAACCTGCAGTCCAGCTGCCCTTGGCCTCAAGACCAGTGCTAAGCCTCTGTCCCCACCCAAGCTCCTGGTAGCTTCAGCAGCCCTCCTCAGAGCTCCACCCACATGGCTTCTCTGGTTTATAGTTTTACCCTTCCGGGACATGTGACAGTTGAAGCTAAGAAGACATAAATTTTGCAGAGGGATTTCTAAATCAATCACCTTCAGAAATCACAAGAGATATATTGATCCAGGCAAAATAAGAAATATTTGTATACTATTCCCTGCCTCAGTTTTCTCACCACTCTTGAGCATTCTTTGCGATTTGGTCAGTGTCTTCTCAGGATTTTGGATCCCATCTCCTGGACTTGACTCCTCCAACTCAGGCTTCTCTTCCAGATCACGGTGTCTCCTCTCACTCATGCTGCAAGCTCCCTTTAGCTCAAAAAGCCTGACTCTTTTTACTCATGGCCTCCCAGTCTCTGGGTTTTTAAAAGCCAGCACTAACACCTGGGTCCTTTGACCCTTCTCCCTTCTTTTCCTCTTCTCTTCTCTGCTGTCGACAAGCTGGAGAGAACTGGTTTATGTGGGCTATAGCCATTGCGTTGTTCTCTTAGGGTAAGGTTAGAGCTCGTAGGTGTTACGGTAATACAAATAAGGTTTAGCTGTTGATGACCCTTAATGACTGTTCCATTCAGAGGCAGACACCCAGACGCCAGCCCCTTTCTCCATGCCACAAGACGCATGGTACAAGAGTACAGTAAGGCCCACCAGAAGGGCATACACATCCAGAGAGTTCACAATATCAAATAGAATACACAAGCTGTACATAGAGAAGTGCCCCAACTGCCACATTGAGGTAGTTCAACTTATATAGCTCCCTTTAAAGACTGGGGCCATGCATTGTTCCATTGTGACTGCTGCCTTTCCTTTGGAAACACACCACATTTAATGCACCCATCAGCTTATGACTAGTAGCTAAGGAACTAAAAGCCCAAAGGGAAACTAAAAGCCTGTGTTTGCTGGTGGATCATTTCAGGTGCTGTTGTCAATCAGTAGCCCTGCGTTTTACTGCAAAGACCCCCTATGTTTTGTGCCGTTAAGGACTGTGCCTTTTTGCCTTGTAGGGAAGAAATTCCAGCTTGTAATAGGTTATTGGACGATTTGTGATGACCTAAAAAAAGCCTACACTGAAAAACCGTTGTGCTAGTGCTGTCCCACTTGACACATCGAGTTTATAGGACTCTCCTGAGTCCTAGTCCAGTGCCGTAAATACAAGAGACTATCCCTTCTCTTCTTGCCATCTTCTGCCTCCTTCACTGTCCACCCTGAGCAGTGAATGAAGCAGGGATCTCATCGAATGGAAAAGTAAAACGTATCGTAATGCTAATGCACACACACAAGGGGGCAAAATTTCAATTGCTCAGCCAACCATAATAGTGGCATGTGCCAACGTTTCAAGCTTAACATACTTTAAATGTAAGGTTTTGTGTACGTTACTTCGTAGGACTTTAAAAAGCAAACTGAGAAAACCAGAATCATGTGAAGCTCTTGCATGGGTCATCAGCAGCAATGAAAACGAGCACCTTTAGACCCCCTGGACAGCTTCCTACCACTTACACTCAGGGAGTAACTGTTGTCCATAGGACGTTGTTATCCTCTAAGGGGGCTGGCCACGTGAAGGGAATGCAGCATACACTTTGCTAAGTGGTTTAAAAAAATCTATTTGCTAGACAGCATAGGGATATTAGGAACCAGGAATCCTAGAGGAGAGTGTTCTCTAGTGGTTAGAGATGGTACAGCCAAATATAGTCATAGTGATGGGCAACGTGGCTAACTGGATGAAACTTGCCATATTACAGACCTGGACTCTAGTCCCATTTATGTCAGACGTGATCTTGCGCAGCCTCTGTTAACTTAGTTGTCACCCCCCCTTAGATTAGCATGAAATGTTGCTCAGTAACAAGGGCTATGAAGTTCACAGAATTAACACAAGTACGTGGGAGAGCTGAGACGACTTCTTTCATATGGCTTGTAATAAGTAACGATTACAAATTTATATGTAGATTTGGTAGTCAGCACATTGCTGCAACAGCAAGCTGATGAATGTCCTTCAGGCCCCTGGTGAAAGAACGAAGGGGACACTCAGAGTAACCATGTGCTCCATTGTTTGTGACTGGTGACCATAGTCGCAGACAGGTGTTTGCCTCATTTTCCATTTATAGAGGGTTTGTCCACATCTCCCACAAGGTGTCCTGATGTGATTCAGTCTACACCAGTCTTTCCAACATAAATCAGTACCCGGTGGTTCCTCGGGAGGGTCAACGACGAGCTGTTTATTTTGAGCAGTTGAAATACTCTGTGTTGCTCTCCATTGAGCCTCAGCATTAAAGTTGAGTGTCAGGGTCTTGATGTGGTTTCATAGAGGGTTGCAGGATTTTAATCCTGTCTTTGGCAGGTTCTGAAGATCTTTGTGTAATGCGATCCTCATGTTTGCATTGGCATGGTTAAGAAAGTGAGATGTCTGGGCATCTTTTCTAATCTGTGAAGGCTGGATGTGTGATAGGACCAGGAGCCAGTTGACTGGGGTCGATTTGAGCATCCCTGACACTATTTGCTGGTGTTATTGAGTTGTCATGGGTCTCAGTGTAACTATTGTGAGACCACAGCGGCACACGGTATTCAACACAGAGTGTACCAAGGCAATTGTTGTGGTTCATAGGGACCATGGACTGGAGCCCCAGGATGTTCCTGTCAGTCTCCTAATAAGCATGACATGAGACCTCACCTTTTCGCGGGTGTTCTAGAGCTGTTGTCGGAAGGTTAAACTTCAGTCCAGTCTAATGCTGAGATATTTTGGGTTAGACTCATGGCTGACATTCTCCCTGCAGAACTGCACATCGAGTTTGCTGTTAGCCATTTTATTGTTCAGATGGAAAGCGATCACCATGGGTTTTTTTGGGTTAGTCCTAAGTTTCCAGCATTGGAAGTATTCAGCCATTGTGCTAAAATCTCAGGTTAGGGTGCAGCTGATGTTATAGAGGCTTGTGTGCCAAGCAGCTAAGGCAATGCCATCCACATACACAAATTTTCTTGACTTCGTCGTTGGTATATCCACAGTGTATAAGATAAAAAGTATCGGGGCCAGGACGGAGCCCTGAAGGATGCCCAAATTCAGAATTCTTGGTCTGGTCATTTGACCATTAAGATGTGCCTTGAAGCGGTGGTCCCCGGTCATTGCTACCAAGAGACGGATGGTTTGCTGGCAGTGAATGACGTGGGAGATCTTGAGGAGGAGATCCTGTCTCCAGATGGTGTCATATGCCAAGGACAAATCAACAAGGGCGATCCCTGTCCTCGGCTTACATTGGAATCCTGCCTAATTGGTCACAGAAATTCCTCTTAGGGCAAAATCCTGCCTTCTCCGTTGGGAGAATGTCTTCGATAATGTCAGACAGACAGTGGAGCAAAACCCATTTCATGAGCTTGCTGATGTTCGAGAGGAGCGAGATGGGGCAGCAGCTGGCCTCATCCTCTGGGAGTTTCCCAGGTTTCAGTAGGGCAACCACTGTTGCTTGTCACCAGCTTGCTGGCACTTCTCTAGAGACTAGAACCCATGGATTCCTCCTGGTTTGTAGCCCAGTACACCTTTCCCAAGTGGCTGCCGTTTTGCTCCATGTACGGGATCAGAGCCACCTATCTCTGTCCGTCTTAGAGAGAGGCTAGCCCCTTGCTGCATCACCTGAAGAGACAAGCTCGAAAATGGGGAGAATTAGCTGTTTCAGTGTCCTAGCCCACAGGGCAAGTAGCAGTCTATGGCCTGTGCCTTTGGGCAGGGCAGGACCAATAAGCAGTCTGTAGCCCCAGGCACTTGGGCAGGGCGGGGCAGGCAAACGGTCTGTGGTTCAGGTTGGGGGTTGCTTCCACCCCAGGAGGGACACGGGCTCACCCAACACCACCACGTCCCAGCCCTGGTTCCTATCAGTGGTGAAAGGGTCTGGCTCTGGGTCAGCTGGGTCCCATCCGAAACAGGCTGAGCGAGCACCACACTATTGTCAGCTATTGTCTCCTTTCCCTGGACTACTTCACCATAGGGTTTCTGAATTTCAGGGCTGTCGTTGATCTCCTTGGGGTAGATAGCTAGTGGCAGCCCCAGCAGTTCCTCGGGATCCCAGGCAGCTCTGGCAGGGCGGGAAGACGTCCTTCTCCCCCAGCAGTTCTAGCCCCACTGAGCTGTTCTGGTTCCGCCTACTGTGGGGGTGTAGGGTGTCCTCCCCGTCTGTCTCAGGGGGAGGCCACATCCCCTTGCTACGCTCCCCAAATCATAGCTTTAACTCTCTGCCTACCCTGTAGCAGGATGCATGGGGTCAAGCTCAGCATATGGTAAAACTCTTGGGGCTGGAGCATATTCGGTGCAGAAGGAATATTTGGAGATTTTAGCCAAAAGCCTTTAACAGGATCTACCAAGAATATGCAAATATCAGAGGCTTATAACTTGGCAAAATGTGGGTAAATTTTCACAGATACTGTACAGGATTCTTCTCAGACTCCAGGACCATACCCCTAAAATTTCAGTTTCCTGCTCCGAAGTGTGGAAGTGCTTGGAAAAAAGTTTAATTTGTTGTGCCTTTTTCACCTTTTTTCTTCAGTCAGAGCTGCTGGATGCTGTTCACTTGTGAAATTCAGGCCCTCTACAGCTATGCCTAAATAGTGACTCAGAAGCCTAACATTTGGCATCCAATTTTGAAAATCTTGGACCCACATGTCTAAAGTTAGGTACCGAAATGTGTAACCAAATAACCTGATTTTCAGATGGTGCTGGCCATCCACATCTCCCCAGTGAAGTTAAATCAATGCCTAAATATTAATTTAGGTGTCTAACTTTAGACATCAAGTTGAAAATGTTAAAATCCATTTTTAATGATAGTTTACATGTGCTTTAATAATGGCACAATGTCTGTGGAATTAATATTATAGTTGCATAAATGCCAACACAATTAACCATAATTAATCATCTCACATTGGCTTCCAAAGGAAGGAAGGAGTGGTAATGAGAAACTATATTGCACAATTTATTTTTAATTGGGACAGACGGTTTTATTTTTCAACTGATTTTCAGCACTGCTACAAGATTATAACTCCAGCCAAACTGAATTAAATTGTTAAATTCCTTGCTAAATTAATTCATGAGTCCTAAATAATTTTATAAGCGGAGAACTGCCTTTTTCTTGGGTGAGATTCCCATTCCTGATTGGTCAGAGGTAGAGTAATAATCAATTGCCAATGAGCATCCAGTGTGCTTTGTCAACTCTGGAGTCAGTATCGCTGTTGATAATCAATATAGGAATGCACGTTAGAGAGTAAAGTCCAGATCCTCAAAGACATTTAGGCATCAATCTCTCACTATTGGGCCAATTGCAGTACACTGCAACATTGCTGTAAGAAAGCTTTTACCTTTATCTGTGCAAAGCAAAGGTAATCAGTTGTTTGCTCTAAGTTGGATATTTCCCCACCCGGTCTGTTATGAAAAGTGCATGGTCAAGATGGACCTAAAAGGACCTTGTTCATCCTTTAATTCGTTTGGTTTTGTGCAACATGCTGCATATGCAAAATATGAAGGGCCAGATCCTAATCAGATATACCAGTATACATTTAGAGTAATTTCCAGTGACATTATTCTGCACCATTTAAGTTAGTTTATCACAGTGACTCTAACTGAGAACCGAGCACAACCCCTAGGAAACGTTTATTTTAGATTTAAAAAGTTAGCACAAGGATTCAATGTTTTTTGCAGCTAGAGTGGACGGGAAGGAAGCAGCATGTTTGGATATGTGCTTCCCTTAGGGTTTTTCTGATGAAATATTTGACTCCAAGGGAAAACTTAGAGCCTAATTCTGCAAGGAGCCTAGCACAAGGGCAGCCTCAGTGGTATTTGAAGGTGCTCAGCATCTCCTAGATCAGGCCAGGTGAGTGTGAACTTGTCTGTCTCACTTCCTTGCATTGCATTTTCAGTATGTCAGCCCAATAGTTAACAAGATTGGGCTTTGGCCAGCGTCTCTGACTTAGGAAAGAGCTATTCCCATTGCTAGCCAAACATTCTGTCACTCTGTGTTATTTTTGTGAAGATTTCCATATCTTCTCATTCTTCTCCAGTTACAGAGGGGCTTAAGAGAGAGTCTTCACAGCTCCCAAAGGTCGACTTGAGGTTGTCATTAGTTTCAGATATTATTGGCACTGCAGCTATTGGGGCTGCAGCCAAGAAACATGTTTAGGAGTTTGGATTACTCTTGTAAATTTTAATTAATCGCTTTGCTGCTGTATAAGGCAGCACTGTAGCGCACACTTAATGCTCAAGTATTCCATTTCTTACAGCAACATTGGACTGTGGGTTAAAAAATAAAGCAGCAGGGAAACAAATGTCTCTTTTCATGACAGTTTTATTTGTAAAGGGTCTGTCTAAGTACTCCATGCGACTGGAGGAATCTTATTTTATGAGTACATGTTAATGTATTTTACTGTTATGTCTGCACGGTCTGGTGAGGAAAATGACGACGGGCAACGTCTATCCCT
This sequence comes from Mesoclemmys tuberculata, assembly GCA_007922155.1. Lineage (NCBI taxonomy): Eukaryota > Metazoa > Chordata > Testudines > Chelidae > Mesoclemmys > Mesoclemmys tuberculata. The sequence goes on along the minus strand of ML675715.1, from coordinate 3,244,780 downwards.
TTGAGCAGACATCTCTCTAAATGTTGCTTCAAAAATGTTGTCATCTCCTGGCACTTTATGGATTGCAAAAACTACCCTGTATGCATGAAGTGTGTGCAATGGCCAGTCTGGTTCCCAAAGAAATGTGAACATTATGTGTTATATCTAACTACAGCAGATAGGGTCGAAGTGGTTCCAGGGTGTTGCCTGGGGGGCCTGCCGAATTCATTTGCCATTTGTCAGTTTATCTGACTGAGAGGACAAGAATAAGACTTTCAAAAACAAAGTTTCAGGCAAAAATAAAAGTCGTCATCTTTGCTCGGCCGCTCCTGTCACCCACGGTGCCTCCCAGAATAGCTAGGCAGAAACCATGATGTATATCTAACTATAAGCAGGGCTGCTGTGCGCTCAGACCCAGCTCTGTTTCCTGCCCCTTCTCCATTACATCAGCCCAAAGCAGGAAGCTGGACAGCCCAGCTGTGGACCACTAATTGCCACCTGCAAACTCCTGATGACCAGTGTGCACAGCCCTTACCCTCTGCCATTCCTCCCCAAGCACCAAGTCCCAATCTCAGAGCAGCAGACAGCAGCTTGTCAGTAAAGCAACATGCGGAGCTTCTCTGAAGCTATGAACTACACGGGGGTGAGTGTGTGTGTGTGTGTGTGTGTGTGTGTGTGTGTGTAAATGTAACTAAGTAGCTTCCTTCAGACAACACTTCACACACCTCGCTATATGTTCTACACAACACTCGTTACATTGGTGATGCTTTGCCAGTAAAACATTGAACTTTGAACCTTAAGAAAAATAACGGGGGTGTGGGGAGAGGAATGGCTGTATCAAGGGACAGGTAACAGGTACAGAATCTGTCAATTCTAGGCCATCAATTCAGAAGAATTCCTGGCTGGAAGTAACAAAAGCTTGTTCCCATAGAATGGTTGTTTGACAGCCTATGTGAAATGGGTCAGTGGGCAGCAGTCCATGTCACAGAAACCTCCACAGTCAGTACTGGTTGGGCCCCTTGTTGGCAGGCTTCACAGACAGACCAAGCAGTGTATTGTCAGACTAGACTTTCCTCCTAGCCATAGCGATAGCACAAGTTTGAGGCATGGCAGTTGGAGCTGCATGTTTGGTAGCTGGAGTCTCTCAGGGTGATATTGTAGAGCAAGCCCCATACACCTCTTAAGTCACATTTAAATGCTATCTGTGAGCTTACATGAAACTTGTATGGTACATGGGACTTCCAATTTCACCAAGTCTCCAGGCCAACACTAAATTCACTAAGAAAGTAGCGAAAGGAAATTATGGTAACAAAAATATAGGGCCAAATCTTGAGCTGCTGTAAAACAGCTTTTCACTCCTTTGACTTGAGTGGAGCTGTGTCAAGGATCTGGCTTGTAATGTACAGTCAGACAAAAATGCAGTGCACAGACTGTATGAGACATGCAATAGTATTGAAAGAGATATTGTAAAGAAAAGGGGAGAGAAACTGATTCATTAGTGTGGGGAAAGGGATTTGAATCTGCACTTCCTCATTTTTTTTATATGCTGACATTGACATTGCACATTAGGTACCTTCTGGACAGTAATAAGAATGGAAAATCAGTTTGGCATAAAGGAGTCTGCTGTGAAAAAGTGATCAGAGACTCACAGAAATTAGAGATGGGGGAGGGAGAGTAGATTAGATCTAGTCTGTGTCCCTAAGGCTGGTGCACAGTTGTTCCTGACATTGCATTTTCTCATGCTTTGTGTAGTCTAGTGTGAACTGTACTTATGGGCCTTCCACCACTTCCCCACAGAGACTCTTCTACGGGGTCAAAGATCTCACTGGCGGCAGGTTTTCTTAATATTCAGCCTAAATTTTTAATTTTACCCCCAAACTCCATTACATTCCCCCAAATCATTCCTCTCATTTCTGGCGCTTACTCCCTTCTGTTATTTGAATTTTTTTTTTTGAGGTCCCTCCCAGCCCCCTTTTGCTTAGCCAGAATGTACATATTTAGCTCTTGCAATCTCCCCGCAAAAGTCACTCCCTCCAGCCCCCTAATCTTTGTCCATATTTTTCTAATGCATGTTCTGAGTTCAAATCTTCTGCGCAAGGCCATGTCTTTCCTGTTACAGCTCTGGATAGTGGGTGGTGTGGAATAGCAGTATCCTGGGAGATGCACCTGAGAGATTTTACCTCAGGCAATTAGGCCTGTGTGAAGGGAGAAGGAGGTGATCACAACCCTGCCTTATTTTTCAGCATTCTGTTCCTGGGGTCCAGGACAGGCTGTTAGTCTGAAAGCTACGGAGACAGAGAGAACCACAGAGCGCGTGTGTGTCTGGCCGCCTTGGTCTCTACCACAACAGGCACAGCAATGATCTGATTTCCTGTGATCTTGTCCCTCAACAGTGGCTGCCGCATTGTTCTACTCCATCTCTTTCCCTCTGTGCTCCTCTCTGTGAGCGTGGTGGCCGGGTGTTGTTACTTACAGCAAACCACTCACTGCCTGGCACCCAACCCCGTTGATCAACCGCTCAGTCTCCTGCTCTGATCTCATGTCGTGACCATCTGCTTCCAGTGGTGGTCCCTGGAGAGTCTGCCAGTCAGCAAAGCAGACTGAAAGCTCGTAGGCTGGTGGGTTAGATTATTTTTGGCCCTTGCATACAGCCATCTGTTTGGGAGGGAGCCACGGGCTTGTGTTACCCGCCTGGGGCAAGGTGCTGTGGTAGCCTGTGGGGAGGAGGAAGCAAACAGGATAAAGAAAATTACCCTCCTCTTAAGAAGCTGAATTAGCTGTGTGACTGCTCTGAGCCCTGAGGCAGCCACGACCTGGATGGCCAGCAGTGCAACATCACGACATGTCCTGGGATCCCAGCCCCACCACGTCTGGCTGCCAAAGGGCTAGCAGAAAGTTTAGTTTCAGTTCAACCCTGATTCCTGTTGCCTGTGACAACCTGGTTTTGAGTCTATCAAATATATATAGAAACCTTTGTTGCCATAACGACCGTCCAATGCTTTTGAAAAGGGAGCGGTTGGTTTCTCAGGTTGAGAAGCAGCAAAGTTGTGTTGCTGTTCAGGAGACGAATGGTTGTTTTCGATCCCTTCTGCAAAAGATTCCAAATCAAGTACGCGGGGCCAAACGGCTGGGTTCGTTATACAAGAAGATGCTGTAAACCCCACTGGAGAGAGGGGGCGGGGGGCTCCATCTGTTCTTTTGGTGCCCGAAAGGACCTGTTCAGCTCTGAGTAGACACTGTGGTGCACATTGTGCAGTGGCTGAAATTTTAAATGTTGTTTTTGTTGGTTTCCCTCCCGTGTGTCAGTTTCTTTGTTCAACCCAGAAGCATCAGAGTTAAACCACAGCACCAGAAAAAACCTATGACATCAGCAGAGGGTGATGAATTATAAATCACAGACGAAGACTCCAGTGACCTGCAGCCCATAAGCCAGCGTGATACAAACTCTTGTAGGAGAACAAGAGGCACTTAAAGGATTGAATGTTGTAGCCTGCAAGAAAACAATCTGACACTGTCTGAAGGCTGGGCTGGGGAGGAATCTCAGAAGACTTGCCTTATAACCGTAAAGAGTAGCGTGGCTTTGGTGAAAGTGCTTGCGTGTGACTGCTAACCAGCCGTGTTCGGCTGGCAGAACGCTTGCTCATCACTGTATCTTCCCTTCCCCCTTCTGTTGCAGCAGATAGAGGGACTCTGATTACACCTCTCTTTCCAAGGAGGGAAATTTCCAAGTTTTTTGTTTTTTGGCGGGGAGGGGGGAGTGGAGGTGTTACAATGGACCGTGACAGACGTGCTGAATGTTTGTGTGTGTGGCAATCCTGTCTGTATCTCAGGGAAGGTATTTGAGAGAGAGATCCTTCGCCATCAAAGATGCTTTGGCCTAGCAGGAAGATGCAGTGTTTAGTGCCGGGAGAACATGGGTGCTGGTTGAATCTCTTCTAACACATCTCTGACTGTTCTTAATATTTCTGTGCAGCTCGTGTCCCTTAGCAGAGACCAAAGCCACCTGCCACCATTCAGCAGGCAGGTATCCGTCATTCCTCTCTGATCCGTTGCAAATAAGGAATGGCGAGGTTGCAGAAGGTCACTTTAAGCAGAGCTGGGACTAAACTCCGGACCTAAGATGACAATACTGTCTGAAGTCATCCATTCAGAACAATGCATGCTCCAAATCTGTGAGCTTGGCTATCCTATAGGTACCTACTGCTCTAACCATTAAACTGCACCGTGCCCTCAGGGCTAGGGATAGACCCAGGAATCATCACACTCAGTATTCCAATGCCTTTTCGCTAACGCCTGTGTAACTCGCCAGCAAAGCATGTGTTGTCTCACTCTTAGGGGGCTAGTACACAGAGGGGGTAACTGGCTGCTTCTGCTGTCAGTTGCGCCATTGCCTCAAGTGGATTGGATGCCTTGGGCCATGCTAAGGAGCCTTCCATCTGTGGGACACCAGTCTGAACCCAGACCCGCTCAACAGGGATTAAAAATTGTTCCCATCTGATGGATGTTCGGTAGGCCGTACATGAGATGAGCGTAGTGGTTCTTCGTTCTAGCTCCCACGTTGTATAAGTCATCACCACACTTTGCACTAATTGGTACGCTCTGCACAGAAGGCATGGGGACTGAACTACCGCGCTACACCTAGAGGAAACTCCGCACCCCCAGTCAGGACTGTGGCATGCTGTCAGGGCAGTGTTTGTGGGAAGCTTGTCCTGCCAGTGAAACAAATGATTTCATTCACCAGGGCTGTGAAGCAAACCCCTTCCACTGGCATTAAATCCATATCATTTAATTTTTTAAGATGTGTTTGAGTATGTGCAATTTATTTTGCAATGTACAAATTAGCTCATTAAATAGTTTGCATAAGGTGCACAAAACTTGGCAGCTAGGGACAGGAAATCAAACCCACTTGCACTCGGGTTTCACACCTGCATTCAAAGTCATGAAATCTTCCTGAAATGATTCATCCCAAGCCACAGTCCCAGCGCTGTGGTTTGCCTTGTGCAGCGCTGCTCCATGGAATGGGACAGGCTGTTGAGCTAAAAGGAAGCTTTTTCACAGCAAAATTGTGCAAGCTGGTTCGAGCTATTTCTGGAACACGTTGTATGTAATGTCTGCATCTAGTCTCATTCTCTTCAGTAACGGCCAGATGCTTTTCATGTATTAAAGAAAGTAAAATAGAACAACACTGTCCTGGAGCCAGATTTTCCAGATGCTCCCTAAACCAGTGGTTCCCAACCTATTTGGCTTGAGGGCCACAGATATAATTTTTACAACCCTGAAGGACCACCAGTCTCTGCCGACAGCTCCCTTCTCCCCACTGCAGCCAGACGGAAGGAGTTCAGCCAGGAGACTGCCTCCCTTCTTGCTGATCTCCGATCCCCCTGGCTGCAGCAGGGAAACTGCATGTGTCCTGATCCCCATGCACTCCACCTAGGTCCCTAGGCAGTGGCTTCCTTCTGCAGCCAGCGGGACGGGAGATCAATGCTCCCCTACTGCTGGCTCCAACAGGGACCCCAGTGCCCCAGGTGAAGCGCTTTGCCATGCTCCCTGCACAGCGCTGATCTCCCATCCCCTTGGCTACAGCAAGGAGCCTGTGCCAGTCTTTTAGCCCCACGGCAACGCACTCTGCCTGAGTCCCTTCTGCAGCCAGCGGGAGGGGAGCAGCGGGCCATGGGTTGGGAACCACTGCCCTAAACTCTGGCTGCAAAAGCCTGCGTGTGTGCACACAAACACATAATTAAATGCATCAGTTACAAGAGGGGTATTGCATTGAGACAAGAATCTTCCGAGTTTAATCTCAGTTCAGCCACTGACTCTCTGCGTGGCCTGGGTTAGTCACACCATTCTCTTTATTGTTTTTATTAATTAGAAATGGGATTTTTTTTTACAACACTTGTTTTGCTGGAAAATGCTCATTTGCCAAAACTCAGGCTTGCTGTGGGAATGTATCGGTTTTGGCAAAATTTTTGTCAGGAAGATTTTTTAGGTCTAGGACAGAATTTCTGGTCAAAATCAGAGAGACAGACAGACCCACCCCAGAATAACCAATAGCTCAGAGGTGTCAGGGCACCCACCTGAGATCTGTGTGGGGTGAATCAGGCAGGGCGGGGGACTTGAGTCAGTCTTGCATATGCCATTAAGTGCCCTAACCACTGGGCGCTACAGTCAGTCTCTCCCCCTGGCCTAGTGAATATGTAATCATTTATGCAAAGTAGAACAACTCTAACAGGAGAACCCCGTAGCCTAGCGGGAGGGCACTCATCTGGGCTGTGCTCTGTGTGGTAGCTACACTGCTGTGAAAATCCTGGAGTAGACAAACCCACAGTCTATGGAAAAGAACAGGGAAAAAGCGCATCAAGATACAGAAGGGGAAGTGGAAAGAAGAATAGTACGTAGTACTCATTGTAATGGTTTTCATCCATGGATCTCAAAGCACCTTACAAAGGACGGTCAGTTTCATTACCTCCATTGCACAGAGGAAGAAACTGACACTGAGTGGGTAATTGACTTAGTCAAGGTCAGGCAAGTGAGAGAGAGAGAGCTGGGAAGATAACCCAGAGGCACCTGACCTCCTCTCTGGGGTCCTTTCCAGTGGACTCTGCTGCCCAGGAGGAGAGGAAAGGGAAAGAAAGAACACAAATAAGACACACACGGGACGTAGAAATGTTTCTAGGTTGAATACGTTCAATCCCTGGTTGAGTGGTGGCCTTGCTGATTCTAGCAGTGACACTAGCGACAGATACCAGCTGTAGCAGGGAGGGGCTGACGTCGATTTTTTTCATTGTTCTCTTTTCGGAAAGGTGAGAGGTACAAAGTGAAAAGCATTCGTGCATGTCTGTGGGTGGCTGACCACACATGCCTTTGCACATACTAATGTAGAGATGGGTGAGGTAAATTAGCAGGCGTGGTCTCTAGATTATGTCAGACAGTGAGCTACATCGCCATCCCATCTCCATATCCCACAGGGGTTAAGGCAATTGGTGATATTTATAAACTGCTGTGATGGTAATTAAAAAAAATAAATGGCAGTTTTTTTCCACATCTTTATGGTAGTCCACTGTATGAAGAGTATGTCACTGAGCAAACCATTCTCTGTTCAGTCAGAGTTAGGCCAAGGTATCTGACTGGTAGAGCATTTATTTCTTAGTGCTTTATGTATGAGGCACTGCTGTGTGGTGAGCAGTGGCAAGTGGGGGCCAGTACTCTTGCATTTGGTCTCTTCCTTAGGTAGGCAGCAAGATCAGATGGTTAGAGCAAGGGACTGGGAGTCAGGACTCCTTTGTTCTCTTCCTTTTCTGCCCCTGATTTGGTGCGTAACCTTTGGCGAGTCACTTACCCGTTCAGTGTTGTCTCAGTTTAATCCTTTGTACAATCAGTTTAATAATGCCTATGTCCTAGCTGCACTATAATGCTAAATGATTTAACATTTGTAAAGCTGCTTTCAGAGCATCAGATGCTAGGTGCTAGATAACCATAAATCATAGAAGTGTAAGACTGGCAGGGACCTTAAGAGGCCTTCTCGTCTAGTCCCCTGCACTCAAGGCAGGACTCAGCATTTTTTACTATTATTGTTACTGCGCAGTTTCACTTAGAGCCCTTTACAAATGGCTGTGAAAAGATCCACTGATATTTAACAGGTTTGTAAGTTTATTCATAAGACATTTTGTCACCAAACAGCGCTATAAGAAAATATACATAGCCTTGCTGCTCAAGCATTGGATGTTTTAGCATGCAGTCTCATTTCTCATATTATACGCTCTGCACACATGTAGAACTGTAAGTCCATGTGCAGACTCATACATGTGTGCCTCTTTCTGGGTTGGTAATTTTTGTTAGGTTCTCCCACCCATTGGTGATGGTTGTGTCTTAATCACCTAAATAGAAAGATAGACCTCAACCCACACAAGCAGAACATATACAGAACTTTAAATGCACTGGGAGAGTAGAATTTCCCCCCTCCACATAATTCTCTCCTGCAAATAGTGTCATCCTGAGATTCAAAAGGAAAACTCAACACAGAGAGGACTGAAGTATTTATTGTAGATAATACAATTTATTTGGGAATGGACGGCATTGGATTAAAATCTAATTTTGAGCCTTCCAGAAACTACAGTTCTTATACTAGAGTGGAAAATGTAAATTTCAGATTACATATTTTATGTTCAATACACTTTTCTCTGCTTATAATAGACACTTTGCTTGCAATGAGCTTTTTCTGGCCTTTTATGAACCTTTCTAGCACTCTAAGGACAGAAGCATGGGGGGAGGGAATGTTGGCAGGTGTAGAACACTACAGAAATTCGATTTCTTACTAAATTCTCAAGAAGGTGGGAAAATTTATGTTAGTGAAAGGTACAACGAAGTCCTGTAGAATGTAATTGTTTGTGACATATTCTATAGAATTTAGGAGAAATATTCCATATTATAGAACTTTATAGGCAGGTTCAAAAACAGGATCTCATTCTCTAGTAAATCCCATGGATTGTTAAAGTTGTTTTTATAGAACTCTATAAAGTTTTTTTTTATAGATCCCTCTTGATTTCATCCCTGATAAATTCACTAGGACTTGTCCTTCCGAGACAATTGAAAACCTCAAAATTCAACAATTTTTCTTTGTTCCGGATTAGATGTTTATTCTCCGTGCAGTTTTTTCCCTTCAAAACAAATTTTGTAATTCTTTATCATCGACCAATGAACAGTCCCATTGCTTATGGTCAGCCCAATAGTACCACTATGTTTTTAAGTAATGTCAGATGTGCTGTCTTTGTTTGCACACAATGGGGGAAAAACATTAATAAGGGGACAGATTTCAGTTTCCAATAAGTTATTTAATCATGTTATTTTCAATGGGAGGGATGGATGGAATATTCTTCCATTATGAAGAAACCTTACGATGTTCATTTTCATTAAACCCTAGCTTTGTAGCCTTCCCTCTCACATATAAGAGCACAATGAGTTTAAATGGACAAGGAAAATAATCACGGTAATGTGTCTTTTCGGAAAGGTCTGGGAGAAAGCATAGTGCAGCAAACAGAACGCAGGGAGCTGGAGTAAAAAATTCTGGGTTCTATTTATGTTTCTGGCACAATGGCAGTTGGACTCTGCTTCAGTTTCCTCATCTGTAAAAATAGGGATAATGTTATTGGCCCACCTCACAGGTGTTTTGTGAGAATGAATTAATGTTTATGAAAGGCTCAGAAGCCCTGCACTAAAAGGTGCTGTATAAAGGCAGAGTCTCACTGTCGTCTTTCATTTCTACGAGAGATTCTGTGCTTCCTCCTTTCTCTCATTTGCAGGCACATACACAACCTGTCCCACGTAGATGCTTTCACACCCATTTCTCTCATCGGGGCTCCTCCCTTTCTGGGGATTATGGACGGCGGTTAGAACAGATCAAACCTGGGACTTGTGCAACAATCCTGTCGCTGTTCTAAGTCGAGTGCATTGTCCTGGAGAGTGACTCCAGCTGCTGTGACACTGCCTGGCAGGTTTAGTATGCAGTTACAGCGTAGCCCATCTGCAGAGGCTGTCTGAAGGCACTTCCATTGACACTGCACAATGGCAGCTGTCAGAGGCTTCCTCTTGCTGCTGTTATTCCTGGAACCATATTGCAATGTAGCTAATTCTGTTCCTTAGAGCTGCATTAAACAGATCTGAGCAGCCATTTGAAGACTGTTTTTGTGGGTACATTGTCATGGCTGGGTGCCTATTTTCTGTTCAAGTTTAGCCCACACTGGCCTAAATAATCTGATTAGAAATACCCCTTAGACTGTTGAGGAGGAATTCACTGCAGTTTGCAAAGACTGGATCTTCCCCATCTCCAGAACTTTCACACAACCTCCCTCCTTACTGACCCCAACTTAACCTCCGGAGCCAATCCCGCCCTTCTCCCTGCCCTCCTCCATACAGCCATCAGCTTCCTCCAGCGTCCCAGGAGTAGCCCAGGAGATACACTTGCATAGCATCACTAGGGTCTGTGTGCATTTATTTCCTGAAACCTACAAGCAGCGGCTAAGGTCCATGTGGTCTCACCCTTGCTGTTTCTCCCTACTCCTTTCTCTCAACCCAATGACCTGTGATGGGATGTTAGTTGCGGTAGGTTCTGAGTTACTGCAGATAATTCTTTTGGGGTGTCTGGCTGGCGAGTCTTAACCACATGCTCAGGTTTAGCTGATCCCCATATTCGGGATTGGGAAGGAATTTTCCCCCATGGCAGATTGACACAGGCCCTGGGTTTTTTTTTTGCCTTCCTCTGGAGTGTGGGGCACAGTCACTTGCTGGTGGATTCTCTGTGCCTTGAAGTCTTTAAACCATGATTTGAGGTTTATAACTCAGTCATAGGTTCGGGGTCTATTACAGGAGTGGGTGGGTGAGGTTCTGTGGCCTGTGTTGTGCAGGAGGCCAGACCAGATGATCATAATGGTCCTTTCTGACCTTAATGTCTATGAGTCTAAATCTGAGAGCGACTGCGGCGCTCTCCCCCTACAACCGATTTCTGCTGTCCTCTCCCTGGCTTTATACAAACCCCACTTCTTCCTGCCCAGCTGGTTCGGTTACAGCTGTATATCTAGCCTACACCTCACCTAGTTGCATCCTGTCAAGCAGCCCATTTTAACCCCTTCGGGGTGTGTGGGGTGAGCACCCCATCAAAGGAATGCAAACTAGAGACCAGCTGCCAGCATCCGAAAGGCAGTCAGCACTGTCTCCCACAAGAGGTCCATCACAGCTTGTCTGCCAGCTGCAGAAATCCATCACTGATCTCTTCGATGGTGTCTCTGAAGGCAGGAAGTCCGCAACCACCCAGTTCCCTGCTCTTGGCCACCTGAGAATAGACTTGTTTCAAGTCTACCTACTTACTGTGGCTGGAAATAAATCAGTTAAAATTTAACTCTATGACATCATTCTGTGGACATTGTTTCAGAGCAAATGCTTATGAACTCAGCTGATTGAACAGTGACCCTAAAATACCTGACCATTAAGAATGAGAATTAAAAGTAGGGGCGTGGTGAACTTGCTTAGCCTAATTCTGTACTCGTGCTGGAAGATGCAAAAGTTCAGCTCCAACTGGAATGTTTTTAGGTTCATATTCCACATGGAAAACATGCAGAGAATGGGGCAGGGAGAAAAAAAATCCCATGAAAGAATGGGGTGAAAAAATGGAGGCAGGTGAGAGGAAAGTGTGAAAACAGAGCAGAGAGTGGAGAAAGAAAAAGCCTAATGCACACTGGTGAGGAAAGGTAGTGTGAAGGTGTGTGAATGGCTGAAGTATCTGGAGTGGATGCGTTGGTAGTGTGTGTATGTCAGGATGTATGGTCACTTACATGTGGTGTTTTCTGATCCAAAGCAAACCTAGGTAGCTACATTTTTACATCTCTCTTGCTTCTTCCCCACAGGCTCCCTTTCAAAGATCACCATATTAATCCCGGAGTATTACTGCAACTTCAACGAAATGAATCCGTAGCTGCATCTCCACAGGTAAGAGACATGGAGGTCGTTGGGACCGCTAGCTGCCTTGCATGAGTTGGTAGCCGTCCGTAGCGATGGTTATGTTTTGGGGAGTATCACTGCAGCGCTTCTCTAACAACTTGGAAAGCCTGTCTGGAGAGCAGAGTTTGCCAGGCCTTGGAGAGGATGCAGCTCTTCTGGGGCCAAGCTGCAGGGATTCTGGGAAAGTATTTGACATGTTGGTCAGCCCGTCTGCAGGAAGAGAACTTCTGCCCAAACTCAACAGCATGTGTGTTTATGCTTCTTGACTTTGTTACATGGGGGTTTCCAGTGTCTGCCATGAACTGATGTTCCTTTGTCTCCACTCTAGTTTTAATTTCCAGCCATTGGATTTTGTTATACCCTTCTTGGCTAGCGTAAAGATTGCAGTAGTGCCAGATACCTTCTTCCTGTGTAGGTACTTAGTTGGTGAGATGAAGATGGGATCCCTATTGAAGCTGAAGTTTTTCTACAAATTCCTGAAAAGATTCAAATGAAAAATGGAAATGGTGCAGACTACCTTAGCTGCCATCTGTCAGGGAGTTTTCCTGTGCTCAGAAGTCTGCAAAGTCTGTCTATACGTGCTCCTCAGACCTTTCCACAGATGGTTCCTCTGTTTCACTTACGGTACCGGCTTCCACCGATACAAAGCCCTGCCCTTTAGCTTCATCACAGCTCCTGAGGGGGATTTACCAGAGTTCTGGAATCTGGCTGAACATCTGAGGGGCAGAAGCCTGGAATTGAGGCTCTGATTGGGAGGGTGCAGGGCACTTGGAACCAGTACTGGGCCCCTCCCCAACCCCTCTGGCAGCTGCCACCTCTTGGCTGCTCTTCCCTGCAGTGATCCAGAAGATGGAGCAGGACAGAAGAGACAAAGGAGCAGAGCAGGCCCTACAACAACGTCTAGCGACGTGCTGCTGCAGTTGTACCCTGCTGAACACATGGCATTGCAGCAGTGAGCTGCGTGAGTGCCATGCAAGATGCGGGTGCTTGGCAGCCCTGCTTGGGGAGCAAGCTTCTTGCTTGCCCCTCCTGGTGCCAGGCCAGAGTGATGATCTGGGCCAGTCTTCATTTCTTTAGTGCATTGGGCGGGTCCCCAGATTCACCCCCCTCTTAAATTGTTTATAGCGAGAACAGAGTGTGAGGAACCTTATATCACAACCGGCTAATCATGATCCATATACTGTGCCACAAGACGTGTAATCAATGGGAGATATGATTTGCTCTGACTGTAGTGAAGTTGGTATTTAGATCATTTTACAGAGTACTTTACAGTTTGGAAAGTTGCCAGCCTGCACCCAAAGCTAAGGAGTGTCTTCTTTCTGCAGTCAGCAAGGATGGCCGAAGGCCCACGCTTAGATTTAGTGTTTGTGAAGCAGGAATGACCTTTTTTCTCTTCCTCTAGCAGTGAGACTGGCATTTTCTTAAGAGAAGTGAAAGTAGCAGGGTGTAGAGGTAAGAGCAAACGCCTCAGGGCAACAAAGGTCTCTCTTTGACTCTGCAACTGATTCATTGTCTGACCTTGGGCAACTCATTTCACTTCTCTGTGCCTCAGTTACTCCACCTGTAAAATAGGGATAACACCTAACTCCCAGAGAGATTGTGGAAATGAATGAATGTTTATAAAGGTCTTGTAGATCATCACATGGAAAAGCATTATGGAGCCAAGCCACAAGCACCTTTTATGATAGCATAACTTGCAGGGTGTGTTTGTGGAGTTAGGTATTTAATGAATTTAAATCACTTGGCTCATATGAGACAGATTAACAGAATCCTTGCATGTAAAACTCTTTATTGCTTCCACCTGGGAACCCATGGCTTTAACGGCAGAGTTGTGTGTCCCTTGGCAATTTACTGGTGTCTTTGGAGTCAGGATATTTTGTAGAACCACAGCCTTAGTCTCTTTTCATTGTTAAAAGCAGTTGACGTTGGACGGGCAGCGAGTAGCATTTTCTACTTGAGTGCATGAGTGAGAGAGCCATTTCAGAGGTGAGGGTTGGGGGAGCATGAGACGCAGCCAGTCTGTGGCTGCTGCTGCAGAAGAGGAAGTGAAAGCAGCAGCCTTTCTTGGAGAGAAGCCGTTGGCCTGGAACTAATGTGACTGTGGTCAGAGAAAGAGTGCTGTTTTCCCAAGCAGCACAGCGGCTTCACGCGTGCTCTTAGTGACTGAGGCATGTTAAGTCCCTTTGTCTCGTCAATGAACATTAATCGAAGGGGACAGATTTTTCACCCTGAAAGCAGCAGATGCGCCCCTCCAGCACCAGCTCAGGGCAGACACCCTCTCGTGCCAGTGGCGCTTGTAACTCCTTATATCAGTGACCTTTCAGTTAATGAGTGGCTAAGACTGATGTGTTCCTTCAGCCTGCTCTGGACTCAGTCAGTTCCCAGAGGTCCCAGGATAATGCATTCATCTGCTACTGTCTTGCCACTCTCTGCCTATCCATCCACCGCCCATCTCCCTCTTCTTCTGCAGTCTCACTTGTGGCTTTGGTGCTGAGGGAAGCGTACTTGGCAACTGGGGAAAGAAACAAAGAGGTCCGAATAAGCTTTAACGTGCTTGTAAACTGCTGCACTTCGTCAGAGTCCCTGCCCTGCATGCTGGCAGCAGACAAAATTTAGGAGAGGCCTTTGACATCACCATTGATTTTACACACCCCCCACACATGCACATGAAATCGTGTAGAACAGCCAACTGTGTGTGGCAGAGAATATGCTCTATTTCACAGAAGCTGTATCTGCCTGTCTCTACCCATTCACTTTATCCTCTGCTCATCACTATGGCAGCTGAGCATTTCAGCGTAATCTTCTCTTCATGCTAGCAGCACTGAGACAGGTGCGGGGAAGGAGGGGGCAGAGGGACGAAGAGGAAAAGGAGGCGTTCTTCTGGCTCTGCTGTGTTTTGTGGAGTTGACATGCCTGGGTGACCAGCACCACGTCACACTCGATAGAAACCAGATCGTGGAAAAGGCGGACATGGACAACAACAAAAGCCACTCTTGGTTAAAATCACTCCTGTTACCTTGGAATAAAAATAAAGGGAGCGTCCTCTTCTTGTGCGAGAAGGTAGACTCCCGGGAAGGTAAATCTGAACAGCAGCAAAAGGGGAAGACAGAGCTAGACAAGGGGAAAGGCCTTCCTCCCTATCGACTCCCGAGTCCTTGGCCCGTTCTGTTTGAGAGGTGAAGTTCAGTGCAGAGCTGGAGGAGAAGCAGGCGAGGATGATGGTGCAGTAGTGGTAGGGTCAACGGCAGCTGAGGCATAGGGAAGCTCTGCCTTAGACTCATAGGTCAGAAGGGACCAATATGATCATCTAGTCTG
>ML675715.1:3168931-3229599 GCA_007922155.1 Mesoclemmys tuberculata | reverse complement strand
TCCCGGTCCTTCTCCGTGTTAGCAATACCCCCCAGCTTCGTATCAGCAGGGACCCAAGCAGGGCAGGTGGGGGAGGAAGCAGGAGAGGCAGATGCTGAAATTGTGCAAGCAAATGTACTGCAAAGGGCAGTGCTGCATTGGCAGGGGATGGAGTAGATGTCACCAAATAGCTCTTTCCCGTCTATGTGGGTGAGAGGGCAGACTTGGCAAAATGTGCAAGGGAGGTTGCAAGAGTTGCTTCTCCTCCACCTCCCACCAACCAGTTTGAGCAGGAGCAGCAGTAACAAAGCTCCCTTCCTTCTGCAAGATCCTCAGGCTGGCAAATCCTCAGCACCACAAACAGCCACTCCAGTGCTGCCTGCATATCGTATGAGTCCCTACCGCCTGCAGCAATATTGCAAGAAGTGTGAAAGGCAGCTCGTTAAGGGACTTGACTTGCAATCATGCCTCGACAGAGGTGCATCGTGAGTCCGCTTCTGAGGGCCTGGCTCCCATACGGACGTGGTACCTGTTGTGAGGGTTTATATCCCAGCAACACACTGAATAAATCTGGCTATTACACTAAGTTGCCGGGGAAATTACACAAGTGCAACAACTTAAACATATGAACTGAAAGTCCCCAGTAGGCTGGACTAAAAGGGTTGGTGGCATCCCCCCTAAAGTGTGCATCCCCTCTAAAACTGGCTCCTTACTCAGCAGATCTCCTGACTTTAGTAACCAAAATACATTTTTAATGCTTTTTCCTCCTGCTAGCCCTGCAGAGACAGCATAGCTCTGGGAGTGGCAACTGGAGTCCTGTCCTCCCTTGTGTATCCACAGAAGCTTTTACGTTTGAATCGGTTACATCTGTGCTATCCCAGTAAAGAGACTGCTGTATCACAGCTGTCACCGAGGGCACAATTTGACCCCGCAGAACCTTTCTTACTGATGGGGTTCTGCAAAAAGTCAAGAATTCAGCCTGACTCTGATCCCAAGGGGTTTAGTGGTCCTGGTCGATAAAAAAGCACCCCCAAAACACAACTTGTTCTTTTTTATTTGTAATCTGAACACATCTGAGTTGGAGCATGTAGACACGATAAACACAGGGCCACGCAATGCCATTTTTACAGTCACTTTTCAGAACGGAAACCCATTTAAAACTGTCGTCGTCTTAAAAATCCAGCCCTGCTCTGATCCCTGGATTCTGTCTCCCTGAGTTGTCCCAGCATGCACTGTGTGACCCGCCACAGGAACATGGCCCCGCCTACATGAGGAAGGTGGTTAAGTCCTGTTTGAAAATATATATAGTGTCGTTTTGCAAATATTTTATAATGATTATTTTCCATTTCAAAGGACAGAATTTAGCAACCTCTTGTTCCAACTGGGCACTGTAGATTACACCTTAGACACTGCTCCTGTTGATTGGTTTGGGGCTTCGGCGGTGGTCCATGGATGCTGTAATATCACCAGTGTGCTGCATGCTGGAATGGCACATCAGATCAGGAGCCAGCAATGGGAGCAGAGACAGACTTTGGGGAACCAAAACCCTGATTGTTTCTGGGCCGTCAGCACATACAGCAAATGTGGCATGAATCTGAGGGTTTACATTTTAATTGCCTAAATGTGAAGGCAAAACTGACCAATGGAAAGTAAAGGGCCAAACTGAACTGAGTATAACGTGGCCGAGCGATGAGGGTGATCCTAGCTAAAGAGTGACTTGAAGACAGGCTGGTACAGAAGACAGTTGTAGCTTATTGCTCTGCAGAGCCCTCATGCTTCCTGACCATCATCTTGGATTTTCTTGGAGTGAGGTGTGGGTCTGGAAAGCAGCTTTGAAAGCTGCGGAAGCTGCTGTTCTGTTACAAAACGGAGTCGCTGAGAAATCCGAAAATAGCATCTCTACCAGGGCACGCAGGCTGGGCATCGTCCTGACTGAGGAAAGAGTGAACCAGCTCAGCTTGCGCAGGCGCTCAGGGACAGCGCTCTAGGAGGAGCTGCGTTGGAGAATGCCCTTGAAGGGTTGGGCAGCACTGTCACTGATAATATGTTGGGGCCGAACCCTGTGCTGGGGAGCTTGGCTTTCTTATCTTACTTCTTGTTATAAGCACTACTCCTTGAGGACAAAACTTTGCTGACTGAGACGTTTTCCCAGCTAAATCATCCCACTGGCTGACAACTCCCTTGCCAATTCCCTTATGCTGGTCACAGAGAATAGGACTAGGTCCCTTGTTTCTACCGAATCCTGATAAATAAAATATCTCCTGGGGATCAGCGTAAAATCTGAGCAGAGCTACAGTTTACATTTTCCTGATAGTTGATGTTGCAGCCTGTTGATTAGGTGGGGACAGAGAACTCCAAAATCCAAACTGGTGGATTCTGAGATACAAAAACTAAATATAGAGGTGAAAAAATCTCCCTCTTGCTGAGTGTTGTGCTCCATGGCCTCTCCTTTCCCATGGTGGTACTTTGGAACACATCAGACATCAGAGGTAGGTTGAGATCACCCACAGAATATAAACAAGTTATGTCTGCAGATGCCTCTGGTGGAGTGGGAGCAAGAAAATTAAAGAGAATGAAGAATTAAAATGCCTTAAAACTAAACCTGCTTTCTTTGCAGTGGGCTTGGTCTCACAACATTTTTAATCTCTCATGGGGTCTGCAGCCAGGCCTGCTTGTAGAATAAATGCACCCACTCTCTGAACCCTTCTGTGCGTAACAGTGTAATTGCTGAAATTGGCACGTGGCCTGCAATGAGATTTAATTAATTAATTCAAAACATGCTGGGATTAAACTTTATTAAACCTTAGAAACCAAGTAGATGAGTTGAAATGTAAGCAAATGTTAGGAAAGGGAAGGAAGGGCTTGCGGGTTGTTATTGGTTAAAGACTGATGGTGCTCTCAGCCCTACACACGATGCAAAGGAAGTCACAGTCTTTGCTCACTAAACAAGGATCTAAACAAGTGGAAGGATAATCCTTGGCTGTTAAGGCTCTTCCCTCTGTCTGTCTGTGCAGCTGTTTTCTTGGCCATCGGGCTTTCACTGTCCAAACGTTATTACTGGATATTGTGCCTGAGTCCAGCTCTGGTGGCCTCAGTCTTCACTCCTTGTTCTGTGCTGGCTGTCTCTTGCTCACCCATGAGACGGCTGCCTCTAGCTCCCCACCACTAATATCGTTTCTAGCGTGTACTACCAGGAGTATGATATGTAATTGTCCCACTGTTCTCAGCACTGGGGAGGCCTCAGCTGGAATTCCGTGTCCAGTTCTGGGCACCACATATTGGAGTGAGTCTAGAGGAGAGCAACAAAAGGGATAAAAAGCTTAGAAAACCTGACCTAGAATCATAGAATATTAGAGTTGGAAGGGACCTGAGGAGGTATCTAGTCCAACCGCCTGCTCAAAGCAGGACTATCCTCAGCTTAAACCTGTGAGGAAAGGTTAAAAATCTGGGCATGGTCTTACTTTTGAGAAGAGGAAACTGAGAGGGAACTTGATAGCAATCTTCAAATATGTGAAGGGCTGTTATAAAGAGGAATGTGATCAGCTGTTCTCCATGTGCAGTGAAGACAGGACTAGAAGTCATAGGCTTCTGTCTGCAGGAAGTGAGATTTAGGTTAGCTATTAAAAGGTTTCTAACTAGGGGGGTAGTTAAGTTCTTTAATTACCTTCCCAGGGATGCTGTGGAATCCCTCTCATTGGAGGTTTTTAAGAGAAGGTTGGACAAACACCTGTCAGGGATGGTCTAGGTTTACTTGGTCCTGGCTCAGTCCAGGGGGCTGGACTTTTCGAGGTCTCTTCCAGCCCTACATTTCTATGGTCTATGGTTGCATGATCATGAAACTGTCTTGGCTCTCAAGAGCAGTATGGTCAGGAATGTGTGCACTAGAGCAAATTTACAGTGCTGAGCACTGCAGGAACAGGTAGTCCTGTGGCCAAGTAAACAATGGTATGTTGTATGCGTACTAAGCCATTGACTCTGCACAAAGGGTGCAGCAAATAACACAGCCGTCTCAGAGATGCTGCTGGGCCTACAGAATTTGTAAGACACATCAGGTACCATCTTTTTTCTGACTGGTTAAAGAGCATACTTACTACTAAGTTTAGCTTACCCTCTAAGCTTGATGTGTTTTGGGGTCTGGGTGCAATGAATGCTTTATTCATAAAACTACAAACACCATAAAAAGAAGAGAGGAAAAAAGTATCCCACCTTGACATGTTTCTGATCTCCAAACAGCTCTAATTTTGGCTTGCTCCGAGAACAAGCTGAGGGTAGTGTTCATTTGAACAGCCAGGAAAGGGCAGCTTGTTTATATTTGGGACCATATAGATTTGAACAGCGTACGCAGGTGGCATATTAAAATGTGTGGATGACTTCTTACTAGAATAAGGCTGTGTTTTTACTGGACTGCCTTTAACTTTGTACCAGTGCTAAGGAAGTAACCACTGAGCTTTTTGTTGTAACATTTTTCTGGGATGAAATGTATAGCTTTGGAGTGTTGTTTTGGGCTTAATTGCCATGAATGCTCCCCACCCACCCATGCACCTTTCTACCCGTTTCTGTTCAGAACTCATAGTTTTATGAGAAGATTGGAACAGGCAGTTCTTGCAACTTTAAGGTCTTGCATTAGTGATCGTAAGTTCTATTCATACAAGAGAAATCTAGCCATACTACCGAGGTGTAAGTAGGTAAGTGGAGAGACAGCGTCTGCCAGCAGCTAGGTGGTAATGGTCCAGGGTCTCATTCACTCATTAAATGAATGCTTCCAGCCTCTTGATCTTGTGCTGCCAAATGGTTGTCTGAGCATTTTTGCTTTCTCCACTGTTAGAGGCTTGTTATGCCCTGACGCAGCTCCAGGATCTGCTAGCATCAACCTCAGTGCCCATGATGGACATCAGTGGGCTCCACGTGTGTGATGCAGAATCAAGAGTTATAGTGAGGACACGTCCAAGGCAGCCCCGTTTCGTGATTGGGTTTAGTGCTGTGCCATTGCGCCTGACGTTTGGCTCCAGGCACCATTTATTTGGCATAGGTGGGTGCATCTTTGGTCAAAGATGCACAGAGAGGTCTGTCTCGCATGGCCTAGAACTGCTTGATGGTGTCACTGGTTATCACCATTAAGTGCACAAGTGCTGTCAAGTGTTACATGACACTTGCTCGGCCAACGCTAACTTTGGAATGTGCCATTCAGAGACAGTCCCGTTTTATTACTAGCAAAGTTTGGAGGACAAGCTTGTTCCTGTCTCTTGTTTTTCTGCATCTGTTCAGGCTTTCCAAAAGTAGCTGTATTCCCTACTGCAGCCTCTGACTCCTAAACTTGTTCCACAAGTGCGATAATACTACTTTCACAGGGGTTTTGGGTGGCTTACTTAGGGTTTGTAACCCTGGGATGGAGGGGTCTATCAGTGGCTGAGTAACATTATTATATTCGTTGGCACTGATCTTCTGGGATCCTGTTACTGGATCCAGAGAGCTCCGGAGTCTGCCTTGTGAATCTGTGTGCAGGATAGGTGTCTCAATTACTATATGATCATAAGTCTGAGGTGCAAGTTCTATTAACTATAAAATAGTTACATGCATTTTAAAGTATTTTGCCCAAGGGCCTATTTTTTGCAGCCTTTCCTAAGACACCCACTCATATTGCAGTGGGTTGCTCAGCAAGTTTATGTACAAAACTCCCACTGGGTCTGGAAAGTTAAAATGTATATTCATGCAGAAAACGTTTGGATGGATTATTTTCTTCTAACTGTATCAGCTCTTTTGCATTAATTTTCTGGCGGTGCGCAGCATTTCAGGCAGTGTCCTGTGTCTCTGCAAGATTTATAAGTCTAGCATTTAGGAACTCGAGCTGGAGGAGCCATATTTCACATGGACAGAGAAACATCTGCTTGCACTAAAGGGGGTCTTCTTTTATTTGGTCTAAAGCCGACTACTTCGGTTAGGCTCATGGTATTATAATGGTGAGTCATCATAACACTAAAACACCCAGTAACTTCAGAATATACATTGGCATTTTTAGTCTTTGTCTTTTTGGCTCTGAGCCAGTGAAGATCCACTGGAACCTACAACAGAAACTAGCAGAAGTCAGCAAGACATTTTGCTAGGAAGGCTCATCAGGGAAAAGAACAAAGATACAGTTTCAGCTGTATGGTTCCTCTGTGGTTTTAGATTGCAGCTCATCATATCTTGCTTTTTAAAAAGTATTTAAAGGTACATTGGACTGAAGTTCTGCGACTGTATATTCAGAACCCCAAACGGAAGGAGTATACATTTTCCAGGTTTAAAACTTAGCTATTGATGTTTTTCAGGAATGTGTGACGTGATCACTCTGTAGATGTGTATATTCAAAGCCAAACTTAGTTAATGTGAAAGTTAAGCTCCATTCATAAGAAAAACAAAAACACCCCTTCTAAAAAAAAATCCACAAACAGGAAAAATATGGGAAATTTCGAGTTGAGTCTTCAAACTTTGACTTTTATTTAGCATGATCACTTCATCTCCCATATGTAATGATTAAATACATACATTAATTTGAAAACAACCACAAAAGCACAGTAACTCTACCCTTGTTGTATTTTTCAATATATTCTGAAACATATTAAAATCATAACACATGGATTTTAAAAAAAAAAATGATACTACACAAAATGTTTCATCCTGCACTTCAGCAAAACCATTTCTCCATCTCGTATACGGGTTTTATATTGGAACAATTGCTACAACTATACTTTATAGGGCCATCGTTCTTTTGAAATATTAGAAGTGGAATAATTAGAAATGTGTAGGGGAACGCTGTGCACCTCAAGGCAACAGTGTTCATTTAGACATTCATGTTACAAGCGCAAATTTCTGAACTCAAAGATTGATATGGAAGGGCTAACAGAGGGGATATAGAGTGGCCTTCTACAGTACTTTGGTCTAGGGATTGTCCAAGACTGGCAGGCACATTTTTAATGCATTTTAATGTTTGAACTCCTTGATAAGACAATTTAAGAAACACCAGAGCTTTTTAAAATTATCTGTAGCATAGGAGTGCGCAGCGCATTTCATTAGGGTGTGCACCCAGGGAATTTTTTTTTTTATTTGTTTATTTATTTATTTATTTAAGGGCAGAGAGATTTCAGGTATTTTACTCTCTGCTGTGAAACGTCCCTACAAAGTGAAATTCGGCGGAAGAGGACAGTGGGACTCCCAGCGGAGAGTAGCAAGCCTCTTACTCTACGCGTGAAATCTCCCTCCACACTTACATTCAGAGACAGAGTATGCCGTGAAATCTCCTCTGCGAGTCCTACACTACGGCAGCAGCGCATGGGGCCTGCAGTCACGGCCATTAACACGTGACTGCGGGCATTAGGGTATGCCTGGGCAAACCCGCCACGCCCCGTGCGCACACCTATGATCTGTCAACAATTTACAATGTTGCATATCCACTCACTGTGAACAGTATAGCAGTAGAATAAATGCACAGTTGAGATGTATTCCTTTATGATTATTTAAAGTGTTTAAAACATTACAATGACTACACATCTGAAATAGACAGAAGCCTATATCCTGCTGTCAATATCTGTAACGTAGCCATTTGTCCACTGAATACAATATATCTTTATTACGCATGCACTGCCATCAAGTTACATTTTAAACATGTTTTCTACCTTTCGGGCAGAGGGGCACTGTGCACCAACTTGTCCACGTGACCAGCCTGTGATCTGATAACTAAACAATACATTTGACACACAGATGCCTCACAAACATGGACAGAGTTAAGATTGTTAGGGATTTTTGTGTTTATTTTTTTGGTTTGAATCACATGTGAGTGCATTTATTGGGATAATTTGAATGAAAGATGAAGCTACTTCTAAAGCTTCAAAAAGTAACTTGTATTTCAAGGATTGAGATCTTTATGTGAACATAGATTTTGGGCGTAAATTTCCCCTTTTTTAATTCACACTCATACGATAGCGTATTCAATCAGGTTGCCAACACTGTATTTAAAAAATAAAGGACAGTTTTCTTAGCACCCCCAACCTTTCTTCCAATATTATTAATTTCCATTATTATTATTGTTAATAATAAGCAGTAGTCACCTGCATTTGCCAGGGCTATTTCTTCCTGCTTTTAGCAGCACTCAGAAACTCCCAATCTTGTGTACAGAGATGAAAAAATAAGGGACGTCCCTTGTAATAAGGGACTATTCGCAGCACTAATATTCAGTGAAATACAGAAGAAGTGATTTCTAAAGTTTGTGGACATTTTATTACACAGACTATTAGAACAGCAGGGCATTCTGAAACTGAAAGTGTATAGATAGAGCCAGTGGTATTGGGAGAGCTGATCTGAAACCAGTGCACATATATAGGACCAGCATTATGGTAATGAGAGATCTGTTGTGAAACCAGTTGCTCAAGTTTAGACTTTGAGTTTATGGTTAAATAGATAGGTTATATGAAACCGGTTACTTATGTGTTGTCCCAGTATTATGGTAAAGGGAGAGCTGATGTGAAACCACAACATGTGTATAGTTTTCACATTGTGGTAGTGGGAAAGCTGCTGAGAAACCAACAGTGCATATATAATCTGGGGATTATGGTTTGAGGAACAGTGATGTGAGACCTGCTCTGGGTGTGTATGGCTCTGTCACTCGGGTAAGGGAATAACCGATATGAAACCAGCTGTGTCCAAGTATGCTAAGGCAAGGACTATAGTGATCTGAAAGCTGCTATGTTTTGTAATTTGTTCATTCTGGTAGTTTAATAGCTAATGTGAAACCTGCATGTGAAGAATTTCTTTAGTGTGTTAATTCAGGTCTCCCCTAAACTGTGCTGGAAACATTACTGAGATGGATAACTATGGAACATTTGAGGTTTTGAGTTTTGTCAATATTAAGCAAGATGGACAAGAGGAACTATAATACCAGTGCAGCATTTCAAAAATGACTCACGTTGAAAGGCTTCAGACACTCAACATATTCAGCATAATCTCTGAGCACTATCAGAGAAATGCAATATGAACCTTTTAAGGAGATGCATAATTGGGGGTGTGACAGTATTGATCAGAAGGACAATCAAGCGCTCCATTTCACTCCCTCTACAACACAAGAACAGGAGACACCCCATGAAAATAAGAGGCATTATATCTGAAATTGATACAGCTATTTACACAGTGCGTAATTAACACGTGGAACTCACTGCCGTTACTTATATTTGAGACCAAGGGTTTTTATTAGGATTAAAAAATAGACATTGATATAAATAACAAGAATATCCACATTTATATGAATAGCAAGAATGCATTCAAATAAGGGATAAAGTATAGGAGAGAGAGAAATCCTCGTACTTCAGTATATAATCCAATCACTAGCTGTGCGGGGCTAAGAAGAAGCTTTTCTCTTGGGCATGTTAGGGCATTCCAGGAGATTTATACTTTCCTGTGAAGCATCTGCTTGACTAGCTACTATTGTAGCTGGATGCAAAACTAGAAGGACCATTGTGGATCCAGTGTGGTAATTCTTATATTCCTGTCTGTGGCAGTAACTGTGGAGCTGCTCATGTCAGAGGAGGCACTTCTAAGAGTATTAGTGGCATTTCGGGTCACTGCTGTTCTTATGGCACCTAGCAGAACAAAAACCTGTCAACTGTTAGAGCTACTCTCCATGTTTTTGCAGTGCTGTGTCTGTAAACATCTGAGCCTGGGACGCTGATCTTCAGAATCTGAACAATTCACAGCTTTTTGCTCATGAGTTTTTGAAGACCACTTGGAGGCTTGAGCAGGCCAGTAGAACTCGCTGCCAAAGACTTTGTAACGTCCCTGGGATTTCACAATACCCACTTTGTGTTAGAGTTCAGCCTACTGCAATCAGATGAGAGGGGGAAATGGGATGAACCTTTTGTAACCAAATAATCGGCTTGCTTTATAGTCTGGAGCAGGACAAAGCTTGGGCATAATTCTTCTCTCACTTTCATCAGTTTCATGCCAAAGTAAATCCGTTCAGTTTGGTGTGAGTGCCTTGCTGTAAGATGAGTGTATGCTGCCTAATCACCTGGTGAGGTGTGTCTTAAACAATGTGCTTTCAATGAGCGTGCATTGTTCTGTCCTGTTCTTTTAAAAATAAAAGCTTTGGTTCAAAGAGAGGCAAACAAACACTGAAGTCCACTGTGTCCTTAAATTCTATAATCTCATGGGTAAGATGGCTGGGTTCTGAAACCTTTTACAGTGTCTGTTTATACAGCAACTACTGGTACCTTTGTTAAAGTGATCCCAATAAAAATAACGGCCTCAATTCTATCTCTGTTCAGATCTCCACCTTTGCTTAATGAGCTAAACTAGCTCATTTCAGCAACATTTTCCCTCTCCAAAGGAGGAGAGAAAAGTAACCTATCCAGTTGGATTATGGTAGCTTGGAGGTAGTAAATACAAACTGATCATATAGTATAATAAGAACAAATCTTCTCAAATTTCTGGGCACTATCTACCCACAGCCTTTCCAATTTCAACCAGTTGAGAGGAGAGAGAACCTGTTTCCCCATCCTTTGGACCAGCTTCCCTTTTTCTTTTATAACTCCACCCACATCAGTCATGTGAAGGGCTGGAACCCAGTAACCCCTCATAGTCTTTTCACTTGGTCACAGGCTGCCATTCAAGAAAGCATGTACGCACATGCTGAGCTCTCTTCCTAAATAGAGATGCTTTCCTGAATCAGGGCTTTAAATGGGAGCTGAAAGTGTAGAGAATCTCACAGGAGTGGCCCTAAACAGTTTAAGTATGTGACCAGGCCCATTTATAGTGCATAGTTACTTTTGGGGGCAAAACAACATTCGTCTCTGCTATCTTAAACCTTTGTGTTTAAGCTCACAGCTGAAGCATTTGGTCTCACATAGCTGTATTAGCTCAGTTTATCTTTCAGTTCCAAGAAAGTTTAATACTAATTGACCAGAATTCAAACCAGCTTTCTCTCTTGGGAACATGGTACCTTGCTTCTCATTGACCTGCTTTTCTGGCAGCGAGAGGAGACGCTGCAGCCAGCTCACACTGGAGGATGGTGTCCTATAATTACTCAGATTTAAACCTTTTGAAGGGAAATTTTATGCGTTCTTTTGCCACTGAAGTTAAAATGTAAACACACATTCTTCGCTAATCTTTTAAACATCCATGTAAAGCTGTGAATGTTTGTAGGCTCACCTAAACATTTGCTAAGCGGGATGCACAGTTATCTGGAGAAAGTATGTAATTTGGGAACTACTGAATGGGTGGTATAAATAGGTTCTCTTTTATGTATCGCTCTCATGGCTATTATCTGCCTTGTGTCCTTTTTAAATGCCTCATTTGCCAGCCACAGTCACTGGCTGTTTAACCTTTGAACTAAGAAGCCGTTAGCTCTGTATCGTTTAGAATCGTGTTAGGAACATAAAGCTTGGATAGGAGGAAGGGGAGTTTGGGGGGAATCTTTATGCTCTGTTGCTTCTCCATATAGTGCTGGGTCTTCTGTTTTAGATGCACATTAGAATCTGGATATGCTAGTTAGCTGTATCTACAATCCCCGAAGAAGAGAACAGAGCTCCCAAAGTTTCTTCTGCCTTCCTCTGCTTGCTGATACCCGGAGGAGAGCACTGGCTGGTCTCCAGCAGAAGCCCTTCCCCATTTGTGTAGCTTGGAGGTAAAGGGAAGCAAAACATCTGTACCACTAGCCAGCAAGGGTGGGGGCAAAAAACATACCTTGCTATTTAAATTAACCTCACCGGGATTCTTTTCATTTTAGAAGATAGAAAATCCCAAAGACCTGTTTTGCAACACTTTTCTGCTGTGAAATCCACTGTATGCCTGTCCTGTCTCTTTCTGTCTAGAAGTAAATCAAAGGCTTTGGAAATGTCCCCTTTTATTTGGTCACCATATGCACTTGATAGCTTAAATATGCATTTTCAAACAGTGCTGACTCTGTGTCTCTTCCCCAGATCCCTTGAGTTTGAAGCACTAATTTTACATTCAGACCTTGTGATTTCTCGGGGTTGGGGTGTCTGGGGGAATACAGAGACGTTACAGAATGAAACACTGTCTTTGAGTGTCGTGATGGGGAACTTGACAAGGCTGTGAGCATAAGAATTTTAAATGCCACATCCTCCAAAATCAGCCCTGTGTGTGTGGATGCATAAGTACTGGATACATACAAGCGGTATTTAATTTCATATGAAATTGTTAAATATATCACCCAGAAGTGGTGTAGGTCAGAAATTTCTATGTCTCATGTTGGATCATGGTCTTCAGCAGCAGTCCCACCTATGCAGATAAATGCTTTTCTCTTTCTGCTTCAGAGCAGCCCTCAGTGAGTCTGAATTAAAACAAACTTAGAGCATTCAAGCATGTTCTTCTTACCTTTCAGGACAGAAAAGACAATTTGAGAGGTAGAAAGAAAGGGCTATGATGTAATTTATTTGTTTTCCTTCCATCATCACAATAACTGAATGAAATACATTGACTAAGTGTATACCCTTAACACAGCCTTAAACTGAACAATACAGTGAAAGCAGCAGTAAAAATGCCTATTTTTTGTGAACCATCATTTTGAAAAGTTTCATTGGTGAAGACTTAACCTACAGTAAATGCAGGGATATGGTTCTAAAATGAAGTACATTGGGATGGGACTCCTGCAATACCAGGATAAAGATTATCCTGGTTAATCTACACATTAGCCTGCCAGAGTGAAGCGTGGATGGCAGAGCCCTGGCTAGCAGTTTACCAGCCTTCAGAGGGGTAGGGCCGATGGGAATCCCCTGGATGACTGATGAACCAGAATAAACCAGATCCATGATGATAATAGCACCCATCAATCTAAATTCCTGCACAGCTTTTTAAAAGAAGTGCCCACAAATATGAATGTCTGTGTTTGGCTTCACTTGACATCTCTGCTCCATATCCTGTTCTCCCATCTACAGAACTGGGCTGTGCACAAAGAAAGTCACCACGGGTCAGGTCAGGCAGTGACATTAGACTCTTTCCTCCAGGCTGCAGAGTGGCTCTGAGGCCACTGTTGAAATCTCACGAATGAAGTAGCCTAGTGGCCATTCCATCCTGCTTCCCAGTCTACAAGGGGATACATGTAGTTTGCAGATCTACCCAGCCTGCCTTGGTCCCCAACTCATTCTGCATGCTGAAATACAGAGTGCTGGAAGAGTGTGCTTTGTAAAGCCCTGGAGAGAGAAACCTTGTGTGGATTTTTTTCTCTGTAGAACCTCACTGAGTTCACCATGGTCAGGAACCTGATTTTACCCCTAGATTTGCTCCCTGGCTGTTTTCTCATATGAGCTGGGCCTTGTCTTTATTTGCAAGACTCAGTAATCTGTGTTCTGAAAATTGTTTGTTTCCTGGGACGACGTCAGTGCCATTCTTCAGGTTCCCAGAAATCTCTGTTTGTCGTTCTCCAAGACCTTGTAGTGTCATCTCATCTCTTGTGGGCATGAATCCTAAATACTTTCAGGTGTGCATGATGTAGACTCTCTCTGCTTTGTGTGACCCTAGACTTTGGCTTCAAGAACGTCAGTGTAGGAAATGAACTGGCTGCAAAAACAAAGGTACCGCCCCCAGGTTTGGCTTTGTTCTTCAATTTCTCAGTGTCTAGCTCCTGTGGTTGAAAAGATCCCCATTAGTTCTTAAATCATATGTGGTCATCTTATTTACACTATAGCCAGCCAAAGAAAAACAGTACACAGTGGAACTAAGAGAGCTGTGATCTGCTCTGCACAGTGCTAGCTTTCAGATTGCAAAATTAGGTTTTGAAGAGATACACATTGATCTAAATTTTGTCTAAACCAGGAACGGTCAACTTCAATCAGTGAAGCCACACTATAAAGTGTTGCCTGATAAAGTAGTACAGTCTTTTACAAACAGTTCTGAAATATCCTAAATTGCAGGGGTAACCACATTATGTTACCATGTCAGAATCTGGGCTTTTCGAACAGAAATTATTGGATCTTAATACAATCTGCAGCCACCCTGCTCCCAAGTATTTGGGAGCCATGTATGTGAAGGTTGCAAGGAGAGCACTTAGCCTTATGTGAGCATTTCAGCTAATCAGTGGCCAAATTTAGACTGGCATGTGATCTCACCATTTGGCAGTCAATTTTTTCAACTGTTCGAAACTGTTTGTTTGCTGATCTAGGCTTCAGTGGTGACCATTGAGGAAGTTCTACAGCATTGCAAAGGTACCTGCCTGTCTGTTAGCTTGTATTCCCTCCCCTTTCCTCCCATATGTCTATTCTGCAACCACAAACCTAAAACCACAATTGCATAGTTATTACATGGCATCCCCGTGAGGCAGAGTTAAGGTTGTTTGGGAGTCTTCATTGTGCATTTCCATGTTTTGGATTTCTTTGAAGTCTAACCTGGATTCTGAGTTTCCTGGCTTCGTAACGCCTGGATTTGGGATAGTTCCCAAGCTTCCCTGTAATGTTTTTACTCTTAAGTTGCTGATATGTACTCTCAAATTTAAATCCATCTTAACGTAGTTTTTTGTCTGGGAGTGTCCTTGGTTTTAAAAAAAATATTAAAAGTCACGCTTGAACACGACATGAGAAACCCAAAGGGAGTGCTGCCGTGTGATAGCTCTAACGATCTGAAGATATGTAGAGCCAGCCTTAAATAACTTTTGGTAAGGGCAGATCACGAATACATGAGCACAGCACAAAGCAGCCGAAGTGTCCTGCTGACTCTGGCCCATGCAACTGACTTACTGGTTCGGGGCAGTGGTTCCCAGCCTTTGTGAGTGAAAGCCCCACTGATTAACACTAGGGGAAACATGAGCCACCCCACCCCACCCCTCCGCCCCGCCCCCTCCCCCGCCGTAAACACACCTAACCCCTATAAACACATGCAAGGATCATACTAAGAACAACGCTAAATTACATAAATAATAATAATAAATTACTCTTACCTGGGTCAGAAGGGAAGCCTTCCTGGCGCAGCCGCCACCGCACTCCCAGTGTGGCCCTGCCTCTTTCCATCCCTCGTGGACTGAGGGTAATGGAGGCAGGCCCTAGCTCCAGGCCGCCATCGGCTGGGGCTGCTCCTCTCTGGTGGGTGCCTGGCCAGTGCAGGGCTGGGGGGGCTGCTCCTCTGCTCCGGCTGGCACAGAGCTCAAAGCTGCTGTGCCCAGCATGGAGCTCGGGACTAAATGGCGTCAATATTACTGAAGCCTCATGGACACCCTGTAATCTCTGGTGCCCCCCAAGGAGGTCCCATCCCCCCAGGTTGGGAACCGTTGGTTTAAGGGGCTGGGCGACAGAGCCTAGCATTGTGTGAAACGAGAGGTTGGGGAGTGCAATTTCAAAGTCCTTATGTCTCTGTATTTAAGGGCCTCCCATGAGCTGCTGCCTCAGTTTCCTGGCAGCGCTACCTCAGCGCACAGTGAGCTGAGTCAGCAGTGCCACGGACCCTTTTCACGCACTGATGCCCAGGCTGGCAGGAGGCCACCGACTCTCTCAGAGCAGTGGCAGTTGAGTCACGTAATCTACCAAATGAGAACTCCTGGCACGTGTGTCCCGTGTCCTCCGTGCCTCGGATTCCTTACACCAGTGGAGTGTTGCATGCAGATTAGTTGTCAGAAACAAGTGGTGATTGATCATATCACCACTTCTCATATCACGGGGCTCATTTCAGGTACCTGAGCAGTTGACCTGACTCTTCGTAGCCTATGCGATCACAACTAGACAGAATAGTCATTAATAATTAAGGTTCATTACAAGGTCTTCAAATAGAACGTATGCACAGCGTTTCAATGAAATATCACTAGATGGAAAACTTAGTCACTGTCTACTGTTAAGATAATTTGGGACAAAGAACAGGCTGACAGAAATGCTGAACTTATGGACCCATCTTAAAATTAATTGTAACTTGTATACTCATTCCACACTCACAAGGTTTGGGAAGGACATGCTACGTTTTTCATACGTACCAAAAAGGTTACTTTTCAGTGCAAAACTCAGCTCAACTTTATTCACAATGCCATGGCTGATGCCTGTATAACAACAACTTTTCTGGTTTTATGATCTCTGACTGAATTCAGAATGGCTATTTCTGAATCCCGCTACCCCAAATATGCCAGAGGTCTCTGAACTATTGTGCAATGCAGAGACTTGGCTCTGTGGTTCTGTGCTGTTGCTGAGGTCACGTGATATGTTTCCTGCTCTGCCCTGAGCGTCTATCACAAGCCATTAGCACTTACGATGCGGTAGTGCTCCTCCCAGGCCCTGGTGTAGAGTTTAGAATATTTTGCGTCTTGCTGAAGTTAATTAAAAGGACAAAATCAGCTAAGAAAACCATTTTATTTGCCAATTGCTAATTCTGACTTCAAAGAGACACTGAAGCTAAAACACTGCAAGTTTCTGTAGCAGAAAGAGGTGTAAAATAGCAAATGCAATTAATGCAAATGGCAGTTGCACATTCTGTTACAGCTCCCTTCATAAATGGAGATAATTCTTCCTTGAATATGTACTGTTGTGTTATCACATGGTTTCACGATACAGGTGGTTTTGGACTTCCAGTACAAATAGGTGTTGCTGATACACGTTGCTTTAGTAGTTTACAGTTTCTGATTGCTGCTGAATGTTCTGGATTTGGAAGAACGAGGTTGGTGTGGTCCCTTTATTAGCATCTTGGATTCTAGTAGAGTAGGCATGTGGTTAGGAGCTTTAGACAATGTGTGATTTTTCTGCCTTGTGGAGTAAATGAAGATGACTGTGGCATTATCAAGTTCCAACCACACCTTATTTAAGCACAATAGGGAAGCCAAGTTCATTCACAGAGTAACCCCACTGAAATCATTGGACAGCTATCGCTCACAGAGTGGTCATGCATAATTATTTACAAACTGTAATAAAAGAGCACCCATCCAATGCTCTGTGTGCTCTTGGGCACTCTTAAAAATACACTAAACAAATAAACTAATCCATCAATTCACTCAGAGCAATCAAATAACTCAGTGACAACATAGATATAATGGAAATTAATTTACCCTCCCATATAATCCACAGAGTTCCCCACTATTCAGCCCTGTACACAGGTGGTGGCCCAGGATGATGAGGTGGGCCTTCAAGTGTGCCCCGAATGCTGACACACTTGGACTGTTATGAACTTGGGGAGAAGCGAATTCCAAAAGCCCAATGAGAATGTCTTGCAAGCTCCCCATCTCTCTTATGTCAGTGGGGCATCAGATCAGGAATGTCCATTAACTGCAACTGTGGCCGTATGTTGCAGCTATTGTATGTGTCAGGTGATCACAGTCTTCAGTTTAATCTTAGTATTGGGGCCCAACTAAATATTATACTAGTGCATATACCTGGAAAATTCAACCCTCATGTTCCTCTGCCACTCGCCAAAAAACATCTCCAGGGATTTTGGACATGAACAGTTTAGAGAACCAGATACAGGGAAGCTAGAAAACAGAAATGCACCCTATTGAAGCAGGATGCTCAAGCATACATGGCCTTGGGCTCACATTCAGATCTAAAGCCTATAAAACTGGAGCTATCTGTAGACCTGTTTGAGAATTCCAGCCCTTTCGTTCTCACAGAACGTGGTATTCAGAATAACATGGTCCCATCGGCAATGTGTTCCCTTCCAGTGAGCTTAAACAACACTCCTCGTATTCCAGCACCCACTTTGCTTTTGCTCAGTCAAGCAGTTCAGCCTGGACAATGCTGAGTTCTTTCCAGTGGCCACGGACATCCTGGATCAGGCTACATAGCCTGGCTTACTCATAGCCACAGGTTGCTGATTGTTTGGCATGGCCTGGCAGTAAGGTGAATGCAGGACAAAGCTGAAATGAACGAGTTTTGCAGCTCGATCGTTGCACCGGTGTCAGTCAAGAGCAAATGGTTTGACACAGATCCAAGAGAGACTGACATTGGTTTAAGGTCAGGCCTTTTGTTTCCTTTTAAGCTCTGTTTGTTTCAGAGGGTTATTTTTACTACTATTTCCTCTGCCCTTTGGGGATTTTATAGGTGTTGTGGCCTTTGTGGTTGGAACGTCCTCACATCCCAGTGGATTATTACATACTGCAGCTAGTGTGCTCACAACAAGGCTACATACAGCGCGTGGAGATTTGGGGGGCTTTCTGTAGGCAGAGCCCCAGGATTCCTTGCTCTTAGGGCTCCTGTGTGTGAAGCAGCATCTCAGGCCCATGTCTCCAAGCATGGGCTGGAAATCACGACTTCTGAATATTTCTAAAGAGGCAATTCAGTTGGGACCAAGTCTGATAGTGAATTCATTGACCTAAATGATTGTTGTGATTTGGAATGTATTGACAAGATCAGCATTAGAGAAACTCAGTTTTTAGCCCTGACCGCTGGATTTTTGAACTATATATAATTCTACAATATAATTCTAATTCTATCTCGAAGGATGCCAGAGTGCTTTGCAAACTAAATACGTACAATGCCACTGAAAAGCAAATGACTGGGATTGGAGGATGACTATGCAAGACATTGAGGAAATTTGAGCCAAGGATGCAGGGTCAAACCCCACTGTATAATTCAAAATGAACCATGAGATCTTTATGATCATATATCTAGAACCCAAAGGATTTTCTCCATTTGATTATCCTTTAACAATTCCAAGGTAGGTCACATTTTGAACTGTGATGACGTAGTTTCAATTATTAATATTCTGCAGAATTTTTCAGATCCATGGAGCAAAATGCTATAGTTTTCTGCAGATTCTGTTCAGATTCTGAACAAGGAGCAATCCAACAGATCATGGCCGAATGCACATTTCATAAAAGGGTGAAGTTTCCATCCTCATGATGATGGTATTGGAGCTGCTGTGTAATAATTTATGGATTCTGTATGTTGTGCCAGTTACTGGGACATTTCTGGTATTAATATGTATGTTTAATGTATTAATATGTTAGTTGTAAGGAAAACAAGCAGGGAGGATAGGAAAATGGCTCAACATAAGCCACCACCCTTATCCCCCTCCCCCCCAGGAAACACCTGAGGGTTGTTAAGAGAAAATGGCCAAACTAATATCTTTAAAGAGTCTAATTCCCAGTTCCAGCCAACTTACAGAACTGGGTTTGACGAGCAGGCAAAAGGCCAGGAGCCAGCAGATAAGTAGGACGACAGCAGTTTAAAAGGACTCTCCCTCAAGAGGGAGAGAGCTGTTCAGGTAGTTGTTTGGAGGAACCAAACTAAGCGGCAGGACTTGCTACCCTGTCTGAAGAAGTGAGGCCTGTCTCTGTACGCTTCACAGGATGGTAGGGCTTTAGGCAAAATAGACGTGGTTGTAGAATGTTGTTTTAAAATCCTTTCTTTGCTTTGTTCCCATGGTTAAAACGGACCATACCTTTGGATGTAAGAATGCTGTCTGGTTGCTGTACACATCACTGGTCACAGATTCCTTTAGGGAAGAACCTACGTTGCTGAACCATATCGGGCCAGCTGGGAAAGCATGGTTGCTACTGAGGGCCCAGTCTAAGAGTAGGACAAGCACACGATTCCACCCCAGGATCCACAAGGCCTGACACCTGATGGGATGCACACTCAGAGAAGACCAGATGGGGGATAGAGCTAGCCCTACGACCATGACTCACATCACAGCTGGCAAAATGCCTCTGAATCAGCAGTGCTATCAACTTAGATTTCGTTCCTGTCAGTCGCTCACGTCATAGCAAAATGCAGCTAGCTCTGGACGGTGACGTTTTTCACCACAGTATGATACTTGTATCCACTGGTTATTCGACTACAAAAAAAATATAGCTTGCTGTAATTTTTACTCTCAACATGTTGTCTGACAAATGTCAGTTCAGAAGAAAAATCATTTTAATTATTTTTTAAGAAAAAAAGGTTTCAGATTTAACATTGAGCAGATGCTATGTCCAAAAATTAGCATAATGGTTCCTTCTGCCAATTACTTAGCAGGACATTAGCATCTTTTCTGTAAATGCTGGAATAGTAATGATACTTTGCAGGGACTTTTTTTTTTTTTTTTTCCATCGGAGAGTTTTCTGAACGCTGTCAGAATAGTAAATAAGTATCAGAAGATCGGTAACGTCATCCCCATTTTACAGCTGAAGAGACTGAGGTACAGAGTGAAGACACAAAGTCATCCAGGAAGCCAACAACCGAACTGAGAATAAAACCCAGGAGTGCTAGGGTGACATTTTCAAAAGCAGCTCATGGACTTAAATCAAGGGGAGTTAGGTGTCTAAACACCTTTGAAAACCTGGCCTGTAGCCTCCTAGAGACACATTTATAAAGGTATTAAGGCAGCTAAAGACATAAATAGACACTTAGTGGGATTTTCAAAAGTACCTGGATGCCTAACTCCCATTGATTTCATTGATTGTTTGAAAAATCCCACTAGGTGCCTCTCTGAATCTCTAGGCACCTAAATTCCATTACAACCCTGGGCCCTAAATTGCTCACACGCCTTGAAAATGTTGCCCCTGATTCTTAAACCCCTCCTCCAACCATCAAAGCCCCAACTTTCCAAAGCTAGAAACACAACCCAGAAGTCCTGATTCTCAGTCCCCTGTTCTAATACAGAAACTACAATGTAATAACTTGACAAAGGCTCCCTAAATACTCACGAGGCAGGTAGAAATTAATAGACCTCTTTTGCAGATGGGAAGACTGGAGTACAGAGTGGTGAAGTGATGTGTCCAAAGTTGCATAGTGAGTCATTGGAAGAGCCAGGAAAAAAACCCAGGGGTACTGATTCCCAGTTTCTGGCCCTTATTCTAGACCGAAGTTCCCAAATCTTTTCACAGCATAAGCCAAACCTTGATGCAGGGGTTTGTCATAGACACCTCCTGTCCCATTTACAATATATAGCATGCCTGGGCAACTACAGCAATTGCTTATGTGGAAAAGTAGCATCAGAAAAGTACTTAATGCACTTCTAGCTTCTGTTAATGTAATTTAGCAGCTGGAAACAAGGAGGAGAGTTAAAGGCATGTGGCCAGCCAGAATTGTGCAGACCACCGGTGTAGCTTTGTGGACCACTCTTTTGGAAACTTCTGTACTAGATCAAACTTATGAGAACTACGGAAGGGTAAGAACAAGAGAAGTACAGGGCAATTTCCTGCGTTCTGTAAGCCGCTTCAAAGAGGCCTTCAAGACAGTGGGTAAGTTGCAAACATCCTGGGCCAGGGTAAGGAAAGCAGGAATAAGAAGGGGTCTGAGGAGGGTCTGGCAACTTCGATTAACCAATCAAAATTTTTAGGGGAGGAAAAAAAGATGCCGGGGCTCAAGCAATTTTTTTTTTTACTTTCATAACTGATGCGGAAAGACAAGAGGTGCCAGGGATGTGAACTGCCAAGCCTAGAGATGCCAAGCTCAGCCCTGGCAGAAATTAAGCACTGTTAGACAGTCTTGCTCTTGGAAGGGCAGTCCCCTGCTGTCAGTATGTTAACAAAGGTTCCCACAAAACTGTTCACATTTAACCTGTGTTAAACCCCATCCACCCTTGAGTTTGCAGACAGGAGGAGACTCACTGGAAACTTTCCATTTATTTTCCCATTTAAACAAAAACACTTTTTCTCATCCAAGGAAAGAGGCAAAACTGCTGGGCAAACATATTTGTATTAATTGCACTTCATTGAAAATATTTGTACTCTTCATCTGAAAAACATACTGACTTTATGGGCAGTGTAACACAGAGTTCAACTTACTACAGCTTGGAGTGAGGCAGGGTGACCAGACAGCAAGTCTGAAAAATCAAGACAGAGGACAGAGGTGGTGATGGTGGTAAAAGGCACCTATTTTTAAAAAAAGCCCCAAATATCGAGACTGTCCCTATAAAATCGGGACATCTGGTCACCCTGGAGTGAGATGTGTGTTTTGTGATCTAGTAAAAAAGGGTTGACTCTATGGTATCTTCTCCTGGAAAATGTTTAGAAAAGAGCTGATGCTCGATATAATATGGTGCATTCCAAAGGCAAACAATTCACTCTTCAACGCCTCTTTTATGAGCCCTGTGGTTAAGTGCTCTCAGATAGAGATGGTTGATCGGTATCATCCAGAGAGGGCATTACTCCCATCACAGAAAAAGACATTATCTCCACCCCTCCCATCAAATTGGGAAGTGGAAGTTTAACAGGTGGCTCCTGAGAGACCCTTTCAGCATCCCCTAGGTGAGAGGAAGGAAAAGTGAATCACATGTGCCTCAGACAGAGATTGTCTGTCCATCTATTTACTTATCTCATCTAATCAAGTCATTTCTACCACATTCATCACCGTGGTATCTGAGATCCTTACCGAACTAGAGGGATAAAACTGATATTTCCTCACACTGCCTTAGAGTCAGCGATAGATCAAACTGATGGTTAAATCTGCTTGTATTATGTGTCTGCGTGTTTCTCCAAGTATTCGGGTGAGCTGCACCACCTTGGTTCTGTGAATATGCAAATACTAAAAGAGAGTTAGAATTAGAAAAAGAACTGCTCCCAGTATCTGCCCTCTGTGTCTTTGAATCATGTCTGACACCTCCAGTGACACAAATATGTTCTTACTCCTTTTGGCTCTGCGAGGCTGATTCCGCTATCAGGAAGCAGCATGGACTCTGTTCTGTCTCGCACACCACAACACTCCGCTCAGTTCCAGATGCAGCCTCATTTAGTTGGTTGGGTTTTTTTTAAACTGGTGAGAAGCAGGATGTTCAGCTGCTAGGTGGGATTTCCAGCTCTGGCGGTTGGGGAAAGTTAATCTTTAGATGGAGTTATTTCGATCTGGAACAGTCAGTATAAGGGGAAAAATTCACTGAGGCCCATTATTCACCAAATCACATTTTGCACTATAACTGTCCTCCTGCTTTGGCTGTTTTAGGATCTTTCTAGTTTGTGTGGCATGGCCCTAGGGAAGGCTTTGGCACTTACCCATCTTTGAAGAGACACAGGTCAAATGCATACCTAATGTATCGATAAATGGGTGGGACTTGCTTGAAGTCAGTGAAGCTGCACATCCTTACATCAAGTGTGAATTTAGCTGACAGAGAGGGTGTGCGTGCATGTCTGCGTAAAACTAAATACATGAACCATCTCTGTCTCTCAGGCTAGCCCTCTTTTTTGCCATGAATGAGAAGAGCTGATTTGGAGCCCGAGGAATTTATCAGTGCACACACAAAAATGGATTTATTTCTGCTGTACGCTTAGCTGCTGTTCTGTCATTGCTGATACTAAGCATTTTGGGGACAAAATGAAGTTGTGCTGTGTCAGACTAGGGACAGGCCACTGTTGGGTTTTGGTAGCAGGTTGCCAATTATTAATTTTCCTGAAGAGCAGTTTTCTGTTTACCAAAGAGAAATACAGCTCTATTGATGTTCACGCAGAAAAGTATATTTTACTAGGTCACTTGTTTGCCTGTCAGAGTTATTTCCATCATAGTAATGTCACACAGCTTTAACACTGCCCTGACGTTGTAAAGCCTATGGGGGGCATGCAGGTGTGGCAATGATTTTTAAAATAGTGGGTATTTGTTTTAGGCCTAGTTTACACTACAAAAAAGCCTGCCAGTGCAGTTATAAAGGTATAGCTATATCAGATAACCTTCCTCATGTGGCTATAGTTTATACTGGAAAAAGATTGTTTTTGCTAGTACAATATATACTGGTTCCTGAACAAAATAAACTCTACTGGCAAAAGCACTTTTCCCCCTGGCATAACTGTCTACACAATAGAGAAATATTGTAAAAGAAAAAACAAACAAAAAAACAACCCTCCATTACTATAGTGGCAAAAGTTTTAAGTGTAGACCTGGCCGTAGATACACAGCTATTCTTGTGTCCTGACTTCCCAGAGCTGCGTGAATTCAAAGCTCAACATTATGTTGCTCTGTCCTCTGAGATCATCTCAGGACTTGAATCCACATAATATATCCATCATCTTGGAAACCTGATAGGATGTGGGAGCCAATAAAAACACCCATTGGAATCCATTGCCATCACCACATGGAACAGGAACGAGCCCGTGCAGATTTCCCTTGGTTAATCATTTTGTCTCATTGCAGCCATGTCCTTTATTTAAAATGGAATGTTTTGCCTGCACCTTTAATGATAAAAGGATTAGGTTTTCAGTTCAGCTATGGGCACTAGCAGCAATGACTAAAACCCTCCGGTATCCCCCTATAATCCCAAATCCCCCCGAACATTATTGACAAGTTACCCTCTTAATACCTATAAGCTATTATACGGAGGCCCTCTTAATGTGTGCATATTGTACATCCATCCGACATGGCTGTTACTAATCTGTAACAGAGTGACAGACTCTAAAATCCTGTATAGGAATGCAAGGCTCTTCTGTTGAATTGCTGTAGGCACTGGGTGCTAAAAAATGGTGTTCGGGGTATTTTCTGCTGAGTCATGCTGGCATGTAGGTCCAGTTAGCTCCATCCAGAATATAAAGGGTCTGAGTGCCTCTTTGGGGCATAGAGAACTAGGGTACTAGGACAGAGGAGGTCCCAGAAGGAAACCCTAGGTACACCTAGTCTTGGAGAGGATGCTTAGGTGTTGCAGTGGGGTTACCGGTAAGCCCAAACCCCAGGAATAGGGATGAGTTTTGACACTGTCCCAGGCTGTGCACGCTCTGCTGTGGATATGTGCCACTGCCCATTCCCACCATTTAGTTTGTAAGGTCAGGCACACAGGTATCCCACAGCTTTCCGTATGTGAGCTGCGTTCAGTGTCTTGAGATTCATGCAGCAGTTCTGTGGAAAAGCTGGTTTGGTGTCCTCATCGTCTCAAGGCTCGAGAAAGCTTCCACGTGTGACGTCTGAGTGAAAATAAAATTGGAAGCCTGGCTCCATTCTCTCAGCTGTGGCTAATGTGTGAGCAGGGCATGCTAGAGAGAGTCTCACCCTTGTAACCAAAGAGACAGTTGCATCACTTTCATAAGGCACAGGGTGCTCTCATTGAATGCCCAGGCCCAACCAACATAGGCTGCAATGAATGTAGCATCAGGAGCTAGCAGCATAACCAAGTGTTAACTGTTTCAGACTTTCTGGTGCTGTTCCTAGCAGCGCTCTCCCCTCCCTGGTTCATTTCTGCACACAGTGGAGGCCAGGAGGGAAGCACATAAGAGATCGACACTAGAGTCCCCTTATGATCTTACCATACAAGAAACTTAACTGTGTGTATTGTGTGCTGTGCAGGGGAGGTGTAAAGTGGCTGTCAGATGCAGAGAGCTTCTGCATTCTTCCAGCAAGGAATATGCTGTGCTGCTGTGAGCCCAGGATTGTGCGCGTCCTGTGAGGTGGCCAGAAGCCTGATGTAAATGAGGCCTGTAGCCCTTTCCTCCCTCTTTCCAAGGAGGGAGCGTGCCCTGCTATGCTGTAGTGTTAACACTGCCTTAGAAGAGATTGTCCCCCTAGCACCCTGGGGAGTAGATGGCCTAACCTACACGGTAGGAAGAAAGGGGCAGTATTTTCAGATCTTCCAGCCTTTGCCTCTAAGGCCAAGTTGCCACTAGGAAAAAAGTGCCTTAAAATGGGTCAACAAACAAACGACCAAATCCCAGCATAAGTCCCGGCAAGCTGCAGTTTTAACCTGTTGGCTGCTCAAGCTGGGTCAAGCCTCTGAACCTCTCCAGACTTCTTGCCTTGTCCCGCCCCCGCTGTTTGCACTCCTGGGTTAACACGTGTTAACATGCCCCCGTTTGCACTCCTGGGTTAACACGTATTATTTGTTCTTGGCTCGGATCCCCCCAGGGCATGGGGGGAAGCCCCTGGCAGCACCCCGTGCCCCACACCTTGCCCCGGACTGGAGCCGCAGGCCAGGGTGGGTCGGGCGAGTCCCTGCTCCCCGCCTCCGCCAGCAGGCGCCAGGCTCCCTGTGGGCCCGGGAGTCGCAGCCCTGGGAGCAGGGCTGGCAGGGGACGGCCGGGTATGCTTGCCCCCGAGCCCCGCGCTGCTCAGCAGGCGTGCCCCGTGCAGCCAGAGCCAGCCCGGGGCAGGGGCCCGGGGCCGTGCGGGGAAGGAACCGTAGCGAGAGCGGGGGGGGAGCTGGACGTGGGGATGGTCCAGTCCGCCCTGCGCCGGCGGGGGGACAGCAGGCGCAGGCACGGAGCCACAGGGCCAGTCCTATCAGCTGGCAGCCAGGATGCCAAAGCGGGTCGGGTGTGTTGGCTTCAGGCTTCTCTACCCATCCCTCAGCAGGGTCCCTGAGCTGAGGGGCCCCTGAGAGAGGCTCTTCTGCAGACGGCACTGGCCCCATAGTCCATTCGTTTCTACTTGGGATTGGGCAAGCGATTCTTGCTGGGACAGACAGCCCTGAATTTGTCCTGTTCTGGGTGGATTGTTTTATTGCACCCCTCCCCCTGGCATCTGAGCACCCTACAGCCCACGGGCAGGGCAGGCTCGTTAGGAGAGACTTTGACAGCGATGCAGTCCGACCTTTACCCACTGCCGCAAATTGGCTCAGAGAACAGTCGTGGGGACGGTTTCACTTAGCCACTTTCAATTGGCACCGGCTTCTGCCAAGAAGTGAGCTCTTGTGAAGGAGGAGAGGGGCGTGTGTGTGAGAGACAGAGAGAGATTTTTTTCTCTCAATGTCTATGGTCAAGATTTGATGGATTTTTGCAAATTTTTTAAAGGAAGAAATGTTTGCTGCAGATATGAGGAGTTTGGCCCAGGAGATGAGTGTCTCGGTAATGAGCTGTTAACAAGTTGTGCAATGCATGAGAGAGGCAGCCAAGGGCTGAAGGATTCCCTTGTCTGTATCGAAAGCCACAGCAGCTGCTTGACAACAGGAAACAATGTGTAGTGAATGGAAAAAGTGGGTGGTGCTGACTGAACAACTTCCCTTTACATCACTGCCCAAATAAGGAGCTTTAAAGTAACCTTTTCTATTACAGCCCATCAGAACATCCCCCTGGAGCCTCAGGGTTCCTGTCTCTTACAAGGCACAGTCATGAGAGAAAGAAGGCTGGCGTGCTGGGGGCATGAGAGCAGCGTCTGTGCAGGTAATGAAATCCTGATTGCTTCATACTAGGCAATGAATAGTCAGGGAAGGTTTCTTTCCCTTTTATCAGCTGTGGTCGGGTCAGAGAGGGGCGGGTGGGGGAAGCACAACAGATTGGGCAGACATGAATTAAGGGCAGTTGTAACACTCAGGCGCGTCTCCCTGATGAGGTCACTGTAAATGAGTAACCAGGAGTTACTGGATGCTGGACTACTGTATACTGTAAACATGAAGGGCTTGTTTCTCTTGATTCTTCGCCAGGCAGCCCAAGCGCCAAAGCTGGCAAATAAACAAACTGCAGTTTGAATGTTAATTGAAGTGCATCTATAACTGATGTTCTCAAGGAGTGCTGACTGGGACAGGCACTGTGGCACCGGGTAGCACTGACAGCTTGGGCGCGATCAATCTGGAATGGCTTCTGTTTGGAGGGGAGAGTTGGTTAGTAGAAGGACTCAAGTGGGAAATAATGGGGATGCTGTTATGCAACGTCTAATTACAGGATGCCACTACTTCAGCAAGGTTCTGCAGTGAGGCTTTCTATCAGACCGACTTTCCAAACCCTGAGTCAGAAAACATCTGAAAGAGGAGTGCAGTAAGAGAGAGTGGCAAAGGTTGCTGGAATAGTTCAGTAAGGGCTTTGGAGAGGGCTTACCTGTTGGGCATTTTATCCTTTTAAAAGTTTCTTTGCAGATTAACACCTGCACATCAGCATTAAACGAGGCGGTTTTAAAAATGCATTGTTTGTGTAAATGAGCTCTAATGATTTAAGCTCCCTCATGCTTCTCAATGGAAATGAATAACGCCTGTGAAGCAGCCAGAGGTGTGTTCTGAAATGGGGACATGCACTGAATTGCTGCATGCAAATGTGTGGATATTTATTCCAGATAAGGTGTTAATGGCAGGGACTGGAGATATATATATGTTCATATTCTGTAGCCTTTGAGAAATGGAACTAATTGGGCAGCTGCCTCGGCCGTGTTAAACTGGCAAGTGAAAATGGTTGGGGCAATTGACATGGTGACTCGCAATGTGAGCAACAGAATCCAAACTCTGCTCTACTGCTGACATAGCTTCTGAGCACTTACGGCACGTGTATTTGAACATTACCATTGTCAGTAGGCAAGGACACTTTTAGCTTTTATCATCTGGAAAGCAGGCGTCTGGACTCCCGAACATCTCCTTTATGGCTCTTGTCTCTTTTGTTCTGACTGGTATAGTACATTTCAGGGATCCCCTAGAGCATGTGGCAGAAGAAACCTATTAATGCTCCTTGGCAACTGT
Source organism: Mesoclemmys tuberculata (assembly GCA_007922155.1). Taxonomy (NCBI): domain Eukaryota; kingdom Metazoa; phylum Chordata; order Testudines; family Chelidae; genus Mesoclemmys; species Mesoclemmys tuberculata. The sequence goes on along the minus strand of ML675715.1, from coordinate 3,201,408 downwards.
CATTGTCTGCTGTGTTTACACAACCTCAGTACTGTAGAAACCTTACATTCTGTTTCCCATAGAATAATATACACAGCGTGGTCAGCATCCAATTCTCCGATAGGAGTAAAACTGAAGCAGGTCTTTATCCCTGTCAGTATGCTGGGGTTCTGTTTATTCTGTTCTTCCTTTCCTTTCCGCTTGCTGAGTATTTTCCATCTTTATCCTATTAATCTGGGACTGTTGGAATGATGGATTTCTCACTTGGGCTCCCTCTCTTTGGCTCCATTCTTCTGCTAAGACTCCCTTGTAAGAGGACAGTTGTAACCAGCATTCCCACTGCTGCCCAAATTGAATTCACCGGCTGGTCTTTTCCCAAGCCTGCTCTTGGCAGCCAACCAGGGGCCCGGTCAATATAATCATTGCAGTAATCAGGAGATTTTTATCCAGCCTTGCTTTAATTACAGCCCTGTGCAAGATTAGCCTTTTAACGTGAGTTGAAGAAAGCCTGGTATATCAGGAAGGGCGCGTGTTAAAGGGACTAAGGGTTATTTTTTACCGTTGGTGAAAGTAAACGTGCAGTAAATCTTCACTGCCCACCGCATCACAGCATTTCAGATGGCAACCAAGACAAAAAGCCTCCCATTAACTCCAGGCCAGGCACGGTTACTTTCCCAGGTGCTTGAATTTAGCCATGTCCTCAACATGCTGGTCCATTTCTGTATGCAGAATGCTTTCCGTAGTCACCAGGTGACTTGTCTTGTCATTTGTCTTGTGCAACAGGGCAAGGGAAGGTTATTTGCTGTGCATGGCTGAGATTGTTCCCAGTGAGGCAGAGCCAATCGAGCAGAGGAGTCTTGAGTATGTAGAGCCAACGACGTCTGATGGAAAAATTCTGAGAAGCATTTTTCCCTAGCAGGCTCGGTAGTAACCAATCGAAGGTTGCCTACATGTTTCCTTTCTAATCCCCTGCTTTCAGTTGCACAAAACTTTCTGAATTTGGGGCACTGTTCTTTTGGAGAGTTTGAGAAGAAATCATTCAGCAGCTCGTGACTGGGGGTGACTGGAAGGAAAACATTAGCAAGACTCATAGCCCAAAAACGTATATACCCTGCACAGAGAGGGCTTCTTTGTCTGTGGCCTTGCAGCTTGTGTAATCACTGACACCTTGGTAAAGTCAAGTGTAAAATGCCACTGCTGGTGTGAAAGAGTGGGGAATCTGATAGCATGTTACATCCACGTTGCGCACATGTAAATAATGACACAAGGCACAAAGTGAAAGAATCGGGCCTGGAGTTTTCAAAGGCACAAGTGCACTAGTTGATGTGGCAAACTCTATTATTTCAGCACATACGAACTCATGGCAAACTTTATTCATAGGATGTATAAAGTTTTCCATGCAAACGAGATTTCAGTTTCAGCGAAACTCCTTTCCTCCACTCCTCCTATGGACTTTAGCAGGTCTGGAAAAGATCCTCTGGATCCAGGTTTTTGCAAGATTGTTGCACCAGGAAGCATTGCAGTGCAGATTTTTTTGGTGCACAGGAGTGACTAGATTTGGTCTTTATGCAGGTATTGGAATTTTGGAAATTGGAGCTGAAAATTGGCTGGATCCATATGTTGGATTTGGGTCTTTGCAATACTGTTGCTTCAAGGTCCTGGGTGTGTTTGGTGTGCTTAGGAACAGCTGTTATCCACTAAGTGGACCAGGTTGTAAAGGAAGACTGATGCACTTTGTCACTGGGTTACACAGCTATTTATGAGACAGCAGGTATCCGGATTCCCAAGATCTGTTCCTGGCCCTGGGAGCAGAATGGGGTCGGGTGCATAATTTGATAGATTCATTCTAAAAGGCAATGTGGTAAAAGAGTTGGGTTTGTCATAGAGGAAGCATAGGTTCTGTTTCAGCGCAGCCTAAGGTGACTTCATCTGTAAAGTGCATGAGGTGGGGAGAAAGGGCTTAGTTACAGATATGGGTTGTGAAATGTACAGAGCTATTCAGAGAATGAATTGAACTAGGACTCATCCTCTCCTGCCTCGTAGCTCCTTCCCCTAGGTATTGTGCAGCAAAATGTGTGTCTGTCTGTCTGTCTCTCTCTCTCAAAACTTTTCTTTCCAGATATATGGACAGGCCTGACAGAACTGTCAGATGTGTGGGTGTCACGCGTGTTATATGTATGACACTCGGTGGGTCTGCCTTAGCGCCTGCTTTCGTATTTTGCTATTCATAGGCACATCTCCATTCTTTATGAATTTCTGTGTTTCTTTAGCTAATCCCCATGATCCCCCCCACATGAAATTCCACCCTGCCAGTGACATCCCATCCGGGAGCTGGGGAAACGATTCAGACGTTACAAACCGTACCCCAGCATCAGCTAGGGAACGAGCAACGTGAGCAGATGAACTCTCAAGAAACAGAGGTCCTTCCATGCCAGTGCCCCTCACTATAAGGAAGCCAAGGGAAACAAATAACTGACCAGAGGCTGGAGCAGCCAAGTTGTTGCTAGGTGGAATGTGTTTCGGAGTTTTCTATGAGGTGTCACTGACTCTAAATAGATGCCCACGGGTTTCATTTGCTTCCTCCTGCCCATTATTTTATTTTCTGGATTTGTTTCCTTTTGAGGAAATCTTGTAATGTTCATTACAAAAAACCCAGCCAAGGCAAAGATGAGAGAAAAATGTGAAGATTCAAGAATAAAAATGAAGAAACGTTTTCATGAAGTGCAGCTGTTGGGTAGAAAGAACGAACCGCTGGTGCCGCCCGAAAGCAAAGCAATCTCCAGTGTCTCTTCTTTTCGGTGAGAAGAGCTTTGCCAAACGAACTCTCGGGAACTGGATGGTGAGCCCACGCCAGCATCAGCCCTGCTGCAGGATACTTATATAGTCAACGTAAGGCCAGAGTCTCTGCTGGTGCAGTTCTACAAAGGTCCATTGAAGTCCCCAGAGCTCTGCCTGTTCACGCCACCTGCAGCTCTGGCCCTTAATCTTTAAAACAGAAAAGAACAATTTTAGGGCTGTTAAGTTTTTTGGTACATCAGAGGGTGAAGAGGTGAATCGTACAGGTGAAGGAGAAGTAATAGCCACTCGACACTGGGCTAAGCACTATACAGACTCTGGATTGAAATCTCCTCCTTAGAAGGGTTGTTCAGAGCAGTTACTCTGTGGGTGAGAGCAAAAGGGTGGGCAAAGTCTTTTGATCAAGTTTGAGCTTGAAACTTGACTTCCTAACCTGAGTAATGATCTGATTTCAGATATTTTTTTGGTGGAGAGGAAATTGGGGTTGCTAGGGGGAGGGGAAGTACTTTGTTTATATTTGAGCTGTAGAACAGTATGTAATGGGGTTTGTACATTTTTTTTTTAAAAAATCAGGTTTTGTTTGTTTGACAATAGATGATGGCTCCTTTTTTTTTTAGAATTAGAGAAACTGAATAAAATAGTGCAATGCAAGGTCAGATTATAACCATAAATGAAAATGGGATTGTATACAGCTACAGAAGAAGGCAGCACTGCATGGAAGTCAAGATGTATGTTAAATTACCTCCCACAAACATGACCGTAGTACTCACGTATTTCTTTTGTTACCTTCTTAGAGTAACAGCAACAAAACCCTATGATAAAACTACCTTTTCCCAGCCAAGCACCAGTAGATCTGGGTCAATACAGGTACTTTAAAGTGTGCAAAATGGTCTTGTGGTTCAAGCACAGGATTAAAAATTGGGAGACTTGGGTTTTGTTTCCAGCTCTTAGATTCCAAGACCAGAAGGGACCATTCTGAAAATCTAGTCTGACCTCCTGTATAATGCAGACTAGAGAATTTCATTCAGGAATTCCTGCATCCAGCCTGTACATTATGGTTGAGCTAGAGGGTATATGTTATAGACTAACAGTGTGAACTGGGGAGAAGTAATTTCATTACTCTATGGCCATGTCTACAAGGGACATTGAGCAGAATAGCTCTTCTAGAACAGTTGCCTGTGTGGACATTCTATTCTGGAATAAAAATTACTCTTCCAGAATAACATATCCACTTCTGGAGCTATTCTGGGATAGTTCATTCCACAGTAGTTCTTCTGGTCAGTTTCCCGGTGTAGACAAGGCCTGGGTCTCGGTTTCCATGCCTGTGAGGTGGGAATAATAACCTTTCACGGGTGTTGCCAGGCTCCATTCACAATTATTTGTAAAGCACTCTGAAATCCCAGGGCAAAGAGTGCTAGATACATGCAAAATAATATTATTTTAAGCATTGTGTGTTGCAGTGAGCAGCTGTAACTATCTGCTGAGAACATAGCATGGAAAAGATCACCAGTTTCATTTGCTTATCAAGGGGCAGGCAGCAGCTGGTACTTCCACACATGCACAGGGCTAAGGAAATGTCATGAGACGCCTTCCCCCAACACTCTCCAGGCAGGCATTGGTCACGGTTGCAGTTCATGAGCTCTCCTGAATTCAGGAAATGCTCCCTTTTAATCCTACTAAGATGCAAACTATCCGAGAGGCTGCAGAATGACCTGTCCCCTTCCCCATAACTGCTAGCTGGGAGGATGCGGAGATATTTTGGCTCTTAGAAGTGCAGTGCCTTCCAGAGCTGCCCACGTGCAGATCTGTGTTTCAGGGCACAGCCTCACCACTAAAATATGACAGTATTCCACAATAATGATCCTGTGCCCAGCAAAGTTACTGCTGTGTTTTGTACCATTCCTGCAATAATACATTTTTATGCATGTTTATTAAAACTAAATCCTGATTGCTCTCCTACACCTGTCTTAAATTGTGCTGTTTACAGTCAGATATAGTGCACCATGAGATCATTTTTGCCAAATCAAGGAATCCAAAGTCAGTGCTGCTTTTTTTTGCCTGAGAAAAGTCTGCAGTATTGGTTTTATTATTTGTTATGCAGGTCTTCTTTCTTTAAAGAAGTTGAGAAAAATTCCCAGATGAGGTGCCGGTTACCATACTGTCTTCATGGAATATGATTTATTTTTTATTCTGCCCATAATATTTTGCCAGCATACATGGTCTGTTGCCTGAATGTTTTGAACTGTTGTTCACCTGTGGGCCTTTACTACAAAGAGAGACAATATTTTGTGATCATATTTGCATTAATCAATACCCAAAGTTATTCAAGGCGAGAGATGATATGCAAAAATATATACACAAGGTTTCTGATATGTCCAAGTAAACAGGGAATGATGGGCAGAAGCAGAGTGAAGGCAAGCAAATATGTGAATATAAACATCAGAAAAGCCCAACTTTTTTGTACTCTGCTTCAGATAACATGGCCCTCAGAGGTCATTTCCAGGTGGTTTTCAGCCCATTTTCCATTGGAAAGCTGCTGGGTGTAGGTGTGTGGATCATGGGAAGCATCAAAAACCACCACATTATTATTCAGTTTGAATTCTGCCACATTGGCTTATGTTTGCGATGTTCACAGCACACACACACTTCTGCTGGAAGGGTGCAACATAGCGTGACTTTATTTCTTAGAATTCAGAACAATCACACACCAAAACCCAAAACCAGGGAGAAAACAGGCTGCTCTCTAGAGCAGTGAGGCACACCTCACCCTACCTTGCTTTAAGCCGACTCTGTCCAGAGCAGCTGTCTGCTGACTGACTCAGATCATATGGCTTCCCCAGCACGCTTTAGCTGCCAAGCTGGACCAGGAAATCCTTCACGTTTGAAATTAACAGCTTGTCATTTTAAACCAGTTTTTAATATATAGCAATGTTGGGTGGTACCTAACTACACAAGTACTCCCTTAGTAAGTTACTAGCCAATGTGAATAAGGATAACAGAATCAGCCTTTTGACTGGTAGGGTGGCCAAATGGATGTCAAGACCCTCCACAGGCAAACAGACAGTGTCTCTGTTTGGAGGGGCTGACAATCTAAAATGTTGAGATAGCACAATGAGTGAGGAAGAGCAAAATAAGGAGAGGGAGTCCTGGGGGTGTACGTGCTATAAATCTGATCAGGAGATGACTAGATAAGGTCTCAGTGAACAAATATATTAATTTAAATAAATAATTGATCAGCGCTGCACTTCCTGGCAGAAATGAGTTGGTGAGAGGATTTGAAGGAGGTGTGGGCGCTGACAGCAGCTGAAGGGGCATTTATTGAACATTCTTTCCTGTTTGGTAAAGAAATGCTGAAAACCAGAAGCCCTGTTTTATGTGCAGTAGCCACAGTCTGCAATGGGCACATCTGGGGCCCCAGTCTGTGTCCCTTTGAATTCAGAGAGCGGGACTGTTTGCATGGGGCGGGTGAGCATGTGGATGTGAGTGGGGGGATGTGCCAAGAACACAGGCACCGTTTCAGCTGTGCGTGTTTTGTCCAGAATTGAAACTGCCGTTCTCTACGTGCACAAAGTCAAATAACTAAGTAAATTAAACTGCTCTTGGTGAATCTGCTGCTACATCTCCTTGCTGCTTCTGCATCAGACTGAAAATGCCCCTTACAGTGCAGAAAATAAGACGTGATTCCCTCCCCTCTTACCAGGGGCTTGGGAAACTGCTTTTAGTTCATTGTCAGCGATGGTCTGTTAACCAATGTCCATTTATAAAGTGTGTACGTGGTGTTTATAGTGTACATAAGCACACACACTCGCTGATATATAAATAGTGGGGTTCTAATTCAGTTTACCTCTGGCTACAGAATCAGGTCTCTTTATTTGCCTAGCGTGGGCACCTGGTGCTTGTGCTGGTCGGATGCTCTGAGGGGAATGGTTTCTGAACTTGGAAAGTAGCTCAGTTTGTGCTGGATGTGAGAGGGTTTGTGTATATGTGCAAGTGAGCACAGGGGATGGTTCCATTTTAAGAGTGTTATTTCTGGCACTGCTTCTTTTTCTGTAATCATTGTGGAACCTGCTATGCACCGGGCTTCATCAAGGAAACACTATAAATTCTTCTCGGGAGAAATATGTTAAGCGAGTGGCCACAATACTGATTTCTCAGAGGCTAAATTTAATTGGGAACAGTCTTTTCAGGAGGTTTTTATTGGCCACGTTTCTGATGGAGCCAAGAAACAGCTACATCTGTGATAGGAAATGGTGTCCAAAAGCACCCGGATAGATTGGCAAAGGGCTGCTTTGTGTTCAGTCTCTCCGATGCTGGGCTGTTATCTCAGCATTTCAGAACCTGTTTGGTAGATGGAAAAAAGGATTCCTTACTAATAACCGGATTTTCTTCTGGGGAGGAAAAAAATTCTTCTTTGAAGTAAACATGTCTGAACTCAGTGGAGTCTCTGTTCAGAGGGGTAGCACATTTGGGCCCTGAATTAGGGGAATGCTAGAAGGCACAGACTGCCTGTTTATCAAAGCATTTTGGGGCCCCTGATAGCCGTAGTCTGCTATGTTGGAAGGATGGATGTCCTACCTGTTTGTGCCCATAGATGGCCCTATTGCAGTGGAACCAGCGTGGTGCCACTTTGTGAAGAGGGGCAAGATTTGGGAAGTGTGCATGACATGGTACCCAGCCCTGTGGACGTTCCCAGAATGCTACTGTCTGCCAAGGATTGGAGGGCTGGATGGAGTCAATGGATCAGCCCCTGGGTACCTCCATCAGCCATTTCCTTCCCGTAGGAATCATGCCTGTTGCAAGGAAGTGACTCAAATCATTAGATTGCAGTAATGGTTGCAGAGTGACTCTGCATTTGCTCCATGGCATGGACAGAGGAGGATTTCTTAAGTCCCATCCCAGCCATGGACAAACTCCCAGGTGCCCAGCACATGTGCGCATTACTTCCAGGATTTTGGCATCTACAGAGCACATTTCACCTGATAACCACAGGGAAAAGGGAATTGTAATGTGCAGGAGAGATGTGGTGATAGGAGATACCAGTTCGGTATAACCCCAAAGGCTGTTCGTTATGACTGAAGAGACCAAGGGCACGACTGGGCTGTTCGCTCTGACATTTCTGCTGGTTAATGACTCCTGATCCACGCAGCTAAGCTGGATCCCAGTGTAACACCGGCAGACCCCGGTCGTTGTCGGGCGGTATCAAATCAGGGACCTCTATGGCATGAGCTAAAAGCCACATGGTCTTTACCTTAGGCTAAGGCTGTAGCAGACTCATTCATCTCCAGCTGGGTTAGGTGTCCCCAGAGGGAGACAGAACGCCACACCAAGCAGGCCTGGATTACACCAGCACGATGAGTATCTTTGCCAGGCATCCTTTTACGATGCCCATTGCACAGGGAGAAATAGCCAGCACATGTTTCATTGGGAGCGTCTCTCACGGCAGTGGCAGCGGCAGCGTATCGGCTAGTGCACAAACAACAAAGAGCATTGCTGACACTGTCAGTGTGGATTGCATTTAACCGGGAGCTCAATGCCTGTGCGAAGATAAAGCAGACAGTGTTCTGTTACCAGATCAGGAAGAGCTCTGGAGAACTTCAAAACCTATTTTACAGATGGATCATAAAACCGAGGCCCTAACTGCACTTGTGGTCACTGAAGCACTGACAATCCCTGGCACGTCTCACAAGAATAGGATATTAGCCCTGGCTAAATTACAACATGAGCAATTACATGTCTGCCTACCTAACATTCCTCCTTTGGTATAAAATGGGCACCATTTCCCCTTCCCTTCATGCCTTAACCTGTTGTGTAATATTTTTCTGCACTGTCCTGCAGCTGTTGTGCACCACCCTAGAGACTGGTTATACTTAGACTTGTCTACACTACAGGTTAGTTTGGTGCAATTTACGTCGCTCAGGGGTGTGAATAATCCACACCCCTGAGCGACGTAAGTGATACCGACCTAAGTGCCGGTGTAGACAGTGCTATGTGGGTGCGAGAGCTTCTCCTGGCATCAGAACTACTACCTCTTGCGGAGGCAGGAGTTACTAAGCCGACATAGGGATGCCACTTTTCTGTTTGCTGGTAGCTGGACCCCCGAGGTCCCACCCTTGCCCTACGCCTTTCCCCAAGGTCCCACCCCACTCCACCTCTTCCCTTGAGATCTGGGCCCTTCTCTGCCTCTTTCCCTAGGCCCCACCCTGGCCCCGTCTCTTCCCCTAAGGCCTCGCCCCATCACTGGCTCCTCTCCCCCCTCTGCCACCTTGCTGGATCGTCTCCACCACCCCCTCTCCCCCCACAGCTGGGCTCCCTCTGCTCTGGGGCTGGGATGGGAGCTGCTGCAGCCTGACAAGGAGCCTGTCTGCAGGTCGGAGGCAGAGAGGCTGGTGCGGGTTAATGACCCAGGGCCTCCCGCACCCTGGGGTAACTGGAAATTTGGTGTCTGGTCAGTACATCTGACCGGACATTGCCAGGTCCCCTTTTTGACTGGACTTTCCAGTTGAAAACTGGGCACCTGGCAACCCACTTAGAGCGTCTCCGCCACAAGTGTACACTAAGTGCTGTAGTGTAGATGTAACCATAGTCTGTTATCAAGAACTCAGGAACAGACATGCTGGATCAGACTCGGCGTCCATCTAGTTCAGTGTCAATGATCTAATTGTCACATGTATCAGAGGAACGTGTAAGAAACCCAGTAGGGGAGAGTTAGGAGAGAGGTTTGTCCCTGGCCTAGTTGTTGTTGTTTGTTATTGTTACTAATTATTTGTTACTTATGACCTGTAGAGTAACCACGGTGTGCTAGGAGCTGTACAGAGAAATAAAATGCATGGTATGGTCCTTGCCCCAAAGAGGTTACATCGATAAAAGCAAAGCAAAGGGAGCCTGTCAGCCAGAGGAAGACACGAGTTACAACGATCAGATGATCAGCTGGGGTTTGGTAGCTATGTCTGTATTGTTTTGTGTGTGTGTGTGTGCTGAAGGGTGCTTTTTTTCACTAGTTGTGGTGGAGAGACTGATACCGGAAAGAGGAAAGGAGGTTTTGTCTGTGCTATACATATTTGATGTTTTGCGAGTTTGCATTTTAATAAATGCTTTAATAAGTTACTCAAACCAGCCTCTCACTCTGTTTTCAGGGCTCTGGAGACATTCCATTTGCTTAACACTCTAAATGTCTTTTCAGAGTTCTGCAAATGATTTATTGTTATTGATTTATACATCCCCCAACACGGGCATCCAGGCAGTTGTGTGTAATACGGTTCTTACAGAAACTCTCCACCCACTGTTGAAACAGGCGAGCCCTTCTGATTGAAAGGAGGGGGGAAAGACAGACCGACGGCTTTGTGCAATTCGATGACCTGCAGCATTTAATTATTGATTCAGCTTTTAATTTTGAGTCCATCACTCCAGTTTTGTCTCCTGTGATTTCCTAGAGCAGTTGGGAGCGCTGGGAGGTGAAGCATCAGCACACACATTTAAAGCAGACTGGCGGCTGCCCTGTTTAGAAGGCAGGTTGGACTATGCTGAATGTTAACATGTTCAATTCCAGCTTTAATTGGGTGGATCCAGAGAGGTTCTGAGTATCTGCAGTGCCCTCTGAATTCAGTGGGAGTTTCAGGTGTTCAGAGTCCCTCTGTTTCAGGTTCAGAGAACCCGAGAAACTAGTGAAGGATTGTTCCCAGGAGTATATGTTTAAGAGCATTGTCTGGTCTAGTAGACTGGGCACCAGACTGTCACTGAAGAGACTTGCCTTGTATTCCTAGTTCACCGTGTAACCTTGGCAAATCACGGCTTCAAACTGCACCTCAGTTTCCCACCTATAAAATGGGAATAATAATGTTCACTCACCTTTATAAGGTCCTTTCAGATGTCTGGATGGAAGGCACCGTATGAAGGATGGTGATTATTATTGTTTAGTTAGTTTATGGTGCTTTCTCCTAGATAATCAAGACTTTTCAAACCAGAGGTTTGCATTATTTGGGGGGGGGAGAGATCTATTGTAGTAAGCAGTTGAACTGTACTGTGAAAGAGCTACTTTGTCCTGTTTAAAATTCTGCTCCAAGGAGTTGGGCTGTTGAAGTTTTGGAACCTTCACTCCACTCTTGAGAGGGTTCTGCAATAGGCCAACGTGACTGCGCTGCACAATCAGATTCCCTCCCCACAGTTCTGTTCAGACCTTGGGTTTAGGTTCAGGCCCATTTCTAACAGTAAGCAGTGAGTGCACATTGAATCCACTATACAGGGAGCACAAATTTAAACTAATCAAATATCTTACTAATCAAATATCATGCATTTACTCTTTCTTTTTTCCCTTTAAAAGTTGCATCTTTATACTGATGAGCTCTGGCTGCTTGCTCAGGAGACACATTGTTCTGCTTAGTCCATTTGGTACCGTGATGGGAATTGATGGGAATCGCCACAATAAAAATTTAATTAAATGCCAAGCAATAATTTGCAATGTATAAAATGTGATACCTGCGATACCTTGTTGACAGCTGTTCACACACCCAAAGGGTCATTAGTGACTTTCACGATCAGGATAAAAACACTGGGCCAATTATCTTGTTTTTTATTCTTTCAGTCTCTGGCAGAGAGCCTTATTATGTTTAATATTTTATAAACCTGCATCTTTGCCATCCCATTCCTATGAGTCACTCTTCCATAAGAACCCACAAGTCTGTTGAGTTTTTTAACCCCTTTAGTGTATTTAAAGGTAGATTCTGTATTTCTGCACTAAATGAATGTTTCCCCATGGTATGCAGTACCAGAAATGGAAGTTTCTTTAATTTCAGTCATGTGTACACATGGAGGCAAGGCTTGCCGAGGCCTGTAAAGTGGCAGACACACTCAGGTTATTATTCAAAGGATCCGAAGGCCCCTGTAGCAGGTGCTATCCACCAGGCTGGGCTAGAGGATGCTACCGAGCCCTAAATTAAGGGTAAATGGGAGCCAGCTGAGCAAGCTGGCAGAGAAGGAGGGAATGAAGAACAGTTGTGGGACCTGGGAGGCCTATAAAAACTCCCAGGAAGAGGATGCTAGGAGGGGCAAATAGCCCGAGCAGGAGGAGCTGCAGCAAGCAAAGTTCCCCTGCTGACTAAGGGCCGAGTCTGTAAGACCCCGAGCCTGCGTGGAACTGTGCATCTAGACGGTGGTGGGCAGCCCATTGTAAACCAAGTGCACTGGCGGAACATGACGTGGTGGGGCCGAGGGCCTGAACAGCAAGGGGGCCAGGCACAAACCGCTTCAGTCCTGTGAAGTCCTGACCCAGACAGCGCTCCCATTGACTCCCATGGAAGTTTATTCTGATTGTAGAGTTCAGGGCTGAGGCCATAGAAACTGGAAATGGAATCCATCTGCCTCCTGAAAGAGGAAAGCTTTCCATGGTGTGCAGTCTTAGATATCTCAGGTGGTAGGCTTTATCTGCCTGATGGATCTTCATGAAAGTTTCCCCCCCCCCCCGATACTCATCCTTCATTTTCTTTTGTTCAGTTTGACCCCATCAGACCTAATTATATTTGCAATGGGTAATCCTACATATTTTTGGTCTCTAATGTGCTTTCCCTTCTCTGATGTTTGTGGTCTGTTATCTAGCCCCAGCAGTTCTCATTCAGCTAAGGTACTACTTCAGAGCTTCTTTCTTTTTTCCTTCTATAACTAATCCTTCTGACTCAGCTTCTCTGAATTCCTTCCCATTTCTCTGTTTCTGAAGCTGTGGTACCCGGAAATGAACATATTATTTTCTGTTGATTTTCAGCCGGAGTCTTGTTGAGTAGCCTCATAGGTTTGAGACCAAAATTCATGTAAGTTTAATTTAAATAACTGCAGTGGAAACTTTCAATGGAAAGAAGGTACCCAAAAAAAGCCCCTGAGAGAACAAAGTTATTTGCCCTATTGAATGACTTCCTTTGCTGCATAGTTTTCCATTTGCATCAGCCATTTGTCTCCTGCAGGGTGTGCAATTGTGGCTCTTTCATCTGTCAGCCAGCAAAAGTTCATCAAAATTTCAGTGCACTGAAGAGAATTACCACTTCTCTATTGCATGGCAAATAAAATCAAATCTGTTTTACAAAGTTATCGTGAAATAACTGCGCTCTGTACAAATCATCCAATGGCTCCATGTCATGAGTGGAATTAAAACTGTCTGTGATTCCCTAACACTTTGCTCAGGGATACAATTTTTGTGTAGTTCTTCAGATAAGAAAATAAAAGGACTGATGGCATAGTAACTGCTGATGTATTAAACCATTTTGACCAGAGAGTCAAAAATTATGTGACTTTGTTTGTTTTTTGAGGAACTCTATTTTCAAGATGTGCAATGCAGGAATTTGGTTTTCATCTCAAATGCTTTTATGACTTGCCTGGTTTGTTCACTGTATTGTGTCAACTACAGCTTATATTGTCAGGCGGTTGCCTTATCAGATTGTTAACTAGGACAACGCTCATTGATTTGGCCAAATAACGTAACCATCTGAAGGGATTTATTCTTTGCGGAAAACACTTGGAGAAAGGGTGATTGGCCTAAGGCTAAGAAAGAAAAGTTAGACTAGACCAGTGGTTCTCATCTTTTCCAGACTACTGTGCCCCTTTCAGGAATCTGGTTTGTCTTGCGTACGCTAAGTTTTTCACCTCATTTTAAAAACTACTTGCTTATGAAATCGGGCATAGAAATTCAAAAGTGTAACAGCACACGATTACTGAAAAATTGCTTACTTTCTCATTTTTACCATATAATTATAAAATAAATCAATTGGAATACAAATATTGTACTTACATTTCAGTGTATAGTATATAGAGCAGTATAAACAAGTCATTGTCTATGAAATTTTAGTTTGTACTGACTTTGCTAGTGCTTTTTTGTATCCTGTTGTAAAGTAGACAAATATTTAGGTGAGTTGATGTACCCCCTGGAAGATCTCTGCATACCGCCAGGGTTGAGAACCCTGGACTGGACATCAGGAAATATTTCTTTGTAACTGGGCATTAGAATAGACCTTCAGAGGGAGGAGGTCAAGAAACCCTCCTGGAAATAATCAGGGGATGATTACAGAAGACATCTGTGGGAATGAGGGTTTGGAGTAGTTTTGCAAAAAGCAAGGGGACAGACTACATGGGTGAGATGATTCCACATTGTTCTGGCTCCATTACTCATAAAAATGAGAGAGCTGATCTTTTGGACTGCAAGAGTCAAGGCATATCCTTCTCCAGTGAACTGTAAAATGTGTGGTCTCTCTCATCAAATTGCTCATGTGACAGGAAATCCCACATTAGCTTTCTCATGTTCACTTTTGGAATGGAGTGTGGCTATTCATGACTTTTTAGTGTGGTAGGTGAGAGGTTCTAGATGGTACCCCAGGGAAGAGAAGTGAAGTTTTTTAGCCTACTAAACTTGCAGTGTATCTGTTTAACAGGTCCTTCCACTGCAGTTATAATAATTACCTAGCAACAAGTAGCTCTTCAGACAGAGGGCCTACGAGGATTAAGTTCCCTCTTTTTGACTGTTTTCTTTCATTGATGGAGTGTCAGCTTAACCAAGATTCATATCCAGTGAAACACAAGTTCAGACTCAGGAGATGTCCTACTCTTCTGATTCAACAGGATGTTTTAAATCTCTTTGAAAGGTAGTCTGTAAAGTTAAAATGCCTAAAACACTCCCCTCTCAGAAGCTCCGTCTCCTGGTCGGTCTGTCCTTTAGACAGTCCTCTCTTCAGGGCAGGGACCATACTTTCTTGTATGTCTGGAAAAACCCTTAATATAGTATTGATGTTACTGTGAACAAATTATCAGTACAAGTACTAAAAATGTGCTGAATGAATAAATCTGTGGGTCTGCTGGTTGTGTGAATGTTGGCGAATAGTTAAAACAGCTCATGGAAACACCAAGATGCTGGGTTTTCAGTGAGACGATTTTTTTCAAGGTGTTGTATTTTAGAAGAGCATCTAAAACTTCATAGTGGCTGAACACTTCATTAGCACTGTCATTTTCCTGAGTGACCTTGGACATGGTCCTAGCATTATACAGTGTACCACAGTTACTGTGTGTGTGGTCGCTCTAGATGCAAGAGTCAGGTTTATGGATTTCTGCCAGGCTGGAAAGACTCTGGTTTTCTATCAAAGGAGACACAGGTTACATCATAGAGCAGGATGACTAACGGGTCTGAATACCACCTCTTTCACTAGGAAACCTGACCTGAGCTTGCAATAGCCTGCTGAGCGTGTTCCCAGAGGATGGGAAAGATAAAGAATTCCACTCTTACTGGCTGCACAAAAACACACTTGAAAATTAATTACTTAAAAATTGTGGGCAAACTGCTGAGAATGTAGAGGCTAATAAGGACAGCGATTTATATTTGAGGGGAAACCAGGAGAATTTCCCTCTCAGCTATCTATTCCTTGTTTCAGCATTCCATAGCTTTTTCAGCCTTATTTTTCTGCAGATTGGGTTATTTGTTGAAAACGCATCTTACTTACGTCAGAAAGCAGCTTCCAGGCTTTTGTGTCACTCCGTGTCTCCCTTCTAGGAATTTTAAAAATAAATTTCTGGATGATGATGGTGGATTTATAATTGGCCCATCCAAAAACAAACAACTAATTTAAGGAGATTGTCTGGGTTTTCTGACAGATAGGACTTGTATTAAATGGCAAACTCTGTTTTTGAGGGCAAGACTTATTTTGGTGGCGACTCAGCATGGGCTAAGGATCTTACAGGTGTATGCCAGTGTTGGTCATAACTAGTCAGCTGTTCCTTATGCAGGATTTAGTATAACTCCATAAAAGAAGACAAGAAAGTCTTGGTTTGACATGATTTTAATCTTGAAGCTGGCATTAATGAATCCTGATTCATTTGAATAAAGTCATAAAGCCAAGCAGGAAATGAGCAAAAACTTTACTGCAAGAATTCTCTGGTTTCACATGCAAGAGAGGAAGAAACCGCTTTGAAGAAGAAGATGCTGTGTTCTTGCTGCAGTATCGCATGCTAATATTCTTTTTTTCAGCTCACAAAGTGTTCTTCTCCCTCACCCCTAGATGTGTCAATTGTAATTCAGTTCAGAAGCGATGACCCTTTTCATCTCTTTCCTGTTGGCAAGAAGAAATAGAACATGTATGGGAGGAAGGATTTTTTTTTTTAAAGTTTCTTAGCAGAAAACTGTCTACTCTAGCATTTCAGTCACTCAGTGACACCTTACCGCTGTGGGATTCCCAACACTTACTGACTACAGTTCCCTACTACCAGACCAAGACCCTTAGTGCTTGGTATTTCAACTTTAGCATTATGTCATTTAACCTACAGTGGATCTTGGAATGCAAGACTGAGGCATAAGAAAGGAGGTCTTCTATTCAGGCCTGCAATTTCATGTCACTAACTATCAAGTGTTGTTAGAAAAATACAATTTTAATACCTATTCTGGGCTTGTGGACTTCACAGCAAGCTTCCGACAGAGGACAGGGCCCAGTTTGTCTCTTTTAGATGAGTGGAAGTTATTGGTCAAGGTAGCCCTCCAGGCTGCAATGGATGCAGCAGACATAGCTTCCAGAAGTTTGTCCACTGGTCTAGTCATGAGGAGGGTCTCGTGGCTGCAATAATCAGGGTTTTCCTAGAGAGGTCCAAAATACTGTCCGGGACCTCCCTTTTGACAGTCGACTCTCTTGAATGAGAAAACAGATGAGTCCCTGCACTCACTAAAACACACAAGGTCAACTCTGAATTCCCTGGGGATTTATACTGTGGCCCCCAGGAGGAAACACCGGACATAACCCGGTGGTCTGAGGCCACCTCCTCCTCATGAACCTTATTACCAGCACATATCCAAGCTGCTGCACAAATGCCAGAAGATTCAGTGGCCTTGCTTCTTAGCCCCTTCTGTTGCCACCTCCTCTACTCACTCTCAACCACCAGCCAAGAGCCACTTTTCATGTATTGGTTGAGTCCCTGTATCACCACCTTTGCCAACCATGTTGTCCCCTGTTACCTTTGGGAGCCATCTTGCATTCTTCGCACACAACTGGAACAAGATCTCTACAGACAGTTGGGCTCTAGGCATTATCCACTAGGGGTACTCCATAGAGTTTTTCTCCCTTCCACCTCACAAACTCCGTTCCCGAACCCCCTTCAGGGATGACTTTCATGAGGTAATTCTTAAATGGGAAGCAGAATCTTTTACACTGAGAGGCAATAGAGTGTGTCCCCCTCTTTCCGTGAGAGAGAATTCTACTCCCTGTATTTCCTAATTTCCGAAAAAGGAGGCAGGTGGAAACCCATCCTGGACCTTCAGCAACTCAACGTCTTTATTAAAAAACTGACGTCCTGGATGATTACACTGACATATACAATCCCCTCCCTTCAGGAAGGGATTGGTTGCAGCTCTCGACGTGAAGGACGCATATTTCCATGTGGAAATTCATCCATCGCATAAGAAGGTCCCACTTTTTATGGTAGGCCAGGAACATTTCCAGTTTTGAATCCTCCCCTTTGGACTAGCTATGTCACCCAGAATATTTACAAAGGTTTTCTCTGTGATAGCAGCCAGATGAGATGCTAGGGTCATATGATATTCCCATACCTGACAATTGGCTCCTGGCAGGCTGATCTCATCAGGAGGCCAGGTTTGTGACAAGAATTCTCATACAACTTTAACAGCCCCAACATTTGCATAAAGGAACTAAAGTCTGTTTTGTTACTTACAAGGTCAGTGGACTTTATAGAGGCAAGGTTGGACTCGATTTCTGTGAGAGCGCTCCTCAAAAAGATCTCACGCACTGAGCATCCTGATTTCACACATCACTTGACCCACGGTGCTCAAGTGCCTCTCACTGCTAGGGCATTTACCTGAACACACCGACATGATTATCTTCACCAGACTCCACTTTTGATGCCTGCGGGCTTGGCTCCACTTAACTTATTGATCAAGTTGAGGACCACATCAGCTCCAGAGCGGTCATGCCCACCAAAGTTGTCACTTCTCCAATTTGGTGGACATACCAGGAAAAGTTAATGATGGGGGTTCCCTTCTACTCCCCGGGCCACCACTGTGATGGGCACCTGTCTCATTTGGACAGAACCAGAATCATTCTCCTAGCTCTCCACGGGCCCAGATATTTCCAGTTCAGAGAATTCTAACGCTGTCAGCCTGCCAATCAGGATTTGCCCTGTTCTTGGATCTCCTAACCCAAGATGGGGGGGAGACCAAGCATCCCAATCCAGGTTTACACCATCTCACAGTCTGCTCGTTTTGGATGGGCATCAGAAATAGGATACCCATGTTCAGCCCCCATTCAGGTGATCCTAACCAGAGAAGAAAAGAGTCTACTAGAACCTGCTATCAAGACAAATGGAGACACTTTTTGGCCTGGGCCCTGCTGGGCCAACATTCTTCATACACTGTAATCATTCTACATGTTCTAGACTATATCCTATCCCTAAAGACTTCTAGTCTCTGTTAGTTTGCTACTTGTGAACCTAGCAGTGATTAGTGCCTTCCTCCCTCTGGTGGAAGAACGCTCCGTCTTTACCCCCCGGCTATGGTATGTTTCATGAAAGGACTGATCGGAAGCTTCCCGGCAGTGCTTAAACCTGTCCTGTCCAAGCTGTGTAGTCTGTCTTCTGGACCCATGTCGACTTGTATCATGGCACCCCTGTCCATGAAGGTGACGTTCTTAGTAGCTATCGCTGCAGCTAGGAGGGTCAGTGAGCTCAGAGCCATTGTGGCAGACCCTCTCTCTATAATGTTTCACAGAGAAAAGGTTTCTCTTCGACTACACCTCATGTTTCTCCCCAGGATTGTTTCTGAGTTCCACATCACTCCAATGATACACTTACCTGTACGTCCCCCAAAACCCCAGGCTTCCTCTGAAGGCACGAGACTTCACTCCCTCGATGTCTGGTATGCCCTGGTGTTCTACCTGCAGAGAACCAAACCCATTAGGCAATCACGACTCTTTATCACCACAGCAGAGATATTGTGTGGGCAAACCATATCCTCCCAGAGGATTTCTAAGTGGGTCTCAGGATGCATCTTAGAGTGCTAAAAGTTCCTTTCCGCGGGAATGTCATAGCTCACTCCACATGAGCACAAGCTTTCTCCACGGCATCCCTTTCGGGCAGTTCGCTGCAAGATATCTTCAGAGTGGCCACCTGGAGTTCGATCCACACATTCGTGACACACTGTGCCCTAGTTCATGCTGCAGCTGCGGCTGCAACAGTGGGATCTACAGTATTGCAAGCATTTTGGCTACCAGCTTCCTCACACCCCCCTCCAGTCCGAACACTGCTTGCCAATCACCCACATATGGAATACACATAGAGACCATCACTTGGGGGGGAAAGAAAGGAGAGGTTGACTGTAACTGAAGATGCTTTGAGATGGGTGGTCCCTATCTGTATTCTACTGGCCACCCTCTGTCCCTTCTGCTTTGTATCCCGCTGTATTGCACTGCTTCTTTTACCCTCAGTCGGAAGCACAAGCAGAGCTATTGTGCAGGCCAACTGATACTGCTTTGAAGCCCTTCCAGGCTCGAGCATATGGCGCGCGTGCCTACCCATGTGTGGAATACGGATAGGGACCGCACGTCTTTAAGAACTTCCAGTTACCATGCGTATCCTTCACTTTTTGTTGGTTCTGTTGCCTGAGCAAAGACTGCAGGGTTAGGCCCTAACTCTCCTTTGTTACCTCGTGGCCACCATCTTTGGTTTGACACAGGTCATTTTAAGGGCAAGAAGCTTCCAGAGTGCTTGTTTAGGTGGCTTGTGACTGCAACATGGAAAATAAGGCAAATGAGCTAAGAAAATAAAATTAAAGCTAGAAAGCCGTTTTTGCAAAGGCAGCACAACAAAGTGAGAGTATGTGTTTAGAGCCTTTTTTAGCTGCTGAATGCCCTTGGCTAGTGGCCCGTCCTCACAATTTACATGCTCAACCCATACAGTGGCATGCACCCTGCTCTGGACGTTGCTCATAAAACCAATAAGTCTTCTACAGTTTCCGTTACAAGTCCCCTAAGAATGCTTGGCCACTGGACTGTCGGGAGAGGCTGAAGGTGCTAATGTTTTCCAGAAGGAGAGGTGCCGGGCTGCAAGAACACAGACCTGCTCCTGGCTCAGCTGCGGGAGGTTTGCCCTGTATTTTTTAATCCTGGTCAAACTGCTCACATCGTGTCACTGCCAAGATGTGGCATTGCCTTACAGCCTTGCCAGGGAGGAAGATATTAGCGTTGATGCCCCTGACCACTCCTCTATCTCCGGTGCCTGGACTGCTGCTATTTTATCTGATGTTCCTGATCCAAATCCCACCTGGGACAGGCACCTCCCAGTTGAGGGCTGGTATGATTATAGGTAGACATTTTTCTGTTATTTCATAGGATGATCCCTAACTAAACTGGGATCAGGCTACAGGGTGTCAAAGGTCGTGTGAAAGGAAAGCAGTTCAGATGGTTTATGAATTGGAGAAACAGGATTTGCGGATTTTATTCTCTTGATTTTTGAATAGCTTCTCTGTGATCGATACGCTGTGGGTACTACAGAATGCAGCCCCTGTTAGCTGCCCTTGAGGGCAGAGTAGTTCCTGCAAGCTAGAGGAATTTGTCCTCCAAAAAGAAGGGAATAGCTGGCAATGGCATTACAGCCAGAATATGCGCTGGCTCTTATGCACTCTGATAAACCCATGCAAGTCATCTGGCATTAGCTTGTATTGTGATTGGATGCAGTGCTATATGCTTCTGAAATACTGTATATTTTATTTTCTCCCTCCCTTTTTTAAAAGGAATTTGCTTCTGGGTAAACGATCTGTATAGATTGTCCTGGAGACTGAATTCCCCCTGTTTATCCACAGAACGGATAGCGCCTGGGGCGGAAATAGCTATGTGGGCTTGAGGTTTGGTGTGGGTACTAACTTGATGTTTAGGCTAACCCTTCCAGAGAGGGTGGGAGCCCCTTTCTCTCCCCTAGGTCTTGAGGGGAAGGTTGCACAGACCTAGGACTGACTTTTCTTTTTACCCTACAGAGGGAGGATTTTATGATGTAAGTAGGAACGCTAAACCGAATTGATACCCAACTGCTGGTAAGAAACTTAGGCTCTCGTCACTGGATTGGGTAAGGCACCTTGTTAAAGCCTCTCTGTTGAGGATTCCAACAAGGGGCCAATTGTGAGTGGATTTTTTTTTTTAATTTATTTTTGTAGTCACGCAAAATGTTAAGAATATCTCATCAGCTGTCAAACTTCCCACCTTTGCTGGGACTCGAGACAAACAAGCTCATTCCATTCAGCCCCATCGCTAGTTTGTGCAGGTTATTTTGAATGAGACATTAACTCTCTGATCACTTACATTTCCCTCTCTCACCAACAGGGGTCTATTATGTGTGCAGTGTGGGAAGGCAGGTCTGTTGCATTATCATCCTTCTGTATATATATTGCTGCGCTTCTGGGCAAGTGAAATGAACTGGAATGTTCCATTTCCACCTCCTCTCTGTTGACTACCTTTTGATATTTTGTTCTGGAAAGCATTATTTTGGCCCTCATGAAAGGAAGAGTGGTCTTGAGGTGGCAACTAGACCGGGACTCAGGAGTGGAGCTGATTGGGAATTTTTCAGTGTTTCACCTCAGAATGCAGATTCTTCAGAACTGCAGCTTTCACCGAAATGGACCCATTTCAACTCAACTTTTGCCAGGGAAGGTCTGTCAGGTCCAGGATGGAATTTCTGGACAAAACAAGAGAAAGAGAGACCCACCTGAGCATGGCCAATGGCCTGGTGGTTAGGGCACTCACCTGAGAGACCCGGTTTAGTTCCCTGCTCTACATCAGGCAGGTCAGGAACTTAAACCTGAGCCTCCCAAATGAATGCCCTCACCATCAGGCTCTTGGCTATTCAGGGTGTGTTTTGTGATTATCTCTTGTGGCTTAATAATACTTCCTTCTTCTGTCTTACCTGTTTAGATTGTAAGTTCTTTAGGGCATGGACGATGTCTGTGTTTATTGTGGTATGGTAACCCGCCCTGAGTCTCGCCTGTTGGTGGCAGTCCTGTCCGTCAGTGGGGCCTGCGGTAACTCTGGCCCCAATCTGGACAAGCCCTTTGTCCCTTCCCCTCAGCACCTCTCCCACAGAGTGTTTGGTGCGGTCTTACTTCAGGCCTGGGGAGTGTCCCGCGCCCCACCAGAGCGAGTGGGTAATTTCAGCCCGTGTGTGCGCCCCAGGGCCTGGGGAGGTACCTGGCTGTGGCTCCTTCCTGCCAGCTGGGGCCAGGGGTGTTCTTCTCTGCTCTGGCTGCAGAGAAGCCCTGTCTCCTAGTTGCGGGGGGAGTTTCTCCTCCAGTTGCCACAAACCTTCTGGCTGCTTCCTCCTGGTTTGTTCCCCCTTCCTCCTCTTGGGAAAGCGGGGTTTAAGTACACCTGGAGAAGCCCTTCATTGAGTCCAGGTGTCTCTAATTGGCCTGCAGTAACCCTTTCCCTGTCTGCATTCTAGGGCCCGCATACTGGCCCTGGTATACCCTTTGGTAGCCATCTGACCTGACTTTACCACAATATGCACGGCACCTAGCACAGTGGGGCCCTGTCCGTGTTGAGGCCTTTAAGCACGAATGTAATGTAAATAATTGCCAATGCTTAGAAAATCGAGTTGTCGCTCCGACCATTGATCCGCCTAATCTAGTGTTCTGCGTCTTGGGAAGCTGGACTAGACCATTGGTCAGTGTAGTCAAGTGTGCTGCTCCTGGCAGTGGTCGGTACCTGGTACCTCAGAGGAAGGCAAAAACGACCCAGAATGCATTTGGCCATGGATGGGGAGGTGGGCAGGAATGTTCTGACAGGCCCTGGTGATCAGTTTGTGTCCTAAAGCAAGCAGATCTCACCCCGTCAAAATGCCCTAGCTATAGATGTGGTTATTGATCGTCACATTATCTAAGCAACAGTCAAAATATAAGCCCTGAGTAAGAACTGGAATTCCAGTTAATGGTGGCTGTTTCTCTGTTGAGAAATGAGCGAGTTGACATTTTTCTGTTTATTTGCTTAGGTTGGTTTTGGTTTTGGGTTTTTTTTTTTTTTTTGTAGGGGTGTGTGGTGTGTGTGTGTGTGTGTGTGTGTGTGGTGGGGGGGGTTGGTGTAAATTTGAAATCTGCTGTCCGCTTAGACCTGGGGGTGTCCTTTAGTTCAACAAACACTTGTCAGTGAAGCTGTGTGTGTCAGGGAGGCTCAAATCCAGAGGAAAAACCAAACACTGTTTTCCTGGGCTGTAAAATGAAGAGGCAGAGATGAGCAGTGATGGGAATGGGGTTGATTTGGTAGGGCTTTGCAGCTTGAATTCCTTAGACATTCCATTACTAGAAGGTTCACGTCCTTTGCTTGTGTTTATGCCCTCCTAAAGTAGAATTCCTTTGGCTCAGACCCTTACATATAAATGTCAGTAGAGCATTGTATATGTTCATTTTGGCAGAGACGGTGAAGGAGGTAATATTTCAAGACTTATGATTTCCAAGGGATCTGCTAAATGAAGATTTATGGGCCGAGTTTATACTTCATAGTGCATCGGGACCCGAAGCTTGTAGTGGCGGCCAAAAACAGCCCACAAAGACCAAAAAATATAGTCCACAGACACTATTTATTTCCATGTAACTGTCAATGCTTCACAACTAAGAAATAGTAACAACTGCAGAGGGAGCCCAAAATTAATCAGCTGCAGGTGACCTCAAACTCAAACAACAAACAGTTTCTGTTTCTCTCTCAAGAAGGGCACAGTGTTATAGTTTTATATATATATATATAATTTAAATAAATGCATGTAAATATATATTTTGTGCAAGTGGTCAGTCTAACCTTGGGGTTCAAACTTCACCCTTTCAAGCTCCAGACCCTTTCTCTGAAAGCCACCCTTTCTGGAAATTTAATCCTAAATAGCAACAATAATTTGCACTTCTTGCTTTTCTTCTGAAACTCTGGAAGAGCTTTATAAACACTAATGAATCAAGGCTCCCAACCTGCCCTTCAGCTGCAGGTGGAAACTATCATACCCACCTTTCAGAGAGGGAGTCAGAGAAAGGGACAGGGACCTGGCCAAGCTAACCAGGTGAGTTAGTGTGAGAACTTGGTATAAGCCTCTCTGCCAATCCCCTGCTCCGTCCACTAGGCAGTGCTCCCTCAAGTTAAAAGGACCTGTTAGACAATGAAGGTCTGTGCAGGTAGGATGCAGGACTCAGGAACTGCCAAGGATCCAAGTAGATGAAGCTGATCTGACTGGTGGGGAGAGGTTCAAAGCTTCCTTCCTACCCGAGACTCCTTAATGTCAATGAGTTTGAATATGTTTGGAGAAATTCAGTGAATAAATACAGTGTGTGGATGTTTGAGTTGTGAAAATTCACTTCCAGCCATAACTGGATTACATGGGCTTCACCCTTATATGTGCTCCGCAGTACAGTGGTAGGAGAAAGCAACTGATGTTTGCGTGCTGGGAATTCTTCTAGGACTGGAAAAAGAAAGAGTTTGGTTTACCAAGAAGAGCCTTCATCTGTGCAGTAATGCTGATGGGATTAATAATGAGCAAGCATCTATCTGGTGGTTGTTTGTAGGGAGTAAATACCATTATATGGGCTAGAGGATTTTATTTAAAACCTTTTTAACCATTTTACTAATAAATTTAATAATGCACCATGTAAATTGTTAAATTTATTAGTAAAACAGTTAAAAAGGTTTTAAATAAAATCCTTTAGCCCATATAACGGTATTTGCATTCAGCTGGGACTGATTTGGCTTTCAATACAAACTGTGCTGTGTTTGGTATTAGAATCAGCCTTAACCTTTAATACTTCACCTTTTCCCGTATCATCTGTGCCAGCAAATCTGTCTCTCGCCACTGCTGAAACCTTGCCCATGTACAGACATCTCAGCTGCACCTCTGGTGCTATCTTCAGGCCTCCTTCATCTCCCGTTGCCTCATCACTTCCTCATAGCCTCACCAGTGTAAGCAGAAAAGCCTTCTCCTCAAGGGTTCTTGCCCTCTGAAACCATCTTCCTCCAACTTTCCACCTCTATCTCCCTTTCAAGCCTCAACAACAGCCATATCTTTTCCAATTTGCCTCTGCCACCTAATAGCTCTGTCCCTTTGCTGTTTTTCTTTGTTTGGCTAGTATATACTCTCTAAAGCAGTCGCAAAATAAATGTATATTGCATTCAATAAGTGTTCGCCCAAGTGTAATTGCTTATAGGTAAGGCTGCAGTACAGTTTCCATCAAACGCGATAGCTTTGCATCATATTCATCCTTTGCTCTCATTTATCTCATGCTGATTTGTTGCTGCTGTGTGAATTTGTTTTCTTAGAAAGCTTCAATCAGAAGTGTGTTTGAGTTATGTAAGGATGAAAAACCAAAACCTCTTTTCCTGTATAAAATAATTCTAGCTCTGCCATGCCGGCCAGCTTGAAACCACATCTTGATCAGTAAAACAGGAAGCTTTGATGCCATAGAGAACAGGTGACAGCCATGGACAGTAGCACGGTGTTTTCTTCAGCCTCTCCTCCTGAGCCCTTGGAAAATCTCTGGTTATTCTCATTGTCTTTGGTTTTTTCCCCCAGAAGCTGGCTTTGTAGTGCTATGGCGCTTTCGTGTCACTGAAACGTATTCCCTTGAATTGTCCTATTTGAATTAAGTCTCCTCTTCTTTTTTAATGTGGAATTGGTGTCGCACTCACACGCATTCCCCATCTCAGTTTGCAGGTTAAACAGCTTTATTAACAGCCGAAAGTTCACAAATGTCACCAAAGGAAATATAGCTAGGTCTACAGGGCCTCCTTGGAGATTTTTCGCAGTCACACCTTAGCCTTGAGAATAGTTTTTAACAGACATTTAAAAATAGTTATGCCCCGTCTGTCACAACACGGTTACCTGAATTGATTAAAAACCATTTCAGAACACAGGTGCTTTGCAGTGTCGACGGTGTGTGTGGGGGGTGTCTGTGTGTATAACCATACACACTAACATCTCTCTCTCTCTCTCTTTCTATTCACTTTCTATAAATATATTTGCATTACAAAGTATACCAGTATTTGCCAGAATCATTGCACTACCTAGAGTCCCTGAGTCAAGGACCAATTTGCCAGGGATTCTAGGATTTTAGGGCACGTACTCATTTTGCATTCATGTCCATTTCAGGTTTGGCTGGCTGTTAGATCCCATGAAGCCCTTTTCTCCAAAGTTACGTAGAGCTTTTCTCCCTCACTCTTTTAGTGGGAAATGCTTGGTTATTTTTTAAAGCATTTTCGCCACTCACCCCTTTTTGTACCCCTCTGAGGCCTTGACACCTCTTTGCATCAGCAGTGAAGTGTTAAGATGAATTAAGTTTCCTTCCCTCACCTTTCCAGCCTGTTTCCCCCCTACTCGCTCGCCTGCATGCTGGCATGGTGGTACAGAATACCAAGTGCTTCTCCGCATGAGAGTATGCCACGGCTCTTACGTCACCCTTTACACAAATAGAAAAGTGAGGTTTGTAACAAGGTAACAAACACCCTATTTATAGCTGCTTCTAAAAATAAATTGCCCCACAGGCTTGTATTGTGGCAGCAGTGTTTTTTCTTAATTGAGGACCTTTTTTTAGTATGATTCATAAAAAGAAAACGAGCTTTCCTTGTAGCTCTGGGGAGGGAAACAATTTAGGTGGGTTACTGAGCCCACACTAGAGCTTGTTAACTGTTAGGATGCCTCTGTGCAAGCTTAAGCACCATTGGCCTTCACCTGGAGGTGAGGGGAAAAGAGTATAGCACCAGACTTGGGGCCTTCTCTTTTTCTTGTAAGTTTCTAGTGGCTAATGCAATACAGCTTTATAGCATTCTTCATGTGAACAGTATGCCACAGTGCTTTGCAGAGTTAAGGCAATCACAAAATTAAAGAAGTACCAGCAAAGAAGGGATGTACAACCGGCAAAGTAGATAAGGGATGGTTTCCATCGGAAATAAGGTGGAAAGTCAAAGACATGGAGAGGGAAAGAGAGGTTTTTCCAGATTCCAGGAACTACAGAGGAGAAGCGCTCCCACCAAAGATGGTGAGATGTTTGGTACAGAAGGAATCTATCTAATCTACCTAGGTGCTTCTAAACTGCTCCTCCCCTGCCCTACCACCTACTTACTGTGGCATCTGACCACCTCACCAGTCTTGGTCCACAAGAACGTGCAAAAGATATTCATTCCTGTCTGTGAGTTCTCTGGGGCAGGAACATAAGAACAGTCATAGAAGCTCAGATCAGTGGTCCATCTAGCCCAGTATTCTGTCTTCTGATAGTAGCCAGTGTCAGATGCTTCACAGAGAATTAACAGAACAGGGCAATTATCAAGTGACCCCTCCCCTGTCATCCAGTCTCAGCTTCTGAAAGCCAGAGGTTTAGGGACATCCGGAGCAGGCGCTTGCATCCCTGACCATCTTAATTAACAGCCATTGATGGACCTATCCTCCACGAACTTATCTCATTCTTTTTCAAACCCAGTTGTACGTTTGACCTTCACAGCATCCCCTGGCAACAAGATCCCAAGGGGGCTGTGTATTGCGTGAAGACATACTTCCTTAAGTTTGTTTTAAACCTGCTGTCTTTTTTGTTACATGTTTGTACAGTGCACTGTGGGAGCTTGGTCACAGTTTGGGGATGGTAGGTCCTACTGTAATTCAAATAATAGGAATAACTTATCTACACGATAGGGAAATATTACCATCCCAATTTCTACAGATGGAGAGCAGAGGCACAAAGAGGCAAAGTGACTTGCCACAGTGTCACACAAGACAGTCTGAAACAGAGATGGGAGTTGAATTCACGTCTCCTGAGTCCTAGCACTTTAACCATCTGACCGAATGCTAGGCAAGAAGTGGTGAGCCAGCACGCTGGTCACAGCAGCTCCCATCAAACAAAGCAGAATGGAGCTGGGTAAACAGAGCTGTGCTTAAGCTGTGGGTGGAGAAGGCTAATTAAGCCATTAGGCAGAGGCTACAAGTAAGAAGCAGAAAGGGGGAAAAGCAGGCAACGGGGAGGAAAGAGATTGCTCTTCTCTGCTTGTTACAGGAGCAGGACCTCCTTAGGACTGTTGGAACAGAGCCGTTTTTAGTATGAAGGTGGTGGGAACCCACGTTGTAAATATAACTACACAAGGTGTTTGGCCAGCACAAGGGTCTCTGAGCAGTTTGTGAACTGGTGCAGAGGCAGGAGCCAGAGGGCTCTGTCACAAACCACAAGACCGGATCTTAGCTGATTGGGCAGCTGAGCATTTCCCATTAAAATTAATCAGTCCGCCAAACAGAGGTCATTGGGCAAGGATCACATAATGGGACTGGAAATTCTGGGCCTCTTAAGATACCTTGGGGTTGAGTGTGTCATAAAAAGGAGAGATGAAAATGAAAGGAGTGAAAGAAGCCGTGGGGTTCCCACTGTCCTGACGCCTATTAAAATGACTTGTAATGACTGTTCTTGGCTTGACAAGAAGTGTACTGCTCAGGTGTGGCCCTGGAAAGAGGGGGAGCCAGGAACGCTGGGGTTTTTGAAAGGCATAATGACTCTTGTGGGGGGTGTGGGGGGAATGCCCGGTGCTACAAATGCAGCATGATTGGGCCCCCCCCCCCCCCCCCCGATCAGCACAGCAAGGGAATGACTCACCCAGAAAACCACTTGTCGAGCTGCCATGCTTCCGCCCTGCTAGCCGGCTACC
The DNA here is from genome assembly GCA_007922155.1 of Mesoclemmys tuberculata. Taxonomy (NCBI): domain Eukaryota; kingdom Metazoa; phylum Chordata; order Testudines; family Chelidae; genus Mesoclemmys; species Mesoclemmys tuberculata. The sequence goes on along the minus strand of ML675715.1, from coordinate 3,172,987 downwards.
TCTCCTTGGGCTCCCTGCTTGGAGGCAGATTATACTCAGTTCCTTGCAGACGTGGGGAGGGGAGAGAAGAACATTCAGTCCCCTCTCTAGCGCCCCCGTGCAGTGAGAGAGATCTTTATTAGTAATAGTAGTTGTAATTATGTGCATTGTGGTAGCACCCAGGCCTCCAATCACAGATCAGGGTCCATTGTGCCAGGCGCTGTACAGACACATAAGAGAGAGAGAGCGCTTGCCCCAAAGAGATTGCAGTGTAAGTAAAAGAAAGTTAGTAACCCCATAGCCTTTTCTTTTCCATGACAGAGGCCCTGTGGTCTCGCTCTCCTCTGCCGCACACTCAGTGTATTTTACAAAGAGTTAATGCTTCACAAGGGAAAACCAAAGGCGATTCGGAGCTTAAAAATCAAATGGGGGCAAACCATTGTGTGTCCCTGCCGTTCTGCACAAACTGAAGGCCTCATAGACATAGGGCTGGGACACAGGTCACTGAACGCAAAGGTTTTATGAATGGTGGATGTAAATCTGTGGTCTCATTCTGCTCCCACTGAAACCAAAACTCCTATTGACATGAGTGGGAGCAGGACCAAGGCCCTGGTGTGAGGACGTGCAACTCCTCTCTCCACATGTGACTGTGGTAGCAACACCTCGGTTGGAGTGAATTCCAAATGTCTCTGTCTATCCAGATGTCAGTCTTTCCGAAAGCATCCCCTTTGGGCATTGCCGTGCTGCATGTTTCGTAGGTAAATTGTGTTCCTCCTACCACTTACTGGGTAGAAACTGACAATGGCTCAATCCTAAGCCTCCCTCCCCACTGCTGAACCTAATATGAGAGGTGAGGGGCAGGGATATTGAGCCTTTCATTTACAGTGTGGTCCTTAGAATGGAAAAACTGAGAGAGCTACCATGTTCCTAATATATAAATCTGCTGTATAAATCCACAAGTGAAGTCGTGAATCAGGGGGGTTCATTGGACCTGATTCTGACCTTACACATGTGTGAATCAGGAGCAGCTTCGTTAAAGACAATAGTTACATTAGCCTAAAACCAGTTCAATGAGATCCGAATTGTTCTCCTGGTCTACACGCCTCCTCTTTTCTGGAAATTGCATTTGGTCCCTTCTGAGACTGTGGGGAAAGAGGTAATATTTAAAAATGTAGTTAAACAGAATCCGTTAAGTTAATAGTTGTAAATGGAGAGCATGGATTTTGGCAATCTATTTCCTTCATTTGCCTTCACTAAAAAGATAACAGTTGAAGCGGAACCTAAATCCCCCAGAAAGATACTGATTTTGAGTCGATCTGCTGATTTTTCTGTGGTGAAACCTCAGACATATTTATGCTGTAGGTTGTTTTGCAGTGCATGGAACAGGAAGAGCTGCGTAGAGGGTTAGGGTAACACAAAGCAGGCGCTCTCTATGTCATCTTCACTAGGCGGCCCTGGAGTTAAATGAATTTGGGCTGGCTCACTGGGGATTCTCTGCTCCATTAGTCTGCTGTGTTGGAAGTTCAGGGTCGCGGGGGCTTGGGGACGTCCCCACTCCTATCATTGAAAGGTGAACCAGTCATTATTATCACGTCATTCTCGTTCTGAGAGGAGTTTCCCTGTGGCAGCCTGCAGGGCCATAGGATAAGACAGGTGGTTGCGTGTCCTGGCAACTGCTTTGCAATTTGAAATAAACACCCTTTCTTATTATAGCATGCAATGAGCATTGTGTCTGGGAACTGATCACTACACATCAGCCCAGATTTAGGTAAATTTCCTCCTTTTGCAGCTTAGCAAAATATTTATATAGTATCTTCTAGTAAAACAGTCTTCTAGTCGGTGGGGGGGGAGAGGTGAAGTGGCAAAAAAAAAAAAAAGCAGCTAACAGCAGAATGTAAGACACTGTAGCTACCCATCCCCTTTCCTTCCCTGGCACCTCTCTACACCCTCATATTAATTACTTCTCCTGTTTGCCTCACCTTCCACCTCATCAATCTGCAGGTTACACATTTGCTTTAATGATCAGTCCCTGTGTAACTTGTACCATCATTAACATCACCCCTGATTTTGTCCCACTAAGTTCCCATCCCCAATGAGAAACCACCACTTTTTTTCAGTGGAACCAACTGGAATGCCTGATTAGAATCTGTCTTCTCCCTGTCTTATGCTTGTCCTGACATCATAACCCTGTTCAGCTGCTGAGCAGACAACAGACAGCCTCTGTTGTATGCTGCATGAAGCCAGTGCATAGTGGCTGTGTAGATAGCAGGCATAAAACAGGTCTACTGCACTAAGTGAAGGTCTATCTCATGCCTGTAGCCATCCTGTTCTGCCTGCTGAAACAGGTACATCAGCCTCTGACCAGGGTCGTTTGTGAACCTTTCTCAGTGAGGCTGAAGGCAATTTCCAACAGTCTCCGATTCCTACTTTCCACAGGCAATAGCTTGCAAAAATTGTTTTTTGCACCTGCAGGGTAAATCAGAGTTATGAAGCAGGTTACAGCATTTGATATTAGTGTACTCTGCTGTTCTGCTAGGCAGTCATCCAGCTAAGGGACCAGCAAAACACTGATTGCCTAGTGGAGGTGCGTCTTTAACTATAAAGATGGAATGATATCCTACCGGAAAATCTCGATGGATCGTTTAAAGTAGTCTAAAACAAAGAGCTGTCTACAAGAGATGTGGTTATTAGTAGGGCTTTTACTACATTGTGCAAGTGGTCTTTTGTGTAACTCTTTGAAAAGGATTGTCAACACTTTCAAAAAGTCAGTAGATCTCATCAGTCACCCAAACTGGAGGATCAGATTATCAGCTGCATGAAAGAGCCACCAGTTTCCTCCAAAACCTGGTTGCCAAAAGGAACAGGATGAAATTTCCCCTAGAGAGGGTTTCTTCTCCTCCTACCTTTCCAAGTAATTTCCATGCTTGTTTGGCCTGCAACTAGACAAAGAACAGAGCATCAAAAACTTGTGACTGGCTTGCCTCCTTGGTTTTCACTAGGACCTCAAATAGTTAGAAAGGGAAATTATTGATGAAAGTAAAATCTTTTCATTTTGCCAACAGGCATGTTCTTGGGCTCATTAGAGGGGTAACTGGGAGAAATTTAATAGCCTGTCCTATATAGGAGGTCAGACTAGATGATCAGATGGTCCCTTCTGGCTGTAACCTCAATTAATCTAGAACTTTGAGGGTTTGCCCGTCTTTAGGTTCCAAACCATTATAATCTACATAGAAAGAAAGTGAAAGTAAACAATGCTGCATAAAGTGATCTAGCATTTCACAGCAAGGAAAAATAGAAAATTAGGTCCATGGTACCTCTATGTTGCAATTAAATACCTGCAGCTGGCCCTTGACTTGGGCTTGCAGGGCTGTAAAAATGCAGAGTAGATGCGGGATCCCAGCACTTGGGTTCCAGCCCAAACCCAAATGTCTACACAGCAATGTTAGGGCCCCACAAGCCTGAGTCAGCTGACACGGGCCAGCCGCAGGTGTCTAATTGCAGTGTAGACATACCCCCAGGGATCAGCAGCTGGTTTTGCAAAACCTCTGGCAGTAAAGCAGTGGTGAGCGTGCATCAATCAAATCCCTCATGAAATTGTTTACTGAAACTGACTGAAAAGGACTCAAATTTCACGTGACAGCTGAGGTACAAGCACAGGCCTCCTGGACTTAGTTTTATTAAAGATTTTTTTCTTTTCACGGCAAAATGTTACACAGTGACTCTTCTGCCCTGCAGAGTGGGAATGAGAGCAGCTTTTCCAGCGACATTGATGTCAGCTCACTAATAAAGCTGCAGCAGCCCATTGGAAGTCATTACGGTGCTGTTCTCTGTGTAACTGCATCCCTGAGTTGGTGACACTGTCTAGGAGTTAGGGGAGATGGTGGGATGGGGGCGTATTTGAAGCAAATTCAGATGTAAATGAACAGAAACTCTGTGGCCTGGACACGATTCTGACTAGAGTGGTTAAAACATGGGAAAAACTGCTGTGTTCTCCCTCCTTTCCTCAGTGAGTGGTGCAGTTCCTTCAGGGAGTGGATATTAGGAAATTTAGACTTGAAATTAGACGAAGGTTTCTAA
>ML675715.1:3108195-3168531 GCA_007922155.1 Mesoclemmys tuberculata | reverse complement strand
TTGGTCCCTTCTGACCTATGAGTCTATGAATCTATGAGTCTATGAGTAAGGAACAAAAAGAGGAGGAGGGGGACACCCTGGTTATGGAGTCTCTACATAAATATTTTTATTCATCCCCAAGAAATATCTGCTAATAGGAGACCAATCACCTGGAAACGAAACAAAATATATTCTGATTCTCATTAAACAAGTTTCCTTCCTCTTTCATGAGGTGTATTTTTGTGTTCATGTACAACGGAGTTCTGTAGAACTTGTGGTGACAAGGGGGAAAAAAACACCATCCAGACTTGATTCTTTTCTTCCCACAAAGTTAAGAACATTCCCTTTAAACGCAGTTTTTTTTTTTTCTTTTAAAGAAATGTAGATCTTTCTTACTTTGAAATTATTCTGCTATTTTGTGTCTTGGCTTGGCCTTTTCTTTCTTTATTTCAAGTTTAAACCATGACAATTCCTTCTTTAACTGTGTGAGTTCCATTGAAATATACCAGGGCCTGCACTTGGCTATAAGAAAAGGTGTATTCCTTCACACATGGGCATGCATACACCTCTGGAAATCTCAGTAGAGACTTTAACTGCAGAACAGGGTACATAATACATGTGTGATATATATGTAGTCCCTCCAAGGTGAGGTTTGAGTGAAGCTTCTTCTGTTGCTTTCCACAGCAGTCAATCCAGCACTCTTCACCAGCCTTAAATTTGCTTAGAAATTAAATATCTTGATAAAAGTTTGCTTAATTAAATGGGGACTTGCACCAATTCCCCTGCTGGGTGAAGGCTTTACTAACGACGCTTTTCAAGACATGGGGTGCATTGGACATACACAGGCACTCGATGTTCATGTGTAGTGATTATTTTTCCATTTCTATTATGTGACAAATTAAAGGTAAGTGTAAATGTGTGCTTTTAATGAGCTCAGACTGGTTCTGTAAATGGAACGTTGCCGGTCTGGTGATAGGGTCAGTCTCTTTTCTGCCTGTGCGTGGAAGGCCATTTTCCTCTCTTTCTCTTCAGTCAGGATAGGGAGAATCCCATTGTCCTGAACTGGATTCAGTGGGAAAGCTTTCTTGGTTGAATAATTTCCACTGAGATTGCAGGCTTTTTCACTGTCCACTTAAAACCAAAATCTTCTGTTTGCATTTGGTTAAACGAGTGACTGAATCTATTAGTTTTGTTTGTGCAATACAGTATTTTATTATTGATGCTGGCACTAGAAAGCAACTTACTATCTGTGAGTGTTGACTGCTACTGATCTAGGATTTTCTTGGCAGAGGTGAGTGCAGATAAAGTAATCCTCTAATCTACATGTTGCTTTTGCAACACTTTTGTATGGCGCACTGATAATTCTCTCACATGTCTGTAATACCTTCCATCCCTATGGATCTAAAAGCATTTTGCAAACTTTATTTACTGACTCTAAAGTATATAACAAATCACTTCATGTACTGTTGTAATGCGGCCACCCCTGGGTTGAGATATGACAGCTGTGTAAGAGTACTCAGCAGTGTTACAAAGCATTTTAAGACAAAAAGTCAAGAAAAACACCCTATCTCACCGAAAGTGCAATGGGAATTCCAGGCTGTGGTCACCTGAGGTAAAATTAGATTAGAGTCAATGCCCCTAACCTGCAAAAAGTGCTGTGAGATTTTTAATGACCAGGATCTCAGATTTACAGTTCACTCAAGAGATGGTACATCCAGCAGTCTCATAACATGCTGGGACGTCGGTTCAGCTCTCCCTCAGTCAGGAGTGCTAGCTGCTGAATCTTCATTACCCAGATTTCCCTGAAGGCCTTCCATCCAAACACTGACCTTGCCTAGCCCTGCTCGTGAGAGATGAGCATTTGCAGCTTGAAGTGGCACAGCGGCAGACAATCCCTGGCGGCAGGGGACTGTCCTGTCCACTTAAAGTGCTGTGGTCTGTGGAATTGTGGCATAAAGATGAGTGTGATTTCTGCTGTATGGGGAATAAGAGAACTGCTTTCTTCTGGCTTCAAGTCTCCAGTTTCGATGGGATTTTGCAGGCCAAATAAATCACATCGGGAAGTTCTGAGGAAAATATACTGTGTGTATTTTAGTGGGGTGACATCAGAATCCAGTCTGCAACGACTGCTCCAGTTATCAGCTGGTCAGTTCCTATAAGGGTTAGAAGGAAATGTAGCAATACTGCAGTGAGAAAAAATACTCTTTCATGCATTCTATATGTGAATATAGAGATGGTTGTAGTCTCATGGAGAGGTAAGGGACCTACTACACAGTAGCTATAGGAGATCTTTTAGTAAAAGTAATAGGGGTCTGTTTTTTGGAAGCGAGGGTCCAGATGCTAGTCTTGGCTCCTCAGGTGTAGGTAATTTATCTAGTAAATGTGGCTGAGATCCCACACGGCACTCCCTGGCTTGAAGTCTGTGGGCCTTCTCTGCCTTCTCCAAAAATGTACGACTTTATTGTTTCTTCTTCCCCCATTCTCTGCTCCGCCTCTCTCCTAGTTTTCATTCAATCCTCACTCAGGAAAACCTTGTTGACTTCAGTGGCAGTTTTCCCTGAGTAAAGACAGCAAGATTTGGCAGTCTGTGGATGACTTTAGTATTAGCTCGATGACAAGGGAGTGATGTTTGTAAAAGCCAGGCGATGGTAAAGGTAACTGGCTAGCTGTAGGGAGAACAGTGTTCCACAGTGGAACAGCTTCAACAGGAGAGAATGAGGAAGCCTTACATCAGCCTATCCCATAGGTCCTGAGAGGTAAGAGACCCTTGTTCATATCTCACCTGCCTCCCAGGCAGACGGGTTTGTTGAACCTCGGTTTCCCACGTCCCGAGTGCTTCTACCACTGGCAGGCAGCATCACCCCTTCCTTTTCTGGCTGTTGTGTGTGGAGCCTTCTTGCAGCCTGGACTTAACGCTCGGAGAGGGGCAGGGCTCAGAGCGCACCCCTCTTCTCTGCATCTCCTGTTGACTAGCATATTCCAATAACTTGTATTTCTATTGTAATACTTGAAATATTCCAGGCTGCCTTTCAAATGCTCCTTACCGTTGTCAGTGACTGACGTTTCACACTGAGGCCACAATGCATCCCTTCATGCACTCAGAGTTTGAACATAATAATAATTGTAAATGTCCTTTATTCATCAGAGGGAGAATCTGACTAGATCCCATTGAGTATTTTGGTTTCTTATTTTTTCTTTACGAATATGCACAAAGCAGGAAATCACCAAGGTAGAAAACAGGGACAAACCGAAATAAGGATCAAGCGTCAAAGTTAGGCTACTAGTAAGATATTATGGAGATGTACACGCAGATTCTAAACACAGCGTATTGCAGATAGCAATCCCAGGATGATTGCTTGTCAGCCAGGCCTTGGAAAGGAAAAAACTTCACAATAAAGAGCAGAATAGACAGACTAGTTTGGATCCATATAAAGGTCACCATGTCTTCACCTAATGTTTAGATCCTAGTTTGAATTTAACATTTTTTACGTGTTTCCCTCATTCTAGCCCTTGGAAGTTAGGAGGTAAGGAATCTCTTTCTTCTCACAAGGTTTGCCCAATAGAGCACAAACCTACAAACCCATTAACTTTTATGCAACGTGAGCAAGAGGTGGGTGTGAAGTGCTGCCAGATCAAAACGGCTGCATTTTGCACTCACTTTTAAATGGTGCAAGGCAATTGAGGGTCAGGCCCCAAATGCAATGTGTTGTTTATTTAGAGACATTTCTCCAGTATTCCTCACCTTAATATCTCTGTTTGTAGCAAACTGGAAGTGTTTTGTGATTTGAGCTCAAAAGCTCACTTTGTCATTTTAGTGAGGTTATAAAATAATCTTGGAGTCTGTTTTAATTTTATTTTGCTTAAGTTTTATTGCTGTTTGCTTAATTGCTTTCACTTTATTGTTAACGAGACAAAAAAGCAGTTTGTGAAATAGCTTTCAGAGTGAAATGATCAAGGAACAGAGATGGAATTTGAATTGTAAAACTTTTTTTTACTGCTTTTCTGTCTGCAAATTCCCTTACTTGTTTTTGTTCAGTTTCACAAACTTACATTGCCCTGGAGGATAAAGAATTGACTCTCTACTGTGTCCCTGCAAGTTCATTATCCCACTAAACTTGACTGGCGCCTTGGCTGCAAAAGGATTAACCCTATCCAGGGGCAGAATGGTGCATTGACCATAATCTCACCTGGTCAGGCATTACCAAGTTATTTGACTGTTTGAACGCTCTTACATTCTTTTGTTTCTAATCACTATTGGAATCAGCTACAGGCAGTCCTGGGTTTCATATTTATGAAGCATGCCAAGATTCCTTGTTTTCTTGATTGTGGAAACTGCGTAAACCACTGCAGAGATTTGCCTTAGGAAAATCAAAGGCTGAGTAAAACAATACAGTTAACAAGTACATGACACTTGTTGAATTGTTTTTTCCCTTTAACAAAGCAGTGGAGAACGCTGATCCCAGGGAGCCCATGAAATGGAAATAAAAAGAAAAGAAAATTACTTATACTAATTTAGGTGGTGAATGTCATGCAAGACATTGGGACATCTAGACCCCTGCCTCGTGTTACCCCTGCTGTGCACAGCTACAGAATTCTAAGTTAGTTTATTGCTAGCAAAAGACTGAGAACAGCAAATTTAAATCTCATTGCAGAGATTTTTCTATATCCTTATGCAGCAAAAATGTTATAGGAATGACTGTGCGTGGGATGGGCACTACATCACTGGAAACTCTTAGAACTGATGTGAGCAAACCATTGGAGAATATTCTGCAAGGAACAGGAATGGACCTTATAATTAATCATGATATCGTTTTCTTGATGCTATTGACCTACCTGATGGCTCTTTTCCATCTTTTAATTCTGTGCTTCTGCTTTATATCCAGTGACTGAAGGCCTTTCTGCACTACAAAATTAAGTTGAGCTGTCTTCCCTGGGACAGAGGGCTGCAGCTGTGAGCCCCATGGGGGCTGACAGCCAACGGGCGATATAAGTAACACGGTGTCTACAGACACTGCGTCACCCTAACTACATCAACCTAAGCGCTACATCTCTTGTGCAGGTGGAGTTACTAGGTTGGTATAATTGGAGACTTACATTGACAAGAGCAGCATTGTAGTGTAGACACTTACAGGGTTAGATCAAGGTGAGCTGCCTTACATCGACCTAACTAGAGTGGAGACCGAGCCTCAAGCTATAGACACCACTGCTGCCCACCCTAATTAACATGGGCTGTAGCCTGGAACCCTTTTACATGAGTGTTCGCTTACTCCACGAGTTGTGGCACCAAACTCAGTAAGATTATGGGTGGCAGAATTTAGCCCGTCATGAGCAGCACAATCCAGCCTGGCTTTTATGAGTGCATGGGGGATATGAAGGTAATTATGGAAATGTGCCGACTGTTCCCTGCCATTTCTGAGTAAAATGAAATGCTCTAAATGCCAGGGAGCACGCCTTCCCACTTTGGTACCTAGTATGGAGAATATCCACATTCTGTATGTGCCACCCCCGTCATCATTTGGGTACTAACGTTTCCATTTCAGCCCTCAAATGCAAAATGGTGTACCCTGACTGAAGCAGTAGAGTTTCACTTGTCCTTTACCTTTCTGCATGGGATTAGGGAGTCAACAGCCTGCCCTAGAAGCAGTCATGATTAACAGGGAGAAGGTGTCTTGGCTTTTTAAAATCAATTGACTGTACAGTGAAGCACTCTTTTCCTAGGGCATCTTCTCTCATCTCAGTGAGAGTTCATTATGGATGAAATTCAGCCCTTTGCAAAGAGCAAGGTCTGTACACCACAAAAGACCTAAAATTGGGACATAAGCAGGTCTTAAATCTCGGCTGTGTGCTGGCTCTCTACACAGGAGTAAATTTCACTCCAGAAGCAGGATTCTGTTTTGCATATTGTGATGCACTGAAACAATCTGGGGGGCATGTCTGCATAGGGACGCTCAGGAAAGTTAAGGCAAGTCAAGGCAAGGTGCAAAAACAATGTGCATGGGTTAAAGCAGATTAAACGCTTGTGTGGATGCTCTCATTCAGGAGCAAAGTGGTCTTAGTTTACTGTAACTGCAGGGGAATTAATTTACCGAGATCTACAGCCACTTTGCTCCTGAAAGGAAGCATCCACACAGGGAGGCACCCCCAGAAATGTTTCACCTGGTATGCACAATGCATGACACCTTCTGGCCCCACGTTTCTTCTGCAATAAACTCCCATCCAGAGCAAAGAAAAAAACCCACACACCCACCAAGACCCATCAGGGGGCTGGCCAGTAGGCACGACCCTCCCCTCCATGTCTGCTCCTCCCACCAACGCGCTCTGCCAGCCTTTCCTAGCCAGCTACCCTCTGCAGACACTCTCTGCATCTCCCTGTACTTGTATCAGGTTTTGAGGCTGTCACTGAGTGACACACTCCCAGGGTAAAATCTGGAACTGTGGGACAGCTGTGCCCCCTTAATTCTCCTCCCTAGGCTGTCTCTGAGAATGCTGTGCTAGTGACAAGCAGCAAAACCCCTCCAGGTGCTGTGATCACTCAACCAACAACATGAAGGAATACACCCAGCTAAATTGCTTGAATGCTTTCTAAGCCACTCATGAATTATACACAGGGAGATTCCAGTCACTCTTCTCAGCCCTCAAGCCTTGCATCTCAGAAATATATCATCTTACGCTGCTCAAGACCTTCTCTTGAACAGTGCCAGCTCATTCATTAGTTCACTACTTGGTCAAAGGAAAGTGGACATACACCAGCCTTTGTAATCTGAGCAAATGCCCCTAGCACTTTAGAGAACTCACTGTATGAATAAAACATTAAAGTAAGTTTATTAACTATAGAAAGATAGATTTTAAGTGACTATATGTGGTAGGCATAAAGGTCAGAGATAGTTACTTTAAGAAAATGACAAGTAAACTTACAGTCTAAATCATAAACTTTTAGACTGAGCAAGATTTGAATCAAACAGCTTTTCTCACCCCACTGGATGTCCCATACAGTTTACTGTTCTCAATACACAGGCTGAATTCATTTCTCAGCCCGGGACCAGTCTTCCCAGTTCAAAGACTTTGTCTTTCAAACGATCTTCCAGCTGTTGAGATAGCAGAGGAGAGAGGCCAAGTGGTGATGTCATCGACCCTCATTTATACTTTTTTTCCAGGTGCTAGAAAGACCCTTGCTCTGACATGGGGGTTAGGTAGCGCCCATCGTGTATGTGCCCTCTTGGAGGAGTCTCTGGGAGCATGGATTCTCCCTGATGGGCCATCAACACCTGTGTGGCTGGTCCTGATGTAAATCTGTCTTGGTTGCTCCTTTGTTGCCACTGAAAGGCTAGCAGTGGGCCTTTCCCACATGCCACATATTTCAGTAGCAAACCTAACACTACATACAATTATAGCATACACAATCCAACAGGTTAGTGATGTTCAACCAATCAAGACTTTTTCAGTGATTCCTCACAAGGCGTGCATTGCACAAAACATATTCCGGTCATATCCCAGTGGTGCTGGTTTGAAGTATGGAGTGTCACAGTGAGTTCTGCAGACAGAGCAGATGGGGGACAGGCTGGTGGAAGTGGGGTGAGGCCAGGCAGGCCTCCAGGAAGAGGGGGGAGTTCAGGTGTAGAAGCTGGCCCCAGAGTAGCAGAAAGGGGGAGCAGCACACGTCCCAGGTTTGGCCCCACGGCGTGACCTGAGTGAATCCTCATGCATCAGGTTAAAATGCCACTCTCCCACTTTTGTCCCCCTCACCTCTTCTCTGTCATGATGGAGGGGTCGCTAGGCCAAACCTGAGTAAGCCATGAGGCAGCCAGCACTGCTTCTCCTTGGCACTGCCTTGGGTCTGGTTCTGCCCCTGCCAGTGACACGCACCATGTGCAACAAGCATATAGCTGCAGGCACCCTTGTATCCACACAGGAGGCGGGCGGTGAATGTGTTTTCGTTCATGTGCATTTACACCATAAGTTAGTTTGCCTCAAGTTTCCTGAGTGTTTCCTTGTAGACAAGCCCAGGGACTTCCGTTCAACTTACCTATCAACCAAGTTTTCATTGTCGACCAGTTCACTTGTCAGCAGGTTCTGTTGTCTATAGTGCAAATGTCAGAAGCTAGCAAGCATCTGCTTTGAGAAAGTGTTCAGCAACAGTCTTAAGATACGACGTTTCTGTGTCAGAGAAAGGAAGGTAAGACAAACCTTCAGCTCAAGTTCATTGATGTGTCAGGGGAGCATCGAGGGAAACCATTTTCAGCCGATCTGCGTGAAGCTTGCTGGCCACGGGGCTGAGGTATTGACTGAAACCCCGCTCCCTGCTGATTCACCCTACAATTATGAAATGGAGCAGCAGTCGTAAACTCCATCTGACCTGTCGTTATCCTCTTTTTTCCCCTCCCCACTTCGTGGTTTGAAACTATGTGGAAACATTTGTGAAGATTTCACAATACGTGAGGCTAACCATAAGTCTCAACAGGGGGGACTGTATTACCAGGGAAAGGCAATTACTGCTTTAGAAGCGCACAAGACACACACATTTAGAAAGCATCGACATCTTGCCAAGGGTTGGTTTCCCCTGTTTGGTTTTGGCAGGGCTGGAGAGGTTAATTCTGAGGAATTTTGAAAGAATCATTGCTCAGCACCACTCTCAAAATACTAGTTTACTAATCACTTTTCACACCAGTGCGTAAATTAAATCAGGAATATGTGTAGGAACTGAAAATAACAGTATTTTACACTAATCCTAAGGAGTCTCTAGAGACATACAGTGTAATCCCACTTCACAGCCACAAACACTGATCAGTCTCGCGGGTCTTCTTATCAAATTCTTAGAGAATTCAGTTTTCTTGAGTTTTGCCTGTGAGGATACGAGGTTAAGTTCATTGTGCACAAGAAGAAAGTCTCCTGGTTGTAAACCGAGACATATAATGCGCTGCTGTTCCCAAAGGCAGTATCTCCTAGTGCAGTGGTTTTCAACCTGTGGTCCACAGACTCCTGGGGATCCATAGACTGTCTAGGAATCCCAAAGGGGCCCCCACCTCCATTTTGAAATGTTCCCCTAGTGTATAAAGCACTAGGCCAGGACTCGGGAGACCTGGGTTTGTTCCCAGCTCTGCCACTAGCAAGCTGGGTGACTTTGGGCAACTCATTTCCCCTCCCTGTGCCTCATGTTCCCCAACTGTAAAATGGGATTTTGACGGTCCCTTCTTTTATAAAGGGTTCTGAGCTCTATGGGTGAGGTGGTATTATGTATTTTTTTTTATTAACTACAGGAGCCTGAGTTCAAATCACATTTTAGCTCGATAGAAATGACTTTGGTGGAGTCTCATGGTCCCAAGTGAGTCCACCACAAAATGGGGCAGCCTTGGCAGAAAGTGATGAGTGTCTGGTCAGGATGGTAGTGCATTCATGGAACTGTATGGTTGTTCCAGGGCTGGAAGAGTAGAGGGTGCTGCTGACTGAGCTGGATGGGCCAGAACTGCATAGTTGCCTGAGATGACATGTCATCAGTACTGTGCTTGTAGGACCAAATTAAAGAGAGGGATCTGCCAGGCCCGCTCCTAAATCTGTTTGGGGGAAGGAGCCTGAATTCTATGGCTGCATCACCATCATGTGACATTCATGTAAGCTGTTGATCGTTTGTTCCTTTTTCTTCCATTTTTAATGTCTATATTTAACTTTTAAACAAGGCATATTTTGCAACAATTAATCTGTGTAACTAAAGAAGCGTCTCTGTTAGGAATAGCTGCTCTCGGTTATGAAAATTTAACTGCTTACACCTACATGTGTCATGCTAGCAAAATGCAAAGTTGCTTTTCGTTTATCTGGTCTCCTGGCAGCTGAGACTTCGTTTTGTGGAGAGGTGAGGAGGAAAGCCGTTGAGCTTGGGTGGAATCTTGGTGTAAAACGAACAAAATATTTCCTTCAGCAGCAGGCATTCCCAAATCTTTTTCTAATGGAGATTACGTTCTAATAGAGGGATTGTCTCCCAAGCACTTCCTTCCATTGGCAATTATTATTTGCAGCGCTGTTGTAGCCATGTTGATTCCAGGATACTGGAGAGACTGAGGGGGCGGGGGGTGAGGTAATATCTTTTATTGCACCAAGTTCTGGTGGTGAAAGAGACACGTTTCTGAACCTGAAGGAGAGCTCTGTATGAGCTCAAAAGCATGTTTCATTCACCAACAGAGGCTGGTCCAGTAAAAGATATTACTTCACCCACATTGTCTCTCTAACTGGCAGTTATGTTGATTGTTTCCCTGCCCATTTGTGCTCCCATAACAAGCCTGTGACAACTACAGGAATTGCTTAATTCAAAATGGGACTTTAAGAAAGCACTTAATCTATGTATCTGTCTATGTACTTTTATGGCCCTCCCCAATGTCGTATCTCAGTGCCTCACAATTGCTGAAGGATTTTTATGCTCACAGCATACACATATCATCTCCATCGTGCCACTGGGACATGAGAGACTTTGTAGATTGAACGACTTGCCTGACTTTGCAAAGAAAACGTGTAGCTTAGCTGGGAATTCTCCAGGTCCCTTGACTTGTAGTCCACTGCCTGATTTTGACCTCACTTATGTAAATCCAGAGTGACTCAACAGAAGTTACGTCCGTGTACAATTGGTGTGAGAGGAGAAACAGACCAATTGCATATGTTTCTGGATTCTTGCGTTTGTTGCCTTAAAATACATATCTATTTGTTCTTTATGAAGAATCTGTAAAGAGACCCATAAATGTCCCTTCTATTTTCTATATGTTGCTGTAGTCATGTTGGTGCCAGGATACTAGATAGACAAGGTGAGTGAGATATCTTTTGTTTGTCACGAGAGAGACAAGCTTTTGCGCTTACACAGATCTCTTCTTCAGGTCTGGAAAGCTGACTTAGGCCAGGCCTATGCTACAGATCTATGTCGGTATAACTATAGCGCTCAGGGATGTGGATTTTTCACACCCCTGAGGGATGTAGTTATACCGATCTAAGCCCCCATGTAGACAGCACTATGTCAGTGGTCTCCCATCGGTGTATGAGTGTCTTCACTAAAGCACTACAGAGCGCAGATGCGTGAAGACAAGCCCTCAGAATATGACAGCTAAATACATGATGGATCAGATATTTTAGCATAAGTAGTTAACACATTTCAGGGGACCATTCATGGTGAGGTGGTCCATTGACACCCCTTCAGTCAGGGGAATGAAAGGAAGGGAGTGGGGGAAGGGTTGCAGATTGTTGTAATAAGTGTCTTTATTCAGTCCATGATTTTTCGTGTCTAACAGAGTTATGAATTTAAGCTCCCAGGCTCATCTTTTGAAGGTGCTGTGCAGGTTTCCTTTGAGGATGAGAACTGACAGGTCAGATATGGAGCGATCACTTTGTGAAAAGTATTCGCACACCGGTGATGTGGTGTTTTTGTCTTTCATCATTTTCCTGTGTGAGTTCATTTGAGAGCATAGTGATTGTCTGTTTTCCCCCACATAGCTGTTATTAGGGCACTGGATGAGACACCCCGCATGTGATAGGCATGTGTAGGACCCAGGGATCTGGAAAGGCATGTTGTGGGAGGTGTTGATCATTGTCGCAGTGGAGACATGTCTGCAGGTTTTGCATCTGTTGTTCTGGCACGGTCTGGTGCCGCTTTGAGTTGGTGTGTGCTGTCTGTGGGCAGCTTGCTTCTGTTGATGAGCTGGAGAGGTTGAGGGGTTGTTTGAAGGCCAGAAGAGGGGATTCAGGAAAGATTTCTTTCAGGATGGCTTATTACAACAATCTGTAACCCACTGACAGCCATAACACCCCAGTTCCTTTCAGCTTCCCCTTCCTTTCCTCACTATGACTGGAGGGATGTTAATGGACCACTTCACCTTGAATGGTCCTTTGAAATATGTGTTAATTATGTATGCTGAACACTCTGTTCCATCTTTGATTTAGCGGTGACACTCTGCGGGCAAGTTTACACTGCAAAATTAAGTCAACCTCAGTTGACCACCCACTGGCCACCCCAGTAATTTGATCGGTTTTACATGTCCACACTACGCTCCTTGTGTCAGTGGTGCGTGTTCTCACCAAGAGCATTTGCATTGATTTATCTACCAGTGTGGGGCATCGTGGGATGGCTTCTGAAAGGCAGAAACAGTCAATGTAAGCTGCACCGTGTCTACACTGGCACGGCATTGACCTAACTACATCATCTTAAGCGCTATTCCTCTTACATAGGTGGAGATATCAAGATGGTGTAGTGGGTAAGTTACATTGCTAGGAGCTGTAAGCTGCCTTACGTCCACCTAACTCTGTACCGTAGGCCAGGCCTGAGTAAATTTCCCAGACCTGACCAAATTTCCCACACCAAAGCTTTGGGTAAGCTTTGTAGCCCCCTGACACTCCGGATAAAGGGGAAACTCAAAAATTACATTCCAGCAAGACAAATATGAGGATGTGGCGTGCAGGTCAGATGGCGCTTAGGTTCAGATGTGTAAAGTAAAATGACTGGCCCCAACCAGCATGTCAAGAAGCCTTCTACTGTCTTGAGCTTCCTGCTTGCATGTGCTATTGCGGGCACTTCCTGAGATAGCAGTTCCCATACCTTTGTAATTGAACACCCCATCTTCACATGGCTGGGGCTGCGGGCGCACTGTGGAACTCTTTCATGTGCCGAGCCTTTTCCCTCCATTCTCCTCCCTGCCTCCAGCCTTCTCACACTGTCCCTTCTCTTTTCTTTTTAAGAAAATCAGAACACGTGGCTGTGGCAAGTAGAATATGGGAAGCCCCTAAACCAAAAGGAAATACAGCTAATGGGCTGGAGCGGCCCCTTTTTGTCTTCACTGTCCTCATTTTGTGTAGTAGACAATGGATGGGTTCCCCTTGTACGTCTCACTTGGGTTCCTTTGGCAATAGAGAGCATAGTTCTTTCCGTCTGTTGTCCACTCCTTCATTCAGCTGCATCTGTTCAGGGTGCCACTAAGCCTGCAAAAATGGTTCAGGACTAGGTGAGTCTTTTCTAGTGGGGGAGTCTAAGGTTCTGCATTCACCCCAAGCTGGCCACTCAGCGCCAAAACATCCCAAGCTTCCCTCTGGCAGAAGCTTTCAGGGATAGGAGAACCCCTTGGGGTCTTTCCTTCTCCAGCCAGGCAGATGATGGAAAGGGGGTAGCAGCATTTCTGATTGATGCCCCAGTGGAAGAGAGGTTGAGGGAATGGCTGGAAGGCTCTCACCCTCCTACCCCCACCCTAGCCAGCCCCTGGAAATTCCATCCCTCCCAGTTGGCATCATGGTGTTGTTGGCAGTGGCTAGGGTGTCTCTCTTTTCCTATTTATACAGTGGAACAAGAGGGAGCGGCCTGGGGACCCTGGTCAGTGCTGGTGCCAGGGAGTGGGTGTGGCTTGGATGTGCGCAGGGGTGGTTAGGTGCTTGACAAGATTCAGTGTAACTTTCTGCCACCACTACTTCTGTGAAGCACACAGACATTATATGTTGCATGCTCTCCCCAATGCAGCCTGGCACCCCACCCCTAATTTAACATCTGCCTCCCCTAGGCTCCCAGTGCGTCCCGTCTTCTCTCGCTCAGGGGGGGTGGATTTTTCATACTCCTGAGTGACACAGTTATACTGATGTAAGTTTATAGTATAGACGTGGACTTAGGTGGTAAGCTACTGTCTTTTATGCCATGGGCCACTTGCTGGTGGGTTCTCTGAAACCTGAAGTCTTTAAACCATGATCTGAGGACTTCAATAACTCAGTCATAGGTTAGGAGTCTATTATAGGGTTGGGTGGGTGAGGTTCTGTGGCTTGCACTGTGCAGGAGTCAGACTAGATGACCAAAATGGTCCCTTCTGACCTTAAAGTCTGTGTATAGCACTGAGCGCAGTTGTCACCTACTAAGTTACAAATAATAGTTTGCAGAAATAAGCAACTTCTGGGTCCAGACAGCTCAGAGATCTCTATAAGAGCAGGAAATAAAAATATGTATCATATTGCCCCACCATTTTCTGAGTTGGTAACTGTTGCAAACACAAATTACAGAATCCAGCAATTCCTGGAGCAATTTATCTCAAACTCCATGAACCAGTCCAAGTTTAGGTGCAGAAGAAGTAAGTGAGCCTGCTTTGGAAGCATGTGCCATGTATACACCACACTCAGCATTATCAGTGCACTGTCAACCTGATGGGAAACACCTTTCTGTTTCAGTCCTGCTCCCCCTTCTGTTTCAGTCCTGCTACCTCCCAGCACTGTTGATGCCACTCAGTCTTGAGCAATAATGAGGAACTGCAAGTTATGTCCACAGAGTGTTGATCTGGGGCAGATTTTGTGATGATTTTAGGGTGACTCATCAAACTCATTTTTACTTTTGATGTAACCACGGCTTGGTATTCGATTTCCAAAGGTAAAAGTCTAATGCACTCAGCCACTGTAGCACCACATGTTCTTCTGCTGTGTGCTTCCTGTGCTCAGGGATCCTATGAGTCTTCAGTTTCCCTATTTTCAATTTTATAGTAAAACTAGGAAGCAGAGGGTGAAGGTGGACAAAAAAATACAATTCTCATATGGCCTGTGACCTCAGCCTTCAGGTCAGAGAACGCCACCTGATTAAGGGTAGGTATTCGGTTAATTGCCTTAGGATATCTGTGGACTAGACTGAGAAGCAAGCTGTAGTTTGGGCTATGTACAGTAGCACTGTCTTTAGCAGTCAGACATGGAGGGAGCAAGGTCTCATGGTTAAAGCACAGTGTGGTGAGTTCTAAGTCCCATTGTTCACTCTCCCCCGACTGGCTGTGTGACCTTGGACCAATTCCTCTACCTCTCTGTGCCTCTGTAAAATACAGACAATAATGGTTACCTGCCTAAAAGAGGGTGTTGTGGAGCTTTGTTCATGTTTATCAGGTGCTTTGAGATCTTTAGTAGGAAAGCCACTATGTAAGGATCTAAACAGTATTCCTTTGATATGGTACAGTATGTGATGGAGAGACTGGATCTGTGATTTTATTTTCAGGATTTGGCAAACTGAGGCACATTCGATGCAAGTCCCGTTATCCAGGCTGTATTGTTTGTGGGCCATTATTTGAGAATTAAAATGTGATACGATGTTTTATTTGTTTACAAGAACATGGGAGCTCCTTGGAGTTGCACTGGTTGCAGCAGTTGATGCTGTCTTTACATTCTGACTTTAAGAAAGTGAGTCATTATTCAAAGCCCCTCTATCAACTAGAATCCCACTTTAACAAAAAGTGTTTAAATTAATTTGCAAATGGGATGAATATTCAAAGTCATTTTCCTATGCCGAGTTCCTTTTACCGCTCAGCCTCTCTTTTGCTGATTTCCAGCATGATAGAGCAATAGCTCCTCTTTCCTTCTAAGCAACTCAGAAGAATAAATGCTGGAAGTCTGCCAACCTGATCTGAAACACATTGCTGTTTCAGACCTGCCCCCCTTCTCCTGCCCCCCAGTGCTGTCGATGCCACTCAGCCTTGAGCAATATTGAGGCATTGCAACTCATGCCCATAGAGCGCTGATCAGGCCAGACTTTGAGGTGATTTTCGTGTGTGTATAAAAAGGGACTATGTGATCCACCAAACTCATTTTTACTTGTGATATAACGAAAGTTCCAGTCTTACAGTTCTGAGCCGCCAAAGGTAATCCATTTCATTCCGCTGTGTGTTGATTTTATAAATCACTTTTGAAGTTGGTCTGTCTGATTTTATCTGATACAGTTATGGGTTTTGGGATATCCTTGTGGCCTCTCTGGCTATTTTGTGTAGAACTAGGCTCCTAACCCAATCCACATATACAAAATCATCTTTTAGGGCCAAATTTCTAAAGAGTGGCCTCCCTTTGGCGACCATGATTTGCAGCACCTTGCGACATTTGCGCCAGCAGGTGAATTATGTTCACAAATCTGACCCTAACCTACTCACAAGCCTGTCTATCTGCGGGCAGGGACAGAGTCCTCCGGTTTGCTCCCACAGTTCATTTCAGGAGCACAAAAGTGTGATTGCAAATTTTGTAAGTGCAAATTTCACCCACAAAAGGGGAAATCGGGCCTTAGTATTTTGAGGGCTGAGCACTGGCCGCATGTTTGGAGGACTGAGGACTGAAATATCAGGGGAAGCTGCAGATCTGGTATGCATTGCTTCAGCAGAGCAGTGTGTGTGTTTGTGGGAGGGGGGAATGGAATAGCTGGGGGTCCCAATTAATCAGTGTGGGAGAAGCCATAGTAGCATTTGTATGCATTAATTCTTGCTAAAGAGTTCGTTATCAGTTATTGCCTTCATTGGCATCTATTGCAATTTAGCCAGAAATTTAAAATGCAAAGCAATAAAAACTGAGCTCTTCTCCATAGACATTCTACTCAACAGTACAGTGGGAGATGGAACAATGCGCTATATTGTAGGCTAGGGACAATGGCATCCTGGTGGCACAGTAACACGTGCAGCTGCAATATCATCAGCTGACATTTTGTCATCACATAGTATATTTTAGGTCTGTGTAATAACCTTGTGCAAACCCGGCTTTCAGGATATGTGATTTCCTGTCAAAACTGAATGATGGTGTGAAAGCTGGGATAGCTGGCAAATCCAGTCCAGGCAGAGTTAGCTAAGTTAAGGGCAAAACTTTCTCCTTGAAGTGTGGTTAGGGTCAGAAAAGGACTATGGAGAAACAACTCCTCCTATGCAATAAACCTGCTATCTGAGCTTCACTGTGCTCTCTGTTAACAAGGAGCCTTTAGCCTTTGCCTTTAGCGGATGCAGCACCTGTAAAACCTGGGTTGGGTTACTCTCTCCAATGTAGATTTTTCAAGTGACTTGTGACTTTGGGCTGCCTCAACATTTGGGTGCCCAATTTGAGACACCTAAAAGGTGCTCAAGTTCTGTGCAACCATCCTCTGAAAAGCTGGCCATTTTAAGGTGCCTCAAGTCGGGCCCCCCAAACGTGGCTATCCAAAACTTCAAGTCACTTTGGAAAAGGTTTCCTAGAGCCTATGTAAGCAGAGTCCTAGCCTTAATAGAGTGGGTTAACGTTTTTGGGCTGAAACAATTTTTCATTGAAAAATGCAGATTCGGGTCAACCAAAACATTGCGGGAATTTTTATTGATTTTGGTCCAAATGAGGAAAGAAAAAACTTCCAAAATATTGAGCCCATTCATTTCTACGCCGTTAAAACATTGATTTTTCAGGCTCAATTCACAAAGGAATTTAGGCACCATTCTCTGAACAGTTTATAACCATAGCCCCGTGGCCTGGACGTACTTCTGGGATCAGGGACTGGGGCCAGACTAGCGGGTATGCTCAGTCTCTCCTGTTGAATCCATTCCACTTTGTACGAAGTACTTGAATAGTCCCTGGGTCAGAGACAGTACAGGAATGACTCTGTAGTCTGATGGGTAGGACAGTCACCAGGAACACGGCCTTTGGTTCCTGCTCCAATGAATATTGTATTATTTATTAAAAGTAGAACAGATTCAACAGGAAAAATGGAGAGATCCAGTCCCAGAATAACCAATCTCCTGACGATTGGGACACTCAGAGAGAGGGGAAGACCTATGTTCAATCCCTGCCGTAGAATGGGGATTTAAGCCTGACTCTCTCCCTGCCCGAATGAATACTCTAGCCATTGAACTATTGGACATTGGGTGACTACCCCTCCTCCCCTGTTCTGTGACTCCACCTATTCAGATGCTTTGTTTTTGTTAAAAGTGCCCCAAAACAAAACTAAAGGTTTCATTTTGAGTTGAACAAGACATTTAGTTTGACCCAAAATAAATCTTTTCTGACTTTTTAGATTTGCTGAAAAATTGTCAATTTGGGTTGACCTACACTGATTTTTTTTTTCAGTTTGGAATGGCCAGTGAAGTGAGGTCTTAAAGATGTGTGGAGTACTGTGTGTTCATTGCCAGACACAAAAATGTTATTAAGAGAACCAACACAATTATGGGATGGAACCTGTATTCCGATTTGACTCGTGCATAGCTTATAATTGTGTGAACAAAGCTCCAGTTGCAGGATGAAATTCCACTCTGGTGAAGACAGTTAGTTGTGTAAGTACAACTGAGGGCACAATTTGAGAGTGGTAGTGTTGCTCAGGTGTCTGTGAGGGCAGAATTTAGACCACAGATCTTTATATTATTGGTGAGGATGCATGGATTAAAATGAACCTCAAATTCCAGAGGGAATTTTCAGTGCTGGTAGTTAGGAAGAAAACATCTCTCTGTTTGAATGCAAACCACATTTGGAACCTGGAAATTGACTCCATCTAATTTATTCAGAGCCAGAGAAGGGCTCAAGCAACTCTCCCTCCCCCTGGTCTAAGTACTTCATGGGAAGAGCTCTGGAATCTGAACCTTTGATCAAAATCTAAATCTAAATCAGATCTGAACTGTGAGGCTCAGCTCATCTGTACTGCACCCACCCAGAGCTGTGCTCTGCCTAATGCCTGTGTGGCTGACGTAAACGAGACACTGATTTCCTGCATGCTCACAGGGGCACAAGGGATAACCCTGGGTGATGTGCTTCATCCTGAACATGCAGGTCTCCATCGGAGTGAACCTGCCGTGTAAGGTTAACCAAGTCGCTAAGGACTCCTCCAGCTGTTGGGACTGGGTTTGTGTACTGTTTCTGTTACCAGGCAAACTGCTCCATCAGGGCACCTGCTGTAAGCCCTGTGCTAACACTGCTGAGATGGCATTTAATATATTTGTTTAATAATCACACTGTGTTGTTGTTTTGACAGACTGAATTAAACCCTGGGCAAATCAAGGAGGCACCCCATCACAATTACAGAAAATCAATTCCACTGTAAGTAATCTCTGTTTTGTTTTAATGTTTTAAAGCAGAATAGATGTTCTGCCCTTCACACGGTACCAGGATTGGAACGATAGGACTTGTGTTTCTGTTGGGTTGGTTGCTTTAGCTTTTTGCTCCAGTATTTCTAAACTACATTTGGGAGACATTTGCTGAATAACTTTGCCAAGAATGCAACTAATTCAACACCATGCTAGCTTGTTTAACTTATATTATTGAGCCCAGTTACAGAAGAAAATGACAGGAGCTGTGCTAATGCTCACACAGATCACTGGCTATTTTATAAATCCCTCTTGGTCACAAACGTTCCTCTTTGAAAGTCTAGGGCAGCACATCTTCTGTCACTCAAAACCATGTTCAAGAATTAGTTATCAGGAACACACAATACAGGAAGCAGAGAGTACACCTCTGTATGCTTTATTCATAGCTTGTATATTGCTTTTGTGTGGCAATCTCTTCTGTGTTTCAAAGGAAAAAGAGAGACAAGATCCACTTGCAGTATATTTTGTTATATATGGGGAAAGAACTCACTTCTTGACCTTCTTTGAACTTAATTCAGAAGCAAAGATTGTTTGTTATGATTCCTCACTGGGAATACATATAGCAGATGCAGAGTTTCCACTGGAAGAACTTCAGACTAAGCAGGATGGATCTTGCTCTAATTGAAACAGAGCCTAGTGTATGAGAAAATAAATTCCTTCTCTAGGGGTGTTCCTGACAGCAGAGTTTTGTCACAGCATTTTGAAGGACAAGTTTAATTAGCGGTTTCAGTTTAACTGAAAACAACTTCAAAAATGACACGGGTTGCAGGTTTTCAAGAATCACTTTTTAAAAATTAAATGTGGGAGCAAAACAACAACGAAAATTTACAAAAATAAAACAAAACAAAAAATCTCCAAATCATCAGAAAATGATTTGGCTCCTTTAAAAGTGCTTTCAGTGAATTTCCCATCCCGATCACAAGTCAGCTGTGAGTTACAACCCATAGCTCTCCTCTTTGGGCTCACTGTGGGTCTCACCCCATTTGAGGTAGCAAACCGCTTGTTTGTGTGTTGGGGTACAGACATAAGGTGATGGTCTTCCCTGTGCTGGGGGCAAGCACCAAGCATGAGCACCACTCAAGTCCTGTTTAAACCCTGTTTTGAAGCCTTACGTGAGTTTTTAGTGATTTATGGGCCTTGTGACTGGCCCTCTGCACAGGGGTGAGCTGCAGCCACATGAGGGAAGGTAGGATAAGTGCATAAGACTGTTTAAAAGAGCATTTATAAGTCTTTTTAAAAAACTTCTGGGTGGAATACTGGTTCTGTTGAAGTCCAGGGGAATTTTTTCATTGACTACAGTGTGGACAGACTGTTACCCCTTGCGTTTGCATTGCTAACGAAGCAGCTGATTTCTGTTCAAATTCACCCATTCTGGTTTTGAGTAAACCTATAAGGAATTATTTTTCTAGGACGTTTCAAAGCTCTAATGCAGCCAGACACTTTTCAGATACTGAAAACGAATTAAAATAGCAACCGAAACCCCTAGTTTTAATGTCTGTATTTCAGATTTCCTCACAGACATTCAACATTAGCTGTGCAGCTGCTAAAATGCAAGTGTCATCAGATCAAAATGACTTCTTGCTAAAGAGCTGGTGATGTAGTGGCAATGCAGGGTTCTGCTTTGCAGTGACGTTGGTCCATCACAAAGGGTAACAGACTGTGTGACACAGGAGAAAGCAGAGGAGTGGACAGAGAGGACGGGCTGAATATAAAAGACTGAGAGGAAAAGGTACAAAGCGGCCACATTCTGGCCAAAAGTGGCCAGTGGAGAATTTCTCTTGTATAGGGAAATTCTCTGCTGGTGTTAGGTTCTCAGAGTCAGCATATCCGCCTCCTACACCAGCCACCCCCTCTTTGCCTTCCGCATAAGTGACATGTTCGCAGAAGAAGAGGAACAGAGCTCTACTACATTTCTTCTTTATTGGCATAATGTAGAGCAGCTCCTCAGCTGCTCTAACTTATATCAGAACTAGGCCATGGAGGATCCGACAGCCACAGCCAGCTCCCTGAGAGGCACCCCATACACACTCCTTTATTCTGTGCTGAGCGGAGTTCAAACACAGGGGAAAACCTCGCCCACTACTTTTAGGTTAGTGAAATGTATTTAATTTATTCTTGTTGCTTTATTTATTGTACTTTCCCTGGAGAATTATAACTCTGGGCGAGGGGATTGGTTTTTAGAGCTCTTTTGTTCTGTTAACATTGCCAACTACTTTGGAGACCATCATTCAGAAGGAATAGGTAGAAAGTGTATCCTAAATTTCTCCAGAATTCCCATCCGTGCTGAATTGTGCATTGAATGGTTTTTAAAAAACGTTAACTTACCATGCAGATATCCCAGCAGAAACAGCCAGGTTCCACTCTGGGGTGCTGGAATACTTTTTATAGTGGGGGCGCTGAGAACCATTGAACCAAACTGTAAACCATGTACATAACAGACACCACTTCACGCCAGGAGGTGTGGAAGCATCCCCTCCCCCATCCCAGCCGTATGGTTTCACTTCTTCATCGGAGGAGGTTAAAGGTGGTGTTTGGATTGATGCAATGAATCATCTCAAAACCCCTCCCCCAAATCATAAAGGTGTCATTGTCCACAGAGCTGTGATCATAGAAGCCACAAGAGAAAGCAAAATGCTAACTGCTTTTTGGCCTATTGCAGAGTGCTGTCGTTGGCAGGTTTTAATGCATGAGTTTGAGCTTGTGGGAGAGAGCTCACAGCTTTCTTAGAACGTCTTTGCTTACGCCCTCTTCTAGCAAACTAAAGTAGTAAGAAAAAAAATGCCAGACCGATTCTGTCTTATCTGACAGGCGTGCTGAGCAAAGAGCACTGATTTTAAATAAAAAGTGACACTATCACTTCATTTACAGGGCATTTTTCAATCTAGTAGCACTGTGTCCTTGATGCAGAATGTTAATTAAAACACAGAAATGATCCTGACATTGATTGTCTTCATTGGAATCTGGGGACTTGGGTCTGTCACATCCCACGTTCTCCGTTCGCACTCACATGATCCATTGCATTGTAAATGTAGATATGACTAGAAGCTGGTGGCTAAATTAATGTTCTGTTTCACAGATTGCTGCTGGTATGAGGGCACCACAGAGGGGCAGCTGTGTTGAAGCTACAACAAACTGGTGTAAGTCTAGAAATGACCCGGGAGGAGGGTGTTTCTTGAGATTGTGACAAGCGTGAAAAGGACATGAGGTTAATCTTCCTTGTTACCAAAAACAATGA
This sequence comes from Mesoclemmys tuberculata, assembly GCA_007922155.1. Taxonomy (NCBI): domain Eukaryota; kingdom Metazoa; phylum Chordata; order Testudines; family Chelidae; genus Mesoclemmys; species Mesoclemmys tuberculata. The sequence continues at coordinate 3,146,505 of ML675715.1, read as the reverse complement.
GTGTTCTGCCTCAGACTGACTGGTCCTAGCTGGTGATAGTCTGATGGTTGCTGGGAGCCCGGACTCTTTAAAAGGAAGGTTTCAAAACTATAATTAATTGGTCCTTTTAGCAACGAACTTGTAAATAAAACAAGGCATCCTCTTTAGCTTGCTGTTGCAAGTCAGCAAGGTGCTCAGCAGACAGCAGAAGAGCTTGAAGCTCCAGTACCACTGTGAGCACTGCAGAATCCACGTGTGGATGAAAGGAAGGAAATCTCGAGTCCTTTGAGTGCAGGTTCACAAAGGTCCTGTCTAGACAAGAAAGAGGTGTTTTAGTTTTTTTAAATGTGCTGGCCAATGCACTTTAAGCGGTGTTAAAAAAGATGCTAGCAACTAGTATGGATAGTGTTTAGACCTTTCCAGAACAAGCTAGCCAGTTGTGATGACTGCTAGGATGCTACCACATTTTTCAGCTCCACTAAATAAAAATGGAAGCTAGCAGTGGCATCCCGAGGGTCTCCAGTGCCCTGGGCCAAGCCTACATTCGCACCCCGTGCTGGCCTTCCGCCTTCCCCACCCTGTGCACGCAGGGCAGGAGGAGTCCCGGCGCCACCCCTCCAGCTGCCCTGGGGAGGAGGGCTCTGTACCCTGGGGGGGAGCATAAGGCTTGGGGGGGACACAAATACAGGCTTGGCTTCGCCGTCCCCTCTTCCCTGCACTTATCCGCCACACGGCGCCCGTCTCTCCCGCTGCAACCCGGTGCCAGCTTGGTTGGGGTGGTCTCACCCCCTGGCCCAGACCTTCGTGACATGCAGGAGGCGGTGGGCGCAGGCACCCTTCAGTGCCTCCTCCACCCCCAGCCCGTCGTGAAGGGCCAGCCTGGCCCGGCGCAAACCTCACCCCCCAAGGACTTACCTGCTGCTCCAGCCCCACAACCCAGCTTGGGGGGGCTTTGCCAGGGCAGCCCTTCAGAACGTGTGGTGGGGGGAGGTGCTGAGGGGCGCCCCTCAGTGCCTCCTGCATCCCCAACCTCCTGCGCCCCCCTGCAGGCCGGCGCCTGGGGACCTGCCCCCCAACCACCCCGCACTCAATAGGCCACCAGAAGCTAGCAAGTTTTTAACATAACACCTTTGTTTACTAGTCTAGACAGGGCCTTGCTCACAGAGACAAAGGGATAGTCAAACGCAACTGTCAGCTAAGCCATGTGCTCTTATATTGTCCCTCCCTGCTGTTATTTCCAGTTCTGAACTGGGGACTGTTGGTAACACAGGATGGGGATTCCCTGTACTGTTTACCTGGTGTTCCCATACAAACACATCCATCGGGGCAGGATCAAACTTAAATAGCAGCATTTTGATTAAGGCGTTTTATTCAAATCAGTTGAACCCTCGTGTAGTGAAGCAACCTTTTCCACAGAGCAGCTTCACTCTAGAGTGGAAGATTCACATTGCACCACAGGGAAACGATGAGGGATTTCCTTTCTATTTTACTATACGTTGTTCTTGCCAATTGCTCCTACTTGGGACAATGCCTGTTTTTCACAAGACACTAGCCATCTTCCATTCCATCTCTCTGAGGAGCTCTCCTGTTTCAGTGGAGTCTGAATATGTCTCCCCAGACATCCTGCATAGTTTTCGTTTGTTGACTGGCACAATAGGTTAACAGAGCCTCATTTACAAGTTCACTGTGAGTTGCCCTATATACACAATTCACCTGATTTTTGGAGGTGCTGAACTCCTATTGACATCAGTTGGAGTCCTGGGTGCGCAGCACCTCTGAAAATCAGACTTTATTTAGGTGGCTGAATTTAGGCACTCAGGTTTGAAAATTGCAGCCCACATATTCCGAATATGCAAAAATATTGCAACTGGGAGAGAATTGTAACCTCTCTGTATGTGATTTTAAAAAACCATTGCTATAATACCGTTAATACAATTAACCCTTGTGACTGGAGAGAGTCTCAGAGACATGCTCCAAAACAGTGGCATTATTCCTTCATGTCCTTTAACATGCTGAAAACTTACTATGGTAAATTTCTCCCTTATCCTGACATGTGCAGGTATCCACTTTCCTTGCAGAGTGATGGAATTCCAAACGTTCTTTCTTTGAATTGCTGTTCACCATTGCCACGTGCCTCCATACCTGGCAGACAAATCCATGCACTTGGAAATAAATAAATTGTGAAGTACAGCAGGGTAATAGAAGGAATGGAGAGGCTGAGAGCAGTGGGAACAGCTCTTGGGCAACAGTGCAAGCTGAATATGACACTGGCAGGAGTTCTCAAAACAATTTTTCTCGGATCCCCTTTGAAAATATTTCAGGCTCTGACAGTCCCCCCCGAAAAGTGACGACCCCTCCCATGCCATGCCACTTCCCCCCCATGCCATGCCACCCTTCCTTTTGCGCTGCTGCTAATGGGGACGGTACTGCCTTCAGAGCACCCGGCCAGCAGCTGCTGCTCTCTGACCACAGAGCTCTGAAGGCATCTGGCTGTCAGCCATGCATGGAGCTGACAGCTCGAGACCACCCCATAATAACCTTGCAACACCTTGTGGGGTCCTGACCCCCAGTTTGAGAAACCCTGAAGTATTATTAATATTAGAGATGTCCAGGAATGTGAAAAGCATCACAATTATAGGGTTTAGGTGCCTAGAGTAATGACAAAAGTGAGGTGTCCCCATTATTCTGTATTTTAGTCTCACTGTAGTCCTCAAAGATTATATGTGAACGATAGTTATGATAATCTTATATTGATCTGAGAATGTGGTGTGCTGGTGGAGGATTCAGTTTTCAGATGTGGTTGTGGAAACAGGCCATCCCAAGCCCACACTGGGCTGTTAAAATTGGTAGGTCCACAAATCTAGCATTTACACACATTGTGCCAATGTGAGCAACCCCGTATTTGAGATATGGGCATTCTACCGGAGCAGCACTAAAATGAGACTCCCTATCATTATCGATTAGAAAAAAATGATAAACTCAGGGAGTTTGTTCTCATGCTTAAAGGGACACAGGCAATTTAAGAAAACAATATTCTGTATGATTTTTTTAATGTATTATTGTTACTAGTGGCACCTATGATTATTGCAACATTAAGAGACTTAGAAGGAGAGAGATTGTTCTCTGTTTTTCATGGTGCATTTGGTAGCACTTTGTATGTACTTAGTTTCATAGTTTTCTTTGTAATAATCATTAGGTAGGAAAATGTGATTGTAAAACCATAAAAATTGGCAGAGGGAGAAGTCAAGTAGGTGTAAGATCGGGAAATGACTTTTCACTCCTTTTTTTTAAATACTGTGCCTAGATTTCAAGTCGTTTGCATCCCTCTAGTTTCAGTTACTGTTGCAATGCCCGGGTATGCATGTATTGAAGAGAGACTAGATCCCTGGATTTTCACAGCAGTAATATTTAGGTTTGCATTGCCAGTAAAAATGTTAAAAAATGGTAAGAGTTAGTTGGACTATTGTGAATTTTTGGTATAGAATTTTGTCATCCTCTATAACAATGTAACAGTATTTCATTGCTGAAATATGAATGCTGCAGTAATTTGTGTGTGTTTGTGTCTTGGTTAATGTAATTACAGAAATGTGGGGAATACTTTTTCGAGGCCTTTGAACACAAAAGCAGAAGAGCAGGAAGACACGGGGCACACGCCATTCAGGGTTATTTTCCTTGCAAAGGAAAACGATGATTATGAGATGAGCACTAAAGTCTCAAGTTTTCAGAGGTTTGCATAACAAACAAGAGACACATTGTGGGTTGCTTCTTGACTTTGAAGGCTTGCCACTGTCAACTGAAATAAAATGGCAAAGTTTAAAGCCTTAACCAAGTTCACAAGGAAAACATTTGGACTAAAAGTTTTGGAAAGTTTTCTCTTTGAAGTAGTTTGTCATGCGTTACCAATGTGAACTTTATTGACCCTGAAACATTTCTTTGAATCAAATATCAACTAGTGATACTTTAGTAAAATCTTAAATCAACAACCATCTCTTGGTGGCTCCAGCTCCAGAGCAAATGCAGGCAAAGCAGGGAATCTACAGAGGAGACCTTTATTATTCATAAATGAAGCCTGCCAAAACCTGCCCAAAATAGCATTCAAAGACTCTTTTAAGGTCATGGATCCTGAACAAAGCCAGAAGAGCACAAAAAAGGCCGAGCAAAGTCCCCGAAAGAGGCTTACCAAAGGAGAGGCTTTCCAATCCAGTATTTCCTCTGCATCTGCATATCAGGGCAGCTCTGCTTCTTCACAAGCAGCCCCTCTTCGTGATATCGTATCACAGCAGCACTTTTCTGGCTCCCTGCCGATTCCAAGAGAGGAATCTCAGGAGAAAACTGGACATCAGAAGCAACCCAAGCATTCCTCATTTGAGCACTCATCCCACGTTTCACAACTTCAGCAGCATCCACTGTCACCAGCATTTATGTCTCCTGGAAAACCAGAGCATGTCCTTGAAGGGCCCACATGGCAGCTAGTAGATCCAGTAAGACCAGGTCCTTCTGGCTCTTTTTCATCATCTGGGCTTCATTCTCATCACAGCCAGCTCATACCTTCCCATTCAACAATCCTTCCTGAAGAGGACATGCCGTCCGTTCAAAAAGTCTATGTCCCTCGACCTTCCCAAGTTTCCTTAAAGCAAGCTGAGGAAGTGCACAAGAAGGAAAAGAAACCGCAGAAGCCAGGCAAATACATTTGTCAGTACTGCAGTAGGCCTTGTGCAAAGCCGAGTGTACTCCAGAAACATATCAGATCACACACAGGTGAGCGGCCCTACCCTTGCATTCCGTGTGGCTTTTCTTTTAAGACTAAAAGCAATTTGTATAAACATAGGAAGTCTCATGCTCACAGAATAAAAGCTGGGCTGGCATCAGGAATTGGAGCAGAGATGTATCCTTCCAGTTTGGAAATGGAAAGGATCGGTGGGGAGGAATTTGAAGAACCTACTGAAGGAGAAAGCACAGATTCAGAAGAGGAGACAGTTGTAATGTCAGGTCATTCTGTAGAACTGTCACCCAGGCAAAAGCACACCCTGTTATCCGGTAGTTTGCATAGTATAGGAAGCCAAGGTTCCAGCCACGACAGGTGTTCATTATCCCATTCCAGTATGTCTCAGTCTCTTGAGGACAGCACGCAGTTTGTGGAGCCCTCCTCTGACCATGCGTTGAGCCATAAATCAGAAGATACACATACTATAAAACAGAAGCTTGCACTCCGACTAAGTGAAAGGAAGAAGGTGATAGATGAGCAGACATTCCTTAGTCCTGGCAGTAAAGGAAGTACAGAGTCAGGCTACTTCTCACGATCAGAAAGTGCAGAACAGCAGATCAGCCCACCAAATACAAATGCAAAATCTTATGCAGAAATTATTTATGGGAAATGTGGGAGAATTGGGCAAAGGACAGCAATGTTAGCTGCGACCACAACCCAGGGGTTTCCTCACGTGTCTACTGAAGATAAACCTAGCATGGTACCATTGTCTGTGCCTAGAACACAGGTTATTGAACACATCACGAAGCTAATTACAATTAATGAAGCTGTTGTAGATACCAGTGAAATAGATAGCGTAAAGCCTAGAAGAAGTTCTTTATCTAGACGTAGCAGCATTGAATCTCCAAAGTCTGGTGCATATAGAGAACCATTTCAGTTTGATATCAAGTCTGGTTCCACTAGCCAGTTGGATTCATCAAAATCATTGACATCCCACGGCGAAAAAATTAAGCCTGAACAATCATTGTTATCACTTCAACAATCCCATGGTGCCACAGAGACAGTGCCTCTCCTAAGAAGCCACTCAATGCCTTCTGCTACCTGCACTATCAGCTCCCCTCAGACCTTTAGAGGTAGTTATTCATTTGATGACCACATCATGGAATCTGATGTCTTAAGCCGCAGTCAAGTGTTTTCTTCACATCCTCGAATGCTAAAACGACAACCAGCTATTGAGCTACCTTTGGGAGTGGAATATGGTTCAGAGGAGGTTAGCTCAGTAAGCAAAGAAACAGGTTCCAAACCTGCTGAAGAACAAGAAATCAAGGAAAGTGATCTGACCAGAAAGACACGGAAGGGGCCGAAAGTTAAAGGGTTCCTCTATGAGTGTAATATATGTGGAGCTCGGTACAAGAAAAGGGATAATTATGAAGCGCATAAGAAATATTACTGTTCAGAGCTTCAGATCTCAAAGCCTTGTTCTTCCAGTTCCCATACCTCTTCAGAAGCTGAGAAAAGTCTCGTGGATCCTGATGCATGGCCACAGATGATGCATTACAAATTAGGGACCAGTTTAGAGCTTACTCCACTCAGAAAAAGACGAAAAGAAAAGAGCCTTGGTGACGATGAGGACCCTCCAGCTTTTGAGTTGCCTGAAACTTCCTCATCCAGCATGAGGCCTGTAAGTCAGTTTGCTAATCCAGCTTCATCGAATATTGCTTTGAACTTACCCCGTGAGTCTATTAAGTCACCAGCTGATACAATGAAAGCCATGCCACTCTCCAATGTCAGTGCCGGCTTTCACCCCAGAACTACGAAGCCAGCGTCTAGTACAGAAAGCAAAGAGAGAAGGAAAACGTCCAAAGAGATCTCTGTCATCCAGCATACAAGTTCCTTCGAGAAGTCTGACTCGACAGAACAGCTGAGTGGCTTGGAAACAGAAGAAAAACCTTTTTCACAGTACTCATCTCAGCCAGCAACGCAGCACAGTAGGCCATCTCATTCCCTGCAGCCAAAATTGGTACGCCAACCCAACATCCAGGTCCCTGAGATCCTTGTCACTGAAGAGCCTGATAGACCCGAAACAGAGCTTGAACCACCTCCTAAAGAGCCGGAAAAAACGGAGGAATTTCAGTGGCCACAGAGAAGTCAAACCCTCTCCCAGCTTCCGGCCGAGAAACTCCCACCAAAAAAGAAAAGGCTACGGCTGGCAGAAATGGCTCAGTCTTCTGGAGAATCCAGTTTTGAATCCATCTCCCTGACGAGAAGTCCAAGTCAGGAAAGTAGCATATCCCATGGCTCCAGCCATTCCATTTCATTTGATCGTGAAGAATACAGTAAATCAGAGGCTGTCAGCCAGCCCTCCGAATCCCACACTAACCCTCTTTGCATTGGCTCGCATATGTTAACGGTACCGAGCCACCACCATCATTCAAGGGAAATGCGAAGATCTGCTTCCGAGCAGACGCCTAACGTGTCTCATCCTTCTCAGATGTCAGAGCCCCGCAGTAAATCATTTGACTATGGGAGCTTGTCATCTTCTTCTGCCTCAACACCTGGCCCTTCAGTTTCCTTGGCTCCACAGGAAAGGAGGAAGTGCTTTCTGGTTAGGCAAGCATCGCTCACTAGACATCCAGAGCATGAGGCAGACTCAGCCCCAAAAGGAAGGCAAGGGACAGAAGAACCATTGCCTTCTTCCAGTAAATCGTCTGCCACAAGTTTGACCCATCAGCCTACATCTTCATCGTCCTCATCCTCACATGGTGATAAAAGTCAGCCAAAAGACAGCCCTCAGCCTGTGTACAGCCAGCCATACACTGAGGCTCTGCAGGTGTTTCATCATCCAGTGCCACAACTAGCACTGCATGAAAAACATCGTATGTCTCCACAAGTATCTCTTTTCCCATTCCAGCACCTTCTGCCGCAGCCGGGACAGTCTGCAGAGCTCTTCTCCACTCACGCTATGTCTGACATCCTCTCTGCTCCATTTCCTATGCCACAGATTCCTCCCTCTCTATTTCAAACACCGCCACTTCCTCTCCAGCAAGCTCTTCTCCACCCAGGCCAGCTTCACGTTGTCCCTCCATTAATGTCACACCCAGCAGAAGTACCCTTCAGGCAACACCCTTCATTCCTACCTGTCCATTACCCGGGCTCCTCACCACTCCCTTCTGCATTTTTTCTGCCTCTACAATCTCCATTTGCTCTGCAGTTGCCGAGTGAGGTTGGTGGCCATTTACCGCAAATCAAATCCAGTGTATCTCCACCAGCAGGGGCCTCTAGCCTTCCTCCATGCACAGACTACAGCTCCAGTAGCAGGTTACATCCTTTGACCCGCACAACCAGCCCTTCAGTCTCAGTCTCCACATCTCAGCTGGTGGTTCCTACATGTGCAGATCCTATGGTATCACTCGTAGTCCCCGTTCGCATTCAGACTAACATGCCAAACTATGGGAATGCAATGTATACTACCCTTTCCCAAATCCTGGTCACTCAGTCCCAGTGTAGTCCATCTTCTATTGTCCTCCCAAAATTTGATGATTGCCAACCCAAGGGTGCCCTGGTCTACAGCTCTGATGTTCATGGAATAGGCTTCGATTTGGCACAGATGATCACAGAGGATCAAAGAAGCATCTTCCAGACTCCATATTTAAGAGTGCCATTACCATTACCAGAACGGAAAGGTTATATGCCACTCACGTCCCCATCAGAAAGTGTCCTGGGACTGGAAGGGGGCTCATCAACAGTTGGTGGAAGCAAGCGGATGCTCTCTCCAGCTGGTAGCTTGGAGCTGACGATGGAAACACAGCAGCAGAAAAGAGTGAAAGAGGAGGAAGTCTCTGAAGTGGAAGAAAAGTTGGAAGTGGTGAAGCCACCCAGTGCAATAGAGGAAGGGAAAAAGCAGGATAAATCTCACTTTCTGGTAGAGAGCCAAGGCCGGGTTGAGGTCAAAACACCACCTACTTTGTCTTCTGAGCCGTCCGAGCCAAAGGAAATACCAAGTACTATGCCACCAGCCTTGCCACATTCAGGTGCTTTGAGCTTTGAGGCACTGGAGGAATACACCCAACAGGCTGGCCAGCAGTTCCGAAGCAAGACGCCTTTGCAGACGATAAAGAAGGAAGATTCCAAAGAGCCGATGGAACACCCCTTACCAAACCCTCCAAGCCCTGCGCCTCATTCCGATGTCACTCAGAGTGCAATGAAGTGTCGAGAAAGTACTGATCTGAAGAAGGTACTTCACTTCCCCAGTCTCCACACAACTACGAATGTCACTTGGTGCTATTTGAACTACATAAAGCCAAATCATACCCAGCAAGTCGACCGAAGGTCCTCAGTGTATGCCAGCTGGTGCATTAGTTTGTATAACCCTAACCTCCCAGGTATATCCACTAAAACAGCCCTCTCACTCCTGAGATCCAAGCAGAAGGTGAGCAAAGAAATCTATACCATGGCTACAGCTCCACGTCCAGAGATAGGCAAGCTTGTGCCCTCCAGCTCCAGGAAGCCAAAAATGACCGAGGTAAGAACATTTTTTGCTTTCCTGCTATCTGTGTGTGTGTGGGCAAGGGGGGAAGGTGGGGGAGCGGAAATGGAGGCAGAGGAGGTGGTAATTACGTAGGGGCTACTTTGTGCATCCCTTTCTCATGCTGGTGAGCGCTTACCCTCAGTGGGACTGCTGGAGTGAGCAAGAACCCAAAACACACTATAGGCCAAAAGACATTGGCAAATCTGCTCTACGGCAGGACCTTATATTTCAATAGTTCAGTTTCTGCTTGTCTAGTAATCAGCAGAGCAGTATACGATTGCCTCCTCACTCTGAACTGCCAGTAGTGAGCACAAAAGATTACACTTCAATTTGCCTTTGTGGCTTGATATTTGAAATAGCTATTTTGGGGGTGGGGGTGAGGAACAAGAACCTATAAAAGGGCTCATAATTTTGTATATTTTGTGCAATGTTAATAAAAACCAGCTGGTCTCTTGGTAGGGATGTTTTAGGTAATGAGATTCCTGCTGTCTGTCTACCTTCCTATCCCACAGTCGTCATCATCGTATCTTAATGCTTAAAAGTTTTCAAGGCCAAATTTACAAAGGTGTTTAGGAACTGAAAGATGCAGACAGGCACATCGTAGGATTTACTAAAGCTTGTAAGCAGCTTGGGCACTTAACTCCCATTGAAGACCAATGGGAATTAGGCACTTAACTCACTTTGGTGCCTATCTGCATCTTCAGGTGCCTAAATATCTTTGTAAACCTGGCCCTACACCCTGAAAAAGGTTATAAGAAGCAAGACAAACCTGTTTTATATTCTTAACCAACCATGCCACAGTTGTGCAAGGTGCTTCACACAAGCAGAGCTCCATGGCTGTGCAGAGCTCCACTAAAGTCATTGATTGGCATGCCACATGGGCCTAAGGGTCTGGGAGAAGCTATTGGTTACCATATGGTGCTTTCCCCTTGCTTTTGGTGGTGGGGAGCGGGAAGGGAGGGCTCAAGAGCAGAGCATCTACCATTTTCAGTTAACACTGAACCATACAAATCCCTTCGATCCAGGTCACGAATATGCAGATTAGCAAATAGAATTGCTCTGCAGTTTTGCAGTTAGATACTCATTTCAGCTCAATTTGTGATGTCGGATTGTTCATTTTATTTCTGAATCAGAAAACGAGCCCTGAAGATTGTCTTGATCATAATGTCAGCTGCCACTGCTGCTTATAAACGTGTTTAAATACACACCAGAGTTATCCTAATTCTCTGTGGCATGTCCATCAATCTCCTGCAGAAATCCCCAAGACAGGATTTCAAGGAACCCAGAGACAAATAATATGTGTGTTATAACAACAATAGCTAATGCTTACACTTATGCTGCATCTTTCATCCCAAAGGGTCTCAAAGTGTTTTACCATCTGCGAGCCTCATTCTGCGAACTGCTGCGCCACCTGCCTTCCCTTTGACTTTAACGTGAGCTGGGGGTGCTCACATGTACACAGAGTAGTGCTTTTAGGCTGTGCTGAGGAGGATGACGTAAACATCAGGTTTAAAATATCTAGTGTCCCTGGAATTACAGGTTAAAATCTCAATGGGGAGGATACAGGTCTCAATCCTCAAGGCAGAGATATTTCATTACATGCAGTTTTCCCCAAAGGGATTAAAGATCTTTTTGCCAAAACCTTAAAAATGAAGCCCTGGTGGATATTAAACAGGTCATGATGCATTTTGCAAGGGTAGGAGGTTTGCCCTGGTGCATCTACAGAATTCATCTCCCTGCACTGTTGTGCTCTCATATACCAGTCTCCCACTCCAAGGCAGCTAACATTTACTGGTGGTATATGTATATAGTTGTAAAACGTGTCATGGTGAAAGGGGCTGTGCATGAGTAAAATATTTTTAAAGTTTACTGTGTTCATCTGGGATGCACTAGATTGGATTGGCTGCTTTACTGATGTGTCTTCGAAGAAAATGGTTTACCTTAGTTTATATTAGTAACTGCTGCTTAAAAGGGATAGTATTAGCACAAATCGTGTTTAATTCAGTGGAGGAAAACTGACCTAGTGCCAAGTAGATAAGTGATGTTTTAATCAGATGTTCAGTAGTAGCAAAATTCTAAAGCCCGTCATTTAAACATATGTTATTGAGAAAGATTACAAGGGACAGTTTCCTGGCTGCTTGGGAAACTGTGGTCAAAAGTAGCTGCGTTCCAATGGCTTCAATCAAAGTGCTGAATGTTCACGCTTCAGTCTGTACCTTTGTAATTATTTTCCTTAAAAATACTTTTTATGTAACTATAACTTGTCAGTTAATACAATTGAAAAGTTAATATAAATCATAGTCTCTAATACAATAGGTACAAACAGTCAGTTACCAATAAAGTGTCATTCGTTGCATACAGTCTTCAGACTTGGCTTTATTTCTCAATCTCAGTGAGATTTACCAAGCAGGTAAAGTTTGAAGCAACAGTAGGCTGCACTTCAAATAGCTGCAAGGCTAACTAAATTGCTTAGTGAACATGCACAGTTTATAAATGCTATGAAATTGTATACAATAGCAACTATATAATTTATTTTACATCTGTCTAGGATCTTCCACCTGTCCATTTATGTCTTGCCCTTTCAAAAACATTTGTAAATTAAGTCTAACACTACATCTGTGGTGGCCTATAGTATTACTGTTCTTTTACAAATAGTGAAACTGAGACATAGAAAAAGTTAAGGTGAAAACTTGCCAAAGAGTCTCATTAACTTCGGATGTTTAAATCATGGTATTAAAGGTTTGATTTTCAAAGGTGCTGAGTGTCTGTACTCCCACTTCATTTGGAGTTGTAGGTTCTCGGCACCCTAAGTTTACTTCTGTGGAATTAAATCAAGACAGTAGGCCTTGAACTGGACACACCATCTATCCCGCCTGGTGGGAAACGTTGTAAAACATAACCTTATCTCGCTTGGCTGCAGCCGCCCCAGCCCAAGTGTCTGTAACCTTATCGTGCAGCTGCAGCCTCCCCCCCAGCCCCAGGGTCAGGAATTCCGTCAGGCCATCATAAAATGAAGATGCCTCCGGACTTGCCAGCACCAGGAGAGCCCCCCCCCGTAATTTATGACCTGACATGTTGTAAGCAATTTGGCACACCCTGAAGAGACCACTATACGATCCTGATTGTAATATGTAACTCTGACAAACCTATATAAACCTCTTTGTAACTTGAAACCGGCGGAGATCAGTGACCAGCACAAAACCGTGCTGCCTGGACTCCCCTATGGCTATTGTCTGTCTGTATGTGTGTCTGTCAAATTAAAGTTCTACTCGATCTTCACCTGAATTGAAGTGGCTGCGTGATTCCTTCCATGACACTTCTACACAGCCAAAAAATCCTCACATCAGAGAGACTCAGAATCCAGGTCACCTGACTTGGGCTCATGGGGCTCACGCCGTGGGGCTAAAAATAGTAAGGTAGCTATTCAGACTTGGGCTGGATCCTGGGCTTTGAGACTCTCTGGTTTCAGAACCCAGGCTCTGGCCCAAGCCTGAACATCTACATTGCTATTTTTAGCCCCGCCACGCAGGCCCTGTGAGCGTGAGTCGAGTATCTCAAGCTGGGCTCCCAAAATTAGTGCACAACTTTGAAAAATTTGGCGTAAGTGATTTGCCAAGTGTCACGTCACTGCCTGAGGTAGATCTTCCTTCCTCTTGCTAGTAGTCAGGTTGTAGTTCGCAATAACATGCAGTAGTGAAACTTGCTTTGCTAACCGTGTTCTCACAACTACTTCTCGCAACAGAAGTAAATTATTGATCACTTGATGATCGCTTGTTTTGTTCATTCCCTTTGAAGCACCTGGCATTGGCCACTGTCGGAAGACAGGACAGTAGTTAGATGGACCATTGGTCTGACCCATTATGGCTGTTCTTACCTTCTTATCTGATACACAGGTTAATGATATGGATGATACATTGACAGAAGCCACCAAATGAAGTCATCCTGTACTGCTGTGTACGCAGAGCAAATATAATTTAGGTGGAACCCAACTTGCCTTCCATTTTCAAACCTTTGTGGATGATGTGAAAGAAAATGTTCTTTAGATCATAGCTTTGTAATGCCACCAAATGTAATGTCATGCAGAGCTCCTCGAAGTACTGTAATGAGGTCCAGATTCTCTCCGTAGAACAGATGGAGTCGCACAGTTCAGAACTAATGTTTAAATCTGCATGGTGTAAACAATGATTTACAGAGTAGATTTACATGCTAAATGGCAGGCCTGTTGACTGTCCTTTGTGCTTGGGTCTGAGACAAAGGGCCTCATGCTTAGTGGTGGGTAGAAGAGGAAACTTCACTTTTAGGTCTTCTGGGGGTGGGAGAGAGAAACAGTGTGTGTTGGCGTGATATTTGTGGTTGTGGGTGTGCTGAGTCATTGGCTAGATTGCAAAGGGAAGTCACCCAAGAGCTTTCCGTTACCATTGGTTCACACAAAGTTTAGAGGGCTAAAATCCAGATTTTTGAAGAATGATACCAAAGTTGAGGCCAAACTCCTTCATTATACCAATATTTCCTTTTTACTAATTCATATACTGCATGGCTCTATCAGAGAAAGTGTATGGATATATTGGAGATAATATCATCTAACAGCTGGAGCAATGTACTCGGAACTGGTCTCCTGATTTCTGTTCCCATCTCTGCCACTGACTCACTGAGTGGCCCTGAACAAGACACTTCACTTGTCGATGTCTCAGTTTCCCAATTTGTAAAATGAAGATAAATATATGGGCCCACCTTACCAGAGGGATGCAATTCTTAAATATTTGTTAATGATTACTGTTTTTATAATAAAATACATAAATTGCTGTTAATTTACCTGGTGCTTTCACATATTCCCTGCTCTTCAAAGTTCATTCTAAAGAAGACATGTCAAATAGATGACAATATCCAGAATTTGAGAGCATATTTGAAAATATAAGTCCCAGTTATCAGGTACGATCATTATAGTCAGCAGCACACATGGTAGGTGGCCTTCTCTATCTGAAGGAACCCAGTGTCTAGGGTCTGTGTGTGTGTTAGAGCCATTTAATATGTAATAAATGATTGTTTTGCTCTTTTGGGGAGGTAGGTTCATTTGCCTTCACTCCTTTCCAGTGAAGGTCGAAAAGATTTAACTAGAGCTGAAAAGGAAGAGGATAAAAGAGGCAAACCAGAAGAAGAGGCTCCCGTATCCAAAAGAGGAGAGCCAGCCAGGATCAAAATCTTCGAAGGAGGGTAAGTATCTCATTTTGTTTTCAGACTTTTATTACAGCCTGTTGCGTAAGAGTTATAAGTAAAAACAAGGTGAAGTCAGTAAAGGTATCCGGTGGATATCAGCAGGGGATGGCCAGGTATAGATCAACATGAGCAGTTTTACTTTTCTACAGCCACCTTCAGCTAAACTGACCCTTGAGGTTTGTATATAATGCATGCTGGATTCAGTTTCTTTCCTGAGTTGGTCTTCAAGTTAGCAAGCACTTCATTAGCACCGCAGGTGGTCTAGTTGAGACAGCTGAAGAGTGCAGAAATTTCCCACAGTTGTCTCTGTAGGGGAGATGATGGGTTGTAATGGGGATGTACACCATATTTCCTAGTTTCATTCGGAGTCTTCAATTCAAAATAAAGTTCTTATTAGTTGTTTACCTGTATGAGGGAGGAATTGAAATGATCTTTCCTGATGCTGAGTTTTTTTGTTTTTGTTTTTTGCTGGAATGAGAGATTGCATGGGCTTTTAGCAAGCTGGTTAATTAACCGGTTAACGTCAGTTGACTACCTATTATTTCGCCATCATCAAATATTGTCAAATATTCCAGCAAGATTGCCCTAATGTTAGGCAGCAGCGTACCTTTCAGATGGTATCATTCTTTCATTTTTTTTAGAACTTCATTTGACTGTGTTTTATATTTTTCTGAGTTAAAATGACTCAGTTAAGTAACTTACTTTTTGTAAATAGGCAGAAGTATCTAAGGCTAAACTTAGTGGAGACCATAAAGTCTTCCTCTTTTTTGTTACTGTTGTTACTGTACTAATAAATTAGTGCTTTAAAATATTTGTCCATTCGTTACATTATTTGACAATATTTGACTGATCAATTGACCAGTTGTTTTTAAACTGGTCAAATGCCCACCAGTAGGATTGCAGTGTATATACTTGTTTGGGTTCCCCCCCAACACTCTGATTTAGCAACCAAAGTGGATGCAAGCTCTAAATTTGCTCTGTAATCTATTCTTTCTTCATGGTAATTCATCACACTCTCTTCCACTCGCTTAATATTTCTGATTATCTTTTGAAAAATAAAAATCAGTTAACAGTACATCAATGGAATACATTTAAGAATCCTACTTCCTGTGTATGTCAAAGGGGGCAAAAATACTTCAGAAACTTGTAGCAAGATAGGTTGGTCCTACTGGGAGCTATTGGGTCCTCTTGGTTTTGTCTGGTTGGAAAAGTTTTGAGTCAGGGGTTGTGGTTTTCTCTCTTCTGTTACCTGTATAAGTTTGCTTTTCTTTTCAAATGTTTAATTAGCATATGATCAACATATGTAAATCAAAAGAATAAAGAAGGGCTTTATGAAAGTCTGCCATTTGGTTCAGTCCAAGAAATCCCTCTCTTGCTTAGATATATCCCTCAAATTTCAAGTCAACTCAGCTTTCATACCTGTAGGCATAGAATTGAGAGGTAGAGCCACACAGAGAAATATAGAAAAGCAAACAAATAATAACATCTCATCTTGAACTCCATGGCTAGCAACCAAGTGTTTATTAACTGTCACCCTTTAGCATGAGCAAGTTCTCATGAATTAGGAGGCAGGCTAGAGAATGGGAGCAAAGCCATTCATGGAAGTCACTGTGCAAATACTCTTGTTCAGACATGGTGGCATTACTTCTTTGTAGCATGTGAGTTTCACATGGACAAATGATCCTTGCATTTTATTGTCTTTAAACACATAAAGCACCTCCATTACCCTCATATTGGTTCCTCTTGGAATAGGGATCTCAGACAGAAACTCATATTCTGGGAGTTCAATACCTTGCCATCTATGATCAAGCAGGAGCACAATCTGATGTGGCTGAAATTCACTCTACTTCACACAAATCAGCACAGGTGTTGTTCTCCTAGAGTGACCCATTTTAAGAGAATTCTACTCTAAACAGTAGGGAAATGAACTGCAGGTGTCCCACTCAGGGCTTAAATGAAAGACCTATGTTCACCAAGACTGAGAGAAATCGAGTCTCTTAGACACATTTTTAAAACTATAAACAATTTAAAACACAAAACAAAGTAACTCTTTGTTAACGTGCTCTATGTAACATAACATCAGTGAACGTATTACTCATCCTGAAGTAATCTTACATTTTATTTCTAAACAGCAGTAGAATTGACCCTAAAAAGCCATACTTCTGAATATAGAAGAGAAGATAACTGCTTAATGCCAAGCATAATTATTGTTGCTGCATATCAGAGCAGGGTGCTAAAATATTACCTCCAAATTACTCAGTAAAGGATCTGCTCGGAGCTCTGACTGTCAGCAGAGGGAAGATGGTTCACCAGAGATACTATGGGAACGCGCAGTGGTCGGTGTCTTATCGTATCAGTGCAGCTGTAGATATGGAATGATTTAGCCCCTAACACACTTTATGTTCTCACTTGGCAACGCAACTCTTCTCAGGACAGTTTCTACCAAGGAAGCAATCAGCCTTCGGAGGGCTCCACAGAGAGTGCAGTACGTTATAAGTGATTTTATGAGTCAGCAGCCTTCCCACTCGCCCCGCTGGGAATATTTTTCAGAATTTAATTACCCTCCCTCCCCCGCAAGAAGTTATTTCATTGTGTTTTTTTTCACAGGGACAATACCCTCTCACCCTCATTTTCCCCTTCATCTCTTTACCCTACCCGGTCCTGTAGTGTCGGCCAGACCCAACCAACTGCGGATGGCTGCAGATGTTTTGGGAACCTTTTAATGCTTCTTCTGGGTTGCCAGATAGTCACCGCAAGGCAATTCAAGATGCTTCTCCCTCAAAGGCTGAGCTTTCGGCAGTTCTTTCACTCCAGTTCCCTCTTCCTCTCTCTCCAGCTCTTTCTTTCTTTAGACTCCTCTCTCATTCTCACTGCTGCTATCAGCACTCGCCTCCCTCTGCTGCTTTCACTCTTTGGTTCACCATTCAACTTTGCTACCTTTCTCCCCATGACTACCTCATTTACAGCGCCACCGATACCAGCTCTGCTGCCTCTCTGCTGCTGTCCAGCCTGCTAACTAGAATCTTATTGTAGGGCTAGTGAACAGGGGGGTAAGAGCTTGACCTGAAGATTCCCATCTCACCCACTAGCCAATCTTAAAGGACAAGAGTGATGAAATAAACTCAAACCTTACAGTGAATCTCGGTCTACAGACTCCGTTTGACAACCCGACCTACCCTAATGTCACTCATTTTAAAATATGCAGGGGTTGTAGCCATATTTTAAAAAGTCTCTGGCAGCTCTGAGACGCTCATGGCTGGTTTCATTGTGTTTTGCCCTCAGGGGACTTTTTAAACAGAGATGATCCCAAACTGGAGCTCCAGATCAAAATGCTCTTGAGCTACAGAGAAGTTATCATTGAGAAGCCAATCTTTGTTGATTGTGAACATTGCTCCATGGTTCCATTCATGACTGTAGTCAAAACCCAGAGTGAAGGGACAGCAATGGTCCCCTCTGGATCACATCAGCATGGTGGTGACCAAAATGTGGCCTGTGTAAAGTGTTTTGGGTCTCAGGCCCATTCCCTAGTAAGCAGTTCTTCATATCACCACAAGGACATTAACTGGGCCCCTGTTGGCCATCTCAGCAGAAAAGGTAAGAACTAAGTGAGCCACAGAGCTGGGTTATGGTGGTGATTTTCAAATGAACCTAAGGGAGCAAGGCGCCCAACTCCCACTGAATTTCATTTGCATCTAACTCCCTTAGGCTTCTTTGAAATCCCAGCCTGTGCTTTTAACCATGGTCTTTCCATGTCAGGGTTCAGGTCTGTTTGGGAGTCTGAGAGAAATGTACCTGGTTCTGCCTATACTTTACCTGGAGTTGAACAGAGGACTAGTCCCCAGAGCTGTCACCAGGACTTTCAAACTAGAATTAATTCCACTTCAGGGGACAACCCCCACAATCTAAACCCATTTGGCTGGTAGTTTCAGCAACTGGATTTCACTCTAAACTCTGAAAAATTTTTAAGAATTTACATACAGCCATTGAATCCGCAATGGCACCAAATCAACATGGAAAACACACAAACCTCTCCTACAAAGGGTCTTTCTGAGCTCAGAGACTGCCATTGTGTGTATTTACCTCTCTTGATACAGTGTCTTTCAAGTAGGCATTGCATGAAAAAGCCATGCTGTAGCTGATACTCCTTGCAGCGCCAATAAGAATACCCACGTAGTGTTTCACAGAGGGATATTGCAGTGATTTTGAACCATGAAAACGATCTTTAAAGGCCAAGTGGACCAATACTAGCAGCGTGATAATTCCTCGGTGATTCTATGTCATCTTCGTCAATGCACTTCAGTATTGCAGAGGGGTCATCTCCATTTTGAAATCTTACATCACAAAATTGTAGATTGATATTGACTTGGTTTGAAAGTAGGGAGTCTGTGATGGTAGGTGAAACCTGGCCTGTTTACTGTGCATTAGTGTTTCCAAGATGAAACTTAATATCGTTTGGGGTAGTTACAGTAAATGTATGTTCTGCTGTTTCATGGCCAACCCCTCGGTGCTTTCATGATGCTGAATCAATTTACTTATTGCACTGGTTGATTGCAGCGGGGAAAGCAATACTAAGATCTAAGCAGGTTAATGATGGATAGCTTTCACTTCTGCCTCTGCAAGACTATCATAATTGGTATTTCGTGAAGGGGAAGGTAGAGGTATATTCTCTGTAAGCAGACACATATGTGGTGGCTTGTTTGTTGCTGTTCATGGTAAAACTTTATTTTTCTTTGTAGGAGATGCTTGTTACGATACTGGGCTGAATTCTCCTCTCACTCATGCCTCTTTTAAACCAGTAAAAGTCCATTGATTCCAACTCAGTTACTCCAGATTTACACCACCACTTGAGTGTAACTACATCAGTTTGACCACATTCTAGTCTCAAAACCAGAGTTTTACACCAGGGTAATTTCATTGCCCTCCTGTTGAGTTGCTTCTGATTTACACTGGTGTGAGTGAAAGAAGAATCAGCCTCATCACAGATTAGTTTAGCACATCTTTAGTTGTAAGGGAAATGTTGTCTGTGGTTTTTGGTTTTTTTGCATTATAGGCTTGTGGCTGATTTGGTGTGAGTTAAATCAGGATTCGGGGCTTTGCTTGAGGGTCAATGTTCTTCCTCTTCTAATTCCTTCATCCAGTCTCCTTAATAAAACTTCACCAATAAGCAACTGATGTTTGTAGTGTCATCAATCCTAAAGTCCTCTGAATCCAGGTTTTGATTTCAGTCTAAGAACACCTCCCACCCAGGGCGGCCTTGAACAGACAAAATGTCTAATTGAAAGAATTCAAATCCCGAGGCCTTTTCTTTCTAGTATAGTACAAATAATCAGAGATCTAGATGGATTCAAACTTGTTGCTCCCCAGAAAGTCCCAGGGTTGAACTGCCAAATACTCTACCTCGTAGCACGGTCTTCCAGACCCCATGCTGTGAGATGGGACTGTAGATGGGATTGTAACTGAGGTGGGTCAAACATCTGCGCAACTCAGCCTGCTTGATTAGAGAATGTTTCCCTTGAGGCTAGGGAAATGTAGAAGCCTTGAGACCATTTTATCAGACTTCAACATCGCTACTAATGAATGGATACATTTTTTAAAAACTGTTTTTTGGAGCATGTTAGCTACCTTCAACTCCTTTCCCCCCAGTGATTTCTTGCCTTGGTGGACAATCTGGAATCTGTGGTGGCTTCTCCTTGGTGATCTCATCCCATTTCTATGACAGGCTGGGGACACCGCAGTTCCAGACACTGGCTGACACACTCCTAATGGAAAATCCCTAGCACAACAATGCAAGCGTTTTACTTACCCAGTGAAACCTCATTTTTAAACAAGCAAAGGTTCACAACTGCAACTCCAAAACATCTCCATGGAACCCAATTCACTAGGTTTCCTTTGCTGCTGAGGTGAGCTCAAGGAATTCACCAGGTTTATTTTTAAAGTAGTAATTTTTCCCAGCGACGTTGGCTTGAGCACATAATGAGCCATGCATGTATCAGGAGCTAAGGAGGACTCTAACACCGCTGACATTAGCATAACACACAGAAATGCTATTGTGGAGTGGGAGGAATTAATATCTGCAGGAGAACGTTGCTAATTCTCATTCATTCCTCTGCAAACCTGCTCAGTCTCATATATTACACCACTTTTCATCACAGTGTTGTAGTGAGGAACTGTACCTCTATGAAGCCGTGTTCATGTGTTTGTCATGCATACACTCTTTACAGTTACAGCCAAGGAATTCCTATGGTAATATTTTGCTTTTTAAATACTATCTGAAGTGGCTTCCCTAGCTCTCACCAATATGGGTTACTACACCAGGGAATGGAGGGGTTCCTGTGAGCTGAGAGCATAAAAGAACATCACAGTGGCTTTTCAGTTAAGCGTTGTACAGACAAAATGATCAGTGTTATTAATTTTGGGATGCCTCCAGTTTTTGCATGCTGGACTGCTAACTTCCAGAGGTGAAGAGCTGCACAGCTGTGGAATGGCGGAAACCCTGCATCTGTGAAAATCAGGCCCTTGATGTTTCAAGTTAGCACTTGAGACGCTGCTGGTGCACAGATATTAATCCTGTTTCTTTTAAGGCTGTTTCTTAAAAAAGAGGTTTGTGTTATACTTGCAACTTAAAAAAAGAAAAGAAAAAAAGGTTGGTGGGACAGGGCTTTTCAAAACTGACTTGACCCATGTCTTTGAAATTTGGAAATTTCTGTCTATTGAGCATTTATCTTAAAATTTGGGGAGTGGGAGCATTTTGATCTTTGAAGCGAGAGGGGCTGAGATTTTCGAAACTATGCAGGGGATGTTGCTGCACGGTTCCTGGGGAATGTGCATGGAAATGCCCATGGCAGATTTGAAAACCCCAGCCATTATGAGTAAGTGTTTTGGGAGAGTTTTGGGTTTTGTTTTTATTACTAATTTTGAAAAAAATCTCATCAGTCCAAAATGTTGGCAACTCTGCAGCCACGTTAGCGCAGCCTCTGCTTCTCTGTTACGAGAATCTCTCCATTCATCCCTTCTTAATAAAATGAGTCAAAGTTTGGATATGTTCTAAAGAATCATGGTGCTCGGATCCTCCCCCGTAGGTAGTGCTGGGATGGTGTGTGCACAGCTGTATGCTACATTTGGTGATAGGAGATAAAACATTATTGCTCAGACCCATTCAGGAATGATAAGGCCTCTTCTGGGCAGCATAAATTTACATTATGCTTTACAGAACATAAGCAAGGTGTGCTCTTCCCAAGGAGCTTCCAGTCCAGTCCAGACAAGACAAGACAAGGCAGCAGTTCAGGAGAGGGAGAGTCTGTCAGTCGCTAAGGCTGAGAAGAATGAAGGGACCATTGTTCGAGAGGTAGATTTGCAGGTGGGGAGAGAAGGTGCTTGGTGGGTGAATTCAGGAAAACTCTTATGGGAATAGGAGGCAGCCTGCCAGAAGGCCCAAAGCAAAATGTGAAAGGAAAAGAAAGGTGGGAGATCAGGAAGAGAGGAGGGCTACAGAGAAATGAGAGAAGTGCTGTGACTTGTTTGAAAACCAGCTCTGCCCATCTCAGTGTCTGTTTGTCTGTTGTAAATAGCTGGCTGGATTTGTTAGTTGAGAATTACTTTTGTCTTGGAGAGGTAACTCATTTCCTTTTCCAGTGAAAGCGTGAGATAGCTCTAGCTGTAACACAGTGTTGCTTACCGGGCCTGCCACTCAACAGATGGTGTCTTCATGCCAACAGCTCTTGGAGAAGAAATCACCTCAGGTTATTAGCTTTTCAAACAGGTTACTGATTTCTGATGGCAGTAACTTCTAGTTGCATAAGTGTCTCCCTACTCCAAAGCATTCCTAATTTTCTGCCAGAGCTTGGTGCTGGAAAGCAGGCTGCATTTTCCTTGCATTAATGGCATTAACAGCCATTCTGTGAGTGGATGCTATTAAACAGCTGGGAATTTACACTGTTTTCAGTTTTCTCTCACACACACACACACACACACACTCACACACACACACTCACACACACACACACACACACACACGAGTGTCATTCATGACTCGAGTGCTGTGGTGCCTGGCGCTTCCTCCACCTTCTCCTCCAAGCCTTTGAGAGGGAATAGCATCCCCATGTGCTGATGGCTGACAGGGCCAAGGTAGGCTGTCCTTCAATACCACCTGTGTGTTCACGGAGCAGTTCCTGCACAAGCTGTTCCTTGGCCTCCTGGACACAGTCTCAAGACTCTAGTGGTTTGAACAGACAACCGAGAATTGGGAATCGGGTTCTGTGCTTGGGCTCTGCCCACAGCACACTGTGACCTTGGGAAGTCACTTTCTCCTCTGAGCTTAGATTTCCCTGTCTGTAAAATGGGGGTAATAATTCATCAGACAGGGGTTGTGAGGCTTCATTCTCTAAGGGCTTAATGTCCTTTGATGAGGCTTGTGACTGTTTTCCCCCTATTTTCTGCCCTGACTATCCACTCACTCAACTTGGGTTCACTTCGCTGTGTACTCCTGTTTCCCCAGGAAATTAGACAAATGCAGAAGAATTTAGACTGGCTTATTGTCTGATTTTCTTTATTTTTTTTAATGCAGTAACAATGTCTTCTCTGTATGGCCAATCTGCCTGCCTGCCAGCCACATCCTCCCTGGCACAAACTCCATAGTGCAGCTCGCTCTTAATTTTCCACAAGCATCTATTGAAAAATATCATCTACTGTTTCCTGTCTGACCTGGCAAGAGAAACTCACTTTCTCTGCAGGGATCTCTTCCCTCCTCAGCAGTAACCCTGACGCAGAGTCATTTTGGCAGTCTATACTGGCTGCTTCTGGAAATTTCCTGGGGATGCACTGGCGGTGGGGCAGGAGGCCGAGTACCTTAGCTGTAAGAAGACAGTAGTCTGTCTAACAAGGGTTACACTCCACTGCTCATGATGTTTTGCCCTTTAGATGCCACAGAAAAGCGATCTGGGGTATTTGCTTTGGGTTAAAATGAGGGGAAATAAAGACTGAACAGGCCCATGTGTGTTGAGCTAGAGGGGGGCCCCCAGGCCGTTGTTCAGGCACTATGAACAATGGATGGATAGAGCCAGTAAGCTTGCATTGCTACCAGGTGTTCGGTTCCCAGTCAGGGGGTAAATAGAGGGCTTAGTCCCCGAGGCTGTACGTCGCCTTTCTCCAGCACTAAGTTAATTAAAAATATACAAATAAAATGTGTGCATGTGTTGTTCTAGTTACTCAACATGTGCTTTTGGTGACGCCTCCTAGGTGCAATCCACACTGATAAGTCGGAGCAGGCCTGGCCCGATGTGCTCACAGTTGAAGAACAGAGAGATCGCCAAGGAGACAGAGATAAGGGAGAGTAGGACAGCAGCACATCTCTGTTCTTTCGTCTCATGTAATATACAGGTCAGCTCAGTTCACAGCAGGCAACATGGCAGCAAGGGTCTTCATAAGAGGCCCCAAACTGGAGAGGTTAGAGGCCTTGCAGAAAGGTCAGACCAGGCCTAGGGGTCAGCATGAAAGAAGACATGCAAGTGTTTGTGTGAGGAGTTGCCAGCCAGGCAGTTGAGTAGGCATGTCAACAGAGCATCAGGGCACAATGTGAAGTGAGGTGCGTCTGGGTAAACAGAGAGAGGCCGAATTAAATCTGAAGCAATAGAATATGTGGAGCCAGTAGAAGGATTCAAAGAGGGGAGTGACATGATCAAAATGACAAGGAGAGATGACGACTTTCCGCAGCCCAGTGTCTCCCACAGTTCTGGATGTCTGGTCTGCTCGCCTCGCTCTGCAGCTCACGGAGATGGAGCAGTGTTTTGGTGCCGCTCCAGCTGTTTGCTGCCAGATTCTCTGCCTCTGCAGCAGCAGACAGGGGCGGTTTCCTTTGCTCCTGCCCTTCTTCCTTCTATTTTAACTTTTCTGCCCAGTTTTTTTGGCTGTGGGGAGCAGTGTTCCCCCCTCCCCTCACCATTCCTTCTCCTCCCTGAGTTGGTTAACCCTGCCTGAGTCTGCTGCACATCTCCCTGCTGGCTCCTCTGTGACAGGCATGGCAGAGCAGCCAAGAAGCACTGGGTCAAAAGGGAGTCTTTCAGGGCCTCAGGTCTCCTGCCCTCCCCCCATCCTGAAGTGTCTTAAGTCCTGAGCACCCTGGGGAAACAAGCAGGGCTGCTAATAATCCCCCCCCCCCCCGCTGTAGCACACCAGCAACTGATAAGGAGCTCCCCTCCCAGGGGGAATGGGGTCCTCCTGGGTGAGGATTCTGAGACAGACCTTTTGAGAGGGCTCCAGGCCCTGGGGAGACTAAGTACAAGAGGCCTCACCAAAGGCGCAGCAGGGCTTCTATGCTTTCAAAGTACACACACAAAAAAAAGATTTAAAAAAATCTAAAAAGTCTAATAAGAGAAAGGAAAAGCACCAAAAAATCCAGGAGATAAGACTCCTCTGACTCCTGCTCTTCCCCTACCTCCTCCACTGAGGAAGGCGAGCTGTCTGGCTTTGAAACCTGAGCAGGAGTCTGTGAGTAAGATGGGGAGTAACATGAGAATCGAAAGGTGGGTAAGGAACTGGTTAGAAGTCTACAGTGGGTAATGCTGAAAGGGGAACTGTCAGGCTGAAGGGAGGTTGCTCCTGGAGTTCCTCAAGGATCAGTCTTGGGATCAATCTTATTCCACATTTTCATTAATGACTTTGGCATAAAGAGTGGGAATGGCCTAATAAAATTTGTGGGTGACACAAAGTTGGGAGCTATTGCCAATGTGGAGGATGACCAAAATATTATACAAGAAGATCTGAATGACCTTGAAAGCTGGAGTAATAGAAATGGGATAAAATGTAATAGTGCAAAGTAAAAGCTTATGCACTTAGAAACTAACCACAAGAATTTTTGCCATGAGTTGGGGACTAATCAGTTGGAAGCAATAGAAAAGAAGAAAGACCAGATTGCACTGGTCGTTCCCAGGCTGACTATAAGCCACCAATGTAATGTGGCTTTAAAAAAAGGCTAATGCAATCTAAGGATGCATCAGGCAAGATGTTTCTATCAGAAAACTATTATTAACATTGTACGTGGCACTGATGAGACCTCATCTGGAATACTGTGTTCAATTCTGACCTCCCGTATTTAAGAAAGATGACTTCAAACTGGAACATGTGCAGGGGCGGGATACTAGGAAGATAAGAGGAATGGAGAACCTGCCTTATGTGAGGAGATTTAAGTAGCTTGGCTTGTTTAGCCTAACAAAACAAAGACAATGGGGAGATATTGCTTTCTATAAATACATCAGAGGAATGAACACCAGGGCAGGAGAGGAGTTATTTAAGATAAGGCAAATGTTGACACAAGAACAAATGGATAAAAACGAGTCATCAACAAATTTAAGCTTGAAATTAGATGAAGGATTCTAACCAACCATCAGAGGAATGAAATTCTGGAATAGCCTTCCAAAGAGGGTAGTGGGGGCTAAAAACCTAACTGGCTTCAAGAGTGAGCTTGATAACTTTATGGAGGGGATGGTATGATGAGCATCTTCTCCGAATTCCTAGTTTAAAGCTATTTTAATCAGTTGTGCCAGCCTCCGTACCAGAAGTCTCTTACTCTCCCTACATAGATGGAGTCCATCATCCCATGAGATTAGTCCTATGTCCATGAAAATCTCCCAGTGGTCAAACATCCCAAAGCCCTCCTAATAGCACCTTTGCCTGAGCCATCTGATAATTATCATAATCTTGTCTTGCCTTCGCGCTCCTCTTCTAAGAACAGTAAAATCCCACTGAAGATCACCTGAGCCTCCATTTTTTTAAGTGTCTTCCCCAGCTTGCTGTTGTCTTCCTTAATGTGTGCCAGAGAGAATCTAGCTGTATCATTTGTTCCCATGACAAGGAAAATTCTTTCCCATTCTCATTAGGATCGTCTTAAGCTTCAGGTTCACATCCCATATCTTAACTTCGGGCAGACAACACACCCTTCTCTTCTCTGGATCAGCTCTCATGACAGGCCTGTCCATTCTTCTTAGTAGGGAGTCTCTAATCATGTATACCTGCCTCTTCCTGGTATTGATGCAATTCTCAGGGCTTCATCATTCTGTTCTTTCTGTCTGCAAGTCTTCCTGTCTTCGTTCTCACTTACAATCTTCTGTGAGTCATTCTCTGTTCTCTTGTGGCTCTAAGCTCTGACTATTTCCATTGTCTCTTCTTCTCTTCCCCTTCTTCAAAGAAGGAGGAAAAGAACTGGCTCACATCTTAATTCTTAAAATTTGAAATTCAGAAGAAATTTCCAGCTGATTTTAGGGATGACATGATCATGACCATCTTCAAGAAAGGAGGCAAATCAGATTGTGGAAACTATTGAGGAATCACCCTGTTATCCACCTCTGGAAAAATTCTTGCCAGAATTCTCCTCATCGGTTGCTCCCCTTGGCCAAGGGAATCCTTCTAGAATCACAATGTGGATTCAGACCATCCTGAGGTGCCATCAGCATGATCTTCACTTCCCACCAACTTCACAAAAAGTGCTGCAAACAACATGCACCTCTGTACATTGCCTTCATTGATTTTAGAAAAGCAATTAAATCCATCAATCATAAGGCTCTGTGGAGCTTACAGTTGGATGCCCACCCAAATTTTTTTACATAATCTGACTCTTCCACGACAACATGTCTGTGATGATCATCCTCAATGGATCTGAAACGGACCCATTCTTAGTTAAGCTAGGTTGTGTCATTGTTCCAACCATTTTCTCCGTAGTCCTTGCTATCATCCTCCTTTACATTTCTGAAGCTCCCCTCCAGACTTGACATCCAGTACAGAATGGACGGCAAGCTCTTCAACCTCATTCACCTCCAGTCCAAGACAAAGGCTATCACTAAATTATTCATTCAAATCCAATATGCAGATGACTGTACCCTGTGCACACACTCAGAAGAGGATCTTCAAAAGGTAATTGACACTTTCTCTGAGGCCTACAGCCAACTCAGTCTCGCACTCAACACCAAGAAAACTGAAGTACACCACCATCAGGCTCTCAATCACTAGGATCCTGCTCCTGTAATTCAGATCAATAAAGAGTCTCTGGAGAATGGCAAGTACGTCCTTTACCTCAGCAGACATCTGTCACAGAAAGCTGACATTGACAAGGAAATTCAACACCACCGTCAATGTGCCAGCGCAGCTTTCAAATGCTTGAGAAAATGTGTCTTCGAAGATTGTGACATCATTAATTAAACCAAGTTTCTCGTGTACCAGGCCGTTATTATCCCAGCTCTCTTGTATGTTGCTAAAACCTCAGTAACATAAAGTAGGCACCTCAAGGTTCATGAACGATTCCAACGGTGCCTCTGCAAGATCTTCCAAATCAACTCAGATGACCGACGCACCAACGTCAATGTTTTGTTCCAAGCCAAAACCTCCAGCATTGAAGCTATGATCATCCACCATCAACTCCATTCAGCTGTTCATGTTCTTTCAATGCTAGAATATCTCCCGAAGCAGATCATGGTCTCACAACTGAGTCGTAGGCAATGGATGAGGGATGGGTAAAAAAAACACTTCAAAGACACCCTCAGAGCTAACATGAAGAGGTGAAATATTGACATAAACTCTTAGGAAACCCAAGCCCTCGACAAATCAAAATGGAAAAGGACCTTGTGACAAGGATCCCAGTATTTCAAGATCCAGTGGACACAACAGGAAATGGAGAAATAGGAAAAGAGGAAAGAACACTGCAGCCTGACTCAACAATGCAGATCCGCTCCTTCCATTGGGAAAATGTCTTCCCCAGTTATGACAAAATCCGTGGATCCCAGGTCGGTCTTATTAGCCACCTGCAGATCCACCAGCAATAACTAGCTATCATTCTGGAAGGCAATCATCCTTGAACTTCTAGGGATAGCTGACTCTTGTAGAACTAGCCACTCTTCTCTTCTTCCTTGCTTTCCTATCATCCATTACTGCCTGCCTTCCCCCTTCATTTTGAAATTCAGCAAACTTGTTCTTCTGCTCTATCTCTGCTTCACTAGCTAGTCTTTTCCTCTGCCTTGTTCTCATAGTGACATGCTTCCCCAGGGCACTTTCTACATCCAGCAGTCTACCCTCAAAGTTCTCCTGTCCAGCATGCAAGTCTTGAGATTTCCCTTCAGCTTCCTCTCTCCTTCCCTTCATCATCTGCTCAAATTGCCTTCTAAACTCAAAAATTGCTTTGCATCTCCAAACCTTGGATTTTCTTTTCCATCTAATCTATCAAGCATCACTTCATACAAACAAAACAACTTTCAGAGACTTGCTCTAGGATGATGTACGTCCCACAGCTTCCACATCCAGTTATCTTCATTATGTCTTCCATTCTTTGGGTTGCTACCACTGCTGCCTCTGTAGCTAACATAGCCTTCCCACCTAAGCTCTTCCTAAATCATTCCCCCTTCCCAAATGCCCCTTACAAGTGGCCACTAAAGCTCTCCTGTTTTCAGTTCTGTTTGTTGGCTCCTGTGCTGCTGAGTGACCATGGCCTTTATTGACCTGCTGCGTAGTGTAGCCCTACTCCTAGTCAAGATTTACCTATGATCAAAGGCTCTGCTTCTCGCACAACATACTGCCCCCTACCAGACCTTGCAAACTGAAAAAAAACTGATGACAAACCAGCAAGCAAACAAACACGCTCTCCACTGAAACTCCCCTCTCTTCAGCTTTGTTTGCTGGCCTCTTTGTCACTGCTCCCATACCACTGGCCAGCTGGTGGCTGTCTTTAGACAAAAAGATCCCACCTCACAAGTACAGTTTTCTGCAGTCTCCACCACAGGATCCTGTTATCAGCTGATTGTGCTGTTTGAGTTTCTACTCTCAGGGACTTTGGCAGATGTAATTACTGGATTGTGTCCCTTGTAAGGTGCAGTAAAAGTGAACAGCTGAGGTCTGTGCTGCTTGTAGAGGTGTATTTAGCATTGATTTTGCCAGGAACGACACACTGAGATTCCATAAGCTTTTCTGCAAAAGGGGTTCAGCCAAGATAGTGATTGTCTGAAATGTGCTGCTCAGCTGTCTCTTGTTTTGACATTTAAATGACTGCTAAATACTTGTTTTTTAAGGAGTAGTAGATGCAGAGTGAACTAGCGGGAACACAACCTATAAGAGGTGATTAATAAGATGCCCCAAATGTCTTTAGCTTAATTGGACTGACCCTTAATACAAATTAGTACATTAGCATACAGGAAATGAAATTTCAAAATCTCCGAGATTTTACCTAGTTTTTTACCTTTTACCTAGTTTTACA
Organism: Mesoclemmys tuberculata; assembly: GCA_007922155.1. Taxonomy (NCBI): domain Eukaryota; kingdom Metazoa; phylum Chordata; order Testudines; family Chelidae; genus Mesoclemmys; species Mesoclemmys tuberculata. The sequence continues at coordinate 3,116,853 of ML675715.1, read as the reverse complement.
GCATTAAAAAAACCCAAAGAAATGCTTAAAATTGATGCTCTCGCTTCAAAAGAAACACAGGTGATATGGTGTCACTGGCAATTTTTCCCCCCAACACCATGGAAACAGAAGATGCTTCTGTGTATACCCGTGTTTGTTATTTACCATGTGTTAAGGGCTGACAGTATGCTAGGTACTGTATACAACAAAGATCAAAGCTAGCTCTTCTGCAAAGGTTTTGCAGTTTGCAAGACTGACATGGATGAGGCAAGAGGAGACCCAGAGGTGTTAATTTAGAATGATGAAATTATTTGTTTTATGGGTCGGGATTATTGTTTTTGGGCCTTGTTGAAGGAGTAAATCTTCAGGAGGGATTGGAATTGAGAGAGGAGGGAAAATTACTCCTCTCAGATCAGAACTTTCCATACAGTCGGGCAGCAAGATAAAAGAAACAGCAAGAGGAGAGTGAGAAGGAACCCCGGGGTTTTCTGAGACTATTATCAGTGGAGGCTATGAGGGAATAGGACTAGCAATGAGATCCAAGGTGTTGATGGAGATGGGTTGCACGACATCTTGAAGGTGAGCATGAGAAAATTGTAATTGAAACAGTGCATTGGTGCAGCATTGAAAAATGCAGAGTGTATGTTCACCCAATGATCATGTGCTTCATTGACTACTCAAAAGCATTCGATACCATCTGACATGACTCTCTTTGAGGGATACTGGCAGACATGGGGATTCCAAAGTATCTCAGTGAACTCATTGCAGTTCTCCGCCACAAACTACAGACCATGGCGTAAACAGCAGTAGGTAACAGTGAGTGGTTTTCCACTGGCCAGAGTGTGTATTTTCTCCCCAAACCTCTTTAACATATATACAGAATTCATTATGAGATGAACCTGGGAAGATTTTGACAAAGTGGGAGGAGCTGGGATTTCCATTGGTGGACACCTCTTAATTGACCTCAGATATGCTGCTGATGCAACACTCTCTTCTACAACCATTGATGCAGTGCAGCAAATGTTGGAGTCTGTAAGACCAGTGAGTAATATGGACTATTCCTGAAAGCGACAAAAAGAGTGACATAACCAGGATACAAGGAGACATCACAATTAACAGACAAGCTGTAGAAGCAGTACATGAATTTAATGGTCTGGGATCACATATATCCAACCAAAGAGCTGTTCCAAAGGAATCAAGAAGATGACTAGAGATAACTCACTCAGCTATGAACTCCCTTAAGAAAGCATAGAAAAACTGCGGCATTTTGAAAGGTATGAATGGTGACTGGTGAAAAGCATAATCCTTTCCATAGTGATTTATGAATGTGAATCATGGGAAGTTAATGCTGCTGACAAGAAGAAAAAGCCTGACACTTTTGAAATGTGGTGCTGATGAAGATTCCTGTATCTCCTAGATGGAAAAGAAAATGAATGCGTATATTAGAAATATTATTGGCGAGAATAATATTGATGTTGAAAACCAACAAACAGAAACTTTTATACTTTGCTAACATTAGGTATAAAGACAGATATAACTTTGAGAAAGTTATTTTGGAAGGAATGGGGGCGGGACTCATCCTATCAAGGGACAACCAGCAAGGAGTTGGATGGATGGTGTGTGGCAAATCACTGGAAGATCAGCTGCTGAGTGCATGAAGTTAGCAATGGATCTTGATGCCTTTAGAAAATTATGATGTCATCGATATTCAAACACAAATAAATGGATTTACTTACTTACGTAATGTGTATAAGGGGAAGCCAGTAGATGGTATCAAAGAGAGAAGAGGTCTGATCAGATGTGGCAGATAATTTTAGCAGCAATAACCAAGTTGAGAGATGACCGGGCCTTGGACTAGCATTTTAGCTGTCAGAAAAGAAAATAAAGGTGAGTGTTTTTACGTGGTTTGGAGGAAAAAGTGGCAGGAGATGGGGTGACAGCTTTCATGCAAAGGGAAAAGGAGACTGAGGAGTCAAAAATGACCTCAGGATAGAATGATGATGTGTTCACAGTAATGGGGACCAAACATACAGGTACAAATGTTGAGTTAATGGGGCGTTTGAGTGTGTTTGTTTCTATTCTGTACATGCCCTCAGCTTTGTAAAAATAAATGTTCTTTCCTGTTCAATAAAAACAAATAGATTAGGTGGATACTCTCACTTGTCAGGTCTTCCAAAACTACAAATGTAAAAGAAGCCTTATTAAATACCTAAGTATGTCTGTGGTCACCCAGGCTGTCTTTCTACCTTTCTAGAATCACAGACTTGATAGATTGTGTCTTATTCTGACTCTATTCAATAAGAGCCAAGTGTCTGGAATAACAAGGTGTTTGTGTTAGCAGACTGCTTCATGCGCTCGTGGCAAACATTGGGATTATAGGCTTTTCTTGTTATCGATTCAATGACATGATCACTACAATAAATTCAGGAGAAAATTTTAGAAGGCAAATGTTTTTACCAAGTTTATTTAGGATTAGCCAGCTCCTAACATCTGCACATCTAGGCACCCTGTTCTATAGAGAAGTGTAATTTATAGGAACCCTTTAATAGATTCTGAGTAATGTGGAATCAGTTAGAAACCTGATATCCAACTGGACAGTCCGAGACCCAACTGACTCTTACTCAATCCATATTCCAATAGGTTCTCTGGTAAATAGGAGGAAGAGGACTTTGAAAACATAATTGTGAACTGGATTTTGTGGGACTTCTTTCTCTGGCCTTTTGTCTTTATAGGAACGGTAAAATTACTTATGAAATGACCAGTCTGTTCTCAAGGCAAATGTTACCATTATTCCTGATTGCTTTTTTTTAATCTTTCAAAATATGGTACTTGATTTTAGAATCTGTAAAATGATCAAGAACATTGGAGAGTCCCAATGATGAAATGTGATGTGAAATTCTGGGGAACAGTCTTGCATTGCTGAGGCAATAGGAGACAGATACAATTTTCAAATGTATGTAATTTATGAGCTACGTCCCATTTTCAGAAAGTGGTTTAAGCACTTGGGAGCCTCAATCCAATTGAAAGTCAATGAAATTTTGGCTCCTAAGTCAGTTCAATGCTTTGAAAATGCTGCACATTTTGATTAGTCACTTTCCTGGTAGAGGTACTCATATACTACAGTGGCAGAATACGGTGAAATGAATGTGCTAATTGTAATGAGGGGCGCTAAAAGCAGACAGCCTATAACTGTTTATTCAACACTATTACTTTCTGAAGGAGTAAAAATTGAGAGAGCCAGGAGTCTACATCATTTAAAAAAAACCCAAAACTTTGTGTTTAGGAAAATATTCTGGATACATATTAACTTTCTATTTTCAATATTCCTTGTGTTGCCCATGCTTGAAATTTGCTCATTCCCTCTTTTGACATTCACACCTTCTCATCAACTATTGTGAATGGCCTCATCCACCCTGATTGTATTAACCTTGTTAACACTCGCCCTCCTCACTGTGATGTGACTCACCCGTGTGTGTGTGTGTGGGTTTCTGCCCATATGCCCAAATAAATTTGGTACTCTTTAAGGTGCCACAGAACTCTCACTATTCTTGAAATTGAGACTCTGATAAATGTTTTCATATAGTACATCTTACTGCTTTTCCATAGCTTTCTGTAGAAATTCTCCTCAGTAGATGACAACCCATATTGCTATATCTTTTACTCAAACTGCATAGACGTAATAGACTTTTATGAGGTGTTTTACTCAGTACCACATGACATTCTGATGCAGAAATTAGCATTATAGGATATCAACAGAGCACATGATAAATGGATTCAGAACTAGTTTATTTGACAGATCTCAGAAAATACTTATCAATGAGAAACTCATCAGATAGGCGTGTTGCTTAGTAGGGTTCCCAACACTATTCAATACTTTTATCAGTAATGTGGAAGTAAATATAGAATCACTGCTGGTAAAATTTGCAGATGGCAAAGATTGTTGGAGCAGTAAATAATGATGAGGACAGGGCAGTCATACAGAGCGATCTGGATCACTTGGTAATCTGGGACCATTCAAGCAAATTGCATTTTAAGACCACCAAATGCAAAGTTATACACCACGAAAAAAGGAATGCAGGCCAAACCTTTAGTGGTAGGAGGGGAAGGAGGCCGTATCCTGGAAAGCAGTGTCTCTGAGAAGGATTTAGGAGTCACAGAGGAATCTCCATTGTGATCCATGGCAAAAAGGGGTAATGTGATCGTTGGATGTATTTACTGGGGAGTAGTGACGTAATTTTACCTTTGTATATGGCATTGGTGCAATCTGGTGTCTGCATTTCGAAAAGGTTGTTGAAAATTGGAGAGGGTGCAGAAAAGTGCCACAAAAATTATTCAAGAACTAGAGAAAATGCCTTACAGTGAGAAACTATAAGTGCCTTCATAGGGAGAAAATGGTGCATACTAAAGGGTTCTATAATCTAGCAGAGAAAAGCAGAACAAAAACCAATGGTTGGAAGCTGAAGCCAGTCCAATTCACATTAGAAACTACCAAGTGGATTCATCATTTCTTGATGACTTCAGATCAAACCTTTCTGGAAGATACACTTTATGCAAACAAAAATTATGCTTCAGTCAAACACAAGTTATATTGGGCTCAATACAGGGATAACTGCGTGAAATTTCATGGCCAGTGATATACAGAAGTTCAGACTAGATGATCTAATGGTCCTTTCTTGTTTTAAACTCTGTGAATCGACACTGAGGGGATTATTATTCCTCTTTCTTTAGCCATGGAAAGATGCCCCGTTCAGCACAACTCTGTGAAGACTGGATGTTTTTACAGTGACATCAAGAGATCATGTGCACACAGTCTACGGTGAGAAATCTTTACCAGTGAAGAGGATCTTGCATCATGTTCTAAAATGGATCACTCTGTGTTAGTCTAATTTATCCTGGTATCCCATTCCACAGACAAATCCTCAACTGAGAATGCTTTATCTCTGTCTTCGACTTGCCTCATCCTGGGTTTGGTTAGCTGCGTGGTGCCAGAGGAGCACAGATGTTTGGTGGGTTATGGATGGAGACGCAGTCACTGATGGAGGTGGGTCATCTGATGGCTTTGAACATCAGATCAAAGGCCTTGAATTGGCAAAGCAAGTGGACTATGAGGCAGTAGAGGAATTGAAGCACAGTGGTGTGCTTGCGGTGGTCTGTCCTACTGAGGACGTGGGCTATTGCATTCTGGAAAAGCTGGAGCTTCTGCATTGGTTTCACCTTCAACTGCAGATACAGTGAAATGCATAAATCCAGACTGGAGATGAGACACATGGAGAATTGTGCCTAGAATCATAGCCTTGGGGGAAAATATCCTAGCAAGAAGGCATTTTTATCTCTCCCCTCCCTGATCATCCAGGGTTAGCGATAAGTCCAGAAGGACCGTGAGGCTTTGTGCCATTTTTACAAACTAGAAGCAGGGAAGGGAGGTCATCAGGCTTCAGTGGAAGGCTGGGGGTCAGTGCCCTGGCTAGTTCATCTGATCTTATAGACAGATTCTGGAAGGGCAGCACATAATTGTGTGCAAATGCATAATTCTGCACCTGGTGAGTTAGGTTTGTGAGTATGTCACGGGTCGGGGATTCCCTTACCCTGGATTCCTTGCTGCAAACACTCCTCCAGCTCATACGTGCCTTTGTTCTTTACTTACCATGTGCAATAACAGTACAGATTCCCCACAGCACAAGGCTCTTGCCTTCTCGCTAGGCCCAGTGTGAGAGGGTGGAGAGATATCACCTCCCTGAGATCCTGGGTGTCTGTGACCCTTCTTCCAACCCACCCTTTTCCTCTTCCTGTCTCTCTTTTAGCTGTCCTCTGCTGAGGAGCTGAGTTACATTGATAATTGGTTAATTGTTCAAATCTTAATCAATTCTCTCCCGAATTTCCCCCCCGTGGGGACGCTTACCAAGTGTCCAGAGTGGTAAGTCAGTTGTCATCTGCTCATATGCTGTCACCGAGTACAGATGGAGATCTGTGTATGTAGCAGATACAGCTGCCAACTTCCCAGGCAGAACTGGGGCTCTCTCCTCTCAGAACTTTACTCAAGGTACTGTCTTAAAAGCTGTCTAACTACATAGAGAATCTTGGGGCAAATATTTTGATGTGCATTACCCAGTTTCCCATACACTCTTCTGATTGTCAGCTACTTCAACTTTTTCCCTACACTCTTCAGACGTTATTGACCTTGTTTGTGTCACTCTTGGCGTGGTTCACAGCATAATAGCTGACTGTTCAAAGTGCAGCTATTTCTTGCAGATGTTCAGATCAGCAGTTAAACCAGTGGTTTTCACCCTTTGTCAATTTCTTGCTGTCCTTATTCAGACAAACTATTCAGTGGCTGGAATCGTGGTTTTTCAAGGTTGCAAGAAGCTGAGCAATTAACACCTCTTTTCTGAGGTTCAGCTGTATTGATTTAAAGCCCCTTACAAGGCTTGAGAGGAACTTCCAAGCCCTGGATTATTTGGGAAGTCTTTTGGCTGCAGGATGCCAGCCACGCCCATATCCAGAACCTCGTTTGCATAAAAGAGTCTTCCCCTAAATCTTTGCCTAAAATGTGAATTGAACCAGGATTGTCAGTGCTAAAAACACAGGCCTCTACCCAACTTTAGGAGAGCTACTTTGGCAGTAAGAAATTAGCAGGCTATATGGTTCTTAGCATTAGCCATTAGTGGGAGACAGATACAATTACCTGCACTGCTCACTGATCTGGGCACCATTTTGGTAGGGCTTTAGAAATAAAGTAGTTAGGGTGCTCGAATAAATAAACAAAGGTGGGGCTATTACTATTACTGGGTAATAATTCAGAGGTGTGGCTTCTGTGTGGTAGTGCAATGCGATAGGTTGGAAAGAGCATGTAAGATTTTACCCAAGATTTGTGAAGGGACAAAGATGGTTGGGGGGGGGTGTGCTCTGGCTAGTGACTCACTGAGTTCCTCTATACTGGAGCAGAAATTAGTGGTTTTGTGCACAGCTTTACCATTGACTTGCTCCATGCCAAATTTCCTTCCTGTACAAAAGAGAACAATGCTCAAGTTTGCAAAGAAAATTGCTGTGTGTTTTTTTTTATTGTAGATGTGAGCACGGCATAAATAAAGTGCTTTACAAATTGGGTAAATAGGCTTATTAGTTTTTGAGTTCTACTGATAAACAGGCCATGTAGCCGCTAAGTATCTCTCTCTACTCCTATCGCTACTAATTTGTAACTATGAGTAAGACTCAAATGTTGAATCTTGGGTGTGCAGGCGAGCGTTCAGTAAGGTTCCACAGCACCTATTGCAGACCGAGTTGTGGGTGCCAGGCACCTTTGAAAATCAGGTCTTTATTTTAGGTGCTTTCATGTAGATTCTGTTAGCTGAAATTAGGCTCCGAAGACTGATAATGGTGGCCTAACTACAGAGTTGTACCATTGAAATACGTGTGTAACCTTTTCCCAGACAGATCCAGAAGCAGCAAAGGGCTGTGTTCTATATCTAGGGGTTCCTGTCAATAATAGGACACCAAACCACTTGGGAGCCCCCACCCAGTCACCTGGAAAATCACATACTATCCCTTGGGTGCCCCCAAAAGGCAATACATCTCCTCTCACAAGCACAGAGTCTGAGTGTAGAAAAAGTAAATCCGTTAATAAAAGGTTTAATAAAGCACAGCACTAGTTTGGGAAAACTGGGCAAACAGGGAAAACGTCATAGTTGCACTGTCCACCTCTTGGTTTTGAGGCTCTGCCGGTCCCCCGTGCTGCCCCTGCTGTCTGCAGGCATCCAACCACTGTAGGCTCCTGCTGCCTCCGGGCCTTGTCAAGTCCCCTCTGCTGGTGGTCAACTTTCTGAGGTTTCCCAGTTCCTTTAGTGATTTCACCTCTTAGTGAGCTTCAACTGTCAGCTTTCATTCACGGGAAAGCCTTTTTGCCAACACAGGAGCAACGTCCCTGCTTTTAACAAAACAAATGACTCCAAAAGGAATAATTAATTCTACCTTTTAACAGTAGGAGGAGAGAGTCAATCCATGCTTGAGGGTAGCCCTTTATCAGAGCTAGTGCAAACTCAACAGGAGACCCCCCCTCAACCCCTTCCTTCATCTAGTAGTGTTCTAGCATTTATTCACCACCTTTCTTGAGCTCTATTTAGATTAGAGTGAATTTTTCATCAGAACAGGCTAAACACAGTTCTGCTGCCATTTGTTCATACAGTAGGAGAACAATATTTCATTACCCCTGCAGTTAACACTAACAGGATTTGAAACCAAAAACCAGTCAGACTGACCATTTTCCATCACGCTGAGCACCTAGCTGTATCCATGCAAATATCAAGCCCATGCAAATAAAGTGCCCCCCCTTTCAGCTGCTGAGCAGGGAGGGCCACTCAGACCTTGCTTACAGATGCTAACTTGTGGAACTCCTTATACCCTGCAAATAAACTTCATCCTAGTAGGGCTCACTGCAAGTATCAAAAAGAAAACCCACTACAGCAAATGTACCATACTACTGGCAACAGCCCGTGAATAAAGAGCAGACCTGAAGGGGAGAGTCTAGATGACAGCATTGTATAGCTTTCTAAGACCTTGATCCTGCAAACCTTATTATTCATGTGCTTAACTTTACTCTCACAGGCAGACCTACTGACTTCAGTGAGATTATTTGAAGTAGAAAACGTCAGCAAGTGCATAAGTGTTTGCAGAATCACGGCCTAA
>ML675715.1:3089800-3107795 GCA_007922155.1 Mesoclemmys tuberculata | reverse complement strand
AGGAAATCATGGCAGAAAAATTACAGGATACGCATGTGAAAAATGCTTTTTTTTTCTGGTGCAGGAAACCCTGGCACATTATTGTAGTATCAGTGCTATAGCTAAATAAAAAGATGTAAATTCTCTTCAGCCGAAGTTTGGATTATTACCTTTGTGGGGTGTTATTGTTTATCACGTGGGGGCAAGAGTTTCTTAAAATAATTTCTAATTCCTGACACCATTCTTAGGAAAGGGACATCTCTGCCCTCCCTTTTCTGCACAGTTCCAGAAATGCTGCAGTACATGAGACACAGCAGGAAAAGCAGCTGGTTGGTTTTGCGCAGACTTTCTCAATGGCCTTAGAAAGTGAGAGTCATGTCTAGAATATCTGCACACTGTAGTACCGAGAGTCACATCTGGCATGATGGCTCATGAACAGGGGCTTTAATCATGTGGCTTCCAGGTCCACTGCAGACGGCGCTCCCAGGGAACTCCCAACTGGATGGCAATTCCACGAGTGTCTGTGGTTGCTGGCACCATTCTGCTAGTGAATGTTTGACTCAGAGGAAGGAAGAGGAGTGATTTGGGGATTCTTGTGGGGTTAGTGTCTGCTCACGTTCAGGCAATAGCACTTTTTCAACAAAATCCCTTTTAGAAGCAGACCCAACAAGTGTCCCTAATTAAGACATGCTAACTGCAGACCCAGGACTTCTCCGCATTCCCCCAGGCCTGGCAGAAGGGCTTTTAGTGAGGTTTCCCTTCATGTGCACTGGTATAGCAAGACCTTGGTTTGTTTTCAGGTGGAAAAAAATGTTTTAGATACTTTTTTGACTCTTCAAAATCCAATATGGTGAATCAGAGACTGACTGAAGTGGCATGAATCTCTTCTACCCAAGTGAACAGATTGGTCTTGCTCACAGAATCCTCTCAAATCAGATTTTTTCCACGTGAACTTGTACAATCCCAGTACGGACCTTGTTTCTGGTTGGGTAGGCGAGTATTTCCCCTGCACAGTTTTGTTTTAATCAAACCAACAACTTCACAGTAACAAACTAGAGCACGGATGTAATGAAGGAAGGGGAGAACAAACAGATTTCAGTTCCAAGCTGCCACAGGATTCTTATAGAAAATATAATGGGGGATGTGACTGGAAAAATAATGAAAAATACTTTGAATCTAGTCTTCTTAAAATACATTAGTCTGCATCTGGAATCAACTGCAGTTCGTAGGATTTGGACATATAACTTCTGAATATATCCACAAATGTGCTGTTAATCACAGATGTAATTACGTTTTTTGTGAGGGCAAATTTTATCCTCCAAAATCAGAGACTGCTTTTTAAAAATCAAGTCCCTTAATGTTCAACCATTTCAAATGCTTTCTGCTTTTTGTGGCAAGATATGATGTTTTGTTTGACAGGCTCTTGGGTACATGTACAGTAAATGGAGAGGCAATCTGTAGAACAGAGATTGAGCTGATGTTTCAGAGATCCTCAGTCAGCAAATATGCTCTGTCCCCAAGTGTTAATACAGAGAACATTTCTTTAAGGATATGGGAAATGGCCTTTACTTTCCTAGGTAAATATCCTCATGCAAACAGTTCTCACAGACTTTCCATACGGCTTGACTAAGGGACGTGTTGCTGAAGGTGGGTAGCTGTGTCCCTAGGCTGCCGCTCACAGTGAACCAGGAAACTAACAGCTCTCCTCAGAGCTAGGATAGTTCTATAAGATGGATTTCTAGGCAATGAAAACTGATGGAGGATGAGTTAGGAAAGAAAGGAGACTTTGTTCAAGAGGAGACTCAGAACTGTAGTGGGAGATCTGAGCTTCACGTCTGGGCCAATTTTGAGATGAGTCTGAGCAGATGTGATTTAAGATGTGCAATGTTGCCCATTCTAGATATCAATCACATTTCCAAAGGAGAGAGACTTTCAAGTGAGCAACTACTCAAGCGCGCGGAGCCTCTGTGAGATTGAAATCTCTCCTTTGGTCAGACTGTACTTTAAATGCTAAAGTGTGTGTTTAATAAAAAGGACTTGGACATCTCTAGGTCCTTTCACTTACCGCAGTTTTATACCAGTGTAATTCCACTGATTTCAATAGTCATTCCTGAGTTACCCCCCTTTGCGAGAGGAGAACTAGGCCCTTATTTTATGCATGCCTTCCCTCCCTCAAATAGTGAAGGAAAATTGTGAATGTCCTAATGATCCAAAAGCCTTCAGGATTAAAGTCACCAGGAAATTAGTGTGAAATTTTGCATTTCCCCTATTATTGGGAGGTTACAAAAATAAAGTTTCCAAACTAAAATCCCGGCCTGTGTCTCTGACATCTCTTTGTGGATGTCGCGCTGTCAGTTCAAGCCCAACGTGGCTGAGGCCAAGCTCTTCAGCATCCCCCGTCTTCCCCGCCACCTCCCTTTCTCCATCACTGTGGACAATGCCATCATCCTGCCTGACACTGAGGCCTGGCACCTGGTGTCATTCTCGAATCAAATGTCTCACTAGGTCCTCACCACCCTGTTATGTCTAAGTCTGGCAGATTCTTTCTGCATAGCATCTCCAAGACGTGGCCTTTCTTGTCCATCCGCACAGCTATAACTCTTAGCCAGGCCCTTGGCTCCCATCCTCTCGCAGCTCAATTACTGCAACGTTTTGTCTTTGATCTTGTCCGGCTCATGTCCATTCAGAAGGCTGATGCTGCAAAGATCATTTCCCCAGCTCATCGCTTTGATCACGTCACCCCTCTCTTTTGCATGCTTCCCCTGGCTCCTCCCCACCCCCTCTTCTCTCCCATGAAACATAAGCTGCTTATCTTCACTTTCAAGTCCCTTCATGGCATATACGTACCCTCCCTATCATCTCTCGTTCACTATCGGAATTTCAGCTCCCATCTCCAGTCAGCCAGCAGTGCTGGCCTCCACTGCCCCTTGTTACATTTTCTACAAGGACCTTTGTCCTTTCCTTCATTCTTCTTCTCATGTTTGAGAGGAGCTCCCCATAAACACCTACAAAGCCACCTCAATATCTACCTTCAAAACTCTCCTTCACTATGATGCCTGCAAAACCCCTGAGAGTAATTAGGCTGCTGGTGCGCTGAGACCATTGCCCATCATACTATCCAAATATTGTTGTCTTGTTTCCTTATATGCCCCAATTTATCTATTGGTATCCATCTATTGTTGCTTGTCTTATACTCGGAGTGTAAGCTCTTTGGGGCAGGGACTGTCTTTTTCCTTTGTGTTTGTACACCACCTAGCACTATGGGGTCTTGCCCAAGACTAGGGTGCTGTGGTAATACTGAACACTACCACTACTCATACTGTCTTTTAAAAATGAATTTAGTTTGTGTAAAAGTTGCTGGACTAACAGCACTGGGGAATGGAGTCACTCAGTGCCCAGCAGTGATCCTGAGGCAATGCCTATAGTGGGGAAGAGGGGTGTCCAGTCAGGACACATCAATTATGGCGGTGGATTTGTGATGCAGATATTTGAAAATCAGGAACTGAATGGATACTGCCAGCGTATTTCCTATGAACAGCCAAGGCCGTCAGAGGGTAACAGCTTTCAGTGACTCCCCGACCTAGGCTGAATTTAGAATCAGAGACCTAAAAGAGAGAGGCTCTAAGCCACCGAGGGCATTTTTTCCTGGTTAACCACCACCCCCCCCCGCCCCCAACCTTACATCTCTTGGAAGAGTTGGAACGTTTTCTTTGTGTATTATCTCCATGAGATTTCCATGGGAAACTTTCCAAGAAGAACATTTCACAGTCCTTTTTCAAGCCACAGGGGAGGTAGCCAGACCCAAAGCATTTTCCATTAGTAATGAGGGAATCATTCTTCTCCGTCCACCCACTCAGCATTCTTTGAAGAGAAATTCCTGCTGCCGGTGTTCCTCTGCAGAAAAGTTTTAGGGATTGCATCCCTGCCTTGCTAGCGTCCCAGCTGCTTTGTGGCTTGTGTCTCTGATCTCACCCGCAGGCGTGGCATAACGTCTGGGAACTGACAGACAAACAGGATCCCGCGGCTCTAGCAGGAATGCACTGGGGAAGGGGTAGTTAGCAGATCTTAGAGAAATGGGGGGGTGCCATCTAAATGGGTGAGACCTGCATGGGATAAGTGTGTTAAATAGTAATCTCGTGAGAACCGTTCGCTGTAACACTGGAGTGTACAAAAACATTTTGATGTCATGTCTAACGTTGTTTTAAAACTACCAAAACTAAAATATAAAACTAACATCTGTGGGAATGGTTTCTAAAATCAGCAGCCTGTAAATTAAAATATCCATGACAAAAGAATCTGTTGGCACTTGTAATAGCTCTTTCTGAGGACATGCACAGAAACGTATCGTGCTGCACGAGGGTGTATACCTGTGTCTTTATTATTAATAATTATTATTATATTGTAGTCTACTCCTCAAAGGCCACCTCCTTTTTTGTGTTGTCTTTTGTTTTTTTCCAGGAATGAGAAGCTTTTGTTTTGTATCAAAACCACCTAAAAGAAATTTAAAAAAACCAAAACACAATGAATTTTTTTTTCCGTTTTGTTTTGGTTTGGGGTGTTTTTCACCCTTTGCTTTGTTTCTCAAATAAATGTAGCTAACTTTCTGCACAAAACATTTTGAAATGAAAAGTCAAAATGTTTCATGTTGAAATGAATCATTTCAACTTTTTTTTTTTTTTTTTTAATCCATTTTCTTTTCTGGCCAAGACTCTTTGCAGATTTGACCTGAATTTGCAGTTTGGTTACCCTGAAAAATACATTTCTTGAAAAATGTACTATTTGCTGGAAAAATGTCATCCAGCTCTGCTCAGAACACACCCGGGACATCCAGGCAGGGCAGCAAACAGTTGTTATGGTCAGTGATTAACATTACTTAAAGCGTCCCCATTCTGATTGTTTCAGATGGGCACCCAAGAGTTTAGATGCTGAACTTCAGCCTGTCTGAATTATTGGGACCTTTTGTGGCTCCAGAATTGGGTCCAAAATCTGGAGACAGCACACTTCCTCCTGCAGTTCCTGGCCCTTCTGCCTTCCAGTCGGATTGGAGTTGTCACAAGTATGTTGTGACCTGTCTCATTTCTGTTTCTGACCTAAGGAGGAATCCAGACACACAGAAGCAGTGCAGAAATAAAAACATAATTAAACAAGTAGAAGTAATATTCTGAGAATTTAAAGAATTGGTTTGGCTCTGATCCATTTCCAGAAATGGATAAATTGTTGGGGTGGGCCTGGGACTGATATTTCGTCTAAGCCATTTCACCAATCCGTCATTATTACTTGTGTAATTCAAGAAGGGAGAAAGGGAATGCAGCCCTATTTGATAACCCCAAAGTGAAGCTGAAGCTATTTGACCTTCCAGGATTTCAAGACGTCAGGGTAGCATAAACACCCTTGGCTAGTTTGTCAATAACATTTAGGGTTGGGGAGAAGGACAAAAGCACTCAGGTATCCAGACAGCATGGTGACAGATGCAGTATAAGAATAAAATAGAATAGAAAGTCCTACTTATTGTGCATTTGGGTGTGGCATAATATTTGTTCTCCAAGCTGTTCTCCAGCTTGTCTTGGCTTTGGCGTTTGTATATTAGCACATTATCTTTGGGGGTTTTAAAATCTTGTGTTTATTTATATTTTTATACACCCACAGATTTTCTGGCATGGGATACTGTAGAAATAAAGCTGGGCGATTTATTTTATTTTATTTATTAAGGGTCTTGATTAGGGAGTTGGGCCTCATTTAGAGAAATGTCAGATTCTGTGGCACAAGCATATTTCACTCAGTGTTCCAAAAGTCAGCAGTCCACAGGGCCAAAGTGTGTAATTTAGAACAGTTAGTTGGCAGGAAAATCCCAGGATTTTGCCTGCATGGAGAGGGATTGAAATATCTTGAGGTCAGTAGTGGGTTAGCCCAGGGAAATGCATGTTGCACTGATACACTTTGTAGGATAAGAAAGCTAGCGGAAGAGTCAACACAGCTTTTGTATTGGGGAATCGTGCCTCACCAATCTATTAGAATTCTTCGAGGGGTCAACCAATGTGTGGACAAAGGTGATCCAGTGGATATAGTGTACTTAGACTTTCAGAAAGCCTTTCATAAGGTCCCTCGCCAAAGACTCTTAAGCAAATTAAGCAGTTATGGGATCAGAGGAAAGGTCCACTTATGGATCAGTAACTGGTTAAAAGATAAGAAACAAAGAGTAGAAATAAATAGGCAATTTTCACTGTCGAGAGGTAAATGATGGGGTCCCCCAAGGATCGGTATTAGGACCAGTGCCGATCAACATATTCATAAATGATCTGGAAAAAGGGGTAAACAGTGAGGTGGAAAAATTTGAAAATGATACAAAATGACTCACAGTAGGTAAGTCCAAAGCTGACTGTGAAGAATTACAAAGGAATTACAAAACTGGGTGACTGGGCAGCAAAATGACAAATGAAATTCAGTGCTGATAAGTGCAAAGTCATGCACCTTAGAGAACATAATCCCAACTCTACATACAAAATGATGCGGTCTAAATTAGCTGTTACCATTCAATAAAGGGATCTTGGAGTCATCATGGATAGTTGTCTGAAAACATCAGTTCAATATGCAGCATGGTCAAAAAAATTAGCAGAATGTTAGGAACCACTAGGAAATGGAGAGATAATAAAACAGAAAATATATTGCTACTATATAAATCCATGGTACTCCCACACCTTGAAAATTGTATACAGTTCTGGTCATCCCATCTCAAAAAAAGATATATTAGAAAGAATTGGAAAAATGCAGAGAAGGGCAACAAAAATGGTTAGGGATATGAAACAGCTTCCATATGAGGAGAGATTAGAAAGAATGGGACTCTTGGTTTTAGAAAAGAGATAACTAAGGGGGATATGATAGAAGTCTATTAGATTATGAATGTTGTGGAGCAAGTCAATAAGGACATTTTATTTACCTCTTCATATAACACAGGAACCAGGAGTCACTCAATGAAATGAATAGGCAGCAGGTTTAAAACGAACAAGGAAGTACTCATGGAGGATAGGTCCATAAATGGCTATTAGCCATGACCGTCAAGTTCACAACCCTGTGCTTTGGGTATCTTTAAACCTCTGACTGTTAAAAGTTGGGACTGGTTGACAGCGGATGGATCACTTGATAAATTGCCCTGCTCTGTTCATTCCCTCTCAAGCATCTGGCACTGGCCACTGTTGGAAGACAGGAAACTGGGCTAGATGGACCGTTGGTCTGACCCAGTATGACTGTTCTTATATTTTTACTCAGTCTGGTGATTCGAATTCCATTCAGACCTCCATCTCTCTCACCTCTTCCTAAAAAAGCTGCAAACCACTGTCCTCTAGTACTGGGCTGTTTCCCCCATAAATATACCACTGTTCTCTAAACAGTTCCCTGGCTTCTGCTTTCTTTCTGAGTGGGGTTGGCAGAAGAGTTGTCTGGGCTCTGGTGTAAGGACATTTGGGAGTCAAATATATGTCTTGAAGAAGTTATTCCATGATGTGCAGCATATCGGGTTCACTTCCAAAATTCTTTGAAATTAAGGCGCTTCCTGTTTTTTCAAACATAACCGGGCCTTCATTTGGATGCATTATTGTTAATGGCATTCGGTCTGATACTGCATTTTTATTGTGCCAGAAGTGTACGGATGGGTATTCGTGTCACTGGTTTGAAGGAGCAAATGAAATTCAATATTCCTCACAGAGCTTTTGCTGAATCCTTCTGAACTATGAGAAAGAGTGCTTGTGTTTCTATTGCTAAGTAACATATGGATGGGGATCGCTGGCTTAGCAGCACACCAGAAAACAGCTAGTGAATTTCATCTTCCTGCCAAGCCCTACACATCTACATAATCAGTTGGGCTGAACAGCCCCTTCGGTCCAAACTAAAATGGGAGAGAAAGTGGTGTGGATTCCCCCCAGGGCTAATCATCTCAGTCAGATGATAATCCCCAGGGAGGAGGTGGACACATGGAGAGGGAAGCATTATTTTCATCAGACAATGCTGTTGTCTTCCTGGGTTCCTTCGACATCATTACCAAATTCATTTTTGATTGGGAGGGAAGAGTGAGGCTTTTTGGAGATCATTCTAATCCCCTCCCGACACAGGAGACGTTGCAAAGCTTCTGTGGCTGGGAAGATGGACCACAGTCCAGGAGACTGGGAGAGGAAAACAGACCTGGCAAACCAGACTGATCTACCACTGGAAAGGGTTTGGCTTGCAGCACTTGTGTCTAATTTCTGTGGTGGTATCAATTCCTTATATTCCACTGTGACGGGTTCCCTAGGGGTGCAGCCTGGAAACGGTGGAACCGTTGTGCCCCCTTGACCTTTCAGCCTAGACTGATTCCCATCAATGCCTCGCTGTTGATAAACAGCAGACCCCTCCAGGCACTGTTATCACCCAACACAACAGCAGGTGGAGCTCCACACCCCGATAGACAGCAGGATTGTTTACCTGGGCTGCCTCTGGCTCTGTGAAGCTCTAGCAGGTATAGTAGCCACGCAGGCATTCACAGGCAGGGACACACCCAATTGAGGTACATGAATGCTTTCCATAGCCACTCATGAAGCAGCAAAAGGTAGCAGCACCAACCAACTCCCCCATATTTTATGCACTGCACCTCAAAATTATACTGTCTTGCTGTGGTCAAAAATTTGGCCAGAGTAAGCTCATTATTTAGTCCACCCCTCCGTCGATGTGGGGAAGTCATGCACAAGTCCCTGTCCACTGAGCTGAGATTTCCCAAGCACTCCAACCAAGACACACAGTTTTAGGTAAATTTATAAAACAGATTTATTAACTACAGAAAGATCATATTTAAGTGATTGTAAGTGGTAGGCATAAAAGATCAGAAATAGTTACCAAAAAAATAACTTGTACAAACAGTACAGGATTTAAATTGAGCAATATCTCACCCTGATAAATGATGCAAGCAGTCTACAGGTTCTTGATGCACAGGTTGTATCTGCTTTGCAGCCTGGGACCCCCTGCCCATTTAAAGTCCTTTGTCTTCCAGGCATTCCTTCAGCTATTGAGTTGTAGGGGAGTGAAGACAAATGATGATGTCACTCCCCCTCTTTTAAAGCTTCTTCCAGCTTTGGAAAGATCTATGCATGTGATGTGGGGGGCCCCACTGGTCAAGCAGTCTCCATCGTGTATGTGTTTCCTCTGTGAAATCTTTTAGGATGGCCCCTGGGAGAATGGATTCCCCTTAATGGGCCATCAGCACTTCTGGCTATTCCATTGTTGTACCTGAAAAGCTTGTTGTGAGTGTTTCCTACCCTCACAACATCTTTCAGTAGCACACACATAGCAAAACTTCATAACTTCACATACAATGATAGAACATACAATCCAACAATGTATTAATGTTCAACAGATGAAGACTTTTAAAATGATGTCTTACAAAGTCTATTTTGCAGAATCATATCATAATTATATGACAGTGGTGAATATGGGGGTTTCAGGGTGCTGCTTTGAGACAGTGTGTCACATCCACTCACAGACATTTGTATGGCAACAAAATTGAAATCCCATTGCTTAATGTTATAGGTTGAACTGGTAACAACCTCTAAGTTTCGGTTGCCTAGCACTTTCAATTATAAAGAATTCTTGCAACCTCTTCTTGAGAAGCTCTTACACCTCCTTTGTTTGCCACAGGTCTTTGAAGCTTGCAAAGGGAAAGCCCTTGAGTTGAAAAGTGACATGTCTTTGTCCCATGAAATGCTGGGTTTTGTTGAAATACAAACTGCTGAAAATCACCATTTTCCTTCTCTCAATCCATTGCTTGGGGAAATTTTGGCAGCTTGCCACAACAATAAATAAACATGAACATTCTAATAGGACAGGCATAAACTGCACCCATCCCCGGGGCATGCGGGGATAAATGCCCTGGGGCATGCGGGGATAAAAAGCCTCTTCTCCTTCAGTGAATATAGTCCTATAGATCAAATAGCAGAAGCTGTAGCTCTGGCTGCAATGCTGATGGTTCAGTGTTCACCTGTTGATGGTGGTGTTTGATTAGGGGGGTTGTTACAATTGGGCATAATAGAATTTGTTTTTACCTTTTTCCTTTAAAAAATCGTAGGAAATTGCATACTAAAATTATGCTGAAAGGACAAGATTTAGAATGCAGTCAGGCAGATGAAAATTAAGGTTGAGCAGGCAACCTCAAATCTAGGGAATGTTTTTGTCAGAAAATGTCAGAAAATGCTGATTCATTAAAAGCAACATTTTCCTTGGAAATGTGTCACTTCTCACAAATCTTTTGAAGGAAATTGGAAACGTCTGTTTTCTGCCAGCTCCCTTGCCCACCTGTCGACCTCTTAGGAAGCGAGAAAGAGATTTCATTTCAGAAACACTGAAAGATGCCTCCAGAGGGATTGTTTGATGTTTCTGAAATGAAATATTGTGAAATTTCCTATTTGCAAAACATTTAAAATATTTGGGGTTTTGTCCTGATTAAGGACAATTTTTCCCCCAGAAACCTTGACTTTTTTTTTACAGAAGTGGAATTCACTTACCAGGCCAGATCTAAGATGTATTTATTTCTAGAGAGTTGAAGCATAAGAAGCTTTGTATCACGTGTGGTGCTGGAGGACCGTGTACATTATTATGACAGCATCCACTGGAGTCAATGGTTGCTGAATTTGTCCCATGAAAGAAACATTAAACTTTTATAATCCTGATTCACATTAGGTAACTGGGGCTAGTCTGATACCAGGACTCCTGTATATGGCACCTTTATGACCTGGTGTCAGGTGTAAACTAAACTTTTGTCAAAAATGGAGCAAGTGAAGCAAAATGAACCCCTGAGGCTGGAAGGGAACCTGGCAGAGAAATGGAGAGGGAAGTTGCAGTGTATTCTAGTTTTTCTGGAAGCAAGTGGCATTGCAGAGAAATCAGAAAAGGTGACATCTTCCACAATGCTACATGTGTCAGACCCAGAATCATTGTAGATTTACAGTACTTTGCAGTGGAAGCATGCTGGGAACTGCAAACTGCTAGATAAAGTCATCCAAAAATGCAGTAATATATGAGCTACACAATAATGTCATTTGGGAAAGGCACATTTTCTTTACAAGAAACTTGTTGCCAGGTGAGACCATTAACTATTATGTTACACACTTACCAAATAATGCTAAAATATGAATTTGAGCAGATGGACTAATTAGTGATACACTAATTAGCAACTGAGTTGTTTGTCTTACTGATGTAAGTAATAACTATCTCAAAGCAAAGTTACTATGAGAAAGGAACTTGACTCTGACAAGATTACAAGTTTGGTGGTAAAGGTAATAGTGTTGATGTAGTATATTTAGACTTCTGTAAGGCATTTGACTCAGTGCCACACATTTTGACTAAAAAACTAGAAAGATATAAAATAAACATGGCACACATTAAATGAGTCAAAAATTGGCTCACGGATAGGTCTCAAAACGTATCTATAAATGGGAATTGTCACCTAACAAATCTGTTTCCAGTGGAGTCCCACAGGGATTGGTTCTTTGTCCTACGCTACTTAACATCTTTTTAATGAGCTGAAAGAAAACATAAAATCATCACTGACAAAATTTGCAGAGGACATAAAAATTGGGGGAGGGGTAGATAATAAGAGGACAGATCATTGATTCACAGTGACCAAGATCACTTGGTAAACTGGGTGCACGCAAACAATGTGCCTTTTAATAGTCTAATATAAACGTATACATGTGGGAACAAAGAATGTTGGCCATGTTTACAGGATAGGGAACTCTATCCTGGGAAGCAGTGATACTGAAAAAGATTGGAGAGTGTTGGTGCATAATCAGCTGAACATGAGCTCCCAGTGTGATGCTGTGGCCAAAAGAGCTACTGTGATCCTGGGATGCATAAACCAGGGACTCTTGAGGAAGAGTAATGCAATTATTTGATGTCTGTATCTGGCACTGCAATGGCTGCTGCTGGAATACTGTGCCCAGTTGTGGTGCTCACAATTCAAAAAGGAGGTTGACAAATTGGAGAGGGTTCAGAGAAGAACCACGAGAGTGATTAAAGGATTAGAAAACCTGCCTTATAGTGATAGACTGAGCTCCTTCAGTCTATCTTAACAAAGAGAAGGTAAAGAGGTGACCTGATTAGTCTGTAAGTACATACATGGGGAGCAGATATTTAATAATGGGCTCTTCAGTCTAGCAGAGAAAGGTATAGCCATTCCAATAGCTGGAAGTTGAAGTTAGATAAATTGAGAGTGGAAGTAAATCATAAAGTTTTGTTTGCAATTTTCTTGTAATTGTGTTCATCCCAAGATGATAGAGAGGTAAGCCGGGTGAGGGAATATCTTTTATTTGACCAACTTCTGTTGATGAAAGAAACAACTCTTTCACCAAGGGAATTTGATCCAATAAAAGATATTTCCTCACCCGCTTTGTGTCTCATAAATTGTTAACAGAGTAATTAATCATTGGAACAATTTACCATAGGTTGGGGGTGGATTCTTATGTCAAGATTGGGTGTTATTCTGAAAGATCTGCTCCGGGAGCTATTTGGGGGAAGTGCTCTGGGCTGTGTTACACAGGAGATAAGACTCAATGACCACAATGATCCCTTCTGGCCATAGAATCTATGAAGAACAAGGAATTTTTTCAGGGCCAGTGAAAATTTTGCTTCCCAAATGAAAACATTAGCAAGCAGTGAAGGAACTAATTTGGAGTGTGTAAAGATTAAATCTGAGAGTCCATAAACAGCAGAGAAAATATTTGTTTGAAATAGATGTGGAGATCATTATAGCATGATGATGTTCAACATAGCGGGTTTGGTGTTGTGGATGCAATAAAAGCAACCATTTGGCAAAAGTGTGTTGCTCTTGGCACAAATAGCAAAGGAATACAAAACCAAAACGCTGTGATGGTCGTTAAGATCTTGATCCAAACTATGGCAATGATATAGAAACACAGTCCTTTGAGTCTTGGAATAAATGTACAAAATGGATTCTACAGCAGATTGGCTTGTGACACTGGAAATTAAAAGGAAAAAAAAGTAAATGTCAGAAGACACTGGAGCTGCATATCATGTAATCATAGCAAGCACATCCCAAGGATTAGTGGCCAGAAGATGTTAATATAAAAATGTAAGGTTGGTTTATATAGTGGACACATGATTATGTGACTGATGCCAGTCAGCAGAGTATGAAATACCAAAACAGGAAGTCCCATGCATGCTTGAATGGAAGAGCAGTCTGCAGATGACCAAATGGGTGCACAACTTGTAACTCAGCAGGATACAAAACATTTTCTTAAAGAATTTGATGAGGCGTTTAATGGACTGGGATACAGTCAGGATACGGTACATCACATTGATATAGACCCAGGGTGCCTCCAAAACTACAGACACACAAAAAATACCATTAGCACAGAAAGAGAAATCAAAAGGCAAATGATAAAAATAGATGTTGTTGAGAGAATTCGGAAACAAAGCAAGTGGGCTAACAGCATGGGTACTGTAATGAAACCAAACATGCTGCGGATTGGTACAGAGGCAGAAGATTTGAATAAGGCCATCAAACAGAAGTGCTGTTCCAGGACATTCAACCCTATAGGAAGAATAGAAGATCTCCAGAATGAAGACATCCACAGACTCTAGATGGTAGAGACGTCTCAGCAGCTGAAGAACCTACTGGAAAAGGAACCGTTTCCAGGGCAGGAAGCATCAAGTGGTTTTCCTTGTCAGTCGAAAGCCATTGAGGGTTGGATGCCCAGGATGATCATCTCATCTCTCGTGGATGAAGGATGTCGGTCATCGGTCCTGACCTCAATCCTAGACTCTTTGTACAGTTTATCAGCTGCTTGTGCTAGTTTACGGTTGTGATTTTTATCTGATATTTTATTTTAGTTCTATTTGATTTTTCAAAAAAGAAAGGTGCAGCTGTAGTCGCACCCCTGGAATCAGTGAATACCAACCCTGGCGTGACTGGACTATTGACTTTTGTAACTCTGTTGCAAGTTAGCGGATTGGGGCTAGGAAATTGAGTTCAATCTTCAGCTAACTTTTATGCGTCGTACATTTATTGCAAATCTCTAGAGGGGAGGACGTGTGTGTTCGGAGGGCAGGGGGAGCACTGGTATTTGTGTGTCTCTCTAGTATCTCCAAATTCCATCATTTTCCTTGTTACTACTTATAAATGTCAGTGCCATCTTGGGTTGCGTAAGTGTTCAGCTCACGTGTGTTCTGCAGTAGTCGTTGCTTGCTGTCTATCATCTTTTGGGTGTAGGGATACATTGTTTCTCCAAAAAGAGAACAAAAGACAGTGATGGGAGAAAGTAAAGCTGCTTGCAGGACTTCTCCGCTCTGGCAGTTGTAGTTAACTGAGGGGAGGTCCAAGAAGGGGACTGTTTAATCCACACACCAAAGTAATATGCAGCCCTGCTCAGCTGCAGTGCACACGGTGCTGGAGATTGAAGCTGTGGCTGCCTCGCAGTGAATGTAATGTCGGCTTTGCAGTACGGTGTGATCTGTGGGGAAGTGTTTATATTACAGGGCCAGATCTCCATCTGCTGTAAATTGTCATAGTGCACCTGAAATTAATGAAGCTATGTTGAACTGGGATTTGTTGCGTGTGATGGCAATTAAATGACATCAGTGCTCACTGAGACCAGACCTGGTACCTCTGCAGACATATGTCCCAAAGATGTGGTCCCTAGGAGGAGCAGCTCATTTCCTGGAAGGAAAATATCTTTATCTCAGACTTGGCTTGCTGTGCCGTACATTAGCATTGGATAGTTTTATGGTCAAGGTAGCAGACTAGGAGTCAGGACTCTTGGGTTCTCTTCCAAGCACTGCTACTGACTCACTGAGAGACTTTGGGCAAATCACTTAATCTTTCTGTGCTCCCATTTCCCAATCTGTAAGATGAAGGTCATAATACCCAATTATAGATGAAGGTCATAATACCCAATTTCCCCACTTGTAAAACTGGGATTAGAAAAGGGGACCGTGAAGTTTAATTAATTAATGTTTCCAAAGTGGTTTGAGCTCCTAGGTGACAGTCGTCTGGACGTGCCAAGAAATACATTCATTAATGGTTTGTGTTGTAATAATACTTAGTGATGCATTTATTAAAGATCTGGAAATGGGGTCGATCAGTGAGGCATCAATATTTTCAGATGATACAGCGTAAATTAGGTTAGTCAACACCAGAGAAAACTGTGAGCAACTTCAGAGGGACCAAACCAAGTCAGGTTAACGGGCAACAGAATGACAGGTGAAATGCAGTGCCGATAAATGCAAAGTAACACATACTTTGCAAAGTAACGCAATAATTTGAACTATACATTCACCTTGCTGAGCATCACTGTGCCGACTCAGTGAAGATCTTTGCTCAGTCTGCAGGAACAATCCAAAAAGCAAATAAAATGAAAGGTGGTAAATCCAGAACTGATAATACTATTTCACCCAATGCCCAGTTAACCTGTGGAACTCATTGCCCCAAGACATCATGAAGACCAAAAGCTTAGCAGTGTTCAAAAAGGAATTGCATGTTTATATGTCTAACAAGAATCTCCAGGGCCATAATAGCAAATATTACAAATTGAACAAGAATTGCAAAAGGGATATAAGTCCTCATGCTTTAAGGTAGCAGCCAATCTCCGAGAGGGTTAAGAGGGAACTTTCTCTGGGAGCAGATTATCCCATAACTGCCCATTGCAGGGTTTCTTGCAACCTTCCCTGAAACATCTCCGGTCTGTGCTTTGAGGAGGTCAGAGGAGATGGTCCCCATGGTCCCTATTGTCCTTCTGGCATGAAAATCTGTGAGTCTGGCACTCGTCACTGCTGCTGAAAGGACACTGGGCTGGGTGTGTCCTGAATAGTGTCTGTAGTAGTCGTGTGAACTCTCACTCATGCATGTTTCTCTAGCAAGGGTTACTTTCTAAAATGCAATAATGAGCTCATCCTTCAGCTTTCATTTTGCTGTTTTAAAAGGGCTATTTCCAAAATTAGACGAAGACCTCACAGTGGTCATTTAGCCTCAAAGGTTTCAAATCCTTTCAGTACTGTGTTGAAACCATGGTACCGTAGAAGATTTAAGTTGCTTACCTTAGGATTATGAGTTCCAAAGTGCTCTGGGAAAGAAACACAAACTTGCTGACACCAACTTAAACTGTGAGTAGTGGAAGAGTCTGGTTACAGTAAATGTTATGGAGCAATAAGGTCCCTTGTTGAGGATAAACCTTTAAGTGAAGTGGTCTGCATTGATTTGTCTGTCTGATGCAAATTATATGAACATATTAGACCCACCAAGAGAGGCAACAGCAGCCTTCTAGTGATGTAATTACCTCCACAAACCTGTCACCGTCTTGGTAGCAGTTAGAGGGCATTTTCAGCAACCACCTCTGGTTTTATGGCAAACTTTATTTTGATTGGTTTCTTTTGGTTTTGTTTAAGGTTTCCTGTTTCTCTGGCCCCCTCAAGACAAACTAGATGAGGGGGACAGGTAGCCCTTCCTTCTAGGCTAGCTCAGCTCAGTGAGTGTCAGATAAGATGCCGTGTCTAATTTCAGATTAAATTGTGTGTCACTTTGTCCAAGCGAAGTCAGCTACTGATAGCATTCATGAGGCTAACAAAGGGGCTGCTGGACACAAAGGAGTCACTCAGACAGTTCTGTGTGAGAGCATAATTAAGGGTAGCACAAGTACATGGCTGATAAAGGAGCAATTTCATTTAACAAATGACAATATGATGTATTACTATAGCGTAATGACAGAAAGAATATGAATCGCAGGAGGGAGCATGGAAAATGGTTGAAGTAGGAGAATGGGAATCAGGACCACGGATCCGCTGCTGAATCACTGAGGCCTTGTCTATACTTGTGGTTATGCTGGGAAAACTTTGTTACTCTGGGGTATGGAAAAAACACCCCTCCCCCCAGTGATATAAATTTTGCCAGCGTAAAAGTAAGTGTGGACAGTGACCACCACTTGTTTAGGTGGTTTTATTAGGTTGGTGGGAGAGCTCTCTCCCGCTGACATTACGCAGCTACACTCGCACTTATGCCAGCAAAATTTATATCACTTGGGGGTGGGAGGTTTTCACATCCCTGACTAACAAAGTTTTGCCAGCATAACTGTGAGTGTAGACAAGGCCTGAGTGAATGGACAAGAGCCACTGGCCAGCTTTGTCTATTTCTTTTGGAGGCTTCCGTTTGGGGGCTCTATAAAAGTACGGATTCATCAGACATGGGTACTTTTGATCCTCTTATACAGATCTGAAACATGGTCGTTACTTAAACAAGTTATCAGGAGGCTGGAGGCATTTCATATGCATTGTCAGCAATGACTACTGGGCATAAAGTGGTTTGATTTTATCAGCAATAAGGATGTATTATTGAGAACTGGTCTCAAGAGGATTGAAATTGGCATCAGTCACTGCAGACTGTCACTTTCTGGTCATGTAACTTGCTTCAGATAAAGTCCCCTCACCTGAAACTCTGAAGATCAGACTTGAGGTCAGAAAGAGACATTCACGCGGTCATCTGGGATTAACTTGGCTGCACCAGATCAGTAACAACCTTGTGGAGCTTTTAGAATAAAATCTGGAATAAAGCTGTTCAATTTGGCTAGACATTTGCTGCTACGGACCTTCGCTGGCTCAGCATGTTGTTAGCTTTGGGTGTATAACTGGAGGTCTAGTTACGCTGGGCACCCAAATTAGTAGAACCCTCTCCAAATACAGGCTTTATTTAAGCCAAGGCTTAGTATCCCTCTGCAAAATAGCTAAAATATACTGGTTGCCATTAATATCTTCAGTGTTACCTTTGCAAGTATATGGCATTTCCCCAGTAGTCCATACACTAGCAGTATCTCTGAGACACCTGTAATGTCCTGGTATCAGTTATTGCTTAGAAAAGAATCTGTAAAGATTTCAGTGGTGAGCTATGTGAGAATATCAGTAAAAGTTTATAAGATGCTGCTATTGTAAAGCATGTAAGAAGGCAACCCCGATCCCAGTTTTGATCAAACAACCATGACTTTTCCAGGTATCCCCA
>ML675715.1:2967327-3084800 GCA_007922155.1 Mesoclemmys tuberculata | reverse complement strand
TATTGGTCCCTTCTGACCTATGAGTCTATGAGTCTGAGTCTATGAGACCCTCACAAATATTGCCCATACCCACATCACAATAACTGTCCCTTTGCGCTAACGGGTGGACTGAAGGTACGCGACTGTGTAATAAGGAGGACGGATGTACAATCTAATTCTTTCAGGCAAACAGGATTCCTCACTCTGAGCCAGTGGGGAAAGATTGTGGGGCCCTGAACCCTAATTTTGTGTGCTAGCACAAAATGTTACAGAATTTGATATTTCTTGTCTCTGATAGATTTTGGATAAGTTTTGTCCCCAGCTCCCAGCTGGAATTCTGGGCACAGCCCACAGGTTTCATAATGACATCTTGGTAACTTTCAAGTTGGATTTTAAGGTTATCCCTTTGAAAATTTAAATGTGGTTTATCTGGGATGTATCTGATCACCCAACAGTAGATATTCTAGGTGGTATAGTGGCAAGTCATGCATATTTTTGGATATGGCTGAAGAAGTGGCCTACAGCGTTACATCTCACAGTTTTCGGGAAGATGAGATAGACTGTGAGACAAATAATTGGATTACTGTCAACTCTCAGTTTGTTAATGGGGAGGGCAATAGGAAATTCAAGTCACCCTATAACTTTATTAAACATTTGCCTCAATGGACATGAGGAAAGAGCAGCTGTAGATTATAAAACCTTATTCAAGACGAAGAGGCAGGTGTTTGACTCAGATAGGCTTAAGAGCTGCAATTTATTTTGTGTTTAGCCTAATTATTCATAGTTGGTGACTGGGAAATTGCTAGTTCAGCCTTTCACCTCTGGCATCAATAACATGCTGAATTAATTTAGGAAAGTTATTACTTCTTTTGAGGTGGGAATCTTTTTTTTTTTTTATCATGACACCTGTTGCTCATAGGTACAAATCAAACGAAGAGTATGTGTATGTGCGAGGCCGCGGAAGAGGGAAGTATGTATGTGAGGAATGTGGAATTCGCTGCAAGAAACCCAGCATGCTGAAGAAACACATTCGCACGCACACAGACGTCAGGCCATACGTCTGCAAGTACTGTAACTTTGCATTTAAAACCAAAGGTAAGAGACAGTCAGCTCCTAGCTCCTCTTCTTAGTGTATTGACTTACTGATCAAACCTTCTTGGGGGCACTAGTATCAGGGAAGGGCCTTCTTTGATTCTGGAAAACCCTAGGAATATCTGGGGCAGTGGCAAGGGGAATCTGTATTTGTCTGAAATTGCATGAAGAGAACAATGCTGTATTATGCTGAAATGCATTCTGCTGGGTCACTGCAGAGAACAATGACCTCACTTAACAGTTCACCTGCGGCACAACAGCTGTGCTATGATCCAGTCTGTGTTTTTACAGAAAAAGGTCCTGAAGCGTAATTCCGATAGTGACTGAAGACCATTGCAAATGATTTAATTAAACAACAATTTCTGGCTGCAGGGAAACACCTTCAATTTGGGGTTCAAACACAGTCTCATCACTTGGTTTATAATCTTTGGGTGGCTCTTCATGCTAGTGCTCTCAAAGACAACGTGCTGTGTATTATCATCTCACCCCTTGCATGTGGCTTCCGCAGAACGTGCGTCATCTCAAGCAGTTCTTCCCAGACGATGGTGCTTTTTAACATTCCCCACCCTTAACACGCCCATCCGTAACCTTCCCCAGCAAACACACCCATTGATGTCTTAATTCAGCCAATCAGCAGTGATGTGGAGTCATCAGTCATGTGTGCTCTGAGAAAGTTACAGCAGAGGAATGTTCCGCCAGCTGTGCAAAAATCCCTGGCTCAACATCGTCACTGTGTGACTGGAAGCAGTGCAAGCACATGGTAAAATTCTCAAAAGGCCTAAGTGCCTTAGGTGCCTAAATCCCATTGAATGCCAATGGGAGTTCGGCACTTAAATCATTTAAATGCTTTTGAACATTTTACCCATAGCCACTTCTCCTGAAAGTGATGACTTTTGCATATGTTCTATTTCTTTAATTGTGACATGAGAAAACAATAAGTGACCTTTGAAAGCCATTGTAAATAACTGCAAATTCACAGTGTAAATAACCCAGAAAGCTGGACCACACTTCTTAAGAAATAACCCACGTTTCGCCAACCAAGCAACGTTTGGGACACAACCACGCACGGTTAACTGGTTATGCAAACGTGCGCCCTGCTCCAGGGGGTACTTGATCCAACTCATCCTTGAATATTGAAGTAGGCTGAGTGGACAATGCCTAGTGCTGGTAGCTTTCTTTGTAGAGCAGGATGTTGGTAGTCACTGGAAGTGTGGCAGCACTGGGGGAAATAATGAATTTGAAGCTAAATTCTCCTTGCAGATGCTCATAGCACATCTGAGTTCCTGCTTTCCCTGTGGCCCCTGGAGCTCCCAGGTTTTCTTCAGACTCATTTCTCCTTTCTTTTTCTACTTACTTATTGCTTTCTTTCTCTTTTCCTCTTGTTTTGTTCCTCTCCTCTGAGTTTTTCCCTGGAGATAGGAGAATTCTCTTTAGCTGCTTTCCCTTCTTGCCTCCTACTTAATTTCTGTCATGTTTTTCTTTGGTATGCTGGGATCAAGCCATTCTTCTTCCAATCTCTCCAGCTGCTTTCTGTTCCTTCAACTATGCTATCCTGAAACATACAAGCCTTCAGCTTACAATATTCCAGTGGCCTGTTTGAAAGGGGTTGTCACCCTGAAAGGTTTTTCCTCCTTCAAAAAGCCTCTTCAGCTTCAGTAAGAAACCACTGAGAGTGAGGAAGGCAACATGGAGGAAAAATAAGTGCTAGGGTTTGAGGGGAAAA
Source organism: Mesoclemmys tuberculata (assembly GCA_007922155.1). NCBI lineage: Eukaryota > Metazoa > Chordata > Testudines > Chelidae > Mesoclemmys > Mesoclemmys tuberculata. The sequence continues at coordinate 3,082,006 of ML675715.1, read as the reverse complement.
CTACAGTATCTCCCTCCAGCTACATGAATGCATAGATAATAAATGTGAGGGGTCAGAACTCTTGTGGATCTGCTGGCTCTTGAAATGTAGTTCATGTTGATAAACTCAGAATTGCTGGAACATTGACTCTTTGCTGGAAGTGGGTTTACAGTGAGAAAACAGGTTATGTAAAATGGACATCTTTTTACTCCATATAATGGCTCCCTAGGTGTGTCTGAGTTACAGCTGCTTGCTTTTCTGATGCAGACATGCAGGATTTGCTACAAGTACAGGAGACCCTCATGGTCTGGCAACATGATCATTGGCTGAACTCCTTCTGAGGAGTCTTTGTGACTGATGATAAAGTCCAAGGCAGGAAGTACTCAGCTTGACTCTCAGATCCCAAAGGGAGTTTGCAGGACTGGTTGTTACAAAGCTTATCTTTTCAACTTCTAAACTGAGTGCATTTGGGTCCTGATCTCACAAGCAACCTCTCTGTTCTTCAGCGTAATTTGGTAACTGCAATAATTGCAGGTACAAGCTGCCTGGGTGCACCTGCAAAAATACAGGCTGAATTGAAGCTCTCTTAAAAATCAGTTCTCCAGGTGTACTGTTGACCTTCAGTGTAAAACACAAGGGGGATATCTATAAAGCTGCTTTGGTTCCGGTATTGTAAGTATCCTCAGCATGATCCAATGTTCTAAACATTCAATTAGGCTGGAGGCATTTTAACTTTACTTGGTTTTTTATGAGGATCATTGTCTGTCTAAAAATCCGATTTGTTATTTAAAACAACCTTATCTGTGTTACAAAAATTAGCAGTAACTATTCAGAGTGGAACACTTGTTTCAATATAATCTGCTTTTTCATTGTCACATTTGTTTATCTTTTGCATTTCTTTCAGTGTGGACAATGCTGTAATATCTGGGTGGCAAAACCAGCAGGGAAATGTTTGTTTGTTTGTTTGTTTGTTTGTTTAAGAAAATAAACTTGGTGGATTTTTTTTTTTTAATTCATGGAAACATTTTGTTTGAAAATATGGACTATAAAGGTTTATTTCGGAAAACCAAACTTCTGGACCAAGTTTGGCTGTTCCACTTTTAATATGGTGCCTTTACCTACAGTCTTATGGGCATTTAGTACTATATTAACAATCCCCAGATAAAAGTGGTACCATGGCCTTTGTGGAGGTTAACAGGCTTCTTGCCAGGCAGGGGATGAGAAGAAATTGCTGTCAAATGATTGTCTGTCTTGAGATGGGGAGGTAAAGCCCTTTCTTCTGACTATTTGTTTCCTAATGGAGGATGGGGCAGCTACAACTATTTCCTTCTTGTCATCTATATCAAGACCCCAACTTTGTTAGGCCAGGAGCAGCCCTGGCTTCCCCATTCCTTTTGATGATCTTTTCTAGGCCATAGATTACTGTTAGATCTTTCATTTTTGCCCAGTATAGATAGAATTCCATTCCATAACCATTTTGTGCTCTTGTTCACCAATCATATTAGCTTCGCACATTCTCATTGGCTGAGTTTCCTAAACTGTCTGAATAAACTATATAGAACAACTTACTGTAGTCCATACCACTACATTTGACTATTTTTCTGATGCTTTCAAGGGACAAGGAACTTTCTATTAAAGTAAAATATTTTCAATTAAAGGATATGAAAACTTGTTGGCTGACGATATTAATTCGATAGTCTAGCCCATCACAGTTTCCTGACACCAGACTACTTCATGTCCTCAGACATATTATTCCTTTAGTAAATTAGACTGTAGTTTCTTAAATCAGAGTGTGACAGGTACTAAAGTTTTTGAATATATTAATATATTAAATGCAAAAAAATAAATAAATGCATGGTTCTACTGTTAGCCAAGGTTTTCAGAACCCAAAGCAGTGGTCACTTAACTGTTTCTCCCCAGGTGGTGCCAGGAACAAATCAATAGGGATACAGCTCATCCAACTGATAAATGATTGATGCAAACCAGAGTGCATTCACCTGAAACTACTTTTTTATTAGGTCTCAAGCACACAGGCATGTGCACACATATATACACACACTGTAGGAAGCTATAGCAGTAGGTAAAGAGCATTCCAAACATTTATAGTTACCTAAAAAGCCTGAAATGTTTTTGAGGAATCAACAGCGGGGCTTCTGGAAGGCTCCTCTTTCCTTCTGACTGCTAGGGAACTTAGGTGTCAAATCCTTGTCCAGAGGAAAGCTTCCTCAAGCTGCTCCAGGGCACAAATTCTAACTAAGCTTTTTATAAACTTTTTCTGAACAAAATCCATAACTCACAACATCCTCTAATAGGCTAAGAATTTCCCTAGCAACAGCCAATAGCAATTCATTATACTCCTTATCAGCAAAGCATTTCTAGTCATAACAACAATAAAATGTACATTAGAGGCACCTAAAGCCGAGGTCAGTTGTCCAAACATTCCTTCTATTTTCACAGTGCATTCACTTCTTATCCCATCCTCCCATTCTGACAGCAAAACTGCAAACGTGCAAGTGCAAGCCTTCCTTCTCAGGGTCCTAAAACTATTTCTAGTGTGGTGTTTCGGTTTCAGCTGGCAGTGGTTGAACACACAGCATGACTGACTATGGTGCTGTCAGGTTCTGGAATAACATGCAGGAATGTCAAATCAGGGGCTACACTACATTGTGATATTATTACTGGGCCAGCAGGCTTAGCTGTATAGTAGGCCTGTTTCAGAAACTGCAAGATAAATCCAACTGGCTAAAAGTTCAGGAAGAATTAACTGGTCTTATAATAGTTTGGTATATAGATTCAAAAGATGTCATAACAACTTTTATGTACCGAGGCATTTTCTAAACATTTGGAAAAAAAAGTTTAGAAAGACACTGAATCATTTCAGAATGTCCTTGCGAACCCTCTCTATGGGTCAACCTTTCACTACCCCTTTTCCCCCCGGGAAGTCTCAAAGCTCCGTTGGTGTGAAGATAAAGAGTAATCTTCAGGAAATGTCTGTATATTCTCTAGTGCAATTGGATGTGTCACATGGCACTGGAAATCCAAAAATGTCCCAACAGTCCATGAATGAATTTCAGTAACATGTCATCAATGAGGGACTGGTTTAAAGACTGAGAAATGGAGAGAAAGCACGGGGGATTAAGAATAGCAGAAAAAGAAACAATAGCTGGGAGTTAAAGCCCAACACATTCAAATTAGAAACAAGGCACACGTGTTTAACCACAAGTGTGTTTAACCATTGGAACAAACTACCAAGGCATGTGATGGGTTCTCCAGTTCTTGAAGTCTTCAGATTAGAACTGAATGCCTCCCTGGAACATATGGTTTAGTCAAAAATGTTATTGGGCTCATTACAGGAGTAACTGGATGAAATTCTATAGCCTGTGTTATATACGAGGTCAGACTAGATAATCTATTGGGCCCTTCTGGCCTGAAATCTATGAATATATACAATAATAACAAAAATTTTAAAAAAATGGAAATTCTTGGCTAGATATTCTATTCTGAGGGTTTACATGGGGCTGAGGTGGTACATAGGCCTAGTGATGGTCCTCTGCAGAGGGGTGGATCTCATTCTTTGTCTGTAAAATGGGAGTCTTGCTAGCTCGAGCAGACTGGTTGTGATGCTCCTTGTGCACTCATTTCAGTAAAGAAATGTTAAAATAATTTAAAGTCCAGGGGAAGTGGTTACGATCCTTGTCGCAATGTCACCCTGGCCACCTTGACTTTGCACACTCAGTATATTTTATGGTTTACGTTTATGAAAAGAAGTAAACATGTGACATAAGTGCAGTATGGCCAACTTAAAGTTACTCTAGGACTCTTCCATTTTCTGCTTTTTTATTTTAACTCTGCAACCTTTATGTTGCATTAATGAAGTTTATTGAATTTAATTTTTAAATAAGAAATGGCTTCCATCCCCTCCTAAACTGCTTTAAGGATTTAAGGTGGCACAAGTTTTCTAACTGTCTTAAGGCAGCACAAGCACGTAAGCTGCTTTAAGTCTTGAATAAGACCTTGTAACAGCAGAAGAGCTAAGAAGTTACAATGCCAAGCTGGCGTTTATAAAAGCGCATGTGCAGGATGTCACTGTGTTGGGGTTGCTCTGTGTCAGCACTCAGATTTCGCAAGATTTTGCTGCTTCAGCGTTTTCAATGCTTCATTACTTTATTTGAAGCTGGCCAATTTATTTAATACCCCTCACTATGGACTACTTACATGCCTAATTTTCAGTGTAATCATACTATCCAATATAAATCTCATTCTCTGTCACTCCATCTCATGCCCACGCCTTCGGATCTTTTTTTTCATTCTTTCCGAGGAAGCTATGGTCAGTTGATTCAGTTAATAGCCAGTGAATTCCTCCTCCTGAGGTTTAGCTTTTTTGTGGTCATTACTCAGGCAATCACCTATTGATTTCAGTGGGAATTTGCCTGAGTAAGCACCTCAGAATTCGATGCTTTGAGCATTAGAAAGGGGGTCTAAAAACAGAAACAAATTCCCAGGAGAACTTTGAAAAACAAAATCACATCATTCTGCAAATTCCTTCAAAAATAACCCTCCTGCTTCTCATTGGTGCAAATGAGCGTAGCTCTGTTGACTTGCATGGAACTGTGCTCATTTACACCAGCTGAGAATCTGGGCCAGTGGGTTTCAATCCTCAGAAAGAACAGTGGCCTAGTTAGGGCATCCACATTTTGTCATATGATAGGAGAAATTTTTCTCTTCTGGTCCTCTTCTGACTTTCCCTCTGTTGCCTAAGTGTTCAGAAATTGATGCTAGAATTGCCCCTGCCCAAGCTGCACAGACGCCTCAGTTGCAAGTTCACGCCACTTAACTGCACACACACATTGCCCATTTCATGCACAAATGTGGGACTTGCACACACATTTTTGCAGGCACAGCTTACGCATTAGTATCTGAAAATGTGGCCTTATCTGACAAGAGAAGGTTGAAGAGATGTAAAAGAAAGGGAAGAAGAAAAGGAGAGGGAAACAGTGCATTTAAAATGCTACTTTGGGTTCATTTGCATTTGACGTGAAATTGATTTTTTTTTTTTTTGGTCAGTAAAAAAAGAATCTTAGCTCTGGCCAGCCAGTGTCCTAATGCTAGCACAACTCTCAGTCTAAGGCCGGGTCACACTTTAAAGTTTTGTCGGCATAGCTATGAGAAAAACACACTTCCTACCTGACGTACCTGTGCCAGAAAAAGCTTTAGTGTAGACACAGCTATGCTGGCAGAAGAGTGGAGGTGGTGTTATGCTGGCAGAAACCCCCCCTCTGTCAGCATTAGCTGCATCTGCTGGCATAGATGTACCAACAAAGCCTTTGTAGTATAGACAGGGCCCTAGTCTAACTTTTGGCTTGGAATCATAGTGTGTGCAGATGAGTGCGGATATGGCTTTTACATTGCCCAAAGGCAATTTGCTCCAGCCAATCAAGAAAGAGGGCTTCTGAAAAGTGTCTTCTTCAACTAGAAGAACGTTGCCTTGGGTGAAATTCGGTTAAAATCAGGGGTAAAATAAGGTGGTGGGGTGAATGATGCAGGCTATAGAAGAGACCCGTTGGGTGCTGTGTGATGTTGTATTGGCTTTTATCCCTTAAAAACGGTAAAGAGAAAAGTCTCACACTGGAATATGAATAGCCGTGTATCTAAGCCAACACTTCCAAGGTTGGGTACCAATGTGAGGCATCTAAATCCAGAAGAGGGCTGATTTTCAGATGTGGTGAGCACCTGCACTCACAGTGAAGTTATTGAGGATCTGGTTATATGACCAGTGATCAGAGCAAAGCAGGGGTGGCCAGAGTTCAGCCTACAGACCAGATTGAAGTGTAAGAAGTGTTTTTTCTCCCTGAAGCCTGTATCCCTTGAAGATAGAGAGAGGCTGCAGTCTGTGCCATCTATGCAAATGAAGTACAGCTTCTGGCTAACAGTCATTGTGACTCTTGGTTGGGCAAAAGTCGGGTTTCCCTGTAGTAAAGCGTATGCACCACAGTGAATCATTTTATGAGCCAGTGTGGGGAGTGTGGTAGGAGTGAAATGCTTGGCGGGCCTCTTTCATCTAATTCTTCTCCCAGCCCCCGGCTAGCGTTGCAGTAGAATTCCTGGGGTGCCCCACTGCCGCGTAATTCACAACCCTCTCATCACGCAGTGCACTGAAGTTGATTTATTTACTGTGTGAAACATCAGCAGAGGGACTCAGATGAGGGCTATTGCTGTGGTAATTGAGCATGGATGGGTCATTTCTGTCAGCATGGGTGAGCTGTAATGATTTACTGAAGGTGGCAGCAGGGTTTCATTTACTGAGAAGTGTTGTTGCTATTGACATTTTATGATAGTCAGTTACACAGGGTCAGATTATACAGTCCCTTCTTACTCTGAACTCCAGGGCCTTGGTATTGCAGGGTTTGGCCAACAGGAAAGCCTTTGCCATGTCATCTTGGTCTGATGAAAAGGAACAGCTGAGCTAGATATTATTGGGTCATGCTGGGGAACCAACCAACCCCTGAATGCGTTGCAGCCAGGACATACTTTTCCTATTATCGTCACTCGCTTCAGTCCAAATAGGAGAGAGGTGAAGGGAGAAGGAAAAATAGGACAATATTCTTCTTTATTCCTCCCAGCGTTTCTCTTGCTCTTCTCCTGTTTCCCAGATCCGTGTCCCACACACCCCTAGACTCCCTTCTCCTGGGTTTCCCTTTTCTATAAGTGGGAATAAAAACTGCTCCATTAACCTGATGGGAGAGACCACTGTGGTTTTTGCAGAATTAGAGAAATCAGTGACAGAAAAGACCCATAAAGCCATCTAATCCATTCCTTTGCCATTCTTTGGTAAGCGTGTCTACAGCAGATCATGTAGTACACTCTCCAGGTCGATCATAAATGACCCAGTGAATCAGACCACGACCTTGCCCTTGCACAAGATAGAGCCCAACAGATCGCGCTGTTAACTTCTCTTGACGTTCCGTCTCAATAGACTTTTTCTTAATCATATTTCTCACCACTAAGTACCAGTGCAAAATGATTTAGAGCTTTAGTCTGTGACTTGTCATGTTTTGAGGTAAGTGTACTCCTCGCTTGGCTCCTCTGCACGTGCCAGAACATCCCAGCCATCCTCGTAGCTGAGACACCTGAAAGGTGCCCACCTTTCTTTGCTGCTCAGATTCTTCTCAGGCCGTTTCAGCACATCTCTCCGCTTTACATTTCTCCTACTCATTTGTCAATTACCGTGGCTAATTACTGGAGCTGACTGCACATTTTCTGACAAAGCAGTTTTCCATTGGAAACCGCTGATTTGATGGAAGTGAAATGTTCCATGCGAACAGATTGATTCTGTTGACATTTTCAATGGAAAGCACCAAGGAGGCAGGCTATCCCTCCAGCTCCCTGTGTTCCTGCTGGGCTGCCCAACTCCCGGGGATCCCCCGCTTCCAGCAACCCCTCTTGCCTTTTTTTGCTGAATGGAGATTCTGTTTGCCAGGCAGCTCTGCTAGCGATTTTTATTTACAGTTGTAGCCAAGTGTTAAATCGCAGGCAGACCAAGCCCAACAGAGTGCAGCTGGCTGTTTTAGTCTTGGTTTTTTCCTTTAGGGTTCCTCCTGGACCCTTGTTTTCTTCTCTCCACCCCAGCCCTTGGTCACTGTTAGCAGAGTGTCACCTGTCTGGAGACAAAATGCTGCCTGTTGTATGCTGGGACCAGCTAAAATGGATTGCTGGGCTGAGCTGTTATACAAAGAGATCACCTATTTTTTCAGCTCCTTTCTGGTGCTGTAACACTGCAGCAGCGATCATGCTGTGGAGTGTCTGTGTGACGTGTGTGCTCTGCAGATGTTCTAGGTTGTATGATGACCCTGTTTATTACTCTGAAGCCACCCGTTTGGCACCTCCTTTCTCTCACCCCAGCCAGCAGTGAAGCAATTGAACAGAAAATCTGTCCCTGTGCTGCGGGCTGGCTGGCTGCTTGGGATAAAGGTTCTGCAGAGAGAGCAGCTTAAATTGAACCTGCAGCTAGATCTAAACGAGGCTGTCAACTTGTTACTCGTCCCCTGGCCAGGGGAAAGACAAAGACTATTGATCCAGGTGTGTGTTTCTGTTTCCTTTCAGGGAATCTGACTAAACATATGAAGTCAAAGGCCCACAGCAAAAAATGTCAGGAGATGGGCGTGTTGGTGTCTTCACTGGTGGAGCTGGAAGCCGAAGAAGGTACAGATGTTCTAAAATGGGGGGGCTCTACCACTGCTGCTTGGAAATAGCCTACTGTTTAGGTAACAGAACATCCATTCACATGAATGGCGCGTTCAGAGGCCCGGGTTCCTGAGCACCTTTGGAAGAGAGCATTGTCTGACCAGATCTGTTTCAGCTGCAGTGCCGTGCTTGGCGATGACTCTTCAGGGAGGAAGGGGATGTAGATAGCCCCACATCTGCCTACAGGTTCTGTGCCTTCCTTGGAAGCCTCTGGGGCTGGCCACAGTCACAGACGGGGTCCTGGTGTAGATGGACCACTGGTTCAGTATGGCGCTTCCTATGTTCCTTAGCTGTGAATCAGTACCCAGTCAGTGCTCTCAGCCCACCGTGGGGCTCTACAAAAGATGCAATTCAATCTTTTGGACTAAACGTAAAATAAATGTCCCGTCCTCTGGCCACTCAAGACCTTTGAGTGTTTTTCAGGAGAACAGAGGTGTTCAGGAGCAGTAGCCCGGCTAACTTCTACTTTGGGGTGCGCCTGCTGCCTGCCTCAATTCCCCTCGCAGTGTCACGTGGAGAGAGCATTCTTCACGGTTAAACAGACACTGCTCTCCTGGCAGGCAGCGGAGCATCTAGTCCAGCCTCCTGTAGCTGCATTGTCCTTGTGAGTGAAGTGACCCCGCTGAATAGTTTGATGTGAGGCCTTTTGAGAGGTGCATTCTGTAAACAGACAATAATACAACCCATATTGTCCCTTCCTCGCGGAGGGGGCTGCAGGGGAGGAAATCTCCTTGAGGATCCCTTTGCTCACATCATCACTTCAGGGGCATCAGTTTCCTCCTTTGGAAAAGGATGTGTGGCCTACCTCCAATCTGCAGCCCCCTCCCCCCGATTCACACTGGCTCTGGCCCTACGTGGCCCCCCTGGAGCATGGCTCCCACAGCCTCCTTGAGACTGCCCCCAGGAGCCTCCAAGATAAAAATACATCCTAGGGCTACGTTTCCAGGTGGATCTCTGGGGTGCTGAAGGGAGAATGATGTGCATTCCCTGAACCCAGCCTACCCTGTTCTCCTGCCTGGTCAGGGTGGGAGGGGTGAGTGTCTCGGAGGTGGATGAGTCTCCTTATTGCAGGGGAGATGCCGAGAGATGGTCCTTTCCAAGTGCGTATTTGGGGGAGAGGGGCACAATCTGGGCCAGTAATGACAATATCTAGAGCATCTCCCAGCAGTGAAGCAGGCAATCCGAAAGCGTTTAAAACTGCATGGTGCTGTCAGATATTAACTGGGTTACTCTGGATGCTTTTTAAAAATCTGTTTACCCTCAGTCCAGAGATTAGTTCTTTGCCCTACGCGCACACGCTCTGATTAGAGGGCCTGTGAATTCAAGAGCCTCTCGTGTGCCTCTGGACCACGTAAGCTTCTTTAGTGCTGCACTGTCTCCCTGGTGTCTGTAGCTGCGCTTCACTGCAATTGGCCAATAAGCTGTTCTCTTTCCCTTAGAGCCGCATGCTGCGGCCCTAAAAACGGCCGCCTTCCGTTTGAAGCATAAAGAGGGCTGCAGATTTGTCATGGTGGTGAAAATGTCACAGATGCTGTGCCCAGGAGCTGGGCCCAGACTGAGGGACAAGGGCCACAGCTGCAGGTTAGCGGGGATGGTCTCATTCTCCATCAGGCAGCATCTGACCCCTCCCAAGAGCCCACCCCAAGGCCAGGACCCATCCCTCCAGGTCCCGCCTCAACCCCCAAAGGCAGGACCCACCTCCCCAGGGCCTCCACTCCCCAGGGCAGGGCCTGAGCCCTCTGCCCCCTCCTCCCCCTGCCCACTTGAAATGGCACTCCCATGACTTTACACACCATTTGCCCCCAGACCCTTTTTGTAAATTTACTATGACAGCTCCATGATTTCTGATAAAAAAGGCAGTGACAAATCTGCAGCCCTCATCTAAAATGCCGAGGGCCAGGTGAGAAAGATCTCCAAGAAGGGAGCTAGAAGAATAGGGGAAGTTTAATGGACACTTAGTTGTTTGAGCTAAAGAAGGATACTTTACCTGAGTGATTGGAGACTGGGCTCCGGCAGCTGCTCGGGGTTAGATTCTGAGCTCTTTGAGGGTAGAGCGGTGTTTTTCTGATGGTTTTTCCGTTTCCTTTAGCGAGGCTTTTGACACCCTGGGCTGGAGACTGAGTGCAGGGATGAATGGGAAGAAGCCTTCAGGGACAACAGGTGTCTGGGGGTGCTGGCAGGATTTGGGGATTGCTCTCAGTGGGTCATTTGTATTGACAGTAAATATATATTAAATACAGAGAGAGAGAAATCATATGCATCTCCCTTTCCCCATGGGGTTTGCCCCTAATGGAGACCGGAGTTCAGTACGGGTATCCTAGGCCAGCCTGACGTTCTCCGGTCACATTGCTTTGCAGAACTGATGGGAGGGACACCATTCACCTCTTCCTGCTGCCCACCCACTAATCTCCCTCACTACAGCCCTTGTTGTAACTGCGCTGAGCATTTCCCCTTCCCCTTCTGAGTCCCGCTCCCAGCCCGAACCAGTCTGATTCCTCCGTCCTTGCCACACACCACAAGGGTTTGCTTAGGATGGCTTAACATGAGCCTTATAAAACATGTGGTGCTACTGTTATTTTTACAAAGCCCTCATCTACTCAATGAGCTCTGGAGACACTGCTGTGAACCAGTGCAATGTTAGCTCGGCGGGATCAACAAATAGCATTTACCCCCCTGAGTTTCCCAGAAGTCAAGTCCCTCAGAAGCTTTATTGGGAAAAGGTGGGTTCCTGGGGTGCCGAGAGTGCCACATGCTTCCCATTTCATAGGTAATTAAAAGGCACTGAGTCCATTTCTCCACGGGCCTGTGCTGGAAACAGGGTTTGTTCCCTGAAAACAGAGCCTTGCAGTCTTTAGCCTTTCCTGCTTTGCGGAGGGCATGTTGCACTGAGCACCCGACACATGGTTTAAAGTGCTGGAAAGACAGCAGCTATATTCACCTCATGAATGTGCAGACTAAAGTTCTCCTTTCTAAGAAAGAAAGTTACGCTTGCTCAGTTGGCCCTCAGGCTCCCTTATCTCCCACTATCTCCCATATCTACACAAGGCTACTCAGGAAAGTTATGGCCGGTCAACTGAAGTCATGTAAGTTAAAGACCATTAAAACCCCATGCAGATGCCCCTATTCAGGAGTATAGCTGGTTGTAAATTAATCCTTTTTGTCCTGCCTGTCATCCATCCAGCCATGTATTTCTAGAATGCCAGTCACCATAAGGTGCCCTTCCCAAGATACCTTGTCATGGATGTGCATCCCCTTTACAGCTTGCTGAGACACTTCCCGAAAACCAGCGGAGTTCAATTTGCAACAGGGCCATGGTGGCTAATGCTCTAGTTCCTGTCAGGCCACCAGGGCTGGAAATTTACTCAAAGGCAGAAGCTGTCGTTGGGGGGTCTAGAAATGGAACCCTCCGAGGAACCAAGTCTTGTTTTCAGTGGTGGCAGATGACAGAACAAGGAGCAACAGTCTCAAGTTGCAGTTGGGGAGGTCTAGGTTGGATATGGGGAAAAAGCTTTTCACTGGGAGGGTGGTGAAGCACTGGATGGGTTACCTAGGGAGGTGGTGGCATCTCCATCTTTAGAGGTTTTTAAGCTGTGGTTTGACAAAACCCTTGCCGGGATGATTTAGCTGAGGATAGTCCTGCTTTGAACAGGGGGTTGGACTAGATACCTCCTGAGGTCCCTCCCAACTCTAATATTCTATGATTCACAACACAATTTTTTGTGTTTGATGAAGGTAGGGTGAATTTGCACCAGTGCAAATTCCACTGGTTCCCATGCTGTTTTAGAGCCGAATTAGGCCCATTGCAAGGATTCTGCTAACAACGGTGATAGTCCTTACCATGCAATGGTTTAAATTCATATCGGCTCATTTTCAGACTAACACTCAGGACGCCACATTCGCATCTGTTGCTGTTCCTGGGGAGATGGCTGACTTTGTTAAATTGTCACTGTAAAGATATTTGCTTGAGGCAAAGGCTTAGTGCAGAAAAGTCTAGCTCTGTGGGATATGGCACGTTCCACTTTCAGAGCTCTGCACAAATCTTCAGAAATCACAATGTCCTTGAGAGTAGCTGTGTACATGACCTTCCAGAGGCCACACAGAAAACTGGCATGACAACTAGAGGTGGGGGTTCCTGGCTTCACCTCTCATGCTCAAGGCACTTGGCCACTCTGCCAATGCCTACTTTATACCTAATGCCCCGGACTCTGATCCTATTTACACAGGTGTATATTCATTGTAACTCCACAGAGATAACAGGAATCAGAATTGGCCTGTCTATATACACAGAAGACACAATTCCTCAGGGATCTCCAATTACATCTGTGATCGGAGACCCATCTCAAGGCAGACGAGCAGCAAGCAGTAGGGGGAGCGGGGAAAAGGAGCATTTTAATAGCCTCACATGGGTGATTTTTTGAGAGAATTATTTCAGCAAATGTGATGGGGTTTATTAATGTGGTTTAAAGTGAAATGCACTCTTGTTAGTCCTAAGGAGGGAAGCTGTGGGTTTCCCCCAGACCAAGGTGGTCTATAGGCAGAGGAAGCACAATGATTTTTTATCCCCCTGCTGCCGGTGCCGGCTACATTGCTGAAACGGATGCTTTTCTTTCCTTTAAATCTGACTATGCTTTAGGCTTTTGTTCTTCTCATAAAAGCTGCCTTTTGATTACACCGAGGAGTTCTTTGTTTGGCAGGGCCATTGCCAGAGTTCAGAGTGGGGGGCGGAAGGCCGGCGGGGGGGGGGGAAATCCAGTCTAAGATTTACTAGTGACAGTTCCAGGGGAAAAGTGTTAGTGCTGTGTTAGCCAGCAGAAGTCTGCTCTAGTGTCAGATTGCTGGAGGTCTCCTTCAGTCTGTTAACCCACTTAGAATAATTGATTAGCTGATGGCTTCTTAAAATCTCCCCCTGCTCTCATACTACTTATAGGTAATTCTTACTCAGGTCAAAGCTTGATAGCAGAGGAGACAGTTGCTACTGAAATTTTGGTTGCATGACACTCTGAAAGCACAAGGATTATTTTAAACCTTTTCATTATAGTAAATTAGAACTAATGAATCATATTAATTGGGTGAAGCTTTTAAAAACCTGCAAATCAGAAATCCTATTTATGCTGCAGATAATTGTAGGCTGCAAAGGCCAGGACTGCAAGAGCTCAATTCAGTCATTCAAGGGAATGCTTTCATTAATTATTTCATTCAGTCATTCATTCCTACGATCATACAGGGTTAATAGTAATGTATTGTGAGCAGCACAGTGTGTGAGCTGTTCTAAAGCCATTCAAGGCTGCAAGCTGAAAGCTGCTTCGGAAAAGGAACGCACTGAGAAGACGAGAAGGCTGCATTTGTCTCAGCCCGTCCGTCATCTCATTTTTAAAAAATACCATTAAACCAAAAACCCTGCTAAAAATCTGCCTTTCACCCAAGGGTCACCTGGGAGAATGTGTAGCAGACGTTTGGAGTGAGCATCAGCAGGGAGGCCCCTTCTCCCCTCATTAAATCATGTGTCCAGGCCTGGATGTGAATGAGCATTCAGTTCCTGGCCACCTGCTAAGCTCAGTGAGGGAAAGAACCTGCCTAGACTCAGTAAAACACAGGGGTAGGAATCTGTTAGCTTTCCGAAAGGAATCCTCTTCCATTTGTTGATGTTGGCCGCACCGCTGCTGGCTGGAATGTGTCGCTGGCTGGACATTATTGCATTATGCAGGCAATCCGTGTAATTTTAGAATTACAAAAAATATACAGTCCCCACTTCCTCCCATTTGTGTTTGTGGAAAGGAGACAGGGAAAGAATGTGTAAAGGTGAAAATGGGAAGGCGTGGTGTCAAAGCAGCTCAGGGGTTTTTTTTTCTTTGCTAAAAGCAAATAATTTGTGGGCTTTTGCCCAAGTTTAACGCATTCTGTGTCCTGACTAAAGAGACCTGAGGCTCATAAATGCAGATCCTAGGCATCCATACAAAGGGCTAGAAAGTCATATACGATCTGGTAAGTTCTGGGGGATGGACAGATGGATTGAAGAAGGATGGAGAGACGAGGAAGGTTGCAGGGGAGATTTAACGCCTGCCTTCGCAGGAAATTTCAAGATCACAGCTCCATCCCACATTCTAGTTTTTCCCACTATCACATAGCTTTCATTGCTGGCAGGGCAGGGAGTTGGGAAGAGCATTCTTCTGTGTAGTCAGACTGTATTTCTCTTCTTTTCGAGGGAGATCAGTGCAGAGCCATTCAAGGGCTGGCCCCATCTAAAAGTGCAACAAGCTGTTCTAGGAAGACCCCCTGTGCTCTGTTTGCTGCTGGGGTGAGAATTGTATTCATTCCTAAACCTGGCCGTGTTTGACATGATGGGTTTATTTCTATTGAAGGAACAGGAGAAATAGAGGACTTTTCCTGTTACCATAAAAGGAGACTGAGTGTGATTCTCTGCTTTTTCACACCAATTTTACCCTGGTGTAATTCCACTGAATCCAGTTCAGCAATACTAGCTTAAACCCCATGTAACAGAGCAAAGAATCAAGCCTCTGTGCTCTAGGCAACCTTTGACATGTCACTGTCCAGACACATTGTCATTAGAAGCCCTTCCCTCTCCCATTCTCTCCCATGCTCCCTCTCTGTCCTGATACCGTTCAGAGTATCAGATTTCTCTTGTGAAACGCTCTGGCCTTTGGCTGAGTTTGAAACTTTCTTTCTGCACAGTGGGAACATGTTATCTGGGCATGGCAAAATCCTCTTGAGCCCCCAAGTCTCACTTGTGTGGCAAATCTGGACCACTCCATCACATGGAAATGGATTAACTTTACCCTAGCTTCGTCCTGCTGAATGTGCTGTGCTCACCCGCTACTGACAGTGCCTATCTATTGTTCTGTCACTGCTAGGAAACCAACCAGCACACAGCAGAGATTCCTAGGGCCTGGAAGCTAGCAGGGAGATGCACTGTCTGCCGGTTCCAAGTTTCCCCATAGCATAAAGTCGTTAGAGTAGAGGAAGTGACTAACTCATAGATCTGGTTGTGAAATGCTTTCCCTTTCAGGGCAAGAAATATATATGGTTCTGACTTGACATGGTGGAACTATTTATTTAGAATAATACTTGTTATGAATTTAGCTCTTTTTGGGGTTAGCAAATAATCCATAACCAGATCCTGATTCCAGCTAACACATTCATTACCCCTAGTTTCTCACTGTGTAACCGTCAGCCTAGTGGTAGTGAGCTGTTCACTTTGACTATTCACTATACGCGTTGTGCAACTGGTCACCTAAGGCACATGGGGATGTTTCTGTTTTCTGACTGGACAATTGAAACTTTCTGAATAAGATAAAGCCAGTGATGATTTTTAGGATGAATAATCATCTGTGCTAAAATATGGGCCCTTTTCCTCCAGTACCGGGCAGTTGTTGAATACGCACAAACGACAGATAAGACCCCCACAACTCGCAATAACCTGAACTGGGCTTTTTGTCCCTGGATTGGAGTGGCTTCTTACTGGTTGGCCAGCTTTAGCTGTGGCCACCTGCCCTGTCTGCTCTAGACAGGAGTGGTCCAGCTGACCTGTCGCTGTGTTTAGCTCTCCAGGGGCTCTGTCTGGCTGGTAGCGTTAAATGAAATGCAGTTTCAGTTAGCATAGATTTCATCAGGTGAGAAACAGGGTGTCC
Organism: Mesoclemmys tuberculata; assembly: GCA_007922155.1. NCBI lineage: Eukaryota > Metazoa > Chordata > Testudines > Chelidae > Mesoclemmys > Mesoclemmys tuberculata. The sequence goes on along the minus strand of ML675715.1, from coordinate 3,066,140 downwards.
TCATCTGAACCTAATGGAAAAGGAGTCTAGGAGTGCTGTAGTTACGCAGTTTAGTTCACATAGTTGTCTGTGAAACGGCTGGGAACTAACCGCAGAGAGGCCTACTGAAGATAGTCAGCAAACACGGACTAGCAAAGAGACACTGATTTTCTTCATGTAGCGTGGCACACCGAGAGACTGAGGAACCCAAAATGTTAATATGCAAATAGCCTCCTTGAAGAGTGTGAGTTTGTACTAAGAAAACCCTGTTTGGCTGGCGTTTGAGCTGAGCTATAGTGACATCCAGTGGCTGTTCCCTATGGATATCATCAAGCACAGCTTATGCTTTCTGCCAACTTGTTTGACTTCCATCACACAGAGTTAAAGCCATTCTTAGCAACGTGCAGTAGAGATTTACCGAACTTGGAAGCACGGTGGCACCAAGTCACAGACGGAGGCACCAGGGGTATTCACAAGCCCCCCCCCAGTGGTTGCCGAACTCGGAGTTTAATTTTTTGCAATGAAAGGTCCCTAGGCACCTGTGTTTCTGGCTCTGGGCATATGCTGTTCTGCATCACTGGGCCTCTAGATGCCTAAGCTCCAGTGTGATGCATGAGCCAGAGGAAGATAGGTGCTTCTCCGCTTAACTTGCCTTTGGGGCCCAATCTGCTAAACGTGCTCAGAGCATGCCTTGCTACACAAAGAACGGGGTGACAGGCTTGGTGGGGGAAGTGGGTACTCCTCTGGGATGTGGGAGGCCCCAGATGAGAAAAAGGAATTTGAAGAAAGATCTGCCATCTCTCTCACAGCCACTGGACTATGGGGTACGCTGGTGTGGTTCAGATAGAGCAAAAGCAGGCATAAAAAGGGCTCTGTAGCCTGGTGGTTAGAGCACTCACCCAGGATCCAGTCCCCGGGCTCAGATAACTCTTTGTTTATTCAAAGTGGAACAGCTTCAATAGAAGAGATTGAGGTTGACGTGCATGTGAATATGCCTATTCAATCCCTTCTCCCCCTAACAACTGGGCTAACGGTTATGAGGAAGGCGATTGTTTTCCCTCCGCCCCCCAGATTCTTGCAAGAAATTCCTTAGAAATCGCCTGACTCTGGGTAAGGGCACACAGCGTCTCTCTCCAGCCCAGGTTTAGGCACCAAACTCCCTGTGAAGGGCAGGGCTTAGGATACACCCCTCCCATTGGCTGCCTTAGTCGGCTCCTCACCTAGCATACTGGCTTTGGTGGATCCCAGTCTTAGGCACCTGTCTCTCCCTTCATTGTATAGGAAACCCGAGCACCTGACTGAGGCTTTGTGATTCCCAGGAATCCATGGCAGTTCAAACTGGTGCGTTATACAGCACATATCACGCACTAGGTATTGTTACTCTATTCATTTCATATGTATTGGCAGCAGCCTCTAGGTTTCAGAACCTGATTCTGCTCGCCATTCTCCAGAGATGCAGAAATGGCCCCCGCCAGACAGAGCTCATGGTCTAAGTTATGACTCAAACGGGACAAAAAAGGGAGAGGGGGAAATTCACGGAATTGGTTTTCAGTTTTTTCCCTGGCTGTTGGTTGGTCATTTTGATGTTTGAAACGTTGAAAGAATTTCAAAAAAAAACCCATCACCCGGCTACAGTTCTCACCGTATGCACAACTGGAAGAGACAAACAAACGGGAGAGAGGAGACAAGGGAGATAACAGTAAAACCAAGCATTTGGGAGCCATCTTAGCTTTCCACCTGCTAGCCACTGCCAGCTTGGTAGTGTTTTGCTGTCATCATGGCAAAGAAAAGCCTTAAGGAGGGATGTGAAGGAAGATGAAGTCATGGCTTTGTGGATCTTGTCAGGGAGCTTTTCCTATTCATACTGGGAGGAATGGCAGAATGTGTGCATGTGTCGGAGGGAGTCGCAGATGGCAATGGCTGAGTATGCTGGCAGAGCAAAGGCTGGGGTCAGTGTTATACCAAAATGAAAGGTCATTGAGCTATGGAGGGACTATGTTGTGAAGGGCCTTAAAGATAAATTGTTGTGTTTGTGGGGGGAGGGAATGGGGAGGGCCATCAGAAGGATGCAAACTGTGGAGGCTAGTCAAAGCAATGAGCCAGTAAGGTGATCTTAGCATGAACTACAGGGGCTGAGATTGCAGACCTCAAGGCCAGAGAGGAAAAGGGTTGTAGGCATCACACACAAGATGATAAGGGTCTGGACAGCAACAATGCCCTTTTTTGTCTAATCCACTCAGAGCTCCTTTGAGCACTCAGGATTTAACACAGAAGTTGATCGTTTCAATGTTTTTGTGTCTATTTTGCATGCCTGATGGATTTTTTTCCTGTTTTTGTTTTTTCCCAGGAACCAGTGAAGACCTATTCCAAGATTCCGAAGGGAGGGAGGGATCTGAGCCAATTGAGGAGCACCAGTTTTCAGACTTAGAGGAATCTGATGATGACGATGACAATGACAATGAAGATGATGAAGATGAGGAGGAAGAGGAGAGCCAAGATGAGCCACCTTTAAAGTTTTCAGAAATGAAACAAACCTCCATTCCAATGCACTCTTTGGGCAGCTCTCCATCTGCTCAAGAGGATCGCATCGGGGCAGCATTGTCTTTGACACAAGATATTGTCTCCAGCAGCCAGCAAGTAGGCAGGAGCCACGAGACCACCTCCTCGGGGCTGGAAACAAAATGGTCAGCAGACAGTAGCGAAGTTGCTGTTTGCCACAGCTTCTTAAGTCTCCATAGGCCAGCTTTGACCTCCAGTGAACACTTAGCTTCTGCTGAAAGGGAATCTGTCACAAAGCAACCAATGTTCTTAGCTATGGACCTCTCAACCTCAAAAGACACCTCCCCAAGAAAGAAGTGGTCTCCAGGCAAGGACTCTGGTGGTGGTGGCGGCAGCAGCAGCAGGCCAATGTTAGCTAGAAAGCACTTGTTAACCAAAAATGAAACTTCACCTAAACGTTTCTCACCAACTGGAGAAATGTCTTCACTAAGGTGCTTGTCTCCAGGGAGAGGGATGTCACCATGTCAGCGCATGTCCCCAAGAAGGGATGCATCTCCGCTGAGATGTGTGTCGCCAAGACTTGAGCTGTCACCCAGCAGGCACCCTTCCCCAAGAAGAGAGTTATCCCCAAGAACATATCTCCCACCAGAGAGAGGAGTCTCCCCTGTGAGGCATTTGTCGCCAAGCAGAGAAATGTCATCAGTCAGATATTTATCTCTGAAGAAAATGTTGCCTCCAGGATGTGCAGAGTCACTCTCTAGATATCCATCCCCAGGGAAAGAGGACTTGCCTTGTAGTAGCAAATCAGCAGCGGATGACCAAGTTCAAAGCGCATTAAAAGTCCAGCATGGAATATTAGCTTCAATGCCTCTACCTCACAGGTTCCTTGGCAAAAGTGCAGAGCTATATGAGTCCAAGTTGGTAAGCTCCAGCTCTTCTTCTGTGTTCCTATTTTCTATTCATCTCCGTAAATACTTTGATTTTCGTTAATTGATGTTGTCTAGTGAAAGAGGTCAGGTAGAGTGATATCCTCTACTAATCCACAAGATGGACACTACACGAGCAGTAAGTGCATGTTTTCCATCCCCATCACTTTTCCTGAGCCCTAGTGTGGAGGAACAACTTCTAAAGGATGGGAGCATCGCTCACTGTCTATGCCTCCTTCAGTTCTTGGCCTTTTTGCTGAAAGAGCCAACAAGGAGGAGGAGAATGGCTGTGGTTTTGTGATAGGAACATTTGTTCTATAGGAGTTTGTTTGAGAACCACTAACTCATTTCTCAGAAGCCACAAACAACCAGAAGATTGTAACTATGTTCAATTGCTACTGCCCTGAACCAGATTTGAACCAGTAAAGGTGAAAGGCCTTATCACCAGTTACTAATCCCTTGAGCCATCTAGGCTTCCAGTAAGTGCCCTTAGGTTAACTGTTGAGAAACATTTATTTGGGCTTCTCATTTCACTTGCTTTCTCAAACCAACTAGATATTTTCCCCATTGTGTCCAAAAAAACTATTAAATCTGCCTCTGCTGGACACATGACAACCTACATGTAAAGGAAATTAGTGTGTTCCTCCTATACATATAGATGACTTACACTTCAGGTCATGGGGTCCGTAGAGAAATCTCCCACCTCCACGGTGACTGACACACCTCTCCACAGAAAGTCGGTATATGCATGACTCTCCTCTGAGGGCTTGTCTACACGGTGTGTTAGTCTGAACTGCAGAGATGTAAATTCTATTGTGCAGTAGCGTGCTGTGCACTAACTGGCCGTGTAGACTCTGCTGGCTCAGACTAAAAGTTCCCTCGTTTGCGATAATGTAGCTCCTGTTTCAAACAGTGTGACGTTAATGCACGAACAAGCCCTTGTGTGATCAAGCCCTAAGTGATAATGGTGTAAATCAGGAATAGCCCCTCTGAAGTCAGTCAGTGCAGTTACATTGCTGTGAAACTGGCATGAGAGGAGAATCAAGCCTGTAGAGTGTTCTGGGGATAGAGAGGCCTTATAAAACTTCTGCCTAATAACTCTCATGGCAGGCAATGATCCTGAGATTCCTCATAGAAACCATATAGCCCAGTGTGTGGTTTTTCCCTATCAGTGACATGGCACTGTGTGTGTTTGTTTTATTCTTTTCCTTTATAACTTCAAACACTAGCAATTGGTTTAGGCCCAGTCTTTCACCTACCTTACAGCTATTTCAGTCAGCTGTGAAATAGTTTCCTGTGATGGATCCTCGTGCTGCAGAAAGCAGACACAATTATTATATAAATTACACACACACAAACACACCCAATATGACACTGGATTCCAAATATCTCTGTCACTCCATTTGCAATTTCACTATGACACATAGAAATACAATACGGCAGAGGTATCTCTCCCGCCAGCAGCTTAGGTAAACTACCAAGCCTGATTCCCAGATTGTAATGACATAACTGATTGTGTCATTATTTATGGTTTTGGCAAGCAAGAAAGTAAATAATCCAGTCCTCTGAAGTCTGGTTATAATCAGAAAAGTGACCCCTTCTGAGTCCATTTATTTGCTCTTTGCGCATCCTCAAGTCTCTTCTGCTCATGATACTGACACAGAAAAGTTTTCACTCCCCCTAGACGTACAGGACCAGAGCAACTACAAGAGATTGAGCTGGACCCTATTCTGCTTCACGCGACGTCACTGAGCTTATCCAGTGGGTTTTTAGTGCAGAATCTTTACTCCTGATGTTGATGCAAGAGGCAGAAAAGATCAAGGCTGGATTTTCCAACACTAGGTAGAGTTTGCAGGGACAGCAGTTAGAAAAATAGATTCTTGACTTCTAAAGTAATGGCATTTGATCTGGAGTCACTAAGAGAAAGTAAACAGAGAGCTCTCTTGTGTCATTTCTCCCAGTATTATGATTGTAATATTTTATTAGAGTCCAATCTAGAGGCCCTAGAAGCCATCAGTGTCCATTGTGTTAGGTTCTAAACAGCCATACACAAAGACGAGGCCTCTGCCCTGAAAGGCTTCCATTAAGCTACCCTGCTGTTTGCTGGGCAGGCAGAAGCTGCGGCTGCTGCCTAATGTCATTCAAAGAGGTTGCCCTGTATATAGGACTTCAGATACGGAGAGCGGATGCAAAGGAAAACGGAGCAAAAGAAGGCCCTTCCACTGAAATCCTTTTGCAGCACAGACTGGGCCAAGATACTGAAGCAACTGGTTTAGAATTGCCATGTCTGCCAGTGTCTGATATAGATACTCTCACTTTGGTATGTTTCTTTTTAGGGATAGACCAAGTGAGAGCAGATGCTGTAGGGCTGGGCATCCATAGGCCTGAGGGAACAGATGCCGCCACAGGGCTGAGCATTTCTTCACTGCCTACAGCTAGCACGGTGTGCTGCTTCCTGCACCGTCTGGATTTTTGGATGGTTATGGTCTGCAGCAGCACTGTGCTGCAGAAAGACTGCTCCACCAGCCAGAGCTGTTAAATAAGGAAGCAATACAAACGTATCAGTGAAATACATTAACCCGGCCCGTAGGGTCACAATACAAAGCACAATGTAGCATGGCCCGATCTCAGAGTGCCTTTGTTAGGAATACATTGTCCCCCTGGAGGTCGGTGACCTCATTGGTGAGCAGCCCCTCTTAGCTCGCCTACTGACTGAGATTCCGGTTGTGACTGTGACACTTACAAATAATGGGAAACGAAGGGTCGGCGAGTGCTCTAACCTCTAGGAAGGGAAGGAGTCATCTTAGAATGATAGGAAGTGATATAAAAACCATTTTAGATCAGCCATGGCAGGTTTAGATCAGCCTGTTTAAACAGAGTAAAGTTGTCCCCAGTGCAGAGGTCCTACACACCACTTAAACCCTTAAAGTAGGGCTTAATATGAGCATAGATGGTGCACAAAACCACTTCTCCTCTCACTGGCTTTTGCACAGACCACCTCCCCAATCTATTTGTTTTCTTCTCAGGCCTGTCTACACAGCAAATTTAAACCCCTGGTGGCCTGGGCTGGCCGACTCGGGTTCATGGGGGCTGCAGGGCTGTTTCCATGCTGTGTAGCCTTTCGTGCTCAGGTTAGAGCCCAGGCTTTAGCCCTGTAAACCAAATTTGGGCTTCTCTTTGCTGTGTAGACAGAATTATAGAATCGTAGGACTGGAAGGGACCTCTAGAGGTCTTCTAGTTCAGTCCCTGCTCTCAAGGCAGGACTGAGTATCGTCTAGACCATCAAACCTCCAATGATGGAGATTCCACAACCTCCCTAGGCAATTTGTTCCAATGCTAAACTACCAGATAGGAAGCTTTTCCTAATGTCCAACCTAAACCGCCCTTGCTGCAATTTATGCCCACTGCTTCCTGTCCTATCCTCAGAGACTAATGAGAACAATTTTTCTCCCTCCTCCTTGTAACGACCTTTTATGTTCTTGTCCCTCCTCGGTCTTCTCTCCTCCAGACTAAACAAACCCCATTTTTCTCAATCTTCCCTCAGAGGTCATGTTCTCTAGACCATTAATCATTTTCATTACTCTTCTCCGAACTTTCTCCAATTTGTCCAAATCTTTCCTAAAATGTGGTGCCCAGAACTGGGTACAGTACTCCAGTTGATACGTAATCTGCACGGAGTAGAGTGGAAGAATTACTTGTTGTGTCTTGCTTGCTTGTATCTGCTTTCATAAACAAACTAGGAAAATACATACCCCTAAAAACACTGTGCCACTCCGGCAATAGCTTACATGGAAAAGGGATATAAGGAAAGTGTTTGGGTTTTTAACAGCCTGGAGTATGGTAAATGTTTTGTCCATTTCCACTGACTGCTTTTTCTATCAGTTTGCTTTCCCCCAATCTCTTCTCATAGGGCCAGCAGGTTCTCTACAGACTGTAATGGAGAATTTACTGTTGAGCATGGGCTCCCAAGGTCTGTGTTGAGCCCAGTTTTAAACATCATCTATTGGGTGTTCCACTGCTTCCTCTTGGGGGTCCTGTTTGGTGGTTAGCTGTAATAAGCCCCTAATTAATCCATTTCTATTTACCTGACGAAACTAGACATGACGTGGGTTTGAAAATTATGTGAAACACAGAGACGGAATGATGAAAAAGCAGAAGATAACATGAGAGGGTCTTTAACCATTGATTGTTAGGGACATTCAAGTTAGTTTGTATTAAACCAGGACTGACACCGTCCATCACTCAGGATGTAAAGTCCATCCAAAACTGCTTTGTACTTAGAAATTGTAAGGGTTCTTTTTAAAAATGTCGCTGTACTGTTCTTCACAGTGCCAAGCAAAAGCAGAACTAGAATACAGAAAGAATAGTCTTTCTTGTGGGGTTTTGGATCTGTTCCAGTCCAGGCAAACTCATGGGGGACTTTGGGAAAGATTCTGACGTATAGATGGGCATGAATCAAAACCCTAGATCTGTACCCCCCACCCCAGACTTTGTGGATGTTTGGGTCCAGGACCAAATTTCATGGCTCAGGCCTCTCTCTATTCTGAACAGAGCCTGCATGTCTTCCAAGGTTTGCTCATCTCTTTGCATTACAATAGGATGTTGTTAAACCCGATCAGGTGTTTATGATGATCCTAGGAGCTATAACCCTCACTGACTCTGTTATTTTTTCCTCTGTCAAATGCAGAAGATAGAACCTAGAAGCCCAGCATGTTCACCTGGCATCACACAGCCTGTCTGCTCCAGTCCCTTGCAAGCGCCCCATGAAGTACATGTCCATGCTCCGAGCCGAGGGGAAGAGAATGTCTTCAGCCATCTCCCGTTGCATTCACAGCAGCTAACCAGGACTCCATATCCTATGATTCCAATTGGGGGCATCCAGATGGTCCAGGCAAGGCCAGGTACCCATCCCAGTTTGGTGCCCAATTCAGTTGTGTCCCTGCAAGCGGGATATTTTGCACCGGGTGGCAATGGCAGCAGCAGCTTTACAGAATTCAGCCAGGCTGCAGAATGGGGTAAGGAACCACAGGTCCCACAAGAATCTTCCTCCGTGTCCCCAGTTGCAAAGGTTTCTAAATACACACTGTCCCCACAGCTTAAAGGCAGTGGCTCCTTAGAAGAGAAAATGAGGACTAGTGAGCATCAGCAAATGACAGAACAGGAGGAATACAGGGTAAAAAAGTACACTGAGCCCAGCCACTTAGAGCAAGAAGGCTGCTCAGCTCCAACAGACACAAATTATGAGCACTCTCCAAAGCCTTTGACAAGCGAGGAAGAACCCTTCAAAAAAACGGGCAAGAAGCAATGTGGCAGCTCAGATACTTACTTTGGATCATCCTGCACTTTCATCTCAGATTTTCCCGCACAGACGTTGGACAGAAGCAGCAGCACTGGCTGCTTGTCGGAGCCCTCATTGAGCCATTCACACTCCCACCAGGTCTCCGGTAGGAGAAGGAACCTCTCGGGAGAGCCAAGTCACCATGGAGGAACGCATAGGAAGGGCAGCCCACACTTAGAGCGCACAGGTTTCAGTCAAACTCAAAGACAGGTGGATGAGAATACAGGAAGTACTTAAGCCTTCATTCATCTGTTCTACCTTTAGGCTTCCTATGTAAATCAACAGACATTTTCAACACTATTTCCTTTAGTATAATCATCGCTATAAGAAGCACTCTCGTGTATGACCAAACCCATGGAAGATTCCTGGTTTTCTTTGTCCCAGTCTGGTATCTCCACATGTATGCAGTTACTTGTGCCTTTTTCTATACCTTTCGTTGCTTGAAATGTACAAAAATGTTTGAGGCTGTGAATATTTTTTTAGAGTTTTTTGGAAAGGAGTTTGTTAGACTTTGTCTTTTTTGCCATTTAGGTGTGTGTTCGTATCTGCACAAGAGATGCAGAAAGGAAAAAGTTAAGCATTTTAAGGGGAAGGAAGATGCACTGAAAAAAACAAAAACAAAAAACCTTTTTTAATGTTGATTAAATGATTTAAAAAAAAACAAAAACAACCCCTTCTCCTGTGTACAGAAGTTTATGATTCATATTTATTATCTGCTTTATTTAACTCTTGGCAAAGTGCTTGTTTTTTTTCTTGCATCACTCTGGTTGCCTATCTTTGTGCTTTAAACAGTTGTCACTGCTTTACATTTGAAAATGTGTTTACCCTGAACTGTAAATGTAACTAGCACTTATTTTAGAATGGGAGGCCAAAAAGAAAAAAAAAGTCACTCCAAAAAGAAAAAAAAAAGAACCCACCTCCCTTATGAAGAACCCATAAAAGCACTTTTTAAAAAAGCGACAGAAGGGTTCTTCAAAGATTTAACTGCAAGAAAATAGGAATGTATCGAATGTAGACCCAGTTCTGGGAATGATGTTTAATGGTTTTTAAAAGAGCCGTTCTTCTGCTTGCTTTAATAGTGACATTCCATGGCTGGCTGCTCTTAAAACGCACAGTATGATGGTGGTGCCCCTTGCACTGGTACAATGAGAGTCATGCCTGTCTCACCCTGAACCCCCATTTTCTGGGATTGAGAAGCCCTCTGTCACCATTCTCTCCTGGGTTAAAAATGAAAATAAAATCTCAGCCTTGCAAACAATTTCTGTCCATATTTTTATTTCTATTTTTACAAACCTGCTTTCCCAAATAATTCCAAAATAAGGCCCTTTTTAAGGAAAAAAAGTTATAAGGAAGCAATCAATAGCTCATGTGCTCTTTTTATGTGCACACTTATGACTTTGTAACCCATAACTGGCTCCATGTCTTACTTTATTTTATTTGCTTATTTAAATGAAATGTTGCAGACACCTAGCCCACATGGCGTAGAGAGGCCTTTTTGGTATTTTGTATACAGAAGTTATGACGGCTGAGCGGACGATGTATGAAAATTGGCCAATTACGCATGTGTAGTCACTATTCCCATAGCATATTTTTAAATATGATCATCCCTAGCAGAGCGATGGCCTCTACTGCCAGTAGATATGATACCAAATACTGAGAGATGCAATGGAGCTGTTCTGCTCCAGCGTGTTGACCCACTTTTTCAAATACAAATATTCAGTACACATTTTCCTTAATAGACAGCAGGTTCTTTACTGCTTCACAGGGTTTTCTGGTCTATGGAATCTCTACAAACACTTTTTTGTAACAAAGCTAACAAACAAAAAGAGAAAACTATTTAACCAATGGGCCAGTTCTTGCTTTCAGAGCTGTTCCAGTTTATCAGGTACATCACCCACATCTAAAATTAATAATAGTAATAAAACAAATATAATCCTGAATGAGGACATGTTACCTTGCCAGACTTGATGAGCTACGAACTGTTCCAGACTGACGGGAGACTAATATGGGCTGTTTTTAATAAACTTCTGTGAGATTTTTTCTTTTGGCGTAAAGGGAATTAAGTTCAAAAGAAGATACCAGGGAAATAACATTAAGATTGTGACACCAACTAAGCCAGTGTCCAGAATTCAGAGTTCACTGGACTCCTCCATTCTGTACTAGCACTTTTACCTAGTTTTCCTTTTCCCCGACTGCTGCACAGCATAACTCTGACCCCCAATCCTGCAGTCAGATCCCAGAAGATCTCATGCAGGGTTTGGGCCCATGGACCCAATTCAGCAAACCATCTCTGTTCAGGAAAACATGCTTATGCCCCATTTATTTTAACGGGACTTAAGCACATGTGATGAATCGGGACGGACTGCTGAATCAGGGCCCATGTGTGAGCCTCATGCAGGCCCAAGTCTAATTTTTTCGGGCCTAGGACAAACTAATAACATGGGCCCCCTCCCACACACATAATGGGGTTGCAGCTTGGGTCAGCACCCCAGGGCCTCTGGGCCCTGGTAAAGTGTACCCTTCCCCCCCCCCATGTGGGGGCTGTGGCCTCATGTGAACCCATCCCTTCCCTCCATAATGGGTACAGCTTTGAATTTCCTGGCTGTTGCTGGTTCTCTGTTCTCTGTTGCTGCATGAGGCTTTTTTCCCCCCTTGTCACATTCTTAACATTGTTTCAAGGTTGCTTATGTATTTGACTGTTTTTTAATAATTGAAATTGTACATAAAGAGAAATAATGCAGTGGTTGTACACTTAGCATCTGGTTACACTGAGTGCATGTGACGTTAACGTTGGGCTAGATCAAATTTACTTGGCTTTATTTTTTAACCATTTTTTTTAACCCTTGAATTGTCAGCACGTCGGAAAGGAGTTGGGTTTTTTTCCTGTCTCTTCTGAGGGAAAATCGCAAATCCCCCAGTATCTTAGCACGTTGTTTTTCGTCTTTTGGTTCTTAAAAAGCTCAGGATGGGTTGAATTCTCTGCCCTTGCTCTCTCTCTCTCTCTCTCTCTCTGTGTGTGTGTGTGTGTGTGTGTGTGTGTGTGTGTGTGTTTGTGTGTGTGTGTGTGTGTGTGTGTTGGTCACCAAAAGGGGCGGGGATAGGCGTGGCAAATGCCATGTTAAGATGCACCTATATCCTGCTCAGATATGGGCCCGTTCACATAACATGCCAGCCATGTGCAGGAGTTCGGGGGGTGTGCACGTGCGTGCGCACCTGTGTGTGTACGTGCAAATATGCACACACAAGGACCGTTGCAAAATCTTGGAAAGTACAGGAAGAAATTCCCTGAATCCAGGGGATAAGCCAGGCCGGGATTCCCATTGCGGCAAATCTACAGAGCAGTCTCATATCGTTTTCAGGGGGAAACTATATTGGGGTGGAACGCTGCCTCATGCTCCCTCTACTGGGAGTAGCAGGTGCCTGTGGGAGGCCAGGATTAGCCACGTAGAAAAAGAAAAACAATATTGGTACTTATGAGCAAAATGCTCATGTTATTTAGTTTGACTCCAAAACTCCAAGGGAAACAGTGCCCCCTCACAGAAGCATCGTGGCCTCTTGGTTTGACCATAGGCTTGGAGGACAGGAACATGCTCTAATCCGAGCTCTGCTGTTAAATCACAGTGTGGCCTTGAGCAAATCACTCAACTCTTCTGGATCATATTCTGACACGGTCTAAATTGGTGCAACTCCATCGAGTTAAGTGGAGTTGCACCTGTTTATATCAGGGCTTCGGGTTCATTCCTGCAAACATTTATTGCTGAGCGCTGCACTCTCTGCCTTGTACACTCATTGCTTTGGTTGCAGGAGTCAGTGCTACACTCGTGAGTGCACTCTTAATATGGCTCTTTGTGTCTATTCCTCCATCTGTAAATGGGAGAATAAATCCTGATTTACCTTCCAAAGGTTTGGAGGGGCTGAATTCATTAATATGTGCACCAGCACTTTGTATCAAATGCTACAGAAGATATGAATAATACAAATAGCAAAATGAAAAAAACCCATTTTTTTTCAAGTCCCAAAATCTCTCTGGCAGAGCTTTCCAGCTGTGGTCCAGGAAGCACAAGTGGTGTGTGGAGTACTGGATGTTGACCTACAGACAGCTAGCTCTTCATACGGATCTGGCTATCCTTTTATCTAGCTGCTAAATCTGTTCCCCTAATGTTCCTTTTCCATGTAAGCCATTGCTAGATGTGCTATTTAGTGGCAAATGTGTCCATGAGAGAATCTCTCAATTAAGATGTGTCCCACCTTACGCAATAATTTGACTCCCCGCTCTCGAGGGACACAAGCATGCAATGTGTCCCGCATTTGCCTTGAGCCAATCAAGCAAAGCATGTAAGCATGTGTTTAATTTTAAGCATGTGAACAGTCACAGTTACTTCAATGTGTTTAAAGCTAAAGCACATATGTAACGTCTTTCCCGGTCAGGGCTAGAGGGCATAGCACCTTTCAGGATTGAGCCTGATGGGTGTCTGCTCCCAGACACAACGTGCAGCCTTGCAGCAGGTCACCGCGAGCCCTAGTTATTTACAGGTGGTCAGTTTATTGCTAGATACCCAAGAGGTGCCACAGGAAACTGTTAAACTAGTGAGGAAGCAGTTGCAGCTTAATTGCTTATGAGTGGGGGCTATGCTGCCTTTTTCATACAGGGCAATGTTTTCAGACATAGGCTCCTAAATCCATAGTTAGACACCTAGATAAAAGTGATCTGATATTCAGAGAGCCTAAGCACTCACAAGTCCTGCAGACGCTCAGCAGATCTAGCGATCAGACCAGCTTTACTGAGGTGCCTAAATCTGGGTTTGGGGGAGATTGTCAAAGACACAAATAGCCGGTGGGTCTCGTACCACCCACTAAAAGTCAATGGGTGGAAAGGCCCAGATCCTCAAAAGTATTTCTGCATCTAAGAGCCCTACTTGCCTTGCAAAGTCTTCTTCAAAAGAACCAAATTTTAGGCATCAGGCCTTGATAATCTGATCGTACGTTTGTATTTAATTTCCTTCAATCCCTCCTTAAAAAGCGGCAAAAAAATTAGTTTTAATTAATCCTCTTGGTCCCTTCTAATTTGTTTTCTCATTAAATCCTCAAAAATAGCATCTAAAGAAACAATATACATTGATGCTCAGAAATTATTAATTATAACTGTTTTTTACTAGTGTACAATTTGATCTAGCCCTTTTACTTGTTCCTGCACCATTCTTTCATTTCCTGATTTAGTTTCAACATGTTTCTTCTTTTTAAAAAAAATTTCCGTCTATTGCACAGTATTGACAAATAAAAACATATTGTAAATTATTTACACACACACAAAAAAAATCAGACCTGATGGCATAAAACCAATTTGTTTTCATTACTGAAATATTATGGCACTTAAGATCACTTTAGTAAATGTAATGTAAAAAAAATAATAATGTATACACAAATTTAATATACATGGTCTCATGTAAGATACATATTTGCCTTTTTTTCTAAAAGATGTATGTATTCTGTAAGTGGAATAGTCTGTAGAAAGTTTCTATATGTTCTTAAAAAATGGCAATACATTCCAAAAAAAGGTACTGTAAATATGTACAGTGTACAATGTAATTTGGTAGTTTTGCCTGTAATTTTATTTTAACTCCAGTTTCTACATTTGCATCTTGCAATGTCTGTATGGTTATATCAGTGCAAAAAAGAAAAAAAAAATGCAGGTAAAAAGCACAGAGTCTGATGTAAAAAAACAAGAAGAAAAAGAAAAAAGAAAAAAAAAAACTCAGTATTTGATGTTTGTGACCCTTCTTGTAAATGACATCTGTACTGTGAATGAGAAGTTTTTACAAGTATAATATTGCCTTTACTACAGCTCAGACTGTCTGCTCAGTCTGAGCATATTTTTAAAAAAATAGCATGTTGGAATAAATTTTAAAGTCCCAACATATCCCTATTTACATGACTGGCAGTTTCTTAATTTTTTACTTTTATTTTATTCAGTCATAGACTTGGGTTCTCGCACCATTGAGCCAAATGCTGGATAAAGTATGGTAAGTGCCATGTATTGACATACACACAGGCCAAACAGAGCATCTCTGACAAAAAAAAAAACCAAACAGCATCTAGCACGCAGCAGTAGAGCAACTTCGCAGTCTTTTTTTTCAGTATTTCCCATTCAAAACATAGGAATTGCTGCAGCAAAGTGAAAATTCTGCAGCATGGTAAATGCTAGGGGTGAAATCTGGACCCCGTTGAAGTTAATGGCAAAACTCACATTGATTGCAGTGGGGCCAGCATTCCACCCTGCGTATTTCAGTGGCCACCGTAGATTGAACAAGATAAATTCTGCATGAATATGTATTGGCTTTGATATTGAAATGTGTCCATCCAATGATCTAGGGGCCTTTGGAAATAGTACAGGTTTGTTTGTTTGTTTGTTAACTCAAGCAAATGATGTCCCCATTACACAGTGTTTGGAACCCATCAATCAGCCACTATTTGCCCACCCAATAGTTCCTCCTTCAAAAAAAAAAGCCTGTCACGTATCTGTGCCCAACCCGCAGGCATAGTCTGTTCCCATAAGGAGTAATTTAAGCAGGGGGCTGCTCCGCCTAGAACCTTGTCTTGCTGACTTCATGTGTCCATATCTATGGAGGCCGTGCCCCACGAGGCCCATTTCCTGCCTCCATTGCTGAGGGTTCAGGTTGCAGATCAGTCTCTCCACAGCTTTCCAGAGGAAGCCAACCAGGGCGTGCAGCTTCTGCTATGCACACCCGTTGCCCCCCCCCCCAGTGAGCTTTCTGGGCAGACTGTGTGCACAGTGACACTCCGGCACCCAGAAAATCACCAAGGTCCCCCTTGCCAAGGCAGGACTGATTCCCACAGACCTTTGCCAAAGGGTTTGTTAGAATGTCTGCATAACAGTCAGTGGGTTTCCCAGTCCGATCGGTGATTTGCTTCAGAAACCCTCTCTGAGTGGCCCATCGCTCAACGTTATTCTGTCACTTGTAGTTGTCCCGCTTTAGACCACCCCAGACAGGCTTGCCCCCCTCCTGGGCTTTGCTGCCCTTCTGATATTGAAAGCACGTCTCATCTCCCCCCCTTAGCTGCAATGTAGCCAAGTTAAAAAGTTTCAGGGCTTGCTCCAGCTGTAATTGGCCTGCGAGGCAGTGCGCCAAACACAGCTGTCAGTCAGGAAGATTAACAGAGGCCTTTGGGGCCTGAACATCAACCCTCTGTCTTGTCTAACTACCAGTGTGGGAGGAGCTGCCCAAACCACCACTCAGCGCAACGGCCACACTGCTATTTTTAGTGTGCTAGTTTGAGCCCTGCTAGTGCACGTCTGTCGGCCCTGCTGGGAGGCTGTTGCCTGCAGTAATGTAGACACACCCCATCTGCCTAGAGGGGAGGAGATGCGGTGGGCGTTCGACAGTTCTGATTGGGCCAGTTTGCAGGTTAGCGTTGGGGTAGACAGGAGGAATGATGTGATGTGTATATCTAGATATAGATTGTGCCCGAGGCCATGCAAACCAGCGTGTATCAGCCAGAGAGAGACATGCTGCTTCTTATCTAAGAGTCAGAGTCCATTTCACGAATGGTTAGCTGCCTAGATCCTTGCTTTCTGAAAGCATTAAAGCGTTGGCCCTAATGCTGGCTACTCCGCACAAAAGAGCGGAGGGATGGGATGGGAAAGCTTGTCTGCTCTTGGGTTGGATTCCTGTATGCAATTAATTTTGGGGGCAAAGGGGTTCTCACTTCCTTTCCTTGGAAGCCTTCCTCGCTTAGCCACAAGCACTCCTCCTTTCATTTATTCCCCATTTAGTCTCCAGCGCCAGTGTTAATCCAGCCGGGACGCATGCCCTGTATTTTGTGGGCACAGAGGGATGACTTGAACCCTTTGAAGGGTGGGGGGTGGTGCATGCCACAGAATTAAGGTCTAGATCAGATTCTTCCCTGGATGTTAGCTTTACAGGGCGGCAGCTTTGCCTAGTGGCTGTCCTGGGACGCAGGAGACACGTTCCTGGCTCTGCCGTGGGCCTACTGGGTGACATTGGACAAGTTCTTCAGTTTCCCCAGCTGTAAAACAGGGATAATTCTGACGTCCTTGGTAAAGTGCTTTGAGATCTACTGACAAAAACGACCTGTTTAAGAACTAGGTCGCATTGTTCCTACCTAAATACCTTTGTTGATCTGAGCCTCTACACGTGAGTCAGGCTTGCAGGAGGGTTGGGCCCGCCATTAGACCAGTGACACCTGTTATTTCCTTTGTGGTATATATAGGACAGGACAGAGCTGGTGAGGCATTGTGTGTTCCAGATCCCCTGCCAGCTCCTTCAGCACGTGCCTCAGCTAGAGGATTGCATAGTCGTTTTCCCCTTAAAAAGCAGTTTTGCCAAAACTTAAAAACAGACATGCTACAGGCAGCCAGCGCTGTCTGGAGAAAGCTACAGCTAAAGCCTGTTAAGCTCTCAAACCTGGAACCAATTTGGTTTACATGAATCTCCAGAGTGGCTCAAATTAATCAGGAGTCCCACGACATGCCTGACCCCTAAGAAGCTTAATTTTCTAGACACAGACACCAGACATTTCCTCCCCTGTGAAGCCAAACGTATCATCAACCTATTAAGACTTCTGGCTGATATTACAGCCCGGGCCCTCCTGGGAAACTTACCAATCAGCATGCAAAGGCAGGGCTGTTGTTCTGACATTGTAGGAAGTTCAAAAATCAACACTGCTCAGGGAGACTAAAATTTTCTTGGGTCTATTGAAAGATTCAAATATTAAGGTGCCATAGTGTCTTTAGTCCCCTCACTATCACCTCCTAGAGCCTCCTAGCACATTGAAGTGAGATGCAGTTGGCCCCGCATTGCTGCAGAACAAGACGCTCTTGTGTCATTGACCAGTAGTTCTCCACCAGGAGTACGTGGACCCCTGGCAGTACACAGAGGGCTTCCAGGGGCTATAGAAACTCATTTGGCTCTTCGTCTAATTTTACAACAGGCCACACAAAAAGCACTAGTGACGTCAGGGCAAACTAAAATTTCAGACAGACAGTGACTTCTTTCTGCTGCTCTGTATATTATACACTGAAATGGAAGATAAAATATTTATGTCACGCAATGTATTTTATAATTATATGGTAGAAATGAAAACATAAGCCCCGTTTTCAGTAATAGCAGGCTGTGTCGCTTTTGTGTTTTCATGTCTGAGTTTGTATGCAAGGCGTTCTTAAGTGAGGTGAAATTGGGGGTGAGGGCGCAAGACAAATCTGACTCCTGAAAGGCATACAGTAGTCTGGAAAGGTTGAGAGCAACGCTGATCGACTCCAGCCAAACCACAGCCTACGTTAGCTGCAGGTGAAATGAGGACTGAAACCTGGCGGCCTTGGCGTCTCTGCTTTGTGTCCATAGCACTGCTTGAGCTGCTCCATCTGTTCACTGTTCGAGCATAAGAAGAGGGAGAGAAAGCCAGGCCTGCAACATTCAGGCTTTATTCCTTCCTGCATGCATACTGTTCGCTCTCCTCAAGCACCTCCTGAAAGCAGAGCTCTCTCAATTCCCACACGTAATTCAGCTCCAGCACCCCCTGTTGGGAAGCCATTTATCAATGGACACTCACTGCTCATGGACAGATTTCAGCAGTAGCCGTCTGCTCCGTTTCAGCCTAGCTCAGTGGTGCTGTTAGGAGAATCCTTTTGTGTCGCTGTGTGGGGAAGGAGGGAGCGAGCGATATCATGCGCTGTGACTATCATATGTGGCTCAGTTTGCCGGCTTCCTATTGTGTCTCCATGGCATTTCAGCAAAGGTGGCTCTTAGGTGGGAAGCAAACAGGACATGAAACAGTGACTGAGATTGGGGATGTCCAGAGAAAATAACAAAGATCGTAAAGGGAACAGGGGTGAATGGATAGCCATGGAGGGTATGTACTTGCCTACATTCCCTCCCCCTTAAAAGTGTTTGGGCCCCAGCACCACGACCTATGAACCTTTGAGCAAGCGCAAAGACCTTGCCCCCGGACCGCAGGCATCCCTAATTGCCTCCCCGGCTGCAGCTAGCACAGACCATTCAGGGCTCTGTGTGGGCTGACACAGAAATGACAAAGCACAAGAAAGTGCTAAAAGAAATGTGTGCAGGGCTAATCCCCTTGGTTGCAGTGAAACACTTGGGAGTGTGCCCTGAGCACATCTGAAAGGCTCTGGAACCAGAAGGCCGACAAACAGAATGGAAAAACATATTTAAAAAAAAAACCAATAGCATGATTTTTAAGCCAATCTCTGAGTTTTTTGTTGATGGGGCCTGATGCATGATTTTGGAATGCTTGAGGTTGGCTATGTGCTTACTCCAGGGAGATGCTTCCCACCTTTTGTGGGTATGTATGTGCATAAGGTAAGCATGGGTGCTTTGCAACTCTTCCACTGCACCAGTGTAGGGGGTACAAGCTATGGCGAGAGAAAGGATGGTTTTGTTGCTCAGGGGCTCCCATGGGACTTGGGAGTCCTTGGTTACGTTCCTAGTTCTGTCACTGACTTCCCAAGAACTTTATTAGAATAAGAAAGATAGCATCATCCCTAAATCTACCATGTGTGTCTGCTTTACTATGGATCTTCTGCCTAGAACTGCCCCTTTCATGATACAATGGTCAAGAAAGAGTGCCCCACTTCTTGCACATACGGACATTTTTCAAGGCACAAACTGTGAACGGCACATGCTGCAAGAGACAAGGTGGCTCAGGTAATAGCTTTTATTGGATCAACTTCCTTTGGTGAAAGGTACAAGCTTTCAAGCGACACAGCGCTCTTATCCAGGCGCAGCAGGAAATCAGAGTGTCTATGCTAAATACAGGTTGGGGCAAATGCTTACGCGCAAGGGCAACATGTGATGTGGGCAGTCGCTTGAAATGAAGTGGACAGTTGATGGTTAGACATGAGGGGTTTGAAGTGGAAAATTAATGGTGGCAGGCAGCGTAATGTGCCTGTGTTACAAAACGTTGTAATGAGCCATAAAAACCAGTGTCCCTGTTGCGTGCATGTTTTTTGGTGGCTAGCAGAGTTATGCATTTAAGTTCCCAGGCAGGAGACTAAGAGCATTAGCCCTGAAAGGAGAGAACTTCTGCCCTTGCCCCCAATCTATAGAGCCCAGTTCCTTGGCTCAGCCAGCAGCTGCTTGTCTGCGCTTTCCAGCTACGCTCCCATGAAACAGCCTCCAAGCCAGGGGCCTGATGGAGATTGCTGCACTTTCCACAGCACCTAGCAGGCTCTCTGTTGCCCAGCTGAACTGATATGGCAAAATTAGGCCAACCGAAGTGTCACAGAGGTTTTCTGTGGGGACTTAGCCACTGACGGTGCTGAGCTCTGCAGTCAGATAGGCTTGGGGCACATTTTATTGTCTCCACAGGAAGAGCCTGTAAGGCCAACGGGGGCTAGAACCCAGCTCTGCTGAGTAGAGACCAGTTCCATACTGCCACCCAGCAGCAGCTGGCAGCAGCTTATAGGCTCCTCTTCATGACGCACTGTGGACACAGCCCATGGGAAGTCCCGCCTCAAGGGGTCTGACAGGCAGCCACATCATGGCTCCTGATTGGCTCCCCTCCCTATATAAAGCCAAGGGACATTCCACGAAGTGTCTGGGCAACAGCATGCATCCTTCCTAGCTGTCAGGGCCATTCCTCCTCTTGAACGGCTGACTTCGACCTCGGCTCGATTGGGATTTCGCCTTCTGACCCAGACCCTGATATTAACCCTGATTGTGAACTCCTCTGCTACTCCCTCCCTCAGATTTGACCCTGCTCTGACTCTTGGCTTTATATAGGGAGGGGAGCCTATTGTTAGGATCCTGACACAGCCTTCTTCCTCCTTACGCAGTGTGACAGCGTCACTCCTCCCTGGATCGCAAGCCACTTTTCAAACAATAATGAAATATAGTCACAGCCCCTGAGGCCGCATCTACACTGCGCTATTTCTGACCTGCCCCCACTGTTGCTGTGCTAGCAATAAAAGTGCACATCAGCCACTGGCGTTTTTACCATAGGAAGCTGGCTCAGGGGTAAGTCATCTTCCAGATAAGATCGTGAGTCAGGCCAGGCTAAGTGACTATACTAAGGTCGCACAGTTAGTCATTGGCAGAATTAGGAATGAAATCCAGGACTCATCATCTCCTTCTCTAAACACATCCTCTCCATACCTAAGGACACGTAGACGTATTCATTCTCCGGGTGCTGCTAGCTTTGTCTGTTGTAATAAACAATGTTGTAAGTGTCATGGCTTTCCAGGGTTCTTTCGTTACTCAGGAAAAGGAAACCCTAACAGAACTAGGGCACGCTGCCCTGTCATACACTGACAGTCGAACTATGCTCCTGTATTTAAGGGAGAAATTAAAATGATCTTAGTGTGTGCTCCGATGGGCAACATTCCCACACCATGAACTATTCCCAGAAGGCATTGCTCCGTGCTTCCCAAGCACATGAGCCTGCTGCGTTTCATGACACCAAAGCACTGGAAGAAGGGTCTGGATTTCCCAGGCAGACGTGTTGCTCATAGACACCACAAAATCACAGCTCTCTCCCCGAAGGAATGGGGGACTCCAAGCCACCCGTGGGTGACAGAGCTGAGATCTGAGGCAGCTGGAGGTGGGGGTTTGAGAGGAGACGAGAGGAAAGGAAGGGAGCATCTCCAGGCTTGTATGCAGAGGAGTCAATCAGGGCTGAAGGGGAACCACATTCCAAAGCCAGAAGGGACCATTCTGAGCAGCTCGTCTGACCGTCGGCATAGCACTGGCCAGAGAACTGCCCCAAATCGTTCCTAGAGCAGAGCTTTTAGAAACAACATCCAATCGTGATGGAGCATCTCCCACCCGTGGTAAATTGTTCCAATGACTCGTTACTCTCACTGTTAAAATGTATACTTTATTTCCTCTCTGAATTTATCTAGCTTCAGCTTCCAGCCCTTTGATCACATTAAACCTTTCTCTGCTGGATTAAATAGCCCTTTATCAAATATTTGTTCCCATGTAGGTACCTATAGACTGTCACCCCTTCACCTTCTCTTTGTTAAATTAAATAGATCGAGCTCCTTGAGTCTTTCATTATAAAGCAGGTTTTCTAATCCATTAATCATTCTTGTGGCTCTTCTCTGAACCCTATCCAATTTGTCAATGTCCTTGAATTGCTGACACTAGAATGAGACACAATATTCCAGCAGTGGTCATACTAGTGCCAAATACAGAGGAAAAATAACTTCTCGATTCCTACTTGAGATTCCTCCGCTTATTCATGCATGGATAGCATTAGCCCTTTTGAATACAGCATTGCACTGGGAGCTCGTGTTCAGCTGATTATCCACCATGACTTCCAAATCGTTTTCAGAGTTACTGGTTCCCAGGCTGGAGTCCCCCACCTTTTAAGTATGGCCGACATTATTTGTTACTAGGTATATCCATTTACATTTAGCTGTATTCAGACATAGCTTGGGTGTGCTCGTCTTACCAAGCATTCCAGATCACTCTGTATCAGGGACCCGGCTCCATCCTTACTTACCCCTCCCCCAATCTTTGTGTTGTCTGAAAACATTCGTTTTGTATTGTTCTAGTTTTTTTAAACCAAAATATCGTATGGTATCAAGTCCAAAGCCTTAGCGAACTCTACCTACATCAGCACTATTACCTTTACCAACCAACTTGTAATCGCATCAGAAAAAGATATCCCTTTTTCATTAGCACTGCGTGATGCAGCAGGCAGACAGCATGGTAGGGAAGGTCTTTGCAGTGTCCAGAGAGGCCAGAGTTACGTGCTAGAAGGCCTGTGTTTGGTAGCAGTCTTGCCAGAAACTTGCGTTCCTGAGACACTTGATGACCAAGCCAGGGCTCCCCAATGCTGATCCTGCTTTTTCCAGCCCTGCCTCTCATACCACAGGGATGCTGTTAAGCAAGGAAGGTGTCAAGCTGCTTTGGTGTTAGCAAGGGGGCAGAAGAAAACAGACCAGGAATCAAGAGGGACTTGGCTTGGTGGGCCACCAAGGGGCTTAGTCTTGTGCTGGTTCTGTCTGCGCGTCTGCTGATGGCGGCTCTCGGCCCTCCTTAACCGTGCTGTATGCATAATCACTCCATTCCTGCTTGCACCAGCCCCCCGGGCCTGAATCCACTTTGCTGCTGAGAGTGGGGACGCAGCATCCGTCTGAATCCCGATGCAAGGAATGTCTTCTCCATGGGCAAGTCCAGTCCCATGTAGCGGAAGCAGCCTGTGTATGAAACGGGGCTGGGAAGAGCGCCTCTTTCCTCTAAACCTCTTCCAAAGGCTGGAGTCGGGAGTCCGTTTGGCTGAGTCTCATGTCGCCCATGTCCAGTCACTCTCCACCCACCAGGATCCCATTGCTGCCAAGGCCATTTCGGGCCAGGATTGGCACACGTTGGCTGAGCGCCGGGTACGAGGCGTCTGAGCTGGAACACCCCGGGGTACTGCGGGCCAGCAGTGAGGGTCATCAGCTGAGTTATGTGGGGGGAATCCTGGTTGCTGCCCTGACTCACAACGGCAGAAATATGCATGAGGGCTGGAGCAGCTCCAGAGATTGCCTTGCTTTAACCATTAGACCATCTTGCTGTCGAACGTTTCACCATTGATCCTTGCTTTGTTTGCTTTTTCTTTTAATGACGGGGGCAAAGAGAAGCTCCCGCCTTAGTCAGTTTTGTAACAGTATCCACCAGAGTCAGTGGATACTGGTCCTTGTCATGGTAAGGTTCATTGCCTGGCCCCTCACCTGTCCTCATTTATACCTAAATGCAGGGAAGATTTCTGACAGCAGAGGTCCCTTCAATCTTGCAGACTAAGGCAGAATGAGATCCAGAATCTGGATGTTGAAGCTAGACAAATTCTGCTTAAAAAAAGGTGCCAATTTTGAATAGTGAGAGTAATTAACCATTGGAGCAACTCACCAAGGGCAGCTGTGGCTTTTCCATCACTCAGAGTCTTTAAATCAAATGTGGAGGTCACTTTCTAAAAGGACCGCTGGCTGACTTTGAGCAGGTACGTGCTTGATGCTGGAACTACGGGGTGAAATATTCTAGCTTTTCCTGTGCTGTGCTGTGTTAAAATGTTCCCTTCTGGGTTTACAATCTGTGACGGTCCCATGTGCCAACGGCTGGTGAATGCAGAGGAGCGTTTTAGTGTCTCAAGGTACATCTACACAGCAAAAAAAAAAGACTCCTGGCAGTGAGTCTCAGAGCTGGGGTCAGCTGACTTGGGCTTGCGAGGCTTGTGCTACGGGGCTAAAGATACCAGTGCAGATGCTTGAGTGGAGCCCGGGCTCTGAAACTCAGCAAGGGGGAAAGGTCTCGGCGCCTGGCCTCCAGCCGAGCCTGAACATCTGTGCTGATGTTTTCAGCTCCCGAGCGTGAGCCTCGTGAGTCCACGTCGAGTGAGCTGGGCTCTGAGACTCGCTGCTGCTGGGTTTGTTTGGGGGGGTTTTGCTATGTAGATGTAACCTGGGTGACCACAGCAATGTTCCCCCTGTTTTAAGCAGGACCATGTGATGACATCTGGCTTCTTTCTCACAGTCACAGAGGTGCCAGGAGAATGTGGTTCCCTGTTAGCCATGCTCGCTGGCCTGAGCACAGTGGGCTCTTGGGTCTAAGTCCTTGCTGACGTTGGCCACGCTTGAAGCCACAATATGCAGCTTAATTGTTAACAACTGAGAAGATGCTTCGGTTTAGGCAGCAGTATGTATGTGCCTGCATGTGCATCTGAGAGTGTGTGTGTGTGTGTACATATCCCTTAGCTCTGTGCATGTTTGTGTGTGCAAATACATCTCCTAGCTCTGTGCATGTGTGTGCACGTCTGCTGGCTCTGTGCGTGTTTGTGTGTGCACATACGTCTCCTAGCTCCATGCATGTGTGTGCACATGCATCTTCTTGCTCTGTGCATGTGTATGTGTGCTCAGGGGGGTGGGGTAGACCTGTGGAGGTGAACATCTTTCATACCATTCACCAGGTGGAGTGTACAGCAATCTGTAGCTAGTTTAGTGCATTCAGCATTAGGGAAAGATGCCTGTCTGCTAATCCGCAGAGCACACGCACAGGCAGGACAAACTTCCTCCCCACACACCAGCAGATCCCTCTTCCTGGGCTGCCCACACAGCTTGCTAGCCCATGGTGAGGTGCAGTGGGCCTAGGCCCAGGCATGCCTGACAGAAAACCCACACCTGATGCAAGGAAGGACGGACAGCTGGTAATTGAGATGTAGCAAAACGCCATCTGGATAGCTCAGCTCAGTCAATGAGCGCCACCTGATGGATCTCTGTAGTCACTGACCAAATTAAATTCCCATCAGCGCTGAAGCAGGATAACAGCTGTTTGCTAGGAAATCAGCTGATAAATAACAGCAGTGTTTCCCCAGGATGTTTGCCCAGCCTCAAAGATCCTGCTCATTTGCCACATTTATTCAGAGTCCTTGGCCTGCCCCCCAAATGGGAAAAGCTGCAACTTCACCTAGAAGCAACTTTGCAAAGAGCTGTGGGTGTAAAAGATGACCCCAAGGGTTCTGTAGGGAAGTGACTTTCCAACCCCAGCCTAGGCTTCCAAATTGCCACTTGTATCAGTTGATTGAGCACAAGGCTGACTCCAAACTTAGGGCCCAAAGATGAGGTGACATGAAGTTTCTCTTCCCAGGAGGCAAATGCTCAGAGCCCTCTGTCCTTCACAGGCTAGATGAATGGGGGTGGGGTGGGGCTGCTCCTCAGCTTAATCGTCTCCCTTAAATGATATTAGCATAGCAAGTGGGTGAGGTAATAGCTTTTATTGGTCCAGCGTCTGCTACTGAAAGACCTGCTCTTCTTCAACAGCATTTTAATGATGTTCTATAATGAGGGCCGGTGACATCATCAACCTGCCACTTGCAGCTGTACATTGCAGAGTGAAATATACAACAGTAGACAAGAATGGCGTTAGGCCAACAAGCCTCTCTTATGCTCCACTTCCCTATCCTAGCACCTGACCTGGCTGGTTCCTTCCCACAAAAGGCAAAGGGGGAAAGGAACCCCAGGAGGGTTATGCTGGAGGTGTTTTGTTATGTGGGCTTGTGTTGGCATCCCATCCAATGGGCGAATGGAACAAGAGCGCCCAGCTCCGTGCTTCGGAGTCATTCCACGGCGTTTGATTAGTGAATTTCGAGCTGGTTGGAAGGATGGCATCCAGATCCTAGACAGCAAAGCCCCCTGTGCAAAGCATGGGGGCAGTAGCAGGGCAAGGTAACCAGCCCCCCATGGTACCACAACTGAGTTTGCAAGGCACCTCGAGGGGACTTCTGTCCAGCTAAGGTACTTACGGGCCCTGTTGCTGTAGCATCTGAGTAAGTCAGGATCTTTAATGTATTCCACCTCACACACCCCAGGGAGGAAGGGCAGTGCTATTGTGGGAAACTGAGGCCCAGAGCCATTGAGGGCTAGATCCACAAGGGCATTTAGGCATTGCAGTGCCACACCTAACTTTCTGGCACCCTGCCACTTAGTGAAATCCACTGTCCAAGTCGCCCCGGCTCCCTGTACAATGCTTGGGGGGAGAGAGGAGCCTAAGAATGGGGTTCACAAGAGCCAGCAAGACAGGAAAGGACCTGCCCAAACCAGCCAGTGGGAGATGCCAAGGAGAATGGCCAGGCGTAAGCCCACCCCTCAAAGGGACAGGTGCGTCCCTGTGCTCGGGAGTCACAGCCATGAACCCTCTCCTGCCGTGAGGTGCGTGATAAGCAGGAGGTGGTACTCTCTCCATAACCATTAGCCCTGTAGTTAGAGCACTCAGCTGGGATGGACAGGTGCAAACCCCAGCGCTGCCTGATATGGAGCAGCAATTAGACTGTGGGTCTCCCACTGCTTCAGGGAGAACCATGGCTCTGGGCTGGGTTTCTTACCATGTCTCCTGTTGGAGCTGTTCCACTTTCTATAGCTCATTGTTGCTGGCTTAGCAACCGCACATGCGAGTGATTCTATAGCCCAGTGGTTAAAAGAACACACCTGGGAGAGGGAAACCTGGTTCACATCAGGAAAGGTGGGGTTTGAATGGGTGTCTCCTGCATGTTGGTGACTGCCCTAACCTCCTGGGCTAATGGTGCTGCGACTTGATATTGCATGAGGCTCGATCCAGTCAGTGTGCTCAGAGCACATCTCTCGCATTGGCTCATAGAGGGAAGGGAATGAGGGGTTTGAGGACTGGCTGGCATCTGGACTCCATCTGCTTTGCTCACGCCTACAGGTCGAAATTTAGGTGCCTATAGGGTTAGGTGGAAGCTGAGAAGGGGGTTTGAAAAATCTAAATTTTGGATTTAGGCCCAGATTTTTAAAGACACTTTGACATGTCTGCACTCAGCATTGCAACACCTAACTGATTTAAGAGCCTAAATCTCATTTTCAAAAGGGATTTAGACAATGAGGAGCCAAAATGTCATTGACAGCTGATGGTATTTAGATTCCCATGTGCTTAGATCTCTTTGGAGATGAGGTTTAGGCTCCTAAATCAGTTAGGTGTTGCAACGTGAGTGCAGCAATGTTGAGATAGCTTTACAAATCAGAGCCTTAGAACCCTCACTCCTTTGTGGATCTACCTTGCCCAAGGTCACGCTAGAAGCCTGTATCAGATCAGGGGTTTGAACCCCCCCATTTCCTACCTGGCGGCTGATGTCAGAGCTGCTAGACCATCTTGCTTCACTTCTGCCACTGGTCCTATGCCAAGAAGGTAGCCAGCTAGTGGTGGGGATTTGCTGACAAGGACCCCCTGCCCACTGGAGCCGGGCTGAGATTCCCAGCTTATTTCTCATAAGCCACCGGGCTGGTGCACACCCTCAAAGTCCAACTGTCACACACTCCTGACCTCCAGGTTCTTCTGGCAGCAGGCGCCATAGCTTGTTCCCAGGCTGCACAGTGCACGCGCTCGGTGTCAGAGCGGGCGGCATGCGGACACGCGGCATGAACTGTGCGTCTCAAGAGACAGCGTCGAATTTCACCTGAGCTCTGAGAGCTTCCTGCTGGCAGTAGCCATTTTGCTGTGGCTTGGCCTGAGTTCTCCCTAGCGTGAGGAGCCATGAAGAGAGTTCCTCATCTCTTCATTTTGCTCTTCACTCCAGTTCAGCTGCCCCCTTGGTCCTGGACCCTCCACCAACTCCAGGCCACTCAGCCTCCACCCTCTCCTCCAAGTCAGCCCTTAAAGGAAAGGATGCCTAGTGGGGAAAAGTGACCCTGAGGCAGAATTCTTTGTCCATGAGCCCTACGCCCCCCCTGCCCCCCCCTTCCCATCCAAGGCGAGTAATTAACACCACACAGACCTTGACTGCTGCATGGCCAGCCATCATTGCACAGGCAGATGCTTTTACCTGCCCTCCCCCCGATACCGTGTCTGCGTTTGGCTAGTTTATACTGTAAGCTCCGTATGGCTATAGGGCGCCGGGCTCGTTGCTGGTGCCATCATCCTGGTGATGTTACAGCAGCGCTGATCGCTTGCGCAGCACTGCTCTGCGCTGTTTGTACAGCGGGCGGAAGGGGACTCCGGGCACCCCCTGGCTTTTCCAAGGCTGCCTGCCTGACGCACAGATGGGATTACAGCTGTGAGACGCAGGGATCGGCTTGCGGCCAGATGGCATTAACGTGAGCTTGCAAGGCTGAACCATGAAACGACTGGCTTAGCGAGGGTGTGGGTGGGCAAGCTCTGGTTCCTGCTGGAGTGCGGCCCTGCTCCTTGCAGCACAGCAGCAGGTAGGTGCGTTGCACTGTGATTTAGTGTTCATTTTTCTCCCACACTCGTGTCTCTGCAATTAAATTGCCTTGGGAAGCTGTCAGTCCAGCTATAGAAGTAACACTGCTGCTGCCAGAGCTGCCATGTGGTCACATGGCTATGTCACACAGATCATCATTTCTGCATTACATGTGGGGAAACTGAGGCAGAGGGATTGGCCCAAAGTCTCATGGTTGTGTCAGTGTCAGAGCTGGGAAGGAACCCAGGAATCCTTAACCCAGGCTCCCAGAGACGGCACTAGATCCTAGATTCTCAGTCCCTGCCGGAGGTCACTAGTAACACAGAACTAGCACACCAGTGACATAGGAAGGCCCTTCTCTTTCTGACTGGCTGGAGAGCAGGGGATGCACGGGGTTCTGAGCTGGGTTTGAATAGAGGTCCTGGCGTCCAGCTGAGGTTTGGGATGAAAAGTTAGGCTGGTTCTCACGTGTTATTTGACTCCGATCCAGTCACCCAGCCGTGTGCAGGGCCTGACGCAGGAGACAGGCGTTCCTGGCGCACCAGACCCTCCCTTCCCTTATCTCGCCGTAGTGGAACTGTGCTGGATCTGGTAATATTATTCCTAAACCCTCCGTGCTCCTTCCCATCCCCATGAGCAGCTGAGCCCCTCTGCCCCCTCACACCAGCTCTGACTCAGTCTAGGCCAGGCCTCCTCACATGAGTCACCTCTCCCCCATTGAGTCCCAGTCTGATGGACAGCCTGGGAACCGCAGGAACAGCTCAGTGGAAGGAGGAGTTTCTTGAATGGAGAGATGCGTGATGCGCTGGGAGAAAAGGTAAGATCCTATAGCACCAGTCTGGTCCGGCTAGGGACCCTCTCTTGAGCAGCATCCTTCTCTGTTCTCCCGAGCCTGTGTCCATGTGTGTCTGGCCCCTGGGATCCAGGCAGTTCCCAAAGGACACCCACCTCAGCATTAACTACTCTCCCAAGGACTCCAGGGAGATTGCTGTCACCCCAGCCTGTGCATTACTGCAATAATGTTAAACACAGGGCAAGATATGCTGCAGCTCTTCTTTCCTAGCATCCCAGCCCAGATGGCCCTTGTAATTTACAGCTATGACGGCCCAGTGGTTAAAGCAGGACCATGGGAGTCAGGATTCCTGGGTCTCTAGTCCTGTTCTTCCTGAATGCCTCACCTGGACACGTCACTGCAGGTCTCTGGGCCTTCAGTTCCCCTCTAAAGAATGAAGGTGATAAAACTACTGGATGTTTCAAAAGCACCACACGATTCTTGGCTAGGTGGTGCCAGAGAAGGGCAAAGTGTTGTGAGCTACAGCAACAGCTGGGAGCAAATCCCCACGTCACTTATCTGGGGCCAGACTTGCTGTTCTGTGACGTGGGCCATGAAAGCAAAACTTCAGAGCCGTGTGCTGACGCTTGGGCGTTTGCTCTTGGGAATCGTGCTGTTGCCAGCTCCTCTCCATGGGCCAGACCCCCCAAATTCCCTGCAGCGTGTGCTTCATAGGCGATGGACGTCTAAGATGTGGAAACACGCGGTGCTGCACAGTGATGAGTGTCTTTGGCTCGCCATCTAGTGGCGCTTTATTTTACTGTTCCTATTTCTAAGAAGTCGATTGTTTTTTGAACAGGCACGGTGCCTTGTGCAACCCTGCGCACTGTGTGTAAGTGTGAAAGAATGAAATAAATAGTGTGAATTCATTGGACTCAGTTTCCAAAAAGCCCCCTTCCACTTGGTCCTTGCATAATCTGTTGGTGCTTCTCGCCATGTTAGCTGTCTGATTCAAACTGGAAGCTCCTCAGGGCAGCAGCTTGGTCCCTTCAATTGCCTGTAAAGGCCCATGCATGTCAATGGTGCTAAAGAGACAATAAATAAATAGTACAGCACGTAGGTACTACATCGATGAGAACAACTGAAATGCCGATGAACACAGCCTTAGACACTGTGTGTGGGTGGATGTGTGTGTGTGTATGCATGCAGGTCTGTGTGTGAGGTGGTGTGTAGACAGGGTTATGTGAGAGTGTGTATGAGTGTCTGCCCTTGTGTACATGTATAAGGCTGTGGATGTGTGCACATGAGTGAGTGTGAATGCATGGTATGTTAATAAATGAGTGTGCACACAGAAGTTTAAGGGGGTGTGTGTCCCCTCATTTCATGTGGCACTCTGGGTCCCAGGAAGGGAAAGACACTGTTCTTCATTGCATGGGAATAGCCACGGTCCTTCCACCCATCCGCAGCCTTGCCAGCATCAAACCCAAGAGCCATGTACAACCAGCATGGTAGACTTCTGTTCTCAGGGGTAACGTGCTGTATCCTTCCTGGCAATGTGGAGTTCAAAGACAGCGGTTCTCTTTCAGAGCCATGGCTGTTGCATTTATAACCTGGTAGTGTTACCAGCTCCCCTAGGAGTCCCCTATACTGAGCATGGGAGAACCAAGGATATTGTGCTGAAGGAATCTGCTGAGCAAAAGCATGACTGGAAAAATTCAGGGGAAAGCAGGGCTACCAAACACAGGAGTCAGAGAAGGCTAGCGCGAGGCGGTGTGGACCCCTGACATGCAGACAAGTTTAGGTATGGGGGGACAGCCCTGTCCATTCAGACGCCTTCATGCTGTAGCATGGAAGCCAAGTAGCATTATTTTCAGGGTTTCACGGTGATTCCTGCCCTTTCCTCCTTTAGACTTCTCACCCCTGACTTGCCCATTCATCCTTCCTCCCTCCAGGGCCTTGTCCCACTGTGTCCGTCTTTCTGAACCAACCTCCTACAGCCCAGATCTCCCACTGCTGGGGTGGCTTCAAACCTGTACCTGAATTTGCATCTTGGACTTGTTCCTTCCACAGGCTGGATGGAGGTGCTGGAAAAGGACCACAAATGAGAGCTTCCAGATTCAGCCAGTGTGAGGTCTGAGCTAGTAAGCCTCATGTGAGCTGGCCACAGAAGGAGCAGGTGCTGGGACTTTCCAGCAGTAGTGGCCCATGAATGGAGGAGAGAAGCTGGTCCAATCATGCCTAGCTGGGGGAGTGTGCACAAATGGCTTGACTGTTTGCTGTGGGTGTTGTGTGATTGGTCCCCTCAGTCACAGGGGGATCATTCCTGCTCTCTGGCTGACATGTTTCAATGGGCAAATACCTCCTGTGAGAGATGCACTTTTAGGATGAAGTTTCAGATGTTTTATGCTGAAATTTCAGATGCTCACTGCGTTTGGGAGAGGATTCCTGCATGCCCAAAGACTAATGAACAATAGATGAGATTTTGTATGAGTCACAGCAAATGGAATGCAGCACCTTTATGTTGCAAAGTAGGTTCAATCGACTGTAATTTCTTCCTTCTCGTCTCTGCAATAAGAACTGCATGTGGCCTGGTCTAGAGAATGACACAACCTGAGAGAATGCAGTCACACCTACCATGGTACTGATAAACAGAAAAGCCCCAATGACACATCACTCCTTTCTTTGAGTTACATGTGCTATCAGCACCAATCAGAGGCCAGAATTTAAACCAAGGTAGACAGATAGATGAGTCCATCTCTGCCATATCTCTGTTATTTCCTTTCAAGACATGCCCACCTAAATCTGTTTTCTCTGAATTTGAAGAAGATCCTCTTTTGATGATGAAGCAAAATGATTCTTATGGCAATTTGCATTGAAGAGGCCAGATTAACTACTGGTTCAATTGAGTCACTGATTGGGACAACTGAGATCAGACTCAAGAGATACCATACTTTTCATCAAAGGATCTCAACGTGTGTAAGGCATTAATAAATCAAACCTGATAACCCGTGAGTAGTGTATGCACAATCATAGGTCTGCCCTCCTGTGTGTGTCCATTACAATGCAGTCTTTAAGAACATATGCACACACTGTCTTCCAAGTAGTCTAATAAACCATTTTTCTGCTAGGTAGATATCTTTTTAATTTGCTAAAATATGTCAGAGGTAGGGCTTTTAGTTTTAAGTGAAGGAAGTTGATGCCTCTGTGACAAACGTATGTTTATATGAGGGATAAAAAGATTCCGCTCTGTGAAACAGAGACCTCGGTGCCCCAAACACAGCTGTGGCTCTATCAGGCAAGCAATCAGAAGCTCTCCAAAATGGGATTTTTGTGATAATGCTAGTTTCTGTTTGGCAAAAGGTTTTTAAAAATGGAGTTGAATTTAGGGTTTAGAAATGTAATAAAAAATGGAAAAGAATTACAGTTGGGGTTCAATCCTCAAATACTTACTATGGGGTTGAACATCTGCTACCCATTGGCCCCCCAGTGAAATCTGGCTGCATGTCAAATACCGTAAGTCCTTTCTCAGATTTTACTCATTCCTTACTCAAGACCAACACCCATTGAAGTCAATAGGAATTTTGCCCACGGTAGGTCTGAGTAAGAAGTTGAGGATTTGATCTATCTTATCTACCTAGCTTTCTTACCACACCCATTGCCATGACATTTCAGTGGAACTACACCCTAGTCATAAATACATGCTAGAGTTGCCAATTTTGGTTGGATGTATTCCTGGAGGTTTCATCGCAGGACATAGTCTTTAATAAAAGATTAATCTTTAATTCCTGGAGACTCCCGGACAATCCTGGAGGACTGGCAATTCTAAATACACCCTGCAGGGTGTGCGCCATGAGATGGATGGTACGACTGTCTGGCAATATCTGCCACTCAAAACGGCAGCATCTGTCCTCAAGTGGTTCTTAAGGTTAGTTCTTAGCAAAGGGTGAAAGTCTGGGGTTAATCTAGATGAATATCCTAGTGGTTGGGTACAAGTGAACCTTTTTATTGTTCATACTGGGACTAAGAATCTCCTAAAAAGGGGCTTTCTGGTGCTTCCTGATTTCACATGAGTTCGGAGTCCCACGGCAATGGCTCCCTCTGTTGTGTTGCACAATTTTGCCTTCTGTCTAGACTCTCCCAGGGCAGCACAAATTTTATATAAAAAATGGAAAAAAATAAAGACTTCCTTCAATCTTTATGGAATCTCAAACCCAGATTGGGGTTCAGCTCTTGTCTGCGGACAAGGATTATTCTCACCCAAGAGGGATCACCTGGGCTTTGAATATTCAAGCCCAGTTTTGACCCTCTCATTTCTGTATTTCATCTATGCATGGTGGTTTGGCCATGGAAAATCCGCATTCCAAGTACAGTTGGTGTGTTTACCCTCTTGGTCAGCTTGTCACTTTCTTTGCACAAGCAACTCCTGCTGGTTGTTCCCTTTTACGGGAAGAAAAGAGCAGTGAGAGTCTAATTCATTCCACCTGAGTTCCTGTTCTCAATGAAGCCGGTGTTAATGAGATCATTAACTTGTGCCGTTAGGGAGAAGCTAGTCACATACTCCAGGTGTGACTCACCAGCCGCCAGTCACAACCATTGTTTTGGTCTCACCAACCCTGCCTTAAAAGGCTGTCATCGGGATTATGTGCCTGCTTTTAAAACCCAGACCAGACGTGACATGGGAAAATGATGCCACAAACTCACTAATAAAGGCATTTAGGGTGAAATATCATCGCTGCCAAAGACCGCTGCAGGGACAAAAATGTGAAACATGCCTCCTTGGCTGCCTCACCACGGGGCCCCATTGCTTTGCACCATGCATAGTAATTTACACCTGCTGCAAACTGA
Organism: Mesoclemmys tuberculata; assembly: GCA_007922155.1. Classification (NCBI taxonomy): domain Eukaryota; kingdom Metazoa; phylum Chordata; order Testudines; family Chelidae; genus Mesoclemmys; species Mesoclemmys tuberculata. Next base: position 3,032,092 of record ML675715.1, on the reverse strand, counting down.
GTGCACATTTAAAATGCTAACAGCTCAGAACAAGAGCATTTTGCATTCCCTTTGCACAGCTGCAGATGACAGCACAAGGCAGTGGGGGATCAACCCCATTGATGTCAGTGGAGTGCCCCCTAACTGACACTGGTGTGAGTGAGTGAGCAATCACTGTGTCATGATTTCACCTGCGTTTATTGCACACGATACACTTGCTGCAAGTACCAGCTCTGTTGCATTTGGTGCCCCTCAAAAAGCACAGAAATAAATGAAAGGAAGAGAAAAAGGACCTGCAGGGCTGCTTAGTTCAGGGATTAAGATTTTTCAGCTGACCAAAGGGAAATCTGCAGTGTAGTTATAGCCATGTTGGTCCTTGGATATTAGAGAGACAAGATGGGTGAGGTAATATCTTTTGTTGGACCAACTTTTGGTGGTGAGAGACAAGCTTTTGTCTTTCGAGCTCATACAGAGCTTTTCTTCAGGTCCTCAGGAGTTATGACTTTACGCTCCTGGGTTTGTCTTTTGAAAGTGTTGTGCAAGTTTCCTTTGAACATGAGGACTGATAGGTCAGAAATAGAGCGATCACGTTGTGAACAGTGTTCACCCACAGGTGATGTGGTGTTTTTGCCTTTTATCATTTTCCTGTATGAGTTCATTTGAGAGCGTAGTGGTTGTCTGGTTTCACCCACCCAGTTGTTACTGGGGCATTGAAGAGAGAAATAGTTCATTGCCAGTGAATGGTCAGTGGTCACATACGTGCTGGGTTGACATAAGACTTGGTGCATACAATATTTTTTTCCAGTGAGGGGGAATCACCTTTGAGGGAGCTGATACCCAATGGCTTGACCGTGCTATGTGCTCAGCCTTGGTCACGTTTTGGATGCAATGTTTCTGTAGCCGGGTCAGTCCCAGGATATTAATGAGACAAGGTGGCTGAGGTAATATCTTCTATTGAACCAACTTCCGTTGGTAGTGTTTTGGTATGTCCTTTTCTGAAGCCAGCCTGCAGAGTGCAGAGACATGGAAAAGAACAGGAAAATTTAACCAAAGCTCTGGGGGCCTGAATAAGGGGCTTGGGGTTGATTTGAGGGGTGGACAAAAGTTTGGGTCAATTGTTATTTTATCCAATGCCTTTTGCCCAACCTAAATTCTTACCCCACCAGTTACCCCACTTGCGACACCAACCCACCATACAGACAGAGCCACTGTGAGGAGCATTGACATGGGTGATGAAGGCTGGATATCTGTCTTCTCTCCCTCAAGGCCATGTCTGGAGCTCTGCTGTGCTGGGCGTGATTCGGGGGACACCTCGTTGCTTGCAGTGTCGAGGCTTATTCACATGTGTCAGGGTATCTCCCTGCTGCAGAGCAGGGAGGTCAGCTCTTGTGTGTTGCAGTCAGACACATCCCACCCCTCCTGCAGCCAGACTTACATCACTGTGATAGAGCAAGCAAACAAATCGCATTTCACCATGTAATCGAGAGAGGTGAACGTGACGGGAGTGATAACTCACATACCACTGGGTTTGCTCATCGGGGTGAATTGAGCAGGCACTATATATAGACTCGCGATTACTAATAACCGGCACGGGGAAACCGTCAGTGCTTCCATTCTCTTCATTTACACCTCCCACACGCATGCCGAAAGAAAGCTTCTTTGGCAAGCTGCCAGCTTGCTGCCACCTGAGTTAGTCTTTCCAAACCACAGCCTCCAGTGCCATCTGTAATACCAAATGTCCCACCTGCTTGGGGCCAGATTCTGAGCTCAGCTTCCCGAGGGTGACTCCACTGATGCCAATGGAACGACTCCAGATTTACAACGGTGTAACTGTCTCGCCTGTTTGCTCCTCCACCCAATACGTGCAACCCAGGGTACTCAAACTTGGCAGGCATTTGGCATGGGGCCACTTCAGTTGCCCCTTGCCAGTTGCCATTGATTTCCCTGCCACCATGCACCTTGCATGATGGAGAGTTGACCCCTCCAAACCCATCTGTCCATTAATCAATCGGAGCAACACAAATGTCAAAAGCGGGAACAGGTGTATAAGGAAGGCCGGGCTCGTGCGGGCATCTTGGGGGTGGCTGCCTTGTTAGTGCAATACCCGAATGCATATTTTGTATTTCTTTGCTTATTGATATGTTTTTAAATGAGCTCATGGTAGGTGCAAGGCAGCTGAGCGACAGCCATAGAGACAGATGTACACGGCACAGCCGACACATTCAGTGGCCGTGCAAGTTTAACCCACGCACTCTCTTCACCATGAGCTGGAGAGACAGCCACTGTGTGGGTGAGCGGGGAGTCCTGTCTCCAGTGGTGGGTTCCCTCCTTGACTTTGCTGCTGAGATGCATAAAGGAGGCCAATTTGTGACAGTTGTGAAGGGATCCGTGCTGTCAACTGCAGTGAGACCCGCCAGTCAGGGAGCAGCAGGCAGATGGCAATGACCTTTGGCTCCTGGTCGCCTGGCTGGAATTATAGCTGGAGATCTAGAAGCCCTATTTCAATACACTAAGTACTGGGCAGATAGAGTCCTGAACAATGCCGGCCTTTCCCAGATCAATACCAAGGCAAGGGGGACCTGAATGGAAGCATCACATCATGCCTTAGCCCTGCTTTTCCACACAAAGCGAGCCCTAGTTTCCTGGGGGGCAAAAAGGCAGCAAAGTGACATATTTGCTCTCTTGGTGCCTGGTTACACCTGGGGTGTGTGAATGTAAATACAGTAAAGAATATCAAGCGCTCAGATATGGTGGTGATGACGGCCATATAAGTACCTTAAATGGAGAGAGAGGGGGGTGTATGAGGAGGGATAGATAGATAGAGAGCTAGATAGTGTGTATAGGGTTGGATAGATGGATAATAGGGTGTATGGGGTAGCTAGCTAGATGATAGATTAGAAAGATAGCTCTGCCCCAAAGATGTTGCAGCTTTGTCTTGGATTAAAGCCTTTGGGTCTTGCAGTGTGGAAAGGAGAGCTGTGCAGACATGCTACATGCAATGACTTGCTTTTTTGGCCCTGCCTCTGTGGGTTCCAGCCAGCAACACAGGAATTGTTTTCACAGCCTGGGCTCAGAGTGTGTTGTGAGATGGAAGCTCCAAATGCTACTTCATTGAGGCATATTATAGATGCTGCTAACACCTCCATGAACCGGTTTAGTGACGCTGCCCCCAAGAGGTAGCTGAGGTGTGGCCCTTTGAACCACAACACAGAAGGGGCCCCAGCAGTGCTGTTGAGGCTGAGCCGTGAAGGCAAGGGTCTTTACTGTGCAGAAGAGGTGCCCCCCCAGCTGAGCTGTAGCTCCATGGACTAGCTAGAATCCACCGATCAGGTACTGAGGCCTGCAGCTGATGCTAGGGAACCAAGGGCAGGCCATGAAAGGTAATTCTGCACCCATGCCGTAGTTTCCCCCAGTGATTCCTGCACCTAGCCTACTGAGCTGTGGTTCAGCTAGAGCAGGGGTTGGCAACCTTTACTATCAAAAGAGTCGCATGCGGCTCCGGAGCTGCGGGTTGCCGACCCCTGAGCTAGAGTGTATCTTTCTGAAAGACTCTTTGTATTCTTCATTTAAAGACTCCAAGCAATGGAGAATCTGCCACATCCCTTGGCCAGCTGTTGCAATGGCTAAAGCCCTCACTTAAAAAAAAATGGCACCTTATTTCCAGAGGTAGCCATGTGCCAGCCGTAACTTACGTTAATTATTTGGGGATCGATCTCAGTGTCAGCCAACGAATGGAGGAGCAAGCATCTGCTTCTGGCCCATGCAAGGGATGAGCTGGCGTGAGTGAGGGGAGGTGGAAGCACTGTTTAAGCTGAGCTGAAACACATCTGACATCTAAAGAAGGTGTGAGGCTGGAAACCAGTCCCAGGAGCTATGGGCGAGGCCCTGGGGTTGAACTTTACCCGCCTTGGCTTGTTCCCAGTAATTTCCCATCACAGATAATGGCGGAATTCTTTGGTTTTCAGGTGCAGCTTGAACATTTCAGCCTTTCCCGGTGTCGCACACTTCCACACATGATTGGCCAGAGCAGTGTGTGCAGTGTACCGATCGGTATCTCGGCAAGGCGGATTGTTTGAAGAACAACCTGTGACCGCATTCCAGGGCACAGAAACTGCTCCCAAAGGGGTGCTGCAAATGGGTCTAAGGAACCAAATGGACACAGAGCTCTGAAACTCCCTTTGCCCCCTCCATGTGTCCCCTGGGGACTGATATTTATCTTCCCAAGCTTTCTTTCACTGCAGCTGCTGTTCTCAGCTTCTCACAACTCCAAGCACCAGTCAGAGTCTCACCAGGCTGCTCCCATTTAGCAGCCTGAAAGGAATTCCCCCCTGCTCTGATTCAATGAGCTGAAGACACGCGATGATGTGGAGAGCCCATTGGCACTGGGTATCACAGGGCACTGGGTCACTGGTAGACATGGTATGGATGTCATGGTCATAATGGTCTCTTCTGGCTCTGACATCTATGAATAAGCAATAGTTCAGTCTCCATCCATCAAGTCTCTGCTGCCTGCCAGTGAGGGGCCGTTTGTTGCCAACTGTTGTGGTTTTATGATCCAGACACTTGTCTGCTAGGATTTGGGCTGAGACCCGCAAACTTACTTCACATAAATCAGCCATCTGGAAATGATTTGCAGGCAGCCACTGTCAAACCCCAAATTGTTATTCAATATTCGCTTAGAAAAGCACATTCATGGTGCAGGCAGTCCAGCTGTTATAGGAAGTGGGCCCACCAGGCAACTATCAGACAGAGATGCTGGGAGAGAAATGAGTCTGTCAGAGATATCAGCACCCATGAACAGCACAGTACGGATACTGGCCCTCCCTAGAACACGGCCGCTTTTACCACAGCAGTTACTTTTTCAAAGTTTGAAAACTTAATTCCATCGTGCTCTGCGTCCATGCGTATTTCCCTATTCAAATACCTTCATTTAAATACTTCTGTGGACCCCATCATCTTGCAACTGCCCTGGGGATAGGGAAGTAATATAAACCCATTTCATAGAAATCCAGTGACTAGTCCAAGGTCACAGAAGAAGCCCGTAGTAAAGCTGGGAGTTGAACTCAGGTCCCCAGAATTAGTGTCTTAAGCGTGCAGATATCCTGCCTTCCTCGCTTCTACCCAGTGTCTTGGTGTTCTCAGTAGAAACTGTCCAGAAATAAAACTGCAGGTTTGAAGATCACCAGAATGTGAGGACGTTTGGATCTGCTGCAGGCGCCTCAGTATATTTCAGTGACCTCAGCAGGATCCTGGGAAACAAACCTCTGTGGGTGCAGCCATGACATACCCTGTCAATATCTAGTTGGAAAACAGATCTGACCTATTACTCACTCCACGTGTGAGCAACAAACAAACGCCTTAGATCCTGGATGAAAACACGGCCGCCATTCCACTCCAGGTTTCCTGGAAATCACATTTCATGGTCTTGTATATCTGTCCAGTAGTGGGACAGCACACACAACACCTGTATGTATAGCTATTAGCTGTCCGAACGTCCACCCTTTGAGTGACCGTGTGTATTGACTTAATTGCCTTGGGCTCATTCACTCGCCCTCAATAATGTTTTTGACTAAAATCCATCCCATAAAGCTTGTGTCCTCAGGAATCCTTCCAGTCCCTATATGGGAGGCCTCATGCTCGACATGGCCGCCTCACCAAAGAAATCGATGGTTTTTGTAAGTTGTTAGGTCACTTTTAGTGACCGCTGGCAGAAGGGCCGACGTTCCGATCCAGGTCTTTTCCTACACTCCGTGGTGTGCTGGAATTCACAGCCTCGCTCAGTCTGCAGGAGGAAGCTGAATTAGCTAATCAATCACTCACCCTGTTACACGCATGGGTAGCATCTTCAGTAAGTGGCACGGCTATCCTGATACAGTTTCAATGAGCCAAAGTCACCGGCTAGCTGTGTCCCGTCTTCTATTATCAGCCCTGTGCTTTGATTCTGTAACTCACCAGCGGAGTTCCACACTCTCCTACCTGCTGGTGTGCCGGATTCAGACTCATTTTTAAAGAACGAAAAGCAAGAAAATCTCACTCCTCAGAACAGCCGAGGTGAGAGGTGTTTGCGCTAGCTGCGGTCGCCTCCCAGGCCCTTTCCAGTGAGACCGTCGTGGGGCAGTTCGCTGTGATCATTCCAGGGAAACATATGGCAGTGTGCGCTCCTCCCAGCTAGATGAGACCTTGTCCCCTGCCTCCATTGTGTCCTAAGGGACGCAAGAGGTTTTGGTTAACAGAGGCTCAGCAGCATGGAGATAAACGTGGCCCCCGTATTATACTTTAGCCCTTACAGCCTAAGCGTTGGCTTTCCAGAGCAGCCAGGCCCCGTAGCAGGGAACGGCCTCTGTGAGCTACTCTTGCAAGTAGAAGAGAGTCTTTAAGAACAAAAGTTAATTTACACATGTTTGTTTTATAATGTATGCATATAATGTAGCAGGAGAGACACCACAATATGGCAGCATACAACAATGCTCACCACAAGCTACTGCCTCGGAGACTCTAAAATGGGCCATTTCACAGCTAGAAAGACTGAATTTCCAGTCCTTTCTCTAAGTGCAGTGATTACAGAGCCAGGCAAAATTGGGTTCAAAGCTCAGAATCTACACCCCTCCTCTTTTCTCAAGAAAAGGGGATCTCTCTGTCTGTTTAACAATCTAATTTCAAACACTCCCATCACTCTAGGTTCTAGGTGCCATCGCTCAATGGGATCCGGAAGATTTACCCTATGAGGACCTAGCATATAAGAATAGACCCAAAACTTTTGCCTTTACCTCAGACTGAACGTAATCTAATTTAAGTGAGTGTGTTAGTGATTTGCAAAAGTTTGGCCCATCATGGAAAATACCAAACTACCAAGACAGTACCTGTCTTTGCTGTTCTTCTGATCTCACAGAGCACAGGAAATAGTATTTCTCTAACACCTGCCATCCTTTCGTACTTAAGTTGTGAGTTCTGCACAACAGGGATCTTGTCTTTGTACTGTCTGTAAAGCTCCCAGCATGCCGCTGGTGATATGTAACCCTAATGCTGGTGGAGCGGGAAGTCTTGTACAAATCAGAGATACAGTTGTTATCCCTGTACCCTGCACTGAAATGCAGCCCCTTCTGGGTTGGGAGAAGGCAGCTTTTGAACACCGTTGAGCAGCAGTGCACAGCAACGCAGGGCAGAAGGTGAAGAAGATCATGGCAGCCAACTGAAATTGCAGGAGGGAACTTTTGTAGGTGGAATATAGGGCAACATTTGCAATGCACCCATGCTCAGAGCTGGATTTTCAAAAGGGCTCAGCTCCCAGTTAGGCTCTAAATAACAGCCATATTTTCAAGTGCCCACCCTCCCCAGCGCCCATGGTGACATTACAGGTAGCTTTCCTAAAGTGTTCAGCATGCAGCGTGTTGAGCACTTTTCAGACTCTCCCCATAATTACCAAAATTTGCGTATGGCCAGTAGGATTAACCACCTTGCTGGAGACTAGTCACTCTGGGAGTTGGGTAACTATTATTACCAGAGAATGATGGGGCAACTGAGGCAAAGAGAGAGAGATGTAAAATCCTATAGGAATAGAAACCAGGTGTGTTTCCTACCCTATGTTTTAACTATCTGGTCATCCTTCTGAGCGTGCTTTGTCTACACTGGACACCATCACCCTGTTTGCAGAAGCTGGTCTTCAGATGCAGCATTCCTAGTGCAATTAAAACAGCATCTCTGAGGATCCCCCCTATTTTGCCCAGCCTTGTCCAGAGCAGGCCGCTGCCTTATTCCCAGTCCCTGCTAAGCTTTGTTGAGTCAGTGCCTTGGGGAAGCCACAGTTCTCCAGGTAAGCGCAGCACTCTGTGAGTAATACATTATCTCCGTTCACATTGTTTTCATACTTTGCTGCCACGCGTTTTCCAGAGAGCTGAGTATGTCACTCATTAACCTCCCAGGTCTCGTTGCTTTTATGCAAAGAGCCGGCTTTTGTTAGTCCAGCACGTTCATATTTCGGCTGTGCTGCAAGAACAAAGAGCCTCCACTAATTCCTTTCTGCTTAGTCACACCGGAGTCACGTAGACGGCTGTTACCGAAATTGGTACAGAAAGGCTGCCGACCGCAGGCCTCCAGCCCAGCTGTGTGCGGTGGGATTTGCATATCAGCTAGCCAGGGAGAATGCGCAGGCACAAGGAGCAGTTACCGCAGAAGATGTTTTTGTTCGTGTCTATGAGCGAATGTTTGCAAAGTCAGAGCCTTTCCCAAAACAAAGGAGATAATCCTCCCATCTGTCCTGCCCTCCCAGAAACGTTCGCCTCCCACAGCTCATGTGTCAAGGCCAAAGTAAGCCAGTATCTCCATGGATTAAAATACAAGTTTTTCAGATGGCCGCCTAGTGGCGTTTGCTCTTTGATGGCTGAAGACGATGGAGCACTGAGAATACCCTGTGACCTTTTTCAACCCTGTCAGCCCCAGTGCAAGTCTCATGCCTGCACAATGCTCCTGTGACGTCAGCAGTCCCTTTCCCGATCATCTCACCTTGGCCAAGGTTAAGACACACACCATGTAGTAATGCTGCTCAGCAGAAAGCCAGAGGGCTGTTGTGTGTGTTTGTGTTTGTGTGTGTGTGCACGCCCAGCAACTGCGATAAAGAACCCTCTTTGCTACATCTACGCCTAGATCTTCTCTGTCACAAGGGACACTGCAGGTGCAAGAAGCATGCCTAAATTATGCCAGAGTCTCCTTAAGTAGGTGTGTTCCTTGCACTGAATCAATGCATGTCATGCATCGTCCATGCATGCAGTAGGACAGAATGGTGAGTTGCTAGGATGCTTGACTACAAGCATAGGATACAGGGGGCATGCAAGAACATAGTCTGACTAATGGGATGCTGTGCTCTCATGAGCCTCCCAACAGCTTTCCTGGTGTGAAGTGCGAGTTTCCAGCTCAGATGAGTCATACATATCCTACCCTGATATGGTCACTGAGTCCTCTTCCCACGGGGCAAACCAGGCCATCCAATGCCATTAACAGTATTACCAACCCCAGGTGCTCACAAATTATAAGACCCCCCCCAAAATCATGAGCATGGCTTAAAAAGAGTAAGATTTTAAAAATCACTACATTTTGGGTTCGTTTGATTTTTGCCTTCTGGCTTTTGAACCATGAGGATTGACATTATCCAGCATTTATCCTCAACCTCAAGGACTAGAGGCTTCTTTCTGAACACTGAGAGCTGAGATTATCACATGACTCCAGGAGCCGAGGCTTTAAGAAAAATGCCAATGTCAGGAGCTTCACCAACAGATCTCAGCTGTTGGCACCACTGCATTTAATGGCCCAGCCAGCGCCCCACGCCTGATTCAGTCCAGCTGTGTGATCCTTGTACTCCTGCCTGCCCAGGATAGCAGATTTCTACAGCTAAATGGCTGCCATTTAATGAAAATGTCAGTGAATGCCACAGAGCCTCCCAAGCTGAGGGCATGCAGCTCACGTGGCCAAATGCTGCTATCCTGACTGCAAGCCTCCTGAGGGTCATCCTTTCTTAGGCCCCATCAGCATTGCTAAATGAGGAGCATTCGGTACCTCAGGTAACTACTATGCGGCAGCTATCTCGAGGCAAAATCACCTCCTCACCCTCTGCCCTTAGCAAAGCTTTTGATGCAGTCTCCCACAATATTATTGTCAGCAAGTTAAAGAATTATAGGTTGGTTGGATGAATGGACTATAAAATGGAGAGAGAACTGGCTAGAGCACAGGGCTCAACGAGTAGTGATCAATGGCTCCATGTCTAGCTGGCAGCCAGTCACAAGTGGAGTGCCTCAGGGGTCGGTCCTGGGGCCGGTTTTGTTCAACATCTTCAATAATGATCTGGAGGATGGGGTAGATTGCACCCCCAGCAAGTCTGCAGATGACACTAAGCGAGGGAGAGTGGTAGATACCCTGGAAGGTAGGGACAGGATACAGAAGGACTTAAACAAATTGGAGGACTGGGCCAAAAGAAATCTGATCAGGTTCAACAAGGACAAGTGCAGAGTCCTGCACTTAGGATGGAAGAATCACATGCACAGCTACAGACTGGGGGCCGACGAGCTAGGCAGCAGTTCAGCAGAAAAGGATCTGGGGTTACAGTGGATAAGAAGCTGGATTTGAGTCAGCAGTGTGCCCTGGTTGCCAAGAAGGCTAATGGCATATTGGGCTGCATTAGTAAGAGCATTGCCAGCAGATCACGGGAAGTGATTATTTCCCTCTATTCAGCATTGGTGAGGCTGCATTTGGAGTATTGTGTCCAGTTTTGGGCCCCCCCACTACAAAAAGGATGTGGACAAGTTGGAGAGAGACCAGCGGAGGGCAACAAAAATGATTAGGGGGCTGGAGCACAATACTTATGAGGAGATGATGGGGGAACTAGGCTTGTTTAGTCTGCAGAAGAGAAGAATGAAGGGGGATTTGATAGCAGCCTTTAAGTACCTGAAGGGGTTTCCAGGGACGATGGAGCTAGGCTGTTCTCAGTGGTGGCAGATGACAGAACAAGGAGAAATGGTCTCAAATTGCAGTGTGGAAGGTCTAGGTTGGACATTAGGAAAAAGATTTTCCCTAGGAGGGTGGTGAAGCATTGGAATGGGTTACCTAGGGAGGTGGTGGCATCTCCATCTTTAGCGGTTTTTAAGCTGAGGCTAGACAAAATCCTTGCCGGGATGATTAAGCTGAGGTTAGTCCTGCTTTGAGCAGGGGGTGGACTAGATACCCCCTGAGGTCCCTTCCAACTCTAATATTCTATGATTCTATCTGGTGACCACATATATAAATAAATCACCCCTCAGGGTTGCCATAGCCTGTCTGAAAGCTCATACTTTTCACACCTTCTTCATTGCATTATTAGCATAAGTGGGTCCTCCCACTTGTGCTTCTGGACCTGCTTGTCCCTCTAGCAGATCTAGGCCATAGCTTCACTACATGAAATCCAGACAACTTTAGCTAAATGGGGTATCTCTGCTGCTTTGCTCAGCAGCCTGCCTTGGTGGCAATGCTCTACAACGGTTTGAACATTTCACTAAGCCATAAAGCATCCAGTGGTTCAAACAACTGCAGCAACAGGGAGGGGAGACTGATTCAGGCAGATTGCGCGCGCTGGTCCCTTTGCTTTAGGGCTGCCAACCCTCCAGGATTGTCCTGGAGTCTCTAGGAATTAAAGATTAATATTTAATTAAAGATTATGTCATGCGATGAAACCTCCAGGAACACGTCCAACCAAAATTGGCAGTTCTACTTTGCCGCCGCTTTCCCAGAGCATAATTCCCTGGAGCAAGTGTTTTAAACTGGGCCCAAAAGTAAGTCTTGAAAGATCTTCTTCCTCTTTCCTGATATGCAGCCACTAGGATTACAGTTCAGGGCACCGTGTCCCTCTGGCCCACCTCTGGAAGCCAGGGCTGGTACTGATTCCCCGCAGTACAAGAACGTGAAACACTGGGAAGTGGCCCTAATTTTGGAAGCGGAGTGCCAGCACTGGTGATCCCAGGTCCACTGGCTTCAAAGGCCTTTTCTCAGAAGTACTTGATTAGTAATCCCTATTGTTGGAGATAATGGGCCCACTGAAGCCTTAGCAAATGTATTTAATGATAACACATGTGGAGCACAGTCCTGTGCTGGAAACCCCCACAAGTGAATCTCCAGCAACCACCAAAGAGAACAGAGCTTGCACTGCCATCCCTCACCATCCCATAGCACATCCCAACTCAATCAGGGGCCTTGCTCCATGCCCTGAACGCCAACAAACTCAAACTCTGGTGGAACCGGCAAGGGGAGTAAGTTTTAGCCTGCCCCCGGAAACCAAATCTTAGGCGTGTTGACAAGCTAGGCTATTTACTGCCACAAATATTGCCACAACACACTGCTGTCTGAGTGCACATGGCCCGCCACACACACACACACACCTGCCTTCTCCATGCACCTGTCTCATACACTCTGTGCCCTCCATCCTTTGCACCCTAACATTGTTTCCTCCATACCGAACCTATGCATATGTTTGCCCATGCAAATATGCTTCATGTTGCGCACACATACCTCCCTGCCCCACCTACTTCTCTTTCGGCTGTACATAAAGAGCTGCTTGTGGCATCTTGAAGCAAACTGCTACTATAGTGAGTTGATGCAGGTATGTGTTATAACTGTTTTTGTATATGGTGACACTAAATCTCAAAGCACTCTCTTGTCTACCGAGCAGGCATCCATTTTGTGTTCTTTTCATTGCAGATTGTCACAGACAACGTGTTCCTTTCTTCTTTTGTTCTCCTACACTGCAATAAAACTCCTTTAGACCTCTTTACCCTCTGTGCATGAAGATAAATAAATTACACCAGGTAAAGTGGACACTATTGAGAAGCCATCCAGTGGGTACATCCTGTTTAAATTATTCCTCTTGCTAACCACAGGGCAGTAGTCTGTATTTGGGGATCTATCAAATAACCTCTCTGTTTGCCATTTTGCCAGCGTCATCATTGTTTGTCCCTGCTCAGTTATGTGTCCTTCAGCACGTTATTGAATGCCTTTCTAAATGTCAGAAAACGAACAAGACAAGTGTATTGTTTTAGAAAGGAGTACAGTTTGAGGACGATAGGGAACGTTTACAAGGAGGGGATGTATACAGCCTGGGTGACCTTTAAAGCATAGTAGCAAAAACACTAGTGTTAAAAAAAAATTTGTTCTGTTCTCTTGAAGCCTACTTCATGTGAGGAGGCTGTAACCATCCTAGGTTCTTATACGGCTGCTTCCATTAAGTGTCTCGCCATCTTTAACCTAGTTATCCTCGCAGCGAGAGCTGGGAGACATTTTTTATCCCAAACTTTTTTTTTCCTGTGAAAATTGCAGTTCTGGTGACACTGAACTGCTTTGCGAATTCATGTTGCTTTTGCCAAAATGTTTCGGTTAAAAAAAGAAATATTCCCAAAAATATCAAAACATTTTGTTTTTCAGTCAAAACCAGCATTTCCTGTCATTTTATCTTTAAAAATGAAAAAAATTAGAAATGGACAAAATTGTAACAAAACATTTTGATTTTGTCATAATAAAATGTTCTGTTTGACATGAAATGTCTTTGAAATGTCTTTTTTCAACTTCTCGATTCACTGAAAATGTAGAAAAATATTGTTTGAACCAAATCATTTTTTTTAAACTTGCCAGCAAACCAACAATATCTGTTAATCACTTAGGTCTACTCATAACAGCCCCCCATAAGGCTGAGCAGTGCTATTGCCCCCATTTTACAGAGGAGAAACTGAGGCACAGAGCTGCTACACAACTTGCTGTAAAGGTCCTCTGTCATGGGTGGGTCTGGTGGCCCTCCCTCGCCATCAATCTCTGAGGGAAGCCACATCTCCTGGCACCTTGAGTTTTACCAAAAGGGGGACAGTCTCCAGCCCTTAGTAGGACGAGCAAGCAGCTGAAGGCAGGGCGGGGCAGACAGCAGGGAAACAGTCTCTGGCCCTCAGTGGGTGCTCACTCCTACGTCAGGGTAGGAATGGGGGAGGAGGACACAGGCCCACCCAACTCCACTGTGTCCCAGCCCAGGGCCCTGGCAATGATGAGGTGTCCTGTCACTGGGTCAGCGGGGCTCCAATCTAAACGCGCTGACTTGGTTACAGGCCAAAACACAGCCGGATGGGTGTCTGGCTTCCCTGGCCTTCTTCCTTCCCATGCTCTCCCTAGAGTACCAGGTCCCTTGAGTCGCTCCCCACCTCCTTGGGGTACTCTGCCCAAGGGAGGTTCCAGGAGCCCATGGCCTCATCGCTCGACGTCAGGTCCGGGAACTTTTCGGAGCCATCTGCAGAGGGCAGCTCCTCTAGGTGGCAGGATCCTGGGGTTTCCTCTGGCTCGCCAGGCTCAGGTAGCGCCTCCAGGTCCTCGGAGCCCCAGGCCATTGGCAGCTCTGGCAGCCTGTTCTCCAGGTAACAGTCTGGTCCAGGCCCCGTCCCCAGCACCAGGGGAGAGACATCCTTCTCCCTCAACCACCTTCCCCTGACTGAGTGGGAAGGCCGGCCTTTTATACTTCCTGCCCCACCTATCCAGGTGGTGGTGTACTTCTGGGCTCCGCCCCCCAGGGGTAGTTTGGTTCTCCCTCGCCGCCAGTCTCCGAGGGAGGCCACACCTCCTGGCTACACTTGCCCAATGTCATAGAGGAAGTACGTGGCTAAGACACCTCCATGAAGCTGAGACACTTACATGAAGCTAACCCAAATCAGAGGCTGCTTCCAAGGCTGCAAAGACTTGCTCAGAGTCCCAGTGGCCGGGGCGATGCCCCTCTAATAGGAGACGGGGAGCAGGATGGAGGCAGGAGGCTCCTAGCGAGTTGGGATTTGGAGAGAGGCGGGGAAAGGAGAAGCATGGAGACCACAGCACTGAGGAGACTGGGAATGGGCTGAGCGCAGAGTGTGGCAGGGATCGGGCAGAGGTTGGAGTGAGTTGGACAAGGCCCATACTCCGTGCTGGCACCTCTTTGAGCCACCTACAACCTATGGACTAATTATTGTCCCATCCCTGGCAGCTTGAGGCCAGAAGCCATGGGGGTTGCTGCGTTATGCATGTCATGTGGTGTGGGGCATTCATGGTTGTGAACCCTGAGGACCAAAACCCTGGAGCAGATCCCCACTGAGCTTTGAGGACGCTGAGATCTGGCTCTAAATTTGGTAGCCCAGGCCCATTCAGGGACCTTTTGCTTGTTGTTGTCTACTTTCCAGCTAAGATGTCCTCATAGTTCTCCTCATTAAAAGTCCAGACGAAGGGGTTGGAGCCTGTCCCAATGTCTCTCAATGGTCGCTCTGCCTGCTGTGAGCATGGACGGAAGGTTTGCCTGGGTGAGAAGGCAAATGCTTCAGACCTTTTTTTCTTTCAGATTCTTGACCACAGAAAGCCTCTCCAAAGGGACCTGGGTGACTGGCTGTGAGTGAGAAACCAATGCCACTGGAAGGACTGAAAAAGTGTGGTGGGGGGAGGGAGAAGAAACCAAAACAGTTGCAGAGTTTCTCACATGGGGCTGGAGATGGGGGGAACACTGCCCCCCGTTTTTGAGAATCTGAGCTTGGCAGGGGTGTAATGAGGGTCCCCCACCCCCTTGACTGGAGGTGAGCGGTGTAACAGAGGAGACTCTTCCATACTGGCATGTCAGGGGAGGGCGGCAGACCAAATTTGAATGAGTGGCATTGCAACCTGGTGCCCAGGGTTGCAACGCCATTCAAATTGGATGTGTTTTATTTGCTTAGGTGCCTCCCTCCCATTTGCAGTCCTTCCAGCGCCAGTGGTTTCCTATGCCTTTTTCTGAAGCATTTGGTGCTGGCCAATCAAAGACTGGCTACTGGCAAGATGGACCCCTGCTCTGATCTAGTGTAGCAACTCCTAGGTACTTAATTGCTATTAGTTTTGTTCACATTATTTATGACAATCTCATTGTTTCCTTGCGCTCTCCCATCTGCTTGTTTTGTTCAACCATTCCCTCTCATCTTACACTCAGGGTATGTCTATACTGACAGCAGCAAAGTTGCCGCCGTCAGATCGATCTTTCTGGATTGATGGAATGGTCCGTGTAGACCCACTCAATCGAACAGAAAGTCGACGCAGTAAATCCACCCCCTCCAGTGGTGTAGCGCTGCATCGATGGGAACGCGGTTCCCATCAGCACAGTGCAGTGAAGACGGTGTGCAGAAGGGAAGCACAGCAGTCGACAGGAGTTACTCTGCATAGCTTGCCTAATTCCTGCCGAATTTCTAGGTAAGTGTAGACCAGGGCTTAGGCTTGGTCTACACTGCGAAGGCAGGTCAAGAGAATGTACTTCTGTTGACTACACAAGGTATGTGTCTTTGCTGGCTGGTCAGTTCTGTTGACTTACATTGTGAGAAAATTCAATGTAATAAAACCACCTCCACAATTGGCGTAGCGCTGAAATCAAATTGTGTGGGTCGAATGAGCGGCAGTGTAGGTAGAATGCAGTGTAATTCAATGTAATTGGCCTCTGAGAGTTATCCCACAATGCTCTGCTGTGATCGCTCTGCATATTCGCACTCTGCTACACTGCGGCCATGTACAGAGGAAACAGCCCCTCCCCTCAAGCCCTGGGAAATTTTGAATTCCCATTTCCTATTTTGGCAGCGTGGAGAGAGCTTGCCAGCAGAACTGATCATGGCGACTGCATGCCCCATACGCGCACAAGCCTGGGGTCGACCTGAGGTCTTGGATCTCATCGGTCTGTGGGGGGAAGAGTCCGTTCTGGCTCAGCTCTGAGCCAGCCAAAGGAATTTAGATATTTACAAAAAGATATCACACGGCATGTTGGAAAAGGGGCACAGGAGGGACGTGCAGCAGCGCCGCGTTAAAATCAAAGAGCTGAGGCAGACGTATCAGAAAACTTGAGAGGGGAACAGTCATTCTGGCTTGTCACCAAAGACATGGTGCTTTTATGAGGAACTGCACATGATCCTCAGTGGTGACCCCACCACTGTACAGCCACGCAGCATAGATACCACAGGGGAATCCAGGGTGAACGAGGAAGACTCTGTGGAGGAAGAGGAGGAGGAAAACAGGGGCCAGGCAACTGGAAAACCCATTCTCCCTAAAATCCAGGACCTGTTTGCAACCCCAGAACAGCCCAGCCAGACGCAGGACACCATGAGCGACCAAGATGCTGGGGAAGGCACATCTGGTGAGTATGTACTGCATATCTCATTCTGTGGTTGTCTCCCCAGTCCAGCTTCTTCTCATAGCAGAAAAAATAAAAAGAGCGTGGTGCTGGGGATGGGCTTCCTCATTGTTAGTTCACTGAAGCAAAAGGTTCCGCACAGAAAAGAATGTTTATGTGCACAAGGATACTCTGAGAATCCTCCATGGATAGCTCCAGGAAACTTTAATTTAGGGACTCTGTGATCCTTTGCAGAAGGTTTCTGGGGAGACCTTACTGCTTCCACCACGATGGATGCTTTCCCCCGCCTCTCTTATTAATTGTGCAGGCATCACCATGGAACACAGCATAGCAGCATAAGGGTCAGGCCTGTACCCAGCAGCTTGCAGTACATCCTCCTTTTCTGCCTCTATTACTCTCAGGAGACTGATATCACCCATGGTCACATAGGGAAGATGGCAGAAATTTGCAGTACCCACTCCATACAATCAATTTTTTTCCCTCTGCCATGGGTAGTTTTTTAGGGTACGTAAACCGAAAGTTACAAGACTGCATGTGACTGCGATGGGTCTTAGGGGTCGTGACAGGGATGCCCACATATGGTTTCGCCCGGGGGAATTTCAGCACCATGCCCCCCACACCCTTTGTACCACCTTTTCAAAAACCAGTTTTCAGGAAGGTCAGGGGGACGCAACAATCCTGCTGGCTGGGGAACTGTGGACTTATGCAGCATTCACTGTGGGGATTTCCCTGAAATGGATGCACCAGCCACTTAGTTACCATGGCTGGACCGGCACTACGACCCCTGCAATAGATAGAGATTGGTATGAGGGTCTGCCTTCCTTTAGGAATATAAAGGGGAATTATTATTACATTGTAACTTTGCTTTTCGTCCATGGGGCCAGCTAACAATGGATACCTTGTGCTCTGCTTTTCTTTCAGTGGACAGCATGGCCCTCAGCTCAGCATCTAATATGCCTGCTGACTGCCTGCCGCAGTGTAGAAGGCAGAAGAAAACAACTCCGGATGACATGTTCACCGAGATAATGAATGCCTCCATGGCTGCTGACACAGAGCTAAGAGCCTGGAGTCTTTCATTACCGGAGAAAATGAGCATGGACATGGAGAACAGGAAGGCGGTCCAAGAACGTGAGCATGCAATGCAGGGTGAGATACTGCTCATAATGAGGGATCAGTCAGGCATGTCCAGGCATTTGGTTCAGCTTCAAGAAGAGCAGCATCAGATAGACTCCCTCTGCAGCCCTTGAAAAACTCTCAGCTCATGCACTCTTTCCTAGCCCCCACCCCCAAGTGACTGAGGAGGAGGTTGAGCAGGATGCACTACGTGCTCCCTTCAACGACAGGTGAGAAGAGCAGCAAGAGGCACTGGCCTTTTTAAGAAATAGGACTGTGTTGTTTGCTGTTTGCACATTGAAACTTTGCTCTGTGCCCCCTCACAGCCCCATTACAGTGCATGCACAGTGTTGAAATAACTTCCTTTCCCTCCACTGTAAACGACCAACAATAAAAATGTACTGCTTTAAAGATCATTACTCTTTCTTTATTGAGACTGTGTAGATTAGCGCTGGGGGATGGGGGATGGAAAGGGAAAACAGAATACAGATTTTTCAGAAACATTAGGTCTCACTGCAAAAGCATTTTTCAAGCTTCCCTGAGGTGCAGCGCTCCACTGTTGGCTCTCAGCGTTGCACTGCTGTCTGGCTGCTCAAAATGTTTAGCCAGCCTATCTGCCTCCACGACCCAACCCCATGGGAACTTCTCCCCCTTTGTCTCACAGACATTATGGAGCACACAGCACGCAGACATAACTGCTGGGATGTTTCTTCCACTGAGGTCTAGCCTAGCGAGTAAACTGCACCAGCGAACCTTTAAACATCCAAATGCACATTCCACACCTGTTCTGCACATGCTGAGCCTACTACTGAACCTCTCCGTCTTGCTGCCCAGGTGGCTGGTGTATGGCTTCATCAGCCAGGGGAGCAATGGGTACGCAGGATCCCACAGGATCACTACTGGCATTTCAACATCGCCAGTATTTATTTTTTGCTCAGGAAAGAAAATCCCTGCTTGTATCTTTCGGAAGAGTCCTGAGTCATGCACTTTTCCAGACCACCCCACACTGATGTCGGTGAAGCGTCCCTTGTGATCCATAAGTGCTGGCAACACCACTGAAAAGTATACCTTTAGGGTTATGTACTCTGTGGCTAGGGGTCCAGTGCTAAGACAGGGATATGCGTGCCATCTATGGTCCCCCCCACAGTTTTGGCCATCTATGGCCCCCCATTGCGGAAAACCCATCCACTACGTCCTGCACATTTCCCAAAGTCACTACCCTTCTTAGCAGAAGTCTGTTAATGGCCTGGCAAACTTGTATTACAGCACCTCCCATGGCGGATTTACCGACTCCAAATTAATTCCCAGCTGACCGGTAGCAGTCTAGCAATGCTAACTTCCACAGAGTGATGACCACCCGCTTCTGCACTGTCAGAGCTGGTCTCAAGTGAGTGTTCATGTGTTTCAGGGCTGGGGACCACTCTGCGCAAAGTTCAAAGGAAGTGGTCTTTTGCATACGAAAGTTCTGTAGCCGCTGCTCATTGTCCCACACCTTCATAACGATGAGAGCCCACCAGTCACTGCTTGTTTCCCAGGACCAGAAGCGGTGCTCCACCGACTGCTGATGGTGCGTGATAGCCAGTAGCAAACGGGAATTATTTCATTCTATAGCTTGTAGCAGGGCATCTTGAGTAACACACAATTTTCAGCTCTGCGGCCCCGACTCACCCTTGAAAATACTGCAGGATAAAATGTGAAGTGTTGGTGATGCTCACAATGCTAGTGCAGAGCTGAGTGGGCTCCACGCCTCTCCAACAATGGTGTGCACGCGGCAGAGACAGGGTTTACAAAAATGGCAGAAAAAAGCGTTACTCTGTTTGTTTAGGACAAGAAGGGAGGGGGAGGGAGGACATTGCATCATGGGAGGACAGCCACCTTCCCAAAAGCCTCTGCAGCTAGTTGCACTCTGGGATAGCTACCCACGGTGCACTGCTTTGATTGTCATCCCAAGCACGGCTAGTGGGGACTCAATCCCCTGACGCAACGAGCATGGTGTGATCCCGCTCCTGTGACTTCTAAAATTCAGTGGGTGAAAGTCGATTTAAAACAAATTGACTTCACTCCACAGTGTAGACATACCCTTAGACTGTGAGCTTGTCAGGGCAGGGACTGTGTCTTGGTTCCGTGTTTGTACAGCACCTAGCACAAAAACATCACTAATTCATTAATAATGATGCAATACAGCGGGTCCCATTCAGGAAGTAGCATTATTATGGGTTAAAGGTGACACGTACATTTTTCTCTCTTCTTTATTCTTTTCATTTTCCCTGAAGTATATTTAATTTTTAAAAGCAGGCATCACTTTCTGGCTTTGCCATAAACACAAATATTTACCCCCAAAAGCCCCAAACCAAAGAATGAGCCATAGAAAAAGAGAGAAACACAACTGATATAAGCTGGTGTCCAGCAAGAAGCTGGACACTTAAAGGGGACTTCAGCAACTAGCTAGGTGCCCCATCTCCTGGTTTGACCCACTGTGATTATGTGCTGAAAGTTGCTGTGTCTGTTTCTTGACCCAGCACACTTCGCCGTGAGCAGAAAGCAGTTGTATCGGGGAGCACAGAGGGATCCTCCTGTCTGTCAAGGACGGTAGGAGCTCTGATGAGCTTGTCATGGCTGGAAGTTGCTCTTTTGTATACCTTACACAAGCTGTTCTCATGCACTTGCTGCAAAGCTTTGGCATCATAAAGCAGCTAGAGATAGAAGCCAACCCTGCAGTGGTGATTAATTGCATTATACCCGACAGTAATTACAAATTCCAGGTCACTCATCACCTTGGATGTCTGAGGACAGCTCGGCAATCAGGGTGGAGTGACTCAGGCATTCACATGAAAGTATTCCAATGAATACCCAGCTTACAAGGAATGTCTCCACGGGGCTGTCTAAACATACACTCCACGTTTCTTTTCTTGCCCTTTGGGCAAAAAGTGTATGTAATCAGACAGACACCCGGGATAGATTTGTAACTGACATTCAATTTAACTCCATTAAGCACTTTACTTCTTACCTACAAATATTTCCCTACGGCTCAACTTTTCTGTGCATGGGAAAAAAAGTTAAATTTTAATTTGCTTGACACACGCCCAAAAAAGATCTAGCACTGTCTCAGCGACATGGTGCCTTTTTTATTTGTTCGATTAGTTTTGAGAGAAGGAACTGTTTATATTGAAAAGTTCAGCAAACCTCTTCGTGCTGGGAGGATTGCCAATCTTTTTACCAGCTCTCATCTCCTCCCAAAGCCTGGATCTATATGTTGGAGGAGTTGGCAGTTCTGCGCTGCGGAAGCACATGGTGTTCTAACTGGTTCTGTGTCTGGGACATCATTCAAAGGTGCTTCATTCCGGGCTCCTCAGTGTATATAGCTGGCTCCCTAATCATCGTCTTACACTAAATCTTCCTAGTAGGGAATGGAATCATCAGAAGGCCTTTTATTTCTGAGGTTAAAAAAACCAAACTAGCAGGTTCTCAGCCAACGATTTGAAAGATCATTATGGGGTGGATTCTCCATAGCAGTAGTTTATCAGACTTGACACGTCACTAATATGGGTCAATGGTGCGTAATGGGAAAGCTGCTCATAGCAGCAGTATGTTGAGGGGGCCCAAGTGGCCAGTTTGTCGGTGGTCGCATGACCAGTAGGCAGTGTACTGGTACGTCAGACTTGCCAGACTGAAACAGACCCAAGATCCATCTAGCACAGGATCCTGGCTCTGACAGTGGCCAGTACCACCTGCTCCAGAGGAATGTGTAAGAACCTGGCAGTAGATGGGGGTGGGATAATCTTCCCTCCTGCCCCAGCCCCGCTCTCATCAGATACTGGTTTAAGCCCTGATGCACACAGTTTAATGTCCCTTCCAGAATTTGTTAGTATTAATGATGGGTGTTTCATAAACGGAATCAAATGGCCAGTTTTTGCCCAGTATCTTCCTGGTTGGATTTGAATTTATGGCCTAGAGGCAAAAGGTGCTAGTTGCCCTTTATTAAATAATTAATTCACTTATATAACAGGCTGACCAACCTCTTAGAAGTACCCCAGATAATCTAATAGATTTCATACTCCTCACAGCCATTCAAAGGTCCTATTCCTTCCATTTCTAATTTACATAAAAAATGTGTGTCTCTTTTCCTGGACTTCGGTTTTCATTAACAGTTACTAAAATGCCAGCCCTTCAGCCCTTTGAATGCTGAAGCATGTAGTGTACCAGGCCTGTTCGGGAAAAGCAAGTCCCTAGTGCTGCCAGGCTGCCTCACCGCAGCATATGTGTCCCATACTTTCCAACAGATATCCAGAGCCAAGTCCATCTTTAGCATACCTGCAGTTACCCCAGGAGAAAATTTATCCCTTGTTCAAATTACCACTACGGCCTTGTCTACACTACAGAGTTTTGTCGACACAAGTTACACCAGTGATCAAAAAGTGCTATAATTATATGACTCTGCATGTTCACAGAACGCTCCTTCTGGCAGAGAGCACCCACAGTTGGTGCTCTAGTATTGACAGCGAGAACAGTGCTATGTGGGTAGCTATCCCCCTGTACAACTCATCGCCTTCTGCAGCTAGGAGTTGTGAGAAGGCAAAGTTGATTGCGGTGCATCACGGGTCCCATGATGCAGTTTGTTCTGTCCCATCCTTCCATGGGTTTCTGACTGTTCTGTGGCATTTTTCAGTTTTGTGGCTGTTTACTGTGTGCCCACCATCTCTGTCTGAAAGGATGGACCCTGCACTGCTCTACACTATTGTGGTCCCTGATATGAACATATTGCAGATGGCCATGCAGTATACATGAACTCCCAATCTGAACAGGAATCAGAGGTGTCTGATCTGCTATGTGCAATGGAAAGAAACAAAACCAGATTATTTTTGGCATTCACAGAGCAGCTGCACATGGTAGGCCATTGCTTTGGGGCTCAGGAAACAAGCACTGAGTGATAAGATTGCATAATTTTCAGATGAGGAAAGCCACCATTGTGGCACGCCTGAGCACTGTGGTGCAAGGATGCCAAAATGAGACCTGCCCTCTTGGTGGAGAAGCATGTGGTGATCATCGTGTGGAAGCTAGCAATTCCAGACTGCTATTGATTGGTCACGAATCAATTTGGAGTTCAGAAGTCTACTGTTGGAGCTGTGTGAACACAAATGTGCAGGGCCATTGATTGCATTGTGTTCCAAAGGACTGTGATTCTTGGAAATGTGTGTGAAATAGTGGATGGCTTTGCGGCAGTGGGATTCCCTGACTGTGGCGAGGCAACAGATGGCACGCATATCCCAATATTGGCCTCAGATCGTCTTGTGACAGACTACATCAATTGAAAAGGGTACTTCTCTATGGTATTGCAGGTGCTTTTGGATCACTGTGGGCATTTCATGGACATCAGTGTGGGCTGGTCAGGGAAGGTGCATGATGCATGCATCTTTAGGAACACTGGCCTGTATGGAAAGCTGCAAACAGTGACTTTCTTTTCAGACCAGAAGATTCCATGAAGCCTTACCTGAGAAATCTGGACAGCAGCAAGGAGTGCTTCAACAATAGGCTGAGCAGGCACAGAATGACCCTAGAATGTGTGTTTGGCATTTTAAAAGCTCGCTGGTGATGCCTTTATGGCAGATTAGCCCTAATGAGGAAAATGTTTTCATGGTCATAGCAGCTTGCTGTGTGCTCCATAATATTTGTGAGGCTAAGGGTGAAAAGTTTCTCCAGGGTGGAGTGCGGAGGCAGATTGCCTGGTCACTGATTTTGAGCAGCCAGATACCACGGATATTAGAGGGGCACTATGCGGGAGACCAAAGGTGGCTTGGAGGGAGGAAGACTATTCTAATCAGGGAGGCCCTGAGGCACCATTTTGACAACGAGCATCAGTAATGTGTCTTTCTATACAGCCCTCGGCCATGCTTTGTTAACTTGCCATCTTGCATGGAAATTTTGATGCTTCCTGACTATAATTTGTACTCTGCAAATGATCCAATTGCCACTGTGTATTTATTTCAGGAGGAACCACCATGTGTAGAAGATAAATAAAGATTGATTTAATAAAAACATATAAATACCAATTAACAACACACAGAGAATGGTTGGTGGGAAGGGAGATAACAGTGGAGGGTAGTATATGCTGTCATAGCTGAGTTTAAGTTTGACTATCATTTTGGAAGCTGTCCAAAGGGGTGGAGTGAATGGGATACCAAGATGGGCCAGGAGGAGTTTGGGAAAGGCATGGCAAGCTGTTCCATATCAGCTGCAAGTGGGAGGGGAGCACACATGAATTCTGCCTGTAGCTTAATTAGGGACTTCAATATCCCTGTTTGGTCCTCCATCATTTGAATAATCTGCTCCTGACCCATTAAAGTTCACTCCTTGCTTTCCTTTCTGTCCTGCCTGTCTATTTTATAATTTTCATTTAAAGTCTCTCTCAACATCCTGTGTTCTAGTTTTTTGGCCTCTGAGGATTGGAGCACCTCTCAAAACATGTCCTCTTTGCTCCTCCTCAGTCGCTTCCTTATCTGGCAGAGACGCTCTGCTGGTATGTAGGGGATTCCTCTGAAGGCCATATCTGCAGAAGAACAAGAAATAATAAACAGAAGCATGACTGTTAGTGTACTCACAGCATTGAATCGTTATAGTAAAATACACCACTTTTTAAATACGAATCAATTTCTCACTGTCTCCTTGAAAGCACACAACTAGGTGAACACCCTAAACATGGTGAGTTCAGCCTGGGGGGGGGGGGGGCCCCCCCAAGAAGGGGGAAACGGTCTATGTGATTTGTAAGGGGATCACTGCAGGTGACTAGGGACAAAATTGTAAATTATGCCACCATTTCCCACAGGCAAGGTCATAGAAAGTGATATCTCACTCCTGTCAGTAAGGAAGGATGCAACGGTGCGTCTCCTGCATGCATGCCACTTCAAACTGGGTCCCTATGTTGCTTGCCTGCGTGCCGTTTTGGTCCCGATTGGCACGACAAAGTTTCCTATAATGGGGGAAGGAACAAAGCAGCTCTACCAAGGAACCTTTGGCAGAGGATTGGCGAGTACCTCCAGGAAAGTTTCCTAGAAATTTCTCTGGAGGATTCCCATGAAATCTCGGTGTGCATTAACACACTGTTCTGCCCACTGTATAGCTGCACAACTGAATCTGAAGGAGACACAAACACAGCTAGTTGTGTACATTTCTATCCCTTCACCCACTTCCAGCATATAAGAAAAACAAAGGGCAGCTCTACCTCATATAACCGAGCAGCGTCAACTCAAAATGATCACCTATCAGGGCTCCCCTCCCCTGTATAATGTGCACCAGAGAGAGTGCTGGAACTGGCTCGAACCTTTCCTGGGTTGAGAAGAGGTCCTTGCTCCCTGCTGTATCGGATGACCCTGTCACCTGTCCCATCTCATCGTCTACCTCGACCTCCTTGTCCACCACTTTGCCCTAGGAGTTGATGCCGCTGTCCGATGTTTCCTGCCCCCACGGAGTATCCAGAGGGCTCTTTGTGGTACAGATGCAGGTGGGGTTGCCACCAAAGATGGCATCCAGCTTCATATAGAAGCAGCAGGTCTTCGGCGCAGCATCAGTGTGATGGTTTGACTCCTTTGCCTTCTGGTATGCCTGCCTCAACTCCTTTATCTTCACCTGGCCCTGAGGCATGTCCTGTTTGTAGCCCTTCTCCAACATGTCACAAGAAATCTGAGTGTAGGTATCGAATTTCCTATGACTGGAGCAGAGCAAGGACTGCACAGCCTCCTCTCCCCATATATTAAGAAGATACAACAGCTCTGGTGTGCTCCAAGTGGGAGAGAGTTTGCTGCATAGTCAGCTGGGAAAATGTGATGTGAGCTCTCCTCACTGAGCAAACAGGAAGTGGAATTTCAAAAATTCCTGGGCCTTTAAAGGGAGAGGTGTGGATTAGCGTGTACCTGCATGCAGGGCAGCTGAGTTTGAACTGCTGACCAGAGCGGTCCGGATGGGCGTTGTGGGACACATCCTGGAGGCTATTTACAGGGACATAACCAAGCGCAAAGTCTATACTGACTCTTTGTCTATCTAACTTTGCTGCGCAAAGCTCTACACCACTCATCGAGGTGGCTTTGTTCTGTCAGCAAAGCAGGAGAGTTTTGTCAGTGGAAGGAGCATGGTAGCGTGTACACTTCCACTGTTGTGTCAATGAAAGCTGACTTCTGTTGACAAAACTCTGTAGTGTAGACAAGGCCTAAAACCTTAGACACAGACTCACAGAATCTTAGAAATGTAGGGCTGGAAGGGACACCGAGAGGTCATCTAGTCCAGCCCCCTATGCTGATGCAAGACCATCCCTGACAGGTGTTTGACATGGGCAGAGAAGGTTAAAATAGAGAGATGCTGAGCAATGGGTGTTGTTTTTGTTATTGGCCACTAGACATTAGCTGCCAACTGAAATTCTCAGTCATGACAGAGCTCTGCCATCCCACTAGCATTACTCATCGCTTCGCCTTGTCAGAGTGCTGTACAACACTGAGCAAATTAATCCTTTGGACATCTGCGGGAAATATGACCCCATCACAGCCGGTGGGGAAACCACAGCTTAGAGAGGCTAAGCATCTGGTCCACGGCCACACAACAAGTCAGCGGCAGGGCCAGTGCTAGAACTCAAGGGGTGTCAGCTCCCAACTGCCAGGCCTAAGCCACACTGTCGAAAGGCACAGGGATTCCTTGAATAAAATTCCCAGATGGGGGAAACTGGACAAAGGTCTTCATGCTGCAGATTGATGGGAACATTGCCTCACGCTGTGTTTAGCAACTGATATTGCAAACCACAAAGAAATGCATAATGCTGAAGACAAATAAGTTCTTTGCCTATGGGGTTAAGGAGCATGTAGGTCTTGACACTCCATGGTCTTTTGTAGTATGCGGCAAGGGGTGTACTCCACTGCAAGGCAAGCGGAGGATGCATGTGGCTATAAGGTTAAGCTGTTGGCACAGCCAACTGCATGGAGCATGAGTGGGCTTGGTCAAGCACGTTGAGGCCTGGGTCCACACCTAAAACTTCGGTCGAGGTAGTTATATTATATACGGCTGTGAAGAATTTCATGCCCTGTGCTATAGATAGGTTGGCCTAACCCCACTGCAGACACAGCTAGGCCAATGGCAGAATTCTTTCCTCAACCTAGCTACTGCCTCTTGGAGAGGTGGATTAACGACATCGAGGGAAACCCCCCTTCCTTCTACACTGCGATCCTGCAGCAGCCCAACTGCAGCGCTGCAGCTGTGTAGTATAGACCAACGGTTCCCAAACTGGGGGGATGGGACCTCCTGGGGAGGGGGGTGCAAAGATTACAGGGGGTCCATGAGGCTTTAGTAACATTGATGTCATTTAGCCCCCTGAGCTCCATGCCGGGCACAGCAGCCTCGAGCTCCGCGCCAGCCGGCGCGGAGGAGCAGCTCCCCCCCAGTCTCGCACTGGCCAGGCACCCGGCCAGAGAGGAGCAGCCCCCACCGGTGAGAGCCTGAGCAAGGCCCGTCTCTATTTCCCTCACTCCATGAGGGAGGGGAAGGGAGGGCACACTGGGTGTGCGGTGGTGGCTGCGCCAGGAAAGGCTTCGCTTCTTACTCAGGTGAGAGCAATTTATTATTATTATTTATGTAATTTTGTGGTGTTCTTATTATGATCATGGTATGTGTTTGCAGGGGTTTGTATATGCTTATGGCTGGTGAGGGGCAAGTCAGAGGGGTGGGGGTGGTGCATGTTTTACCTAATATTACCCAGTGGGGCTTTCACTCAAAAAGGTTGGGAACCCCTGGTGTAGACTTACCCGAAGCTACAGACTCCCCTCCCACAGTGCAGTCCTCATACTAGATAGTGGTCGCTTGGCAGGTACCCAGCTTTGCTCTTGTTCACGTGGGCCTGGGGTCGTCCCTGCCACGCTCAGCACGTTTGAACCTATGTGTGTAAAGCCTTGCTCGGTGCCGGGTCAAGCCCCTAGAGGCGGTGATGGAGCCTCTGGACAATTACCCCTTACAAAGATACAGACAGTGTGGAATATAAGGAGCCAGCAATTCAGATGTTGTAATTTGGTGTATCTCCACTGCACTCAGCAGAGCAGCAACGATTTACAAGTGCTGACGATGTGGCTCTGGGGTTCCTCCAAAAGGAAATTTGATTTCATGTCCCTTTCCTGTGCTGCCTCCTAACAGGACTTCAGTGGGGGAAGCCGACTGTGGAAAAGTTTTGCTAACGTAACTAAAGGCAAGCCTTTTGGCTATGTGCTGTGTGCCCATCCATCTTGGGGGATTCTGCACCAGTTACGTCATCCCATTGTTCCCGCGAGTGCCAAGTACAGGCTAGCATCCCTTCCTCTCAATGGTTAAACTATTTTCCTGTTTGTTCACTCTTGCTTCTAAATACCACATTTCATGAGAGCTGCACAGGGTGTCCCCTTCTCTTAAAACACTTTGTCCCTTTCATCATGTCTGCCTGAAACTCCTTGCAACAAGGTGAGGAAATGTACTCCTATGGCCAGAAGTGAAATGAAAAACAACAGCAGAGGCAGGAGCTAAAGTTTGGTACAAGCCAGCCATGAATTTAGGACCCAGGAACATTTTTGCTTATGGCTTTGTTTTGTTATTTTGGAAGATGGGTTTGTATAACACAGACTCATTCCTCTGCTCCTAGCTGATGTTTTTCTTAGTGATTTTAGTGCTGGTGGAAACCGTCGGCTTGGCAATGATACCTACTATTCACCTATGGAACAGGGACCACACAGGAAACAGCAGAGTGTTGTTTCTGTATTTGGGGGTCAAAGAAAGTCATTGGTTCTTATTCTTTGCACACTGAAAAACGTAGCCTTAGTGACCAGCCTGCAGTCACACAAGGTGTCTGTGGTAAAGCAGGGCAGTGACTCTACACTTCCCGAATCACAGCTTAGCGCTTGTCCTCCCAGGTGACAGCCTGGTGTAAAGAAAACCTCTGTAAGTGAACCTTCATAAGCCTTCAGTTGCTGGCTCTGTCATGTATTTCATACAGATGCCTTGTAGCATCTGCTCTTCTCTTCTGAGTTTTCCATACCTTAAAGCTCCTCTTTTCCAAACAGCACTGACATCATCCCTGTTGCCTTTTGTGTGTGTGGATAACTGACTTCTTTGGATCCCTGCAGCGTGCTGGCATCCCTGCTTTACCTTCTCCATTTCGAGAATATCTCCTTTCACAGTACAGTGATAAGAAACAAAGGATCATGGAAATTAGAACCAGGAAGGACGTATTAGGCTGAATGTCTCACAGTATCCCAGCCATGGCATCACTCTGCTATTACGCAAAGCTGAAATTATAATCCGATGAGTTACATTTAATGCTGCTATTATAGTTGCCTATTGTCTTTGGAGGGATTATTGCATTTGTGTAGAGATTCGATGGTTCAGAAATTTCCTTCCCGTTTACCTCTGTAGGACTTTCTGCTGTTTGCCTTACATCTTGGAGTTTTCGCTTACCACTCGCCTCTTGGTTTTGCCATTATTTTTTCTTTGGGTTTCACTAACTGCTGAGCATCCCCTCCTCCCTGTCCATCTTCTCAGCTGCTTTGTCCTTCTTTCGTCTGCCAGCTACTGTACAATGTTCCCCTGCCCTCCAGGCTCACTTGCTAGCTCTTTCATCCCCAGCTCAGTAGAGTAAACCTCTCTTATGCAGCTGTGTTCTATCCTGTCATCATGTATTTGACCCCTGGTTCTGGGTGAATAATATGATGTTTTCCCATGAATATTCATTTGAACTGAAGTCTAACTGTGCTCCTGCCATGTTTGCGTCCCTTTTGTGTTCATTTCCCATGAAACGTTTTCTTTGCACTGATGTTCAGTGACAGTAAATTTTAAGCTTGCTTTAAAGTCAATTTGAATTCCTTAAACTCCTTTCTCCCAGAAATTCCCTACCACAATTAGCAGGAGTTAATGCTCACACAAATTCTACCCTAACCCTTAGCTTTCCTTGCTTTTTTCTTGGGCTTTTTACCATGATTTTTAGTGCTGGTTACATTTCATGCAAGGCTGTGCTGGTTTAACACATTGACAGCAACTTGTTTCGATTCATGACGGTGATACAATCAAAAACTAAAAATCTCAGAGTAAACAGGTAAAAGGTGCACTCCCTTTCTGAGAAGCTTTACAAAATGCCTTCCTGGAAAACTCTCTAGTCTAGCAGGACTGTCATCTAGCCTCTTCCAAAAGCCGAGAGATCATAGCCCTTGTTTCTAGGCTCCCAGTGCCTGCTTGCACATCAAAATCTGAGCTCTGCCGCTATACTGAATATTCAATCCCTCTCTGCATATGTCTACACTGCAATTAAAACCCCGGAGCTGGCCCGTGCCCGCTGACCTGGGCTCACAGGGCTTGGTCAATGAGGCTATTTAAATGAGATGTAGAGGTTTGGATTCATGCTGGAGCCCGGGATCTAGGACCTCGTGAGGGTCCCAGAGCTCAGGCTTCAACCTGAGCCAGAAGATCTATACCACAATCAAACAGTCCCTTAGCCTGACTCCTGTGAGCTGAGTCAGCTGGCACAGGCCAGCTGTGGGAGCCTAATTGTAGTGTACACATACCCACAGTAGCCAGTAGCTTTTGCTTTAGCAAAGAGAGACCTCCTACTCTTGAAAGGCATCTAGTCAGGATGTGGTGAGTGCCTAGCCCCACGTGCAAGCTCGGAAATGCTTGAGACATTTCTAGTTCTTTAGTGTCAAGAGCTATATGGAAGAAGGGTCTAGTTCTGCAGCAGTGATATGAAAGGGAGCAAAAGCAGGTCCTAATTCTGAGGCCAGGAACATTTTATCTGATTAATTCAAAGTGTGATTTAAACTGATTTAGTTAAACCAGAGTGAAAGGCTGTATGGATGCTCTGATTTCCCTTTAAACCAGGCTTACTTCAATTTAGTTTAAATTGATTTGGAGTTGGTTTAAGCTAAAGCAGTGGTTCTTAACCAGGGGTACATGTATACCTGGGGTACTCAGAGGTCTTTCAGGGGGTACATCAACTCATCTAGATCAATGTTTCTCAAACTGGGGGTTGCAGTCTAAATCTAAAATAGATTTAGGGGGGTCGCAGGTGCAGAGCCAGCATTAGGGTATGGCAGGCGGGGCAACTGCCCAGGGCCCCATTCCACAGCAGGCCCCACAAAGCTAAGTTACATGCTTCAGCCCCGCATCTGGGGGCTCACGCTTCAGACATGGTTCACAAGTAAAAATCAGGTTTAAGTATCACACTGAAATGTAAGTACCATATTTATATTCCAGTGAATTTATTTTATAATGATACGGTAAAAATGGGAAAGCGAACCATTTCTCAGTGCCAGGGCGCTGTGACACTTTTGTATTTTTATGTCTGATTTTGTAAGCACGTAGTTTTTCAGCGAGGTGAAACCTGGGGTATGCAAGACAAATCAGACTCCTGAAACGGGTACAGTTGTCTGGAAAAGGTGAGAACCACTGAGCTAAAGCACAATAAAGCTCTTGTAAACCACAATAAGAGCGTCCAAAGTCTTTAAAAACAGATTTGAGTTAAATTGGTGCTGCTTTCTCGTTTAAACAAGGCCTCAGTTACTTACTTGGCTGACTTCAGGATCAGTTTTACCATCTTGTACAAAATCAGTTATTTCCCATTTCAAGGGCCTTGCATTCTTTCCAGCCTTCTGCCATGACTAATGCAGTTTGACAACGAGTTGCTTGCTCTTTCCATCTTGTTTTCAGATGGGTTTTATGGGAGAGTGGAAACTTCTTTCACTCGCAAGAATTAATAAGTAATTTTTATGACTTGGGAAGTGTCTTTGCTGATCATCGGGTCTTTTCTAGGAAGAGATAAAAAAAACCTGTGGGCTGGTCCCATATTCTTTTTTAAAAACATGGCGTATTCTAACATTTTTACCATGCTATGCTTGGTCTATATGGACCAGGTATAAGCTTTTCCATTGTAGAAAAGTGTTCATTTAAAGCAGCTTGAACGAGCTTTCCCTGGTGCTCACTTGACCATGAGAAGAGTCTGAAATCCATGTTAGGATGAACCTTCATTTAAAAAATAGGATCTGCATTGAATAACCAAGGGAGGAAAGAGAAAGTAGTGGTGTATGGAGGGGGCCATGCCCCTGGGTGCTGGCCTGGAGGGGGGCACTGGCTAAGGCCATGTGTGAGAGGGGTGGAGGGAAGAGGTGTGGCTGGGGACCATGGTCTGGACCTGTGGGGAGATGGATGCCTGGCCTGCTGGTGCTGGAAGCGAGTCCAGGGGGGCTCAGCTGACACAAGACCAGGTTAGTCCCCAGCCTCCGGCGGTGCTGTGCCCCTGCTGTCTGCACCCCCAGCTTGGCCGCACCCCCACAAACAGCACCCTCCCCAGCCATGTTCTGTCCCCCCCCAGCAGTGCAGCCCCCATCTGTCTGTCATCCCCCCAGCAGCGTGGCCTCCTGGCCATCTGTTACCCCCAGCAGTGCAGCCCCCGGATATCTGTCCCTCCCCACACACCCCTCCTATCTGTGTATGCCTCCCCTCAAGCAGCGTGCCCCCCCCAGCTGTGTCACCCCTCCCAGCCTGCATCTCACCCTCACCAGCAGCCCGCACCTGGGCTTGTGTGTCCCCCGCAGCAGTGTGGGCCCCCGGACCACACCCTTATCCCCAGCAGCACAGCCCCCCCAGAAACACAGCCTCCCACAAGAAGGAAGGGCATGTGTAAATGGAAGCATTGCCCCCTTCCCCCGTGGGGCACTGGAGACCCACAGTATGCCACTGAGAGAACATGAAGGAGGCCAGGGAAGAACTGGCAGAGGATACTGATGCACGACCATGATCAATGGAGGAACTGCCTGGTGCCAATTTAGTCATTTTCCAGCCCTCCTGTAAATTTGAACCCCCGCCCTCTAATTTCAGTTCCTGGGGAAAACACTTAAGGTAAGGCAGAGATCATCCAGGAGATGTGGGGCGTGGTATTCACTGACACAGCCTTGCTTCCTCAGACCTGACTTTGCTTAGAGGCCAGCCCCCCTGCTGCTCTCCTACTGTGCTGTAAACATCTCTCTTCTTCCATGTCCTTTCTCGGGTAGAACAGAGAGTATTGCTCGGACAGGAAATCCTGGCCTCATTCATAAATATTCTTCTCTCTCGAGGGGTGTGTGGGGTGCACCCCACTATCTTTTAAAGAATCAGACCAGCTCAGCAGTGTCATAGGCCCAAGACTGCTAACCCAGGAGATTCGCCGTTGGCTCAGGTGTTCGGGGCCTCGAGCTTTCAGAGTCCTCTCCCTGGGAGACAGGCTGGCCTGGCTCTGATGGAAGCCAGCTGGCCTTTATTCCTCACAAACTCCTGGCGTGGCTGCGGAACCTGCTTCCCCTCTGTGAGCTGGGGATGGGGACTCGTCTCCAGGCCTGCGGCCATGGATGTGGCTGAGGTGCTCAGATGCCCCGGGGAGCAGCGCTGCAGCAAAGCCCGGGGGCAGTGAACGCTGCCCTCCCGCAGCCGTCGGGCGCCGGGGGCTGGCTGGCCGCTTGGCCCAGGGGCGCTTTGCCCCCTCCCTTGAACGCCCCCTTCTGCTCGCTCCATGCAGGCCCCACCTGCTGGCCGCATCGTCCGGCTGCCCCCTGCCCTCCCGGGGCCGCCGCCCCTGGAACAAGGAGGCTCCCCCGCAACGCTCTGCCTCCTCCCAGGGGCGCGCTCGTGGCCGCTGGAAACGCGACCCCCGCCACCCCAGGGCGCTGCGCCCCGGGTCGGAGAGCAGGCGGCGCTCCCCCCGCACGGCGCGGACACGCGTGTCCCCGGCCCCGGGCGCTGCTGACCCGCGGCTGGGATCTGGCCGCTCGCCGCCCCCCCCCGCGCTGTTTACACCCGCGCCCCGGCCCCACGCGGGGGGCGGGCCCGGCGCCGTGACGCGGCGGCCGGCGGGGCTATAAAGCACCTGGCCCGGGCCGCCGCCGAGCCGTGGCCGCTCCCGGGCTCGCAGCGGCCGCCATGGGACCCAGCCCCGCGGGCTGCCTGGCGCTGGCCGCCGCCCTCTGCCTGCTGCTGCTGGGCGAAGGTGAGGCCCCGCGGCCGCTGCAGGGAGCGGGGCTGGTCCCGGGCTGCGGCGGGGCGATGCGCCGGGAGCTGGCGGCGGGCGCCTTCCCGCGGGTCCCGTCCCCGCCCCGCGCTGCGCGGAGCCGGGCTCCCCGGGGGCGCTCGCCCCGCGCGCGAGGGACCTGTCCCGGGCGGTCGCGCTGCGCCGGCCACCCCCTCGCGGGGGACAAAGCGCATCGCGAACGGGCGGCCGCGGGCTGGGGAGGGACCCGCGCCGGGGGAAGCCGGGGGCGCGGCGGGGCCCCCTCGGCGACGCTGCCCGCTCCGGGTTCTCCAGCGCGCTCCCCGGCGGGGTTATGAGGCTGCTGCTCAATCGGCGAGGCTGCGCCCGCCGTAGAAGTGCCCTGGCGCTGGAAGCCGCCGAGCCCTGAGAGAGGTGCCTGACCGATCCCTTTCTCTTCCCCCCGCCGCAGGCCTGGGCCGCCCGCCCCTGGAGTCTCACCTCGCTGCAGCCAGCGGCAGGCACCCCAGGACCAAGAGATGTTCCTGCAACAGCTGGCTGGATAAAGAGTGCATTTACTTCTGTCACCTGGATATTATCTGGGTCAACACCCCAGGGTGAGCACATGCCCAGCTTTTCCTGAGACGGCTGCTGGTCGTTTATAACATCTGAATGCAGGGCTTTTCCTGGCTGCTGGTGGTTGCTACTGGGTGGTGAGTGGGGGATAGCGAATCCCAGTTTCTGCACGTCATCTGCTGCCGAAAACTGCAAATGTCCGTCCCGTGGTAGCACCAGAAAAGGACAGCTCCTATTTCCTCTAGAGATTACAGCTGCTTGTTTCATGTTGTCCCCAAACAGATGGGGAGATAGCTCAGGATCCCTCGTGGCTGTATCTTTTCCCCATGGTATTTATACTAAAAAAACCCTACAAATGGCCACCATAAAAAAGAACGTGGCAATTCCAACTTGCCAGAAATTCTTCTCCTGTTACACCTGTTACTCCAAACACTCGTGAAGATGCCAGTATTTCTAATGGGGGCTCTAGTGGGTTGGCATGACTGTGCTGGGAGGTCCTAACCTCAAGACTGATAAAGCAGAGAGCTCTGTGTGTTTTCAGCCCCGTGGCTGCCACCTTTTATAGCCAATCCAAACAGAATGTTCTTATTCAGGTATGGTTAAAATGATGCTGGCTAACCTGCCAATCATTAGTAACAGCTTGCTCTGAAAATAGCTGCAGTCTCTGCCATTCCCAAAACCTCTGGGAGGAGTTGGGAGGTGGGTGGATTGTGATCAAAGATGGAGATGGAAGGTGCACACACAGCAACAGCTATAAAAGTATGCTGTGATCAGAAGAACTTGTTAGAGTCCCGAGACCTTTTAACTTACAACACGTCCTGTGCGTACAAAACTGGTTCATGTGTTTGTGGGCAGAAGGGCCCCGTGCTTTGAGCCTCTTGCAGCTCGGCAAACGGGGCATTGGAAACACAGTGCTTGAGCCCACTGTAGGGAAGGAAGTCGAACTGCCTCGGCAGTTGAATTTCATCTGCAAGCCAAATAATCGCTGCTGCACGGGAATGTTTCCCTGTGTTTCTGAGTGGCTGCAGGGAGGATAAAATCCACTTGCAATCCAGTGCTTGCTGGCTGATGCTGGCGCAGGCTACTGGGAAGGGTTGTGGGAAGAAAACAGGTGGGTGGGAGACGAGCTGAATTTTATAGGCTCTAGAAATATCATTGGTCTCTTCACCTTGTGTCTACAGATGAGTTTTATTATTGTGGAGCTGGCTTGGCTGCTTCCCAAGCCTGCCTTGTAAATCTGTTTGCTAATAGAGTAGTTGCTTATTTGATTTCTTTTGTTTTAACAGACAAACCGCTCCCTATGGCTTGGGAAGCCCGCCAAAGCGTCGCAAGAGATCGCTGAACAGGTGTGAGTGCTCGCACTCCAAGGACAGCATCTGTGCTACTTTCTGCCAGGCTAAGCCTTGGTGAGCCCAACAGGTCCCTGGGTCGGTCTGGGGAAGAGCGGATACCCCCCTTCTGCCCCGTTGCCAGTCAAAGCGTGCTTTGCAAGGGAATGGTCCAGGCTCAGAGTTAGCAGACAGATTAACTCCTTAGACTGCACTGTTCTCAGTCAGCAGCTGGAACTTGTCGAGTGGCTTTCACACCCTTCTGGAGAAGTGCTGGCAAAATGTCATGAGCACACTTCTGTTCACACAATAGCCTCCTTATAGGCGGACAGAAAACAATGTTACCTCTGTCCCTGTGGTGACAGCACATGTGAGGAAGGGCTGGTTTGTGTAGTGATGGGATGATTGCGATAACATGAGAGGGAGTGAGCAGAACCACAGTGGGACATGAGGGTCAGCCCATATGCTCACACTCCTAGTGGCAGCAGCTTCCTTTCTGTGGGAGGAGAATGTATGTCAGCTGTTCTTCTGTCTCTCAATAGAGCCATATTTAATTTTGACAGATCACAAAAGTGGCTTGGTTTTTTGCTAGCGTCTCTTGGGGAAAATCCAGATAGAAGCATGCACTCTCCCCTCAACCCATTCTGCCTTGGCATGAAGCTGGTTTGGAGACAATGTGTGCTAGGAGCCAGTGTTCAGAAGCCTAGATCCTCCTTCAGGCTATTAAGTAGGCTATACTCTATGTGGTGTGGACTGTACGATAGGCAGTCGTTGTGGACTTCTAGTCTGAAGTGGGGCAGCTTAGCAGCCGCATAGGGATGTGTCTAAATTGCGAAGTACTAGGCAGGGCCACTGTCTTTGATTTGCTATCTAACAAATCCTCAGAGAAACAAAAGTGGTTACAAATACTTCCAGGGAAATGAGTGCTGCTATCAGAAAGGGCAGGGGGTTAGCCCTTCAAAATAAAGCCGTCAATTCTCTCTTAGAGCAAGGTGTTGGAATACTACAGCTGTCCTCGTCCCACGCCATGTGTTCTGTCCCTGCTGAAAGCAAGTGGCTAACGTTCTTGTGTTGTCTTGACTTTCAGGTATCCTGGGAACCTAAAGCTCCCACCCAGCCGTGGCGTATAGGTGACGATTCCTACAGCAATGAGGTGAAACACTCACAAACTGAACTTCTGAGAGCTCTAAGGTAAGACCCATTTTAAACTAGATCTAAATCTAAATAGTTACATATGGCCTTGCCACCTTGCACCCCAAACATAATTGCCTTTATAAGCATGTACAATCCCTTGGGCCTGTCAGCCTGACTGACTTTTTACTCAAATTTCAGCCTTTCCAGTCAGGGGACCCTGGAAATATCTGATAACTTACACTAGTCACAGAATTGGAGGCTAGGGGTGAAGGAAATCTCTTTGCTTACCTCCCACTCACCAAAGCAGGACTGTAGTATTGTGCAGTTCATAATTCTCAGGCCTTGCCCATCTTCTGCCATGCAAAAGAGCTTGGCAGACGTCCTGTAAAGATCTACGGACGTTGGCTGTATTGCTGAAGGTGAGGAGGGTAGCAGATGAGATGCTGATCATTTGATCTCTTCTGTTCACAGGGACCTTGCTGTCTCTAACTCCCGGCTTCCTGGATGGCAGCACAGCTCTCAGAGGAATGTTCAACCAGCAGCCTTACCTTGGAAGAAAAAGAGAGAAGGAATGGGTAAAAATCCTTTATCCTGGAAGAATTGGAGTCCTGTGGATGCCACTGGCTCCTGCCATGAGTGGCCGAAAGACCATGAAGGAAAAGGAAGGGCCAAAGGGAAAAGCAGGAGATGTGGAAGAAGCAGAGGTGGCAGCAATTCTGCGGAGTGATCCCACACTGCTCAGCTCTCCAGAGACTGCTGTAAAGGATCTGTAACACGATCTCCTCTTCCGTGGTCATGGACACGTTGTGAAGGTGTGCTCTAGCTTGTTGGCTCAGGAAGGCGTTTTATCAGTCAAATACCAGCTAGACTCCACACTGGGTTCTTAGACCGGTAGCCAGCAATATCTCTGCGATTGATGCACTTAGGCATATGCAAAGCTACATGCCGTTCTGAACTTGGCAGCACGCGAAAAAATGCTGTATCTACTGTGCCTTTGAACTACATTTGAACAGGTTCCAGCTCCGCTGCTTTCAAACACGGCTTGGCGGGCCACTGTAGACAGAGACAGACTGATTGGAGCTGTTGCCTCCTTGGACTTGTCGGCGTAGCACTTTTTTCTCTTTACTGTCCTGTCAAAGACAGTCAGGTGTGCGTTAAATTGGGAATCCCACGTACGTTTGAAAACAAATACCATTGTGCCATGCTATGGATAACCAGGCTCTGGCTTTCTCTTGCTAAGCAATTTGCTTGTGGTCCCTCCTCCATGAGTGGCTCAAGCTTAGACCAAGAGTAGCCAGTTTAAATTTGAACCTTTGTTAAATCCAAGCCCTGCGTGTCAGGCTCTGCAGCATTTCCTTTGTTGTCTCATCTGAGTGTTGCAGATGTAGAGCCACCCTCGTGTCAGTTACATGAGGAGTGGGATGCTCAGCTGGGTTTAGATGCAGACGCAAACTGAGTCCCAAGAAATATGGTGCTGTGAATGCTGGCTCACGGTCTTAGACATAGAATGAGCAGGGTAGAACATTGTAACTGGGTTATTCTTAACCAGCTTGGTGATATGCAGGGAAGACTCCCATACAGGAAAAGCTGGGGGCAGTGAAGGGAGATAGTGGGGGAAGCAGCAGGCAGAGGGTTGTTTGCGGCTTCATGTAGTGACTGACTGAAAGGGACAAATGATGCTGACGTGCCATGTCTGTATCGGGGGAGCTTAACTTGGATTCAGTGTCCGTCAGGCTGGGAGCAGGTGGGTGGGAATGATGTGACATGAAAGCCCATTGTGATGAGAGCACAGCACCTGTTTGCATTTGGAAGAGATGTCATTGCCATTGCTGATTTGAAGGGGTGGGCTTAGACCAAAATCAGGATCATGGCCACTTATCATCCTGGAGCATTGTAATTCCACTGGCCCGGCAGGAGGAATTCCACCGAAGAATGCTGGGCTCATGCTGTAAAAGACCCACTTGCCGGACTGATGAAATGGCAAGGGGGGTTGGGGCTTGTATCGCAAATGCTCTCTGATTTCCCAGCACACAACCCTCTTACAGACCAGGGCTGAAAGAGTCATCTGGTTAGTGCGGATACACCAACACTCTTGAAATCACTGCTGGAATCTCGCCCCTGGCTGTGACCTTGCTATTCCACATGAGCACTTAAAAGGCTGTTGGTGGACTCAGCTATATCCCTGTTGTAGTCTAGTCACAGTGCACTTGCAGAACTCTGCCTCAGTTTTGTTTTAAGAAATAAAACAAGGAGACCAACTAATTCATGTATCATCTGGTGTCTATAGGTGGAAAGAAAAAGCATTCCCCTCCCCCCTTCTGAACATTTAAATCATCCTGAAAGGATTTGATAAATTCCTGTTTGAAAGGAAAAATTTGCACACTGTTTAATGTTCTGAGTTGTGTACTTTAAATCAAACCACGGGTCTAAATTGCTCTGTTTCTCTTTATGTATAATGTCCCTTCTTGGAATGTAGTAATTTATAGCATGCACTTAGTGTGCAGCATCTCAAAATTTCACTATTTATTTTAACCTATTTTTTAGACAGTAATTTGCAAATATGTAAAATTTAATTTGTAATAAATTATGACAAAAGATGACATTTCTGATTTCTTCCTGCCTCCGCCCCTCCTTGATAGCTGGTGAACTGTGGGAAGAGGCGTGGGTGTGTGATATAGGGAGGGGTAGTGGGTGAGGTCAAACACGGTTGGACTAGTTTGTTTCACAGCAACATCTTGAACTCAGAAGCAAATGAGACTGTAGAAATGGATGAGAATTAGGGGGGTGAGTTTTAGTCTTAACAAAAGCTAATTGGACAGGTTTCCATTCAAGATGGGTCCCATTTGGCTAATACCTTAAAAACTCATGCTGGTTGCAATATAATTGGCTCCTCCTCTCAGGAACATAGCTGTGGACTAGATTCTAACAGTCACAAGCATTAAAGGCTTGTCCTG
This sequence comes from Mesoclemmys tuberculata, assembly GCA_007922155.1. Taxonomy (NCBI): domain Eukaryota; kingdom Metazoa; phylum Chordata; order Testudines; family Chelidae; genus Mesoclemmys; species Mesoclemmys tuberculata. The sequence continues at coordinate 2,992,387 of ML675715.1, read as the reverse complement.
GGTTGGGTGCAGTCAGTAGGATTCCTGGAGGCAAAGATCCAGACCCTGATCTCATTTTCCAATGATGGTTCTGTGAGCAGAACCTGGTGCCATAAATACTTTTGAACAACGCTTTGAGTGGGGATGGGTGTCAGAGGGACCAAAATCACTAACACTCTCCCTCCTTTCACTTGCAGACTTGCTTTCATTTGTTTAAAAATGCATCCGTCCCTCCGAAACTCTGTGTAGATGGAGGACAGATAATAAAACATACCAACTTGCATCAATGAGAATGCTAGAGTGTGAAACCCATCCACAGTGGGTCTCTCCCATCACCCATTCAGCCTCTGCCCTGACAACCTTCAAAGAAAAAGTTTGCCTGCTTGCTGTAGCTGTCCATGTCTGGTGCCGATGTCAGGGTTGCTGAATGAGGAAGCTGAAGTTTCCATGGTTTCTCTCATTCGTTCCTCAGGAATGATTTCCACATCACTTGGAATGTCTCAGTCAGGCCCAGCCTTTATTTGTCTTTTGTATAACAAAGTAGTATGATCTGTGGCATGTTGCAAATGGGGTTGCTTCCCCAGCCGCCATGGGAATGAAACCTGCCCGTCAGCAGCCCAAGGCCCTGGTCAGTGCAAGTGCTAGAAAGGGGAAGGAAGGTCAGTGCTGGAGATGCTCAACAGATGTGCTCTAGGTCCCAGGAAGATGCAGACTTTATGCAGGAATTGTTGGGGGGAGGGCTATGCAGCCACAGAGCTCTCATAGATGCCCTTTCTGGCCATAACGTTTACTCCTGGAAAAGGAATTCCTTGGTGGAATTTGAACGATGGCCAATATCCCAGCAACAGCTCTCTACACACAGCTGGGGAAGCCTGTGGGGAGCCCTCTGACAGGAGGTGCTGGCACTGAGCACTTCTGGTAACTCAAGCTGGGCATCCAAAACCTGAGGACATCCAAAGTCATTGGCCATTTATACAAACCTCAGGCCAGCGTCTCTGCTGGGGCGTCAGCTAATGACCAGTAACATCTCCCAGTGACTTCAGGGGGCATTGGATAAGGCTTCTGGTGTAAGACAACATTGCTGCATTACCATCAATGAAGCTACACCAACGTACACCGGCTTAGCAACTGACCCCTTGTTCATAGTTGTGCTAATGCAGAGCACCCGAGGAAATGACAGCTTACTTAGGGTCAAAATTAAATACTAACTATTTCCACTTCAATTGATTACATGCCAAAACAAAGAGTAGCTCAGACCAAGAATATTTTTTGACAAAGTCCCATACATAAAAGAAATAGAACAAAAGAATAAACCTTCAATAAGGAAAAAATTCCAATAGAGCAGACGCCTTCTTAAGTGTGAATGATGGAGAGTGTCAGATTCCCTGCCCTATATGTCACTTTTGAGGCTAATAATTGTTTCTCATGATTAATGCCTCCCATGCATTAGGAACTCTCCTGCCTATCCTGGGACTCTTGTTTTTTTCCAATGGGAGATTCTGTAAAAGACTCATTTCTGATTAGCCAAGGGACAGCTGAATAACCCTGTGCACTCGGGCAGATTCTGACGCCCTTATACATCTTGGGTAACACTTTATTCCACATTCACTTCAATGGGATATCTATGGAATGAGGAACTTATTCACATGAGTAAGAGTCTATAGCCCTCTATAAATGAAAACTAATCATTTTATTGAGAAGCCACACAATCTGCATATGAAATGCATAGATTCTAAGGCCACAGGGGACCTCTGTGAGTATCTAGTCTGACCTCCTGTTTAATGTAGACTATAGGGCTTCCCCACAATATTTCCTGTTTGCACTAAAGCATATCTTTTATAAAAAGATATAAAAATTGCCAGTGACAGAGAAGCCACTACGACCCTGGGCAAATTGTTCTAATAGTTTTTTATCCTCACTGTTGACATTTTTCATCTTATTTCCAGTGTAAACTTTTCTATCTTCAACTTCCAGGCATTAGATCATGTTATATTTGGATCATCTAGACTAAAGGGCGCAATATCGAATATTTGTAAGTACTTTCCGACGATGATCAAATCACCGCTTAACTGTCCCTTTGTTAAGATAAATAGATTGAGCTCCTTGAATCTATCATTATAAGACAGGTTTTCTAATCCTTTAATCATTCTTGTGGCTCTTCACTGAGGTTCGTCACCAATTTATCACCATTCAAACTGTGGACACCAAAACTGGAAACAATATTTTCATAGCTGTGGCATCAGTGCTAAATATAGGGGTAAAATAACTTCTCTAATACTTGAGATTCCCCCCTTTATGTATCCAAGGATTGCATTAGCCCTTTTGTCCACAGCATAGCACTAGGAACTCATCTGCCACTACCCTCAAATCTGTTTCAAAGACTATGCTTCTCAAGATAGTCTCCCAGTCTGTAAGTTTGCCCTGCGCTTTTTGTTCCCAGATGTAGACATTGACATTCAGACATTCAAATGCATATTGTTGGCTTGTGCCCAGTTTACCAAGTGATCTCAATCGCTCTGTATCAGTGACCTATCCTCTTCCTTTTCACCATTCTCCCAGCTTTCGTCTCACCTGCGGACCTCATCAGTGATGCTTTTATGTTTTCATCCAAGTTATTGATAAAAAATCTTAAAAAGCGTAGGGCCAAGAACCTATCCCTGCAGTATTGGAAATATACCCACTCTATGATGATTCCCTGTTTACAATTACAGCTTGACACTTTTCAGTTAGCTAGTTTTTAATCCATTTAGTGTGTGTCATGTTAATTTTGTATTGTTCTAGTTTTTTAAATTAAAATGTCGTGCAGCACCAAATCAAACACCTTATAAAATTCTAAGTATGTTATGTCAGCACTATTACCTTCATCAACCAAAGTTGTAATCACATCAAAAAAGATCTCATTAGTTTGACAAGTCTATTTTCCTTTAATCCATGTTGATTGTCATTAATTATATTACCCTCCTTTAATTATTTATTAATTGAATCCCATATCAGCCATACCATTATCTTGACTGGGATTGATGGCAGACTGACTGGCCTCTTATTACCCAAGCTGTCTTGTTTACCCTTTTTAAATATAATGGCAAAACATTATCTTTCTTCCAATCTTCTGGAAATTCCCCAGTGTTCCAGACTTCAAAATTCAAGAAAATCAACATTAATGATCCTGCAATCTCCTCAGCCAGCTCCTTAATGATTTTCATGAGGCCCTAAACAGTTCTGCTGACTTTTCCCATGTTTGCTGTAGTGGTAGGCGCTCCCATGGAGGAGATGTAATAAAACATAACAAGAAAGGCTCTTTCTTTGTGGCATTTCCAGCCTGACCCAAACAAGTGTTGCATACAAGAAGAGCTTTGGCTGTCTTCATCACTTACACTGTAGAAAGAAGCTGGATTAGGAAGGCATCTGCTCTGCTGGACTTTCTGACATTTTATTACTTTGTTTAAATTCATTTGTTTCACATATGGAAAATCCCCCAAGAGAGCTGAAATTAAGCCTTGGATGTAACAGAAGAGGATGGAACATGGCATGGTGGGATGAGTAGTCCAACGTTATCTGATGTTTCACTCTTTGAGAATCCTTGTCTTTGTTCTCAGGGTTTCCTGCCTCTGTTACACTGCAAAAGGCATTTCCATTAGTTTCAACAGGAGTGAGGCACCTGCATATCTTTAAAAATACGGCCCAGAGATATTAAGTGACTTGATCAGATACATATAGCAATTCAGTTAGAGGAAGCAATAGATCAGACCCAGAGGCAAACCTACAAGGAATTTAAATTAATGCAACTTATACCTTCTTCCCTTTCCCTCAATATGAAAATTGCATTAATTTAGACTCCCTTTGAATCTCTTCTTTAGACTCATACTCAATTTGCCAATGAGTAACTTCCAGCCTCTCCTCATCTCTGCTGAAGTTACTTTCAGCTACTCCCTCACTAGCGGGAAATAAAGCATACAATAATACATTGGCTTCAGAAAGTATTTACAGTGTGGTGTATGGTTCTGAATATTAGTAAGACAAGGTGGGTGAGGGAATATCTTTTATTGAGCTTCTGTTGGTGAAAGAAACAAGCTTTCAAGCTTACACAGGACCTGAAGAAGAGTTCTGCATAGCTTGAAAGCTTCTCGCTTTCACCAACAGAAGTTGGCCAAGAGAAGATATTGCCTCACTCACCTTGTCTCTCAGAAGTAATGGACACCTCTTTTAAAAAAAGAGAGAGATGATTTATGATCAGAAATTGACCAACACCATTAACCTGAACTGAAAGAATGACCTTGACATGACCTCACGTGGAGGATCTGTACAATGTCTGTAATTTGGCCAGCTCATTTCAAGCACGATTAAAAGTTGCAGCACTGACCAGGGAACCACAGAAGGTTCAGAGGTTAAGTTCAGATGAGCATCTAATCATTCTGCTCAGGTTACAAAGTTCATGAGATTTCCAGTACCAGGCGCTTGGCAGATGGAATACGCCATGAAAACAGCTTTAGATATTTCAGCTTTGTATCCCAAACGACAGCAGGAAGCTCAGAAGAGGGTGGAAACTGGAAAAGAAAAATGAAAAGGGCCCAGTCAGGTTAACAGCCATATTGTTTAAAATTACATTCCTTATTTGTATGATATTACTAATAAAAACCTGCATTGAGTTGCATGTAGGCAGACTTTGCTCCTGTATGGAACTCAGCGCAGAACTGGGTCCTTAGATTGTTAAATCTGAGAGAATTTTTTACTGCTGATAGTTATGATGTGCTCAGTACTTTCCCAGTGCAGAGGAAGACACTGAAGAATTTATAATCTAAAAATCCAATTTACTCTTCAGCTGTTTGGTTTCATTTGGAAAGTCTCTGCTCTTAGAGAATGAAAGTAGACTAGTCAGTTTCACTTTGGTTTATGATCAGTACCCTATCAGGGCATTGTCTGGATTGTAGACACTTCAGGGGGATAGTTAAATTCAAACCCAAATGGTTCCCTCTGACATTAAAACAACAGTAATTAAAACAATATGGAGATCTGGGGCCTCCACTACCTGACAATAGCCTGTTAGCCAGATATTTTTGAGCTTTGGATTCCAGAGGCTCGGCCCTGTTTGGTAGTAGTGGGCAGAGGCAGGATGAGCCTAGAGCTGGGTGTCAGGACAGCCTGAGAAGAGCTGGCTGCAATTTTTTTGACAAAACAGTTTTTCGTCAGAAACCGGCAATTTGTCAAAAGCAAAGCCATTTGCAGGAATGTGCCAGGTTCGATGAAAATTCTGTTGTGAAAGGGTTTTATTTCCAGGTTGAACTTTCTGGTTAAAACCAGCGAGAGCCCATTCCTGAAGAAATGAAGGGTGGTAAGGGCACTCACCTGGGACATAACAGGTGCTGGTTTGAATCTCTGCTTTGGGTAGGAGTTTGAACTGAGGTTTCCTATCTGAGTGCTTTAACCACAGGGCTATAGAGTCAGTTTCTCTCATGCTCTGGCTCCATTAATATTTATTTATCGGGACAAAGTGGGGCAGCCCTAACCAGATATAGTGAGAGAAAGAGACTGACTCTGTAGCCTGGTTCGAGTGCTTGCCTGGAGTGTGGGAGACCAGTGTTTCACTCCCTGCTCTGAATCAGGCAGAGTGGGGACTTAAACTTGTCCCTTCCACATCCAGCGTGAATGCCCTAAGAGCCTCCCTTTATGGTGACATAGGCTTTCTGTTTCATCATAAACAAACTTTAAAAAGTCTTCCCAGTGTGGACTGGGACAAACATCCATGCCCTCAAAAATAGTCACAAGGTGGGAAAGCCATCATGTACCCAGCTCTAGTCCTGAGTTCTGATCCTGTCTCTGCCACTGACTCACTGTGTGGTCTTGGCCAAGCCACCTCACTTTTCTGTCTCAGTTTCTCAATCTGTCAAATAGGGTTGTTAAGGCACCAGCTTCCCAGGGGTGTTGTATGCTTTAATTAGCGGCTGTGTGTACAGGGCTTTGAACATTTAGGGCCAGATTCTCAGCAGGTGTAAATTAGTGCCACCCCATTGAAATCAGTTGAGCTATCCTTATTCACACAGCTGAAAACTGGCCCATCGGGTGCCATCAGAATGCTCAGGAGCAGTGACGGGTTGTATGAGAAATGAGATTGAAGCCCTTGCCTTGCAACTGAGGATTGCAATCAAGAAAATGCCTCATTAGAGCAGAGTACTGCATCATGCAGTGGGTTGCTCAACAAGCTTAGTAATGGCTTAACAAGGGGGCTCCCTGCAAAGTGATCCCCTTTAGATTGTGATAAAGTCTCTATGTCCAGGGGTGCATACATGGCCATGGATTGGGGAATCAATTCATTGAAATGAAAACTAACACAGCTGAAGAGGCGAGAGGGAGCTGCTTGGGGCAAACAAAGATCCATTAGAGTGCCCATGAAGGAAACATTCATGCTTTGTTCCGATGAGATATTCTGAGGATCGTGAGAAAACAGCCCAGTGTTTAGCTTGTGCGATCTGCAATGGGGGGTAGGAACACCTTGTGGAGGGATGTCCTCCTGGCAATAAATACCTGACACTTGGTGCTTTCCAAAGGGAATGGGAAAAAGACTGTTCAGAAGAACTTTTATGAGCCACAGGAATAGCTAGTCTTTGGCAGGAATGATTTAGCAGTACCCAGCGGAAGAGGGTGACTCCATCACATTCTAGAAAATTACCCAACCTCCCTCCTCAAAACTGTGGTGGGATTTTAAAAAGGGCTCACTTCAGCCCATCCTCACATTCAGTTTACAATGACCCTGACGGTACATTATTTGCAATATGTGTTAACTGACTCAATAAGTCAACCCGATGGATTTTGTTGTTGTTGGTTTTTGGTAGTTTACAATGCATGCCATGAAAACTGCCAAGAATTCATTTCAGCAGAGAGCTGATAACAGCTTAGACAAGCTCTTAAAATTGAGGATTACTCTTTCTTCAGAGATTTGATGGTAAAGTCGAGGTCTGCCTCTGTGACTTTATTATTAGAGCAGAATTATCTCCCTTCAGCCGAGTCTTAGAGGGAGCAGCATACATAGAGCAATTTAGAGAAATCTCTGTGACTTTCAGCAACGTAATTATATGCCAGTGTGCTTTCTAACAGTGTGTGAATAGTTAAGTTCTTCTGAATGTCATAAAAACCACGGTAACTGGAGGCTACAATAAAGCGCTGATCAATGCATCAAGTGAGCCAATCCAAAAGTAATATGTCTACATAATGAGAATCATAAAATCTATGCCAGAGCCAGAAGGCAACATGAATAAGAATGCTGCTTAATTACTGTGGGAATGCCTTCTGCGTTTGTCACATCCAGGGGCCTGCCTTTATAAAACAAAGTCACATCTTTGCCCCATGAAGTCTTCTTAGAACTACGGGTTCAGTCCTGCAGGGCTCGCTCAGCAATAGCCTGTAGGAGGTTTGACAGAGGGAGCCGAGAGCCCGGGACACGGGACCAGCCATGCTCCTGGGAGGGAGTGGGGAGCTCAGAGCATGGGGAAGCACGTGGGCTCCTGGCAGAGAGCTGCACACGGAACTGAGAGCTCAGGCTCTCAGCCCTCCACATGGCCCCTCTTAAGTTGGTGGAAATGCTCCTGGTGAGAACGTGCACCACCGACAGAAGAAGGGCAATGTGAACATGAACCAGCACTGTAATTACTGCAGTGGCTGTGCGTTGACCTAACGTAGGTTGGCTTAAGTGTTTAATGTAGACCTGCCCTGAGAAAGGGCTACAGCATTTGGTTGAGGGATGTGTTTCTCCCTCCCTAACGAGCTGTCTTGCAAACGCAAAGCAAAACGAAACAGTGACTACAATTCCTTTTCAACGCGTATCTGCCAGGCCATCACAACTACTTCTGCAGGGAGTCAGAAGCCTAAAGGGGAAAAGGCCCATGGAGATTTTCTTTCCCAGGTGCTGAGGACAGTTAAATGAACCATGCCATTGTATGGAGGTTGGGCTAGATAGCTCATGAGAGTTTCTAGCACACTAGTCGGGGATAGGGTAACTGAGACACCATCAGGCACAGGCATAGACTGAATGGGTCAGAAGAGCTCCCAGCCATGATGGAGGGGGAAGGACTAGATGAATCACTAAAAGTCCCACCATGACGAAGAGGGATAACTGGAGGTCTGCCCAGGATCCCCAGGGGAAGCAGAGGAGGCCTCCTCCAGGCTGAAGTAGATCCTATAGTAGACGATGCACTGTGATGCAGAAGGGCGAAAGGAGCGCATTCTTGATGAACCAAATTAACTGGATCTGCAGGGGTGGGCTAAAGACTCATTCCTGTAAAGTGCTGAGCACCTCCAACTTCTATGAGCTTTAATGGGAAGTGAGGCCACTCAGCACCAGAGCGGGGCAGATCACTGAGTTTTTGGTTCAGTGGCCAAAAAAGAGATTGTTTTGTGCAATCTAAAATTATTTTATTTCCCAGTTTTTCATTTTGTTTTTTTGGGGGGGTTACCCGCTCCCTTTTTGGTTCATGTTTAAACTAAGTCTAGCTAACACAAAACATCACTTCAAAACAAAAAGTCATTACAACCTTGTTGGATTTTTATTTTAAATTTTTTTTTCGCTGAAACTATTCACGAAATTCAGCCCAAATTTGCAAACGGCTCCGGTTGACCCCAAACTGCATTTTTCAATGAATAAACTATGTGACTGAAAAACCTGGCCCAGCTCTACTCAGCAGTCCTCAGTGCCTTGCAGGACCCGTCGAAACCTCAGATGAGCCACTCACCTGTCCACCTACCCCACGTGACTTTCTGATCCTCACATCCTTTATTAACGAGGCCTGTCCACTCTCACATCAGTTTCACAGAGAACCCGGTGGAGAATGTGATGTCATTTATGGGACCCGCATAGAAGGAGTACACCAGCTTCTGGACCTCAAATCTCCCATCTTTGGGAATCGCTCATTTTGCCTCCAATATCAGCCCAGGCACAGAGGGAAATAAGACAAGTGCAACTTTTTGGCGCTGAGCAGCCGTGGTACCTCTTGCTGCCCATAGACAGAAGGTTTATTTTTTATACAAAGCAGGGCTAGCATTTCATGACTGCTAAAGGGTAGAGCTGCTTTCCAGGAAGCTAGGAAACCCAAATACAGATCACCAAGCCCAGCAAGGAGCATTTGGAAAACACACCAGGGCTTTTCAAGGAGTCCTGGAGTGCACGCCTCCCACCATCTGTAAAGAAAACAGGATGCAGGCTGCATTCCTGCTTGCATTCTAGGGCTCTCCATACCAGCACAAACACATTTGCACTATTCCAATTAAAGCCTGCTGCTGATAAGGGCCTGATTAATGGAAGAATTGTCCTTTTTTTTTTTTTTAACTCTCTGCACTAATTGTTTTTTCCCTCTCCCATTCCTTGATCTAGAGGTGCTTTTCAGGAGACCGGCTGATTGCGCTGGAAGTTGCATAGGAACACTTAGCCTTTTCCTGGTTTTGTTTTTTGGGTTGCCACTGAGACCAGCATGTCCAATAGACATTTTGCCGCTGCGGATAACTGGCAAAATACTGCCCTTGTGCCTCAGGATAAACAAGCCCAGATTCATGTGTTTGCAGAATGTAATCAGGACAATGATTTGGTGACTTTTTGCCGGTGTTGTTTCCTGTACAGTCCCAGCTTTCCTTGCTGAGATCTCGGGTGCATAGCAACAAAACAGCAAAACAAAGCCAACTACTAAAGACATTAAAAATATCCCAGGCAGAAGGGTGGGTCCCATCATTCCTTCTGCACCCATGGCACCGGGATCAGCCCCAGCTCTGAACAGTCCATCGGTGCAGTTTGCATGCCATGCTAATTAGCTAACCATTCTTTTCACAGGTAACGCTGTCTGAGTCGTTCGAGGAGGTGGTTTTCACTCCAAGCCCTGAAGGCAAAAATGAGATGTTGTGCACACGTGTCATGGCGTTATTTTAGGGCTTGCATTTTGCAGAAATCTTTTTTTTTTTCTTTAGCTCTAAATGCACCCTTTCGTTTCCAGCGTAGCACAGAGAAACAAATTAGCGTGTAGGGGTGGCATTAGCCTAGCTCTTGTTGACTAGCATTTGAAGTTTACTCCATACACTAAGGGCCATATTGTTCACCGAGTTTAGCTGAGTGCACCAGAAGCGAGGAGTCCAGCAGGGTGTTAGCTACATCTTTCTAATTCTCTGCCCTGTCCTTGCCCAAGCTGGATCAGACTGGGGGTTGCTCTAACTTGCACCAACTGTGTATGGCCCTTAAGGGGGTTTCCACCAGCAGAACATCACCAGAGTCCATGGCACTCTGTCTCTAGTCTTCCTGGCCCTTCTCTATCCCTTCCCTAAACCCACTGGACTGCCTGTGCTGCATGGGGAGGGTGGCGAAGGACCCACTTACATGAACTACTTCCCGTGGGGATCCCTGCTGCAGACAGAGCTGCTTTCTGTTCGTGTGTTGATGCAGGAGAAGTGCCTCTCTGTGCCAAGTCAAGCTCGGGCACTACCACCAACCCAGCTGCCGTGGTCACACCTGCCGTGGCAGTGGGTAAGGTGCTTCTACACTGGCTTTTACCACACTACTCCCTCGTCATCACTCGGGTCCCCTTCCAAGGAGCCACGCTCTAGCTCAGCAATGGTGATTTCAGTTCTCCCGCGGTGAGGAAGGGTCGTACCAAGCTCACGCGGTTCGATTAGTGCCTAGTGCAGCAGACGGCAGTAGCACGCAGGACCCTTAGGCAGAATCCTTGCAACAGGGATTCACTCTTTTCATCTGAGCAGGAGACCCATTCCTCTCCTTTGCCACCTGGCTTGTGACCCAGCTCCACCACCCAGGAGTGCCAGACTGAAGTTACAGCTATGGCAACTCCTCTCTCAGGGCATAGTCAGTAAGCTCTTGTTGCCTTTGGATCACACAACAAGGATAACAACACTGGATGAGCCCCACATCCCCAGCTTACATGCATTTTGAATAGAACAACCAACATTTCCACACTGTGCTGATGGGCAACTGTGCTGGCGTATTTGCCCTACACAGGTCGCAAAGGATTAATATTGACCTGAGAGGCCAATCAACCAGCCTCGGTGCACCTGGAGGGTCAGCCAGGCTGAATTACAACTAATGCCCACTTGGGGAGAGAAGGTTTGTTGCCATAAGGAGTGGGGTGAGGCCAGAGAGGGAGAGAAGGTGCAGAGGGAAATGCCCTGTTGCCGGGGAAGCAGCCTGAAAAGGAAAAAGACTAGATAGGCTTCTAGCTGTGCTCCAGCACTCTGGAGGAGGTGTGTTCAGGCAGCGACTTTGCCAGAGCAACAAACATGGGCTGCTCATTTTGTATCTTCCCCCAGTTCATCACTAGATGGTGGCAGAGAGAGAGAGCTCCTCCCCTAGAGATACAGACCCAGGCTTACACCCTCCTACCACAAGATCCTATGTCTGCAATTTGGAGATGAACATCATTAACTATGATACCAACTCACTGAGGGATGGGGTGTGTTCCCTGTCCCTTGGAATCCTTAAGTCGAGGCTGGATGTCTCTAACAGATACACAGTAGTAGATGGGCTGGATGCAGGGATCATTGGGTGCTATGCAGGCGATCAGCCTTGATGATCATAAGGGTCCCTTCTTGCATTACAGTCTATGAGATGTCACCACCAAGGCAGGTAGGAATGGAGCTGTGAGCCCTGTGGCCTGAAGTCTATGAGAGAAGGGAGGTAAGTGAATGAGCTCACAGCTGGCATCTCCTGGAGAGCAAGGAGAGTTGATTGAGCAAGGCAGTGCCTGGATAATTGATTCAGCAAGGCAGTGCCTGGAGAATGGGTGGAATGGGGGTCACTGATTGAGCCTGATGTTTGCAGAGGTGGGGTGAGAGGCCCCGGAGAAGGCCAGAGGTGGCACTATTGTACATTGCTGGTCTGCAGAGGTACGGGCTGCGATGGGCTTCTAAGGACACTCGTCCCCTTGTATGTGAAAGAGCTGCGCTAAAAGCTGTACGTGGCTTAGATGAGAGGTTCTAGCTGTCTAACTAGCAGCAAGCAGAGGTCAGAGCAGGACTGGTCACGTGGCTGAGCAAGGCAGCAGGTAGGCCAAGGGAAGTGGCACTGAGAGTCACACAGCTTCAAGCGGGAGGGCTGCAGAGTGAACCGCAGAGTGAGAGCAGCTGGGTGCGCGGGGGGAGGGGGTAGAGGAATTCACAGCAGCCATCTCGCCGGCCTGTCCCAGCTGCTGAAGTCATAGGAGGGTGGGTGGCTGTCCCAGAGCTGCCTATGAAACAGGGACCCTGGTTTTCTGGACTCTCGGAAACACAAATTGGGAGTGAGGAAGCTGGTGACCCGTGAACTAAGAGCGGAAGATAGAACAAATTGCATCAGCCATTCAGGGCCAATTGTTTGGGCCCGTGACTTATGTACTGTGAGGTAAATGGTGGCGGAAGGTGTTAAATTGTAAGTATTTGTCTCCATGCAAGCTGGCTTTTCCCTTTTCTTCCTGCCCCCGACGCCCCAACATTGGCTGGTTAAAACCTCTGTGCTTGCAAGGGGATACAGATTTGCCTAGAAAAGGTGCCCAGCACGGTTATAGGTTCCCAGATTACTGGCTGGGGGCTTGAGCCAAAAACAAGTAAGAAATTGTTGTCCTAAAACCAGGACTCGGCCCTTGCTGTTGCCAGTGCAGTTGGCAGAAGGGCTCAGAGCAAAGAAATAGTTTGACTGTATTTTATTTTGGAGGGGAGGGCAGGGAAATGTGTAAAGGAAGCTCTGGAGTGAAGCGCCCAACACCAGCTCTCTGCCCTTCAGTTCAGCCGTTCTTCAGACGCCTCGGCCAGGGGATCCAGCACGCTGCGGGGACAGGCTCAGGGACATCTGTGCAGGCAGGGGTGGCTGGATCAGCTGTGCTCAACCGAATTCAGCTCACAAACTCTGCACATGACAGGCTTAAAGCCACAGGCTGGGCGCAGAGTTAGATGCTCTCCCCTTCCAACCCACGCATCCTTCTCACAGCGTCAGCGGAGACAGAGAGAGATGCCAGGTAAGGAGCTGGCACATTTCCTACCTCAAGGACACATTTGAGAGGAGGCTGCTGCCTTATCAGGTGAGATGCTGGCACTTCATGCTGCTGAGTGATTTGTTTCAACAGATCTTCAGCTTTCTGATCAGCTACAACAACATTTTGAGGATTCCAGCTCTACATGGCATGGAAAAAAGATTATGGGTGGGACTCAGCAGTGCCCGAGCGACAAACACAACTGGAACCATCACAGCAACGAAAGATGGAAAAGGCCTGTCAGGTCACCTAATCCACTCCATTGCCATCGCTCTGGCCAGTTCAGCCAGCGATTCCTGCGGTGGGAAAGACTATGCTTCCTATTGAATCCCATCTCTCATGGACAGACCGGAGCAGACCTTTTCAAAAGAAATCCAGGCTTGCCCTATTTTCCTTCCTTTCCTCCCTTAAACCGTTGTGCCCATTCAACAGCACAGGGATTGCGGATGACCTCTTGGCAAAGGGCTGCGTAAATACACTAAAGTTTGTGAAATGCTTTGACATCTACAGATGGAAAGTGCTATCTAAGAGCTAGGCGTTATCGTCATCTCAGGCAAGGTTAAAAGCTGGCGTGTTCTGTGTATTGTGTGCCTATGTGTGATATGTGTGGCACAGTGATACTTGCATGAACACACACTCAGGCCTTGTCTACACTGTGGATAGAGAGACAGACAGATTGATTGCCCCAGACAGCTTGACTCTGCCCGAGGCCAGGTGTGAGGCTTTGCATGGATTAGCTCCAGAGCTGAACAAGGTAGGGTTGGCTCCCATATCCTGTCACTAAGTGCCCACAGCAGGCTGCCTCACTATTTAGGTTTCCACTGCCATGTTTCAGAGCTTCTTATAGAGTTGTAGAAAAAACCTTGCTCTGATTGGCTGCCCTTCCATTCCCTTGGCCAATCAGAGCAGCACCATGGGCTAATACCCTTCTTCCTTTCTTAGTTCAGGCAGCTTCTTCTCCTCAGCTCTGCCTCACACCCACCTCTCTTACCTCCCTTGTAGGCCTAATACTGCTCATTGCAACAGACTGTGCTTCATGCTTGATCTTACTTAGACCCACACGGACCGCCCCCCACTCGCACTTAGATTGGAGAGCCCCGGCACAACACACAGCCAGAGGCCTTGTCAGTGTAAGGACTCGCCAGCCAGAAGTGCGGCTGAGAGAAATGATGGAAACAGCCACTTATTTCTGTTGCAAAATTCAAATGAGGTTCTGTGGCCTGGACTCTGCATCTTCACTTCCTCTGTGGCCTCTCCTGAAGAAGGCATGGTCCCAATGCAATCAGGAACCCAGAAGGGAAGTTAAGAGACTATGTCCTTAATAGAGAGCGTTTCCGGCTAGCTCCTCATGTGCTACGCTTCTCCCAGCATTGTCTCCTGCTCTGGAATTGCTTGTGTTATGAACTCGCACTGTGCAGGCAGCAGAGAAGCAACAAGCCTTGGGGCAGGGGTTCCTATGAGGGGGATCTGTTGGCATTTGGGATCATGACATCACTGCATGCAGATGGGCAGTGGAGAGAAGGTCCTGGAGAAGGAGTGGGGAGAAATCCAGTCCCATGAAAGTTCTGTCTGATCCAAACTATTCTGACAGACAGTTCAGAATAGTGTGTTTGCTAGTGTTAGATTGTTAGTGCCATATTTCCCTGTATCGTCATCTCCAAGCATTCAAAAATCTTGTGTCTGGCCCCAAAAAATCGTGAGATGGGTTTAAAAGTCGGGGGACTTTTTATTCTGCTTTCTGTGCCATTAGGGGTCACACTTACCAGCTTTTATATGCAACCATGTGGGCTAGAAACTCTTTTTTTTTTTAAATGGAAGCTGAGACTCTCCCATAAGGTGACTCCAGGAGACAGGGCTTTAAGGAAAACCTCAAATGTCACTGGCAACACTCGACTGTAGAACATTTCTATGTGATGATTTGGGGGGAGGGGAGGGGATTCTGCGCTGTTGCTGGTAATTAAGAACCTTAGCCCAGTGGGCAAGTCATTTGTGTGAATCCTGGGTACAATAGGAGAAGTTTTTCCCTTATAAGGACCTTCAGCCTATACTGTGTGTTTAGCTTCTGTTTTGATATGTTGGAAGTTGAAACCCTTCTGTCTAAACCGTGACCGATCTGCCATCCCAGGATTAGGGGCAGCAGAGAATGGGAGAGACCAGGCAAGTTAGAACAACAGCTCTGGGTCTGATACTTTCTGCAAGGGCTGTTTTCCTGTTGTGTCACCTATGAATTTTAGCCAATTAGTCTCAAGAGTGTAATTTAAATATTGCTGTTGTTATTGCAGCTTGCTTGTGTTCTGATATTTGCTGTTCGTCCGCAGGTCTGTAGGTTAGGAAATGGCAGCTGTCATCCAGCGACAAATGACAGGCTTTTGCCACTTGACAGCTATGGCTATTTCTCAAGTTCTTTTCTGTTATATTTAGTGATTGTAATGCCAGTGAAGGGCTGGATTGGCAGCCCTGTCTTTCCCTCTCCAGAACACCTCAAGCATGGGTGGACGCTTTTCTCATACTGTCTGTATGTGTCAGAGTTTCTGCTAGGGAAAGGAGAGAAAGTTCCATTCCCATAGCCCATTTAGACCTTGCATTCCCTGCTGCCGATGCCTGAAAGAGACGTTGCAGTGTTAATGTTGAGGGTGGCTTTGTTACGTGAGTCTCTGCTCAGCAATGCATCACCCAGAAGTCCATGAAAGTCAGTGTCATCATATAAAATAGCTTCAGACAAACTGGGGTAAGTTGATTCCTGGAGTAACACCATTGCAGTCAATGGATGACTATTATCCAGTATATCTGTGGATCTTATGCTTTTACAATGCCTCTTGGAAATACGGCTCCTGTCTTTTACACAGGAAAGAAATATTATTAAAAGAATAAATGAATATGGACCTAAACTAACACAATGGGCTCTGAATGCCTCTGAACCTGGCAAAAGTTCTGATCCAGGTCGGGAATTCACAAGTGTGCCATCTCAATAGTGGGCTGAAAGAAAACTCCAATGTAACGCTCTGGCTTTGTCTATTTCTGATCCTCATAGTGGATGCAGGACTTGCTACTAAAGTAGTAGAGAGAGAGCTTGTTTACTGCAGGCAGCAGAGACCTGTGTTTTGGGAATAAAGGAACCAAGTTTTAGGCCACGCTCCTCAGATGTTTATAATCAATATGGAGAATATTAAAAGGTGCAACCTACTTCCATTAATATCCCCTATTTTAACCTTTCCATCTGTTCACTCGCCTACTATTTTGGCTTAGAAAATTGGCGTAGTTTCAAAATGTCAGGTTCATTCTGAAAGCAAATGACAAAGTTTCAAGAAAAATTCATCCCAGTTTCTCAGTGACCAGGTTGTTTAAAATTGACTTTGATTTGGAATTGTGCTCCTAACTTCTAGCATTGTTTTCCTCTAGCACCAAAACAGTTTATTGCTACCACTTCAAACTCTATTTGTAGCTAGTTGTCCTTGAAAAGTGATGGATCTGCTATATTAGAAGGTAGCTACCCACTGTCACTAATAACTGAGATGCACGCCAGCTCAAGTAGAAGAGGCCTGTGTTTGGTGCAAGAGGTCCTAGCAGGCTATGCTGGGATCGCTACAAGGAAAGGAGACAAATCTGAAAGCACACGAATTACAGAGTTAAGTCTTCTCAACAGCTGGCACACTTGGATGAAGCTGAGCTGGCACTCTTTTTACAAATGAAAAGATATTTATTTTTGGATTCTTTTTTTTTGAAAATGTCTAATGTTTCTTTGTGTCACTCCATGAAATCACATGAAGCAGTAAGGTCTCATTTGCTGAACCATCAGCCCTTTTCAGAGCTAATGGAGATAATGAAACAGGGACAGATTTTTTTTTAAAAAGGGTTTTCATTTAAACAAAAAAGGCATTGAGGGCTTAAGAACGGGTCTCTAGGCTCATTTCTCTCTGTATATACGTGCACATAAAATACACATTCATGAATTATGTGACTCATCCCAGTGCTAGTAAAACCTTTATTCCATCCCACACTATTGTGCATCTTATCTTGTGCCTACATATTTTACAGAAAAGCTACCAGGCCTTTTTAGAGAGTTTCAAACCTATATATCTGCACTATTTTTCACAGCCTTCTGTCTGTAACTTTTGATCACCTTAGTACCAGGCGCCAAACTGTGGAGGATGAAAAGAAGGAAACACTGGTAGAAATAATGTTTTAAAGCCTCTTTAAAATGTCACATAATAAAAAAGCTTTTCTGTATAGCAAGGTGTTGTAATTTTAACCCTCCCTGCCTTCCACTACATAATTCTGAGCTATGAAAGTAACCTCTCTAGTCACTTGGTGGCTCAGGAGACTGGTCAGTAGTCCTTAAACTCAAGTAACAGCCCCAAGCTGTAAGCTGAAGTTGTTCTCTTGTTCGATGCCTGTCTACATTGCTACCGTCATCCTGCTTTTCAGCACTGAGGTTGGTATAAGATCCTGAATGGAATGCAATATACCAGTGGTTCTTAACCTTTTCCATACTGTCTTTTTTTTAAAGGTTTTGAGATCTGTCTTTCTCGACCTAGCCATAAAGAAAGGGTGGCAGGTTGTGATCCCCCCAAAACCTTTTTGATCCCCCAGAATAGTCACAACCCCTGATTGTGAATTACTGATCTATACCCCCTGAAGAGTTTGTTTCGCAAGCTCTCCATTGGCATAAGGAAGGTGTTTCTAGGACTCATGGCTTGTAATCTGTTGGACTTTAAAAGCATCACTGCTCCCGGGCTGAAATGTGCCTGTCCTGGGATTCTGGGGTAGGCTCCACATTTGAGAGTAAGTGAGGGGGAAAGAGGGTGATGAAGAAAACTGCCTGAGGTCTGGATTGTAGAAGCAGTCCCTCTGACATTGGATATGTGGGCGGGGCAGTGGAGGCCATTAGAGGTGAATGATAAATGCAATTTATGCCATCATTCTGGAGCTTAACACTTGGCTATTATGATCAGCTATGTTGGATGGATAACCAGGCACTTTTATTTGGTAATGCCTCACTTAACTCTGGGAGCTGTCAGAATTACTCATGGCAGTGTTCCTTTGAAGTGGTTACCAGGCTTGTTGGATGTAAGAACTGGGTGTGGTGTAGGTAGCTCTGTAATTGAGAGGAGATATTGTCATTCTTTTTTCCAGGTCCTGCACCTTTAAATGGTGAGGAATCTCCCTGCTTGCTGCAGGGGGCAGGTGTGAGGCAGCTGCTGTTTTGTGTACCCAGTTCACATGCAGAATGTTGGAGCGAGTCACTGTGTGCTCTCCACTAGAGGCAAAGGGCAGCCAGGGATCCCCTGTGTTCTGGCAATCCCCAGCTTCTGTACTGACCCCTTGGAGCTGCTGGGAGCTGGCAAAAGTCAGAACAGAGCAAGGCCGTTTTAACTTGTACCGGGGACCAATCCAGCAGGAAAAGGCCCTAGGATTAGTGTGTATCTCTCCTCTTGAAGTGCACTAGGTGCTGCTCAGCCAAGGCCAAGGATTGGGGCTTTATATTTGAAATTTCTGTGGTGCTTTCCTCAGTCTGAAATAAGGCCCTGGAGAAACAGCCCTTAGTGTTTCTAGCACCCGCTTCATTTTGATTACACATGTAAATTATAAAATGAGAAAAGAGTTAGAAATGCAGGCAGCCCTCTCTTCCTTTGGATCCCCCCTTTGGCCATCTGTAATGTAGAAGGAGAAAGTGCAGCCATGCAATTAGAGCAGGGGATCCTGGGTTTTGTTCTTAGCTGTGAGTCACTTGAGCAAGTAACGTCTCCAGAGCTCAGCTTACCCAGATACCAGCTGAATGTGACGGCACTCCCCTAGCAGCTGGGGGGCTGTGAACCTCCACTGATTAGTGCTGGTAAAGTGTGTTGCAGCCCTTGGCTGAACAGGGCTGCTGAAAGGTACACAAGTGCATCGCTGTGGACGGCTCCCCTGTGTCAGGGCTATCAGTGAGAACAGGGAGTTACTCATGGTTTGCTTTTCACACTTGGCTTGGCCTGGGTATACTCGGCGCGCTACAGCCAGCAGCAGTGAAGATGCATCCCCAGGCGTCATGCCATTGACACTGAGAAGATGCTCTGCGGGGTCCACTTCCTCAGCTTCTCGAGTGCGGGATGCATTCCTGGTGTTTGGGTTGGCGTGGCAGAGGCGTACCACCTTGCCTGTTGGCATTGGTTAAGGCATCTAAAAGTGGGATGGAGGGAAAGGGGCTCCCTGTAATATATCAAGCTACTTCCCATCTCAGGTACTGGGAAACTGCAGCTCTTTCTCTTTGACCTGCCCTCTCTTTATTTCCCACCACCTGCTCCATTCCTGCAGCTCCTGTTCAGAGGAATGAGACAGAGGGTTTAATCCCGTAGCCTTTGCTTTTAGGAAAGCAAAGAGCTGGGTCACAGGAGTCTGCCTTGTCTCTGGGTACACACACCTCTTCCGATCACACTGGGGTTAAATTGGCGCTTGCAATGCCTGCTATGGCTTGCCCTGTAGCACCCTCCCCAGGCCAGAAAACCTCCCCAAGATAAATAGTGGGTGGGATGTGCAAAAACCAAAAAATATAAATGCGGGCAGGGTTTGTGCCATGATGCTGAGTGGGGTTTGTGTCAAAAAACGCCCACGGGGCATACTTTAAAATAAAAGAGGGGTGGGGATGGTGGAAAGCAGCTCACAACAGAAGCGAAAAAAGCAGCCCACAGGCTGCAACTGCCTAAAAGCCCCAGCCCAGGGGGCCAAATCAAGGAAAAAGTCGCTTGTTTTAAGTGGATTTAGCAACCCACCTTAAGCAACAACTAGAGAACTCCCGGATGATCAGGAAGTTCGTACCTTTCTTAAGCTCCCCTCTGCAACACATCTGGGTCCTCTTTGGTAACTAACTCAATAACGACTCCACATCTCCCTTTCCTTGTAATAAAATATTAAAATTTAATTCTAAACACAACGATTCAAATTCAACCAACTTCAGATTCCTTAGAACACCACTACGTCCCATTAGCAGTTGCCTTTAAATGATCCTGAGCACTATTCCAAAGAACAAGGTCTTTGAGGGGATCTGATCAGTCTTGCAGGCCACGATCTCACTTCTGTTGAGCTGGCATATGGGGCTCCCTGGCACATTGCTCATACCCTGACAGAGTACCTGTAAGTCTCAGATCCTCTTTGTTATGTTGGGGAAGATTGCAGATGAATCCAATTCCTCCAGAGAAATCCTTTTGGAGTCTCCACTAAGTAATATCTAGGAGGTTCTGCCAAGTTCTGAGCAGTTCCAAATGCCTTGGAGCTTTTGAGCCAAACCTTGTTCCCTGGTCTCAGTTCAGATAGTGCTTTTGCTCTGTGCTGAACATTGAAGTTTTGTTGCCACCAAATTTTTATTTCAGCATCCTGTGTTCAAAATTCCTTCACGTCAGGCTACTTTGACTTAAGCGATGGTGGTGCCAGGTAAAGAGATCCTTAATGGAAATTCTGCTGCAGATAGTCCAGACGCAATCAGTGTGGACCTGTATACCAGACATGCTTCAAATGGGTCCACTGATTTTTTCAGAAATCTTTCTGAAAGTCTGCACTGCTCTCTCTACATCCCTGTTGCTCAGGGGGTAATGTGCACTGCTAGTACAATTTTCAAAATCAAAGCCCTTTGCAAATGCTAGGGATGTTTTAGAGGTAAATAGAGGGCCATTGCCAGACAGGAGGACTTGAGGAACCCCATCTCTGACAAATACTGACTTTAGTTTCTGGATGACCTGTGCTGATTAAGTCTGTATAAGTGTAGCCAACATATATGGAGAAGTAATCAACTACAATAAGGTATGTGTGTCCTTTCCAGAAAAATCTGTTGCTACTTGCTGCCAAGATCTGTCAGAATAATGGTTCTGGAATGTGTTTTATTCCTCCTCTTCCCTCCCCTTCCCTCCCCTCCACCTCACAGCCCTCTACTAAGGTCTACATTTGACTACACAGTTGGCCACCATACTGACTGTTGTGCTCATGACCTGTCCTTCATGGATTTTGAAGAGTATCTCTTTCTGAAGTACCATGGGGATCAGAATGTGACATCCTTTCAGAAGCAAACCATCAGCCATGTGAAGGTCTTTTTGGTCCTGCCAATATGGTGTTTGGTGTGATGGAAGCTGACTCCTTCGACACCACCCTCCTTGGCAGAGCTGAGTAAGTTTCTGGGAAGTCTCATCCTTTAATTGTTCATCTCTAACTTGCTGAAGTTGGCTGCCAGATGCTGGAATTGCTGCCTGAACAAGGTCAATGCAGACTTTGACATCTTTCTCTATCGCCTTTTCTTCTTCTGTTGATGGCTGCTTAATTGGAGTTCTAGATACAGTGTAAGCTGCTATGAATTTTTTCCCTTGTACGTGTTGAATGTTGAAAGAAAAATTGCATCATCCGTAGTCGATGACTTTCAACCAAGAATTCAGAGATTTCCCGTGTTTTTAATCCAATAATGCCTCGAAGGGCTTATTATGGTCTGTTTCTGTGCTCAAATCAAACCAGACAGATATGTGCTGAGTGGTTCCCAGGCCCAAGTGACTGTTAGAGGTTCCTTTTCCACATGAACAGACCACCGCTTATTTTCTGTCAGACTTCTTGATATGAATACCACAAATCTCTGGTCTTCTTCTGGCTGCTTTTATCTGAGCACTGCTCCTAGACCACATGAAGAGGTGTCTGCTGCTACTCTGGTTGGATTGGTTACTGAATGTTGTTCCAAAACAGGTGGAGATGTCAATAGTGCTTTAAAAAAAAAATTAAATGCATTTTGTTGTGTGCTATCCTGAAGCTATGTATGGTGACCACTAAGGAGAACTCTGAAGGATTTTAATTAGGTGAGCTAAATTTGGTAATAGTTTGACTTGTCATGCCCAGGAATCTTCCTAGAGCAGAAATATCTTTGGGTTCAGGTAATGCCTGTGATACTTCGAGTCCATCTGAATTCTCTGTTGTTAATTAGGCATCCTATAAAATTTATCTGCTCCTTTCAAAATTCACATTTCCATTTCAGAGAAAGGCCAGCTAGCTGGAAGCATCTCAAAATTGCATGGAGTCATACATCATGTTCATTTGTATCTCTGCCATATATCAACACATTATTTCCATGGCAAATGATAGCAGGTGAACTGATACCATCTGAGAGATTGTCTCTTGGAAATGTTTTGGTGCTGAAGACATGTCAAATGGAAGATGATTGAAACAACACCTTCCAAATGGGATGATGAATGTAGTTAATGGTATAGATTCTTTAGCAAAGAGGATTTGTCAGAAGTCTGCTGATGCATCTAACTTTGTGAAGACTTTGACCTCTGAGAACTGTGTTTATGTCTGGTCAACTGTGGGAAGCATGTGTCTTTCTCTGTACACACTGTTCTTAAGTTGTGTAAGATCCACACAAATCCAGATTTTGCCATTGGGTTTTGCCACTACAACCATCCCCACACATTGGTCTGTAGGCTCTTTTCCTCTGAGCAATAACCCCCATATCATTCACTCTTTAATTCTTCTTTGACTTTCACTAGCAAGGCTGAAAGGATGCAGCATGGAGCTGTGAGAAGAAAGGGAGTTGCTAATGGCAGTTTTATTTTGTACTTCCCTGATAGCTTTCTGAGCCCCGTGAAGACGTGAGGATTCATCTCCTGTATAGTTTACATTTTGCCACTAAAGCATTTCAATTTCTTGGCTTGGTGTAATCCCTGCATTGGTGGCAACTTTAGCTCAATTGTCAGTCCTTGTATTACATATATGAGTGGCTCTCAACCTTCCCTGACTATTGACCCCTTTCAGGAGTCTGATTTGTCTGGAACACCCCAAATTTCATCTCATTAAAAACTACTTGCTTAAAAAGTCAGACAAGAAAAAGTGTTAGAGCCCCTATTATTGAAAAATGGCTTACTTTTCCATTTTACCATATAATTATAAAATAAATCAATTGGAATATAAATATTGTACTTACATTTCAGTGTATACTATATAGAGCAGTATAAAGCAGGCATTGTCTGTATGAAGTTTTAGCTTGCACTGCCTTTGCCAGTGCCTTTTATGTAGCCTGTTGTAAAACTAGGCAAATATTTAGATGAGTTGATGTACCCCCTGGAAGACCTCTGAGTACCTCCAGGGATGCACAGACCCCTGGCTGAGAACCCCGGACATATATTATTTGTGGAAGAACTTTCTGTCCTTTCTCCAGTTTCCCAAGGAACTAGCTACAAGCATCCAAAATATTGTGACTAGCCACGAGTAAAATTGTATTTGATTGTTGCAGATCTGTATCCCAGGATTGATTTATAATTGGTTTTTGGAATTGTAGTGACTTCGGCTCCAGTTTCCATTTTAAATGTAAGATTTCTACTGTTTAGAATCATGTTTAGAATCATTAATGATCTGAAGGATTGCACACTAGGCTGGGGGGAGTGGTAGATATACTAGAAGGCAGGGATAGGATACAGAGTGACTTAGACAAATTAAAGGATTGGGCCAAAGAAATCTGATGAGGTTCAACAAGGACAAGTGCAGAGTTCTGCGCTTAAGATGGAAGAATCCCATGCACTGCTACAGACTGGGGACCAACTGGCTAAGCAGCAGTTCTGTAGAAAAGGACCTGGGGGTTACAGTGGACAAGAAACTGGATATGAGTCAACAATGTGCCCTTATTGCCAAGAAGACTAACGAGATATTGGGCTGCATTAGTAGGAGCATTGCCAACAGATCAAGGGAAGTGATTATTCCCTTTATTCAGCACTGGTGAGGCCTCATTTGGAGTATTGTGTCCAGTTTTGGGCCCCCCACTACAGTAAGGATGTGGACAAATTGGAGAGAGTCCAGTGGAGGGCAACAAAAATGATTAGGGGGCTCGAACACAAGACTTATAAGGAGAGGCTGAGGGAACTAGGCTTGTTTAGTCTGCAGAAGAGAAGAGTGAGGCGGGATTTGATAGCAGCCTTCAACTTCCTGAAAGGGGGTTCCAGGGAGGATGGAGCTAGGCTGTTCTCAATGGTAGTAGAAGACAAAATTAGGAGCAATGATCTCAAGTTGCAGCGGGGGAGGTCCACATTGGATATTAGGAAAAGCTTTTCCACTAGGAGGGTGGTGAAGCTCTGGAATGGGTTACCTAGGAAGGTGGTGGAATCTCCATCCTTAGAGGTTTCTAAGACCCAGCTTGACAAAGCCCTGGCTGGGATGGTTTAGTTGGGATTGGTCCTGCTCTGAGCAGGGGGTTGGACTAGATACCTCCTGAGGTCCCTTCCCACCCTAATCTTCTGTGATTCTATGATTCTATGTTTGTGTACCAAGGTGTTGTCTGTTCTATAAAGAATATAGTTCCTAAAAGTATGGACTCATTGTCACCTGATAACAATCCCCCTTGGATTGTTTCCACTACTCTTGATGATCTGCAAACTATTGCAAATTGTCCTATTTTGTGACATCTACATTTTTGCCCTCTTGCTAGATGTTGTGGCTTGGTATCTTGCCACATCTTTCACAGCTTTCCAAACTTTTCACCTATTAAGCTTCTTTGGTCTGTCACGCTCTCGTCGTGCATTGTTCTTATGTTGTAAATTGGTCTGATGTCCCTTTCACATTTGTCTTCTTTCTTTACTGTGTCAATATTGTCTGATGCAGTGTCCCTGATGCTGATAGCATGTAATTCACATTGTTATTTCTTTATGGTTTCTTGCATTCTCACTTTTGCTACAGCTTTTTTAGTGTGAGATCCAAGTCCAACTGAAGCTGTGCTGATAAATTGGTGTCTCTTATACTAACAATTATCCTGTCCCTTATTAGTTCTTTTTTTAAAGTTCCATATTTGCAACTTTCAGCAAGACTATGAACTGCAATAATAAAAATCTCAGCTCTTTCCCCTTGCTCCTGGCATCGCCTATTAAATTTGGCCCTTTCATATGTAATATTCTGTCTGCCTATGAAATAGACATTAAAAGCCTCTTTCACTTTGGTGTGTTCTGTCTTTTCCTCCCCAGTGAGGAGTAGGGCATGTAAGATGATCTCAGCAGTACTGCCCATGTCAAATATCAGGGCAAATTCCTGGTATTCTTGTGTTTTATTTGTTAAACCAGAAACCAACCAGAATCGCTCAAATCTCTTCATTCAGCAAGGCCAGCTCCTGAGAT
>ML675715.1:2945404-2962327 GCA_007922155.1 Mesoclemmys tuberculata | reverse complement strand
TCAAATTTCTCTCACAGATCTGTGAATGCTGTTGTATCCATTGCTATTCTGAGAAGGGCTCTTCCTTCTTCATTCTGCAGCTTTCTCAGGTTTCCTCCTTGATTTTCCACTTTCCCCACTCACTCACCACTCTGGCAATCTGGGCATCTCTTTCTTTTACTCCTTTAGAGAAAGGGATTCACCCACTGCTGGCACCATGCGGACATACACGCAAAGAGCCACGTGGTAAGCAGGAAGCAGAGACTTCCCCAAGCAGGAAGTTCCCACGTTTATTAAGTTCCCCACTGTACTAAGTCCTGGCCTTCGCTGGTAATTGTGGAGTACTGGGAACTTCATAGCCACTCCACGATTAGCAGGGTCTGTGCCCACAAAGGACTGTGCTGCGTATTCTACCTTCTCACCTCAGTGTAGGGGGAGTACAACTTTCCGCCTCCTTCATTAATTAGTGCTTCTGTCTTTGTATGTGTCCCCCTGAAGCACCAAACAGAAAGCAGATCTCTGCCTACGTGCATTCTGTTTATGTTTCCAGATGATTGACACCTCTCTCTTCCTCTGCCCTTGAGAAAACCTTCTACTTCTGTGCGCAGAGGGCCCACTATTTGTTAATAAATAGTAAAACCTAATAACAGTGTTATATTTGCAGAACACCTGTCATCCCACAGTGCTTTACAAACCTAACATATAATATCCACAGTAATGCACCCTCTAGGGTGGGTGGCTACTTAACAATGCAGAGCAATAGCATAAACCGTTTCAGCCCTCATACCACTGAAAATGGCAGGGGAACTTTAGGTTGATAGAGTATAGTTATCCAAGAGGCAGCTAAGCCATATCACCAGGGCTAACAACATTAGGCTTTGGGGATCTTTGCTGAACACAAGTGGTTGGATCCTTGGTTCTCCACCTCATCCTGAAGATGGCGTCTCTTTCCAACAAAGCACCCGCTAGCTCCATGGTCCCGTAGTGACCCCAAGGGAAGAGTGGCTCCTACTAAATCTCCAACATCACACGACCAGCACATCGGTGTTTCCATACGACTGCTCTTAATACAACACTGTGCATTGGAGGCTCTCAAGCCGCTCGCCCATGGTAGATAAGGTACTATCCCCATTGAGCAAAGGGGAAACCCAGAGACAGAGAGGCAAAAGGCCATCATTTCCACTGGAGAGTGTCCATTCACCTCCAGACACCCATTTCCTCTTTTTCACTATGCCAGACATCATGATGCTTCAATTAGGTCTCTTCCTCTCTGTTTTAATTTGGTACTAAATTTGCTTTTTCATCCTTTCCTTATTCTTTTTCCTATGCTACTCCAACTTTAACTTTTGCCTCCCATCTCTGCGTCATTTCTGTGCCTCTGTTTCTCTGCTCATTTCTCTCCCTTACTGCCAAGTACTGTTTGGTTTGTCTGCTTTTGTTTTTGTTGTGCTAGTGCCTATGAGCCCGAATCATGGACCAGGAACCTAGGTGCTGTGCAAACGCCGAACAGAGCCCTGGTCTCATCCCCAAATAGCTTTGTTTCTTCATCCTTCTTGGTTCTTTTTTCCCCTCCCCATACCCCTTAATAAACTCTTTCCTGCAGACCACACTGGAAGCATCAGCTCAGCTGCTTTTTCTTAGAATATTTAATGGAAAAGCTCCTGGAAATACTTTCTATAACAGCCCCAAGAGTCCCATTGAAGAAGTCACAGAGGCCCAGATCCTCAAAAGTATTTAGGCGTTTATCTCCATGGAAATCAATGGGAGATAGCCACCTAAATACTATGGGGATCTGGATCAGAATGTCACCCACACTGTACAGGGGTTTGAATATATTATTTTCCTGTGAAGAATATATGCCACTAAATATCACTATTCACAGCTTGTGGGGTACAGTTTCCACCAAGGTCAGCTCTCTACATATCTGGGCCAGATCCTCTGCTGGTGTAAACTGACATAGCTCCACAGGCTTCCGCATTAGTTCACACCTGCTCAGGGTCCAGCACACACCTGCATTTTCACTGAACCTAACATTGTTTCCCTTTTCAAGCTCTCCGAGGTGCTTATCTGGCCCCCATCACCGTAGCGTCTGGACATGTCACCGTTGTTCGTACATCTGTCCTCACATCTGCCGGGTAGGGCAGTGCGTTTATCCCACTGTATTGATGGGGAACTCAGGCAGAGTGGGCCAGATTTTCAAAGGTTTTTTGATGCCTAAAGATTCATGGAGGCATCCAAATGTTTTCCTTGGGTGCTTAATTCCCATGAAACCAATGGGAATTAGACACCTATCTGCTTTAGGCACCTACATTCTGTTGAAAATCCACCCTCCATGTCTTGCAATGCTGAACCAACCAACGCGGAAATACCTTTAAAATCACGGGACCTAGAGTCTAGGATTAATTTAACTTTG
This sequence comes from Mesoclemmys tuberculata, assembly GCA_007922155.1. Classification (NCBI taxonomy): domain Eukaryota; kingdom Metazoa; phylum Chordata; order Testudines; family Chelidae; genus Mesoclemmys; species Mesoclemmys tuberculata. The sequence continues at coordinate 2,959,935 of ML675715.1, read as the reverse complement.
GGGTGGGGGAGGGGAAGGTGGTAGCATTTACACACTCTCTAGGAGTTATGGATTATTGTTCTTAGAGGAAAGAAGAAAAAATAAACAACCACCTAACTAAAGGGCTGGCTACAGAATGATTAAAGAGGCAAGGAGCTGGCAGGAAAGGTCAGGCATTGTGAAGAGAATGTCCAAGGGAAAAGCTTGGAAACTTTCCTGAGAATCGAGACATATGAATTTCTTGAGCAACGGAGCTGTTGATTTCGCTCTGAAGGAAAGTATGCAGGCAATTCTCAGTTTTGAGGGGCTTTACAGATGAGAATGAAAACGGGATTCCTGCCAAGAAGTGTGGGGTCTGCACTTTAAAAGGGTTTGACAATTTGGAAAGGGTTCACAGGAGAGCGTCAGGAATGATTTGAGATCTGGAAAACATGTCTGATAGTGAGCGATTCAAGTTGCTCAGTCTATTTAATTTATTCAAGACAAGGCTAGGAGTCTCTTGGTCAGGTTCTAGAAATACCTGTTTGGAGGGAAGATTTCTGTAAGAGGGCTCTTTGATCTACTGGACAAAGGCATAACTAGAATCAACGGCTGTCAGTGAAGTCAGACTAGAAATAAAGTGCACGTTTTTAAAGAGAAGGTAATGAACCATTGCAGCAATTGACTCAGGGACATCACCTGGAGTCTTTAAATCAGGATTGGGTGTCTTTCTAAGAGATCTGGGCCTTGTGTACACACAAACTTGCATGGGTTGCCTGGTTAGTTAAATTGGTGCAAACTGCCGTGTGGACACTCTTTCTTTTGATTTAGCTGAATCCCTGTTCCAAAACTGAAATAAATTCTCTTTAAGTTGACACCTTTCATTAAATGGGTGCAACTCTCCATGTGGGCAAAGACATGTGCTAACATAACCAGAAGTTATGAGCTTGATCCAGGAGTCACTGGGTGAGGTTCTTTGGCCTGTCTTATGTCAGAGGTTAGATGAGATGATCACAGTGGTACCTGGTGGACTTAAGATCTGTGAATCTAGGAATAAGGCTTCACAATCTAAACAGAAAACAAGCAAATACAGGAAGGGGGGATGAGAAATAACTGGGGTTAGGGCAGTCGAAGGATGGTGGCCAGACACCCTCCTGTTAGGAGCCTGATGTTTGTTTTGGATTTTTATTTTTCCCTTCCCTTGTTCAAATATATGGATGATGTTATTGCTTCTCTGCAGGACAGGGCCCAAGTGGATTTTGGCCGGCAATTTAAGGAGGGACTTGAAGGAAGATAGGATGCGAAAGGATTCGTCAACCCAACCCTTCTGCCCCAGTCACCCTCTAGCTCACAAATAACATAAAGACCCTCTGGTTTAGCAATCACCAAAGCCATTTCTTTGCAGTGCCTGGCTAGGGCTAGCAGCCTCTGGGACTTCTTTCCTCCCCGTGAGCCCTCTCTTGCCTGCCTCTGGCAGGCATATAAACCCTACTTAGTCTGGCAGCTACCTCCTATCTGCTAATCAGGTACGAACAAACTCTCAGCCCAGGTAGGCAGACCGCTGTCTCCCATTCCTTAATCAGGTACAGGTCCTCCTAATCAGCTCTACTGCACCTTAGTTAGCTGAGGCTGGCATGTGGTTGTGGGAGGACATGAGTGCTGTACAGTGGCAATTCCTGCACCCTCTATGACATTGCAGGGTGGAGGAAGTATGGTTGTTTGAAGAGGAGAAAAGTGCAAAGGACTATTTAGGGGAACTTAGAAAATTGGGTTGTGTGCAGTCTGAAACGCTAAACGCCTGTACAATAGCTTAATTGAATGTCTCTGTTAATAACCCAGCAAATTAAATTAGATACCAAAACAACTTATCCCATATCCCATCAAATCACCCTAAAATGCTAATTATGGAATGGATTTTTTTTGCCTTTTAAATTACTGGGTAAAACCACAAGCCTTGCAGTAATTGGGAGTTTTTATATTCCAGCTACTAAGGTTTCCTTGGTTTATTTTCAATCTTAAAGACTCAAGTGGTTGCAGCAAAACATGATGAAATGTGTGTCCACGTCTAGGATTTCTGCCTCTGATATCCAAACTGCACAACATTTACACTCCTGAAATCCTAATAAATGTGATCACCAGCCTAGTATTTGCCCAACTAATTTATCGGCTGTTTAAAGTCAAGGCAATAAATCACTTGAGACAGAAGCCAAAATCTTTTCATTGGGCTGACGTTAAACCTAATGAACAAACAATACTAGAGTGAATCATCCATCTAACATGGCAGAAGGAGGATGGAAACCAGTGTTCTTGGCACAATTCTCCAGAGTCTAAAATCAAACTGAGAGGTACCCAATCTGCCTTTTGCAATGCAGCAAAATCCTGACGAGACATTGATAACAACAGCAATGGGAGGAGAGGGGTGTTCTCTCCCTCATCGGGAATACGCCAGACTTTACTTAAGCTCAGTATCTTATATGCATATGGTGCTTTTCATCCGAAAGCATCTCAAAGCTCTTTACACAGGACAGGAATCATGGTTCTCACCTCTTCAGAGAAGTGTGGCTCACAGCTACGCACTACACTACTGCTTAGGAGAAGTGAAGAACTCCATATCAAGGGTGGAATTGGCCAGGCCACTGTGGTTAACACACCAACCACTTACGAAAAGGATCGTCAATGGATCAGTTTTAAAACGCGTCTCAAAACGTTATAGGGCTCCCCTCAGCAGCATTAGTGACACAACCCCTCAAAGTCTCACTAGCACCATTTCCTAGAATTGCACAGTTTTTCGGCAGGGCTGCGAGAAATGCCCCATACAAGGACTAGCCAGAAAAAGCCCTGCTTAGCTGATGCTAATGCATAGCTGCTTTGCCTCAAGACCCTGAGCTTACGGAAGCGTTAGTGGTTACTGGTCACAATTTCAGCCATTGTATGTGGGTGCATGGTGTTATGTGCAATCTGTGTATTCATACTATGGGGGGGGGTGTGGTGTGTCCACGTGTGTCGCGCACAGGCGCACATAAATTGTGCTTTTAGTGTGCGGGGTGAATGGTGCGTCTATGGGGATTCATAGATCCCAAGGCCAGAAGGGACCACTGGGATCATCTAGTCTGACGCCTCCTGCACACCACAAAGCCAGTGGGCAGCATGGGGGAGAGCTCGCATCAGAGCAGATTTACCAACCCGTGATAAAGGTGTCAGAAGTGTTCCCCCCAGTGTCGGCTGCCCCCCTCGTTTGTGTGCAGCCAGGCCTCATCCGCTCCAGGGCACTGATTGCATCCAGCTATGCAGCACCTCTTCCTTGTGGCACTGAAAACGTTTTGCTCAGCTCTGCTGTGAGGGAAATACTTACTGCCTTAACCGTGATTTCCTTCAGTTTGTGGTGTCTTTTGCAGGATGGTTAACGTTCTCTTAAGGACTCCGGGGGGTTATAAGCAGTGCACCAATCTCATGGTGGGCGCCTGCCTCTGCTCTTGAGATGAACTCTGCTAGTTCGCTTTTGGAAGATAAGATGTATGGTAAAGACTATCCTGATAGAACCTGGGCTAATCATTGCCCTGCATTCTGTTAATTCATCCTGTGTCTTGGCTCACAGGTACTGCTTCGCTGGAAGCCATATGTGGCAGGAATTACTGTGGCCAGACTGATTTTTTTGTTTAGAGTGGAAAGGAGGAAAAATGGGGAAGATTGAGGAGCCTGTAACCTCAGATATTAAGAATCACTTGACTGGTAACGTCTCCTGTCCTCCCTGTGTGGGAGCGCATACAAGGTTAAATGCCAGTGATTTCTTCATAAAACACCTAAGGGCACAGACCCATGTAGGGGGAACTTGAGGTCATTATGGGAGGCATCACACTTAAAGGGAGACTGTGTGGCCTAGTGGAGGCCTAGTGGCTGGAGCACTGAAATGGGCTCCAGGAGATATAAGTTTTGTTCCTGCTGGGTGACCTGTGGCAAATCACTTCCTTCTTTATGCCACAGTTTCTCCAGCTGTGAAATTGAGTATAATGATGTTTCCCTCCTTTACGAACTGCACTGGCATCTCTTTAAGTATAAACTAGGTGTTTCTTCTTATTATTAAAGGGAATGTGTGGACCTCCGCACAACACAGGGGAAGAGGCTTACTTAGGAGAGCACAGCATGTTCCCCACAGCAGTTGTCTAGTTCGACTGAGCAGGGAGAGAGGGTGCAATCCCTTGGCTCTGCCTCCTTTCCACCAATCGTGACACATCTAACACGCTAGGGAATGGTCTGAGTAAGCAGCCTCTGCGCCCAGGAAAACACAGGGCTGCTCTGCTGCACATGAGGTTTAAAGGCCCCACCACCCTGCACATATATTCAAGAGCCGGGTACCATTTGAGCCTCTCCGGGCAGGGACTGTCTCTCTGTGTTTGTACAGCACCCAGCACAGTGGGGCCCTTTTCCATGGCTGAGGCTGCTATTGCCAGGCAACTAACAAATAATCCCCTACCTCTTATACAGCACTATTCATCTCCAGCTCTCAGAGTACTTTACAAAGAAGGTAAGTATTCTTGTACTCAGTTTACAGATGGGAAAACTGAGGCACAAGGCAGTGGCGTGACCTGCCTTTCCAATAACTAGTTAAAAATCTGGGTCCTAACATGAAGAACAAAATACTGAAGTGGTGCCATTTTAAAAGGGCTGAATCCTAAATAGGGTCTGAGAGTGATTCAACACAAAAACAGCCCTGAAATGGCAGGGCTTTCAACCTTGGCCTAACCTAAGGAAAGCTGGGCTGGAAAACGACTGTCCAACGAGACAATCCTGGCTCTCTGTCTGTTCGTGTCAATGTCTGCCTGGCTGCTGGCAACTTCAGGATAGAGAGGAAGATCAGAGAGGAGCCTCCCAAACCAATGGCGAGGCCCAAACTTGCGGTCTCGGGGGATTAAAAGTGATACCGCAGGATGGTGGTGGGAAAGATATGGAAGAACAGCTTAAAAGATGGGCATGGAGTCAGCAGCTGCCTGTGATACACGGTGCCGTGCTCAGTGTAAGTTATGAGTTTGAACAGCACAGCAATCTGTCAGCCACTGAGTGATCTGCAAACAGAACTTTGCCAGGCTGCCCGTCACTGCTCTGCCAGAGAAATGTCAGGAGACCAAAAGCTCCATGAGTTTGCAGAACAAACAATTGTGTCAGTGGGCCAAGAAAATGGGAGCCAAGCATCCATCCATGAATGTCCTGAGTCCGCCCTTCTATAGCACAACCTCACCTTGGTGCTGTTCTGTGCAGAGCTAATTCTGCAGTGTGAAAATCTCACAAAACTGCTTCATCTGCTTGTGTTCTTCCATCTGATGTAGTCCCTCAAACAAGCCCTAAACAAAGAGCAGGACTTTTAAATATTATTCAAGCACCTTTTATTACTCTAAGTTTGTGGTATACTAGTATATGGACAATGATGAGTTCTATTTTTGGCTTTGTGCCTCTTTTTAATTAATTTTTGAGTCTGAACTGGGACCAATTTTATAAATGTACACAGGGCACCATGCTAGTAGATGACAGAAATGCCAGATGATGCATATTGGAAGAATAATTTTAACTGATCATGTACTTGGATGGACTTTGAATTCACTGTAACCAAACAAGGAAAAGACCTGGCTGGACAGTTCAATGGAAACTAATGCTCAATGTCTAGAGACTGTCAAAAAAGCAAACAGAATGTTAGGATGTGCAGTATAAAGAATGGGGGAGAAAATGATCCTGAAAATACTATAACGCTATTAGATAAATCAATATGACGCCCTCATCTGGAATACGGTGTTTAGTTCTGGCTATTTAGAGAAAAAAGCCATGTAGCAGAAATGGAGGGTTTTAGAGACAGCCAGTGAAAAGGATCAGCAGCCTGCAGAGACTTTGGTATGAGGAGACATTAAAAAGATTGGGCCTGTTTCGTGTCAAGATGAGATGAATAAGAAGGGATGTGGTAGCGCTCTACGAAATAATGGGTGATGTAAAGAAGGTAAATGGAGAACTCTGATTTATCCTTTCTCCTAGTACCAGAACAATGGGGCACCCAAAGAAATTGAAAGGCAATATATCTAAATCTGATTAAAGGAAATACTTTTGTAATCAATTAACCTGTGTAATTCATGGCCACAAGATATAACTGAAACCCATACCTTTTTAGGTTGAAAAAAAGCATTAGACTTTTATGTGGCTGACGAGATCCTTCACTGCTACACTGCATGGAATAAACATTTCTTTTATAAAAGAGAGAAGCCAAAATTGATGAGTTCTGGAAGAAAATTCACTTTGGGGCATATTTGTCCTTGATGGAGGGTCTTGCACCTTCTTCTGAAGCATCTGGTAGTGGCTGTTGTTAAAGGCAGGATATAGGACTAGATGGACCAGTGGCCTTATTCACTTGGGCAATTCCTATGTTCTGGAGTTCTCGCCTCTCCAGGGAAAAGTGGCCACATTATCCTATTCTCAGATCACCCTAGCGGCTACTAATTCACTTCATAATGGTCTTCATTTTTAAAGTCCTCCAGTTGCTACAACTTCTCTCATGGAGAAGAGAGTCTCTCTCTCTCTCCCTCTCTCTCTCTCTCTCCCCCCTTCCTTTTTCCCGATATCACTGGCTGCCTCTCCGGCCCTCCTCCCCTGCATTATCAATATTTAACATCTACATCTCCGGAGAAGATTTCATGTATCTTTCTCCCTCGACAGCTCTGCCCCTTACCTATAGCTCAGCATTTCAATCCCTGCTGGTGTAGATTTAGCACTGAAATATTTTGGGGAGGGACAATCTGCATGAAAGACAAGACATTAAATGAAATCATAGCATGTTGGACAACATTTATGAACTTGCCATCCCCCCAACTCTATTTTATCCCCTTTTTTGTTCCCCCCCTTTTTAGTTATTAGGATTTTAGAGGGTGGCCTTTTAATTGAATATGTTTACAGCTAATTTGGAGTTGTTTTATTATGACGTGCTTTGCTCAAGCACTGATGCGGGTGGGGTTGGAGGGCTGCTTTATTGTAAATAAAGCCTGAGATTTTCAAAGTGGCCTTGGTGTCCAAATACCTTAATTTCAATTAAAATGAATGGCAATTGGGCCTCTAAATCCCTTAAACTACTTTGAAAATATCAGCCAGAACGAGTAATAGTATTTTATTTCATTTAGGGCTGGTTGGAAATTTTCCATAGAAACTTTTCTTTTTCAACAGAAAAGTGGGATTTTGAGTAAATGAAATTTTCCATGAAAAGCATCTGCTTTTTACAAAAAGGTTGATTGTCAAAAATCTTATTGCTCAAAACCCCAAACATTTTGGTGGAAAAAGAAAATATTTTGATTGGGAAATGCTGCTGCGATGCCTCATGGGAGCTGTAGTTTGGTGTCCCCATGTCTCCATTCCCATCCGTGAGCCAGGCACCTCAGCTGGGCTACTTCTCCCATGCTGCACCATGGCCAGGTCTCCCCTCTCCAAAGGAGACCATGGGCGATGTGATCCCATCCGGGAGCCCAGCCTCTAGAGGACAGTGGAACCAGAATTACAGGGCCAAGGAGACACTGCACCAGCAGTTCCACATTGAGAGAGTTTGAGTCAAATATTTGCTTTCAAACGTCTGCCAAAAAACTGACATTTTCTTTGGAAAATTTAGAAGCAAGCTATTAAAAAAAACAACCCAAGGTAACACAAATTTTTAATGGGAAGGGTGAGGGGGGAGAAGAGTTTCCACCCAGCCCCAATTGCATTGTATGGCATGACTCTGCATCGCCTTGGGCTCTGCGCTTGCAAAGGCTAGCGACCTGGCACGGGACACACCATCCCGTTTACTTCAGTGAGATCAGTCACAGAAAGAAGCGCCATCCCCAGCAGTGTTTGCACCAGCCCTGCGTTGCATTGTGGAGCTGACACCAGCGCAGCGTAAGGCGGTGTGTCTGTAATCACGATGCTTTGTACCAACCACCCACAGATGTTAGGGTTATGGTTTCATGATTCTGACTCTCTGCACTACTTTTTTATTTGAAAACAAAACAGGTTTTACAGAGAGGTAGAAAGAAAAATCTAAGAAAAAACCATACATATCCATGAATGTTTCATGCAAACTGTTTGCTTGTCCTCATATCTGACTGCCATGCAATAATATAACTTGTGTCATTCTATGTCCCTTTGGTTTCTGGAATTGCAGCCGCTGTACTAGAAATCTCCATGCTTCTTTTGGCCACTTCAAACCAATTTCGCTGTTTTCATACAGATTTCATATATCTCAAGGTTAGAAGGGGCCATTATGATAGTCTAGTCTGATTGCCTGCAAAACCCTGGTCAGAGACCCTCACTCAATGATTCCAATTATCCCAACAACTTGTGGTTGAAGCAGAGTGTATCTATTAGAAAGACTCCAAGTTTCGGAGAATTCACCACATCCCTTTGTAATCTGTTCCAACGGATAATCATATTCCCTTTAAAAAAAACTGCCTTGGGCTGGTTACCTGAACAAGACAAGTTTCCCCTATATGACAAGGTTTTGGTAACCTATATATATATATATACCTGCACAAGACAAGTTTCCCCTATATATCCGGGTTTCGATAACTATCTGTGAATTTGGTCAAGGAGGAATGTTGCCCTTACTGTGGGTGAAGACGATATTTGATAATGAAACAGTGCTAATTTCACTCCAAACAGAATCTTGATTTATAAGGCCTCGTCTCAGGACCTTATTACATTTGCCCTGGATGAAACTTTGCTCTGTGCAAGGAGAAATCATTGCATTTTTCCACCTCTGATTTTCCCAACACCAGTGAGTCAATAGCAGAGACGGGAATAGAAACCAGGAGTCCTGATGCCCGGAGCTCCATTTTCATAACCTTTCTCCATACCCTCTAAGTGCAGCCATGAAGCACAGCTCCGGCTTTGACCCAGTGTTATAAAGGAACTGGGGGTTTTAAAATTTTCTGTCAAATTTCAGAAGAGCTGAACGCTGACTACAAGATTTGGGCCTTTCAAGCTCTAAATGCAGATCATGTTGGGAACTGAGAATGGTGGAAGGGGGGATTAGATGCACAGATTGCAAGGCTAGTTTGTGGTTGAGAAATGATCGATGTGTGGCTTTTACATGTCTGTAAACCAAAGATCAGGCCATTTCCCTTTTCCGTGCCTTGGTTTCCCTCTCTGTACAGTGGTGGTAAAGATATTCACCCTCCTTTGTAAAATGCATTGAGGTTTTCAGCTGAAAGTGCTATGCAAATATAAAGGATGGTGAAGACCAATGGAAAAAAAGCACATCAGAAATACCGACCTGGTCTTAGGCTTCTTGTGTGCTGGTGAAGTTCAGTCATTATTCCACCTAAAATGACCTAATATCTACCTCGTGGAATTTTGACCTTTCACAAACAGGAGTAGCTATTTATACTTCAAAATGCGGAAAACACAATCTTCCTTGTCCCACTCGAGTCTGACCCTCAGCCATTGCGTTGTCATCATTAGGTGCTTCTAGGAAAGAGACACTGTACTGTCTCTGGGGAATGTTTACTGATATTACCCTATTGCTTATGGAACACTTTGCAAACGATTGCTGGTTCCGGGAATGCAAGGTAAGTTTCATGCTGTGCCCCTCAAGCCTAAACAGACCATAGGATTGTTTTCCTCCTCTCTGCCTCTGCATTTGCTTTTGAAATTTAGTAACACAGAGGCCATGATGGGGCAAGGATCACCCAATGAGGAATGAATCTCTGCAGACAGCTAAGGCCTTTTCAGACCTTGCCATGTTAATACTCACCTAACTCCTCTGCTTCTGCTAACATGCTCTCCCTTGCAGCTTCGGAACATGGGAGCTACTGGACTGAATCGGATCCAAGGTGCACCTAGCCCAGTGTCCCACCTCTAGCAGTGGCCAGCATGGTACGCTTCAGAGGAAGGTGTGAGACCCCCGCAGCAGGCTGATGAGAGTGAATCTGCCCCCCAATATTAGGTTTCCTTTTAACCCCTAATGATTAGTGTAAAAACTGCAGTGTGACGTGTACTATCCCTTGCAGTTTGCTTGCATTAATTCTGGATATTAGAGCTGCTTGGGAATTTTTTGAAAACCAAAACTGTTTGTGACACAGTGTTGGCTTTGCTGAATCTCTCAACTGGAAAAACTGTTGGGGGTGAGGGAGGGAAGCGTCTGCACTGTCATAATGAAGTTTTTCCACTTTGAAATGACTTTTTGTTTAGGAAATTTAAGCTAATTGGACTGAAAAAAGCGATTTTAAAAAAAGATTGAAAAAGTAACTACACATTTCAAAATGAAACATTTGGATTGACCCAAACTCTGTGTGTGGGGAGGGGGAAAGAGGGGGTAATCAGCTTTTCGATTTGTAAACATTTTCAAGATTTCAACTTTTTGACCCAATGGTAAAAGATTTTGCATATAGTCACAGGATGGGAAAACCATTTCTCCCCCAACTCTCATCCATAGAAAAGCCCAATGCATTTTGAATCTAGCTAAGTTTTTGGCCTTACAGTCCCTGTCCCTGCTTGGTCAGGAGAGAGAAATTGTTCTGAGGCGTGTGTTTAAAGAACAAAGCCATTTGTTCTTTCTGTGTCGTTGTATTCAGGGAGCACCTTTTTGGCCTGGGCTGGTACGTGGGCTTGGCAAATGGGTCAGGCAACTGAGGGTTGGTTTGTGCCTTTAATACACAGCCCTGCATTGAGAGGCTGAGCAGTCTCAGGGCAGAGCCAGCGGCAGGAGGGGTTGTCCCGAACCCTCCCTGGTGTGCTCTGTGAATGCTCCCAGCTGCTGTAAGGCAGGGTTCTCCCTTTTCTGGCTCCCCACTGCCTGGTGCAAAGATCGAGGATGTTTCCTTTCCCCTGGTTGCTAGACGGTGAGGTTCTTGTTCCCCTTCCCAGCTGCTCCAAGCAAGGATCCCGGGGACCATATCTGCCCTCCTTATCTTATGTGCAGGGTCTCCCGTGTTCTAAGTGCCCCACCACCGTTAGCCTCTCAGTCCCAGCCTATGCAACACAGACAGCCACAGAGCTCCTCCATAGCCCTCTTTGTGCAAACGTACACCACTTTAATACTGAGTCCTGCAATGCTTCCACATCCCCAAGCAGAGGAATCAAAACTGCTTTTTACTGGCAATCAGCCACAGCCACGGAGAACAGCTTCATCTTCCCCATGCAAGGGAGGCCGGCTCTGAGCCACATGTTAGGACCCCATCAGCCATAGCCTTGGCTGCACTTCAGGGAGTCTCCTAGTTTTGGCCTCCAAGTTGATATCCCCCTAATGGCGGCTCGGCTCGCCTCAGCCCAGCTCCCTGGTGTGATTAGGTCCTGCAGCTTCTGTCTGCTTCCTGTTTGCACCCTGTTTGAGTGTTTGGAGGAGCTTTTCATGGTGGCTATAAATGTTTATTGCCCTCTTAATGTTTTTATTGGGTTGCTGTTATGGTTCCTTGCAGCATATCTCCTGGGTGTGTTGGACTGTGTTGGGTTCTGCTTATTTGCTCTAGGTGAACTGTAACAGGTTAGTGGGCTAGCTGGGTTTGCTGGGATCGGTGCTGGCCTAGTTACAGAGGCCGATGGTGACAGGAATAGAGAGGCTGGGAGCGCAGCAGTGTACAAGCCCTTGCTGAAAAGCTCAGTGGTGTATAGGGACTAATATATCCAAAGGCAGTTTCAGAGTTCTCAGCTTGGGGTTTCCTTCAGGTGCCCTCCATTTAGCACTTTGGCCTACACGCCTGTTCCTTTTTCCTTATTTGTTGTCCCCCAAACTTAGCTGAGTCCTCGGCTCTGTAGCTCCTCCCCTTAGGCTGTGGGCGGGGCTTTTAGCCTCCCATGTCCCGGAACCCAAATAGATCCGGTCCTCCAGGATCAGCCCCTTGCCTCGACTGCTCTGCCCTTTGCTGACCCTTCACAGGAGATCAGATGCAAGGAACCTAGACCAGCGTGGAACAGCAAGGGAGCAGCAGCGCAGTCCTGCAGAGGCTTTTAGGAAAGTAAATGGAGCAGAGAAACCAGAGACCTGACTCTCCCCTGCCTTTTGCTGCCACTTACACTTGGTGCAAAATGCTCCCATTCCAGCGGGATGACGTGTTATGGGCACAGTGCGGTCACTCTGCACAGGTGTAACTGGCAGTGCACTTTGCACGGCTGCGTGGAATCAGACCCCAGGTGTCTAAAGATAAATCCCACCAGGGAACCGAAGGTACCTGTTTGCATGGAAGGGACCAGGAACAACACCTCGTTAGAAACAATACCAGGAGTTTGGGTCCCAGGTTACCAGGAGCCTCATTTTAATCCAGAAAATCTGCAAGGCCTGAAGTTTGCAAAGATTCTGTGTGGCCATTTTAGCATAGCATAGCTGTAGGTGTGGATCCAGGCATCTCCCAATGTGCCCAGCTTTTCAGTGCACTGCAGGACCATATAGACGTGTCTGCAGATAACCATCTTGAGTCCTTTCATGGCTGAGCTAAGGAGAATGTGATCAGGTGGATCAAATGCAGGCAGCTTGCAGCCAGGAGACGACCATCCAAGCAGGTAGCTGAGTTCCACCCTGCCGCTTGGCTCATCCTCATTAGGAAGTTAAGAACATACGAGCTGGGTACTTGACTGTGGCTAGCCCTGCAACGCTTAAATGCCTTCTCTCATTTTGCAAGTTAATATTCGTGACATAGAAAACAAGCCATTTGCCTTACAGGTACACAGACCTGGCTAGTCCCCAGCAGCTTCTTTTCTGTGCAAAGGTGAAGGGCAGAGGGCCAAGCTGGACTGTGGATAATCATCATCAGATCAATAGGAAAACCTCCGGACTAGCTCAGCTGCCTTCTGGTTTGGTGTGTGGAGGTGATGAATACGTCTCTTAGATGTCCTAAGGCCCAATGGTACGGCAATGAATTTAGCTGTTTAAAAGGTATGGTTTGGTTAGCTTCTCCTGCACCTTTAAATCTCTCAGGGCGGAGCTCTCTGCAGCCATTGCATGTTAATCCTAGCGCAGACTGGTAGGGAGGAGGTGCACACATGCACACTCTCCCCTGGAGACTTTACTATCTTATTTGTTCTTTCCATTTGAAGTAAAGGCCATTCGGATGGAAGAGAGACAGTTGCTCTCTGTATTAAAACTGAGGACATGCCTCACCCCTCTCCTCATGTTTGGACTCTGAGATTTAAAGGTCTCATAGACTATAAGGGCAGAAGGGACCATTATGATCATGGAGGCTGACCTCCTCCACAACGCAGGTCACAGAACGTAACCCACCCACTCCTGTAATAGACCCCTACCCTAAGAGTGAATTATTGACATCCTCAAATAATGATTCAAAGACTTCAAGGTACAGAGAATCCACCAGCAAGTGACCTGTGACCCAAGCTACAGAGGAAGGCGAAAAACCCGCAGGGCCTATGACAATTTGCCATGGGGGGAAATTCCTTCCTGACTCTAAATATGGTGATCAGCTAAACCCTGAACATGTGGGCAAGACTCACCAGCCAGACACCCAGAAAGAATTTTCTGTAGTAACTCAGAACCCACTTCATCTAAGATCCCTTCACAGGCCATTGGGCATATTTACCTCTAGTAATCGAAGATCAGTCAATTGCCGAATTAGGCTGTCCCGTCATACCATCCCTTCCATAAATTTATCAAGATCAGTCTTGAAGCCAGCTAGGTTTCTTGCCCCCACTCCTCTTGGAAGGCTGTTCCAGAACTTCACTCCCCTGATGGTTAGAAACCATCTAATTTCAAATCTAAACTTCCTCATGGCCAGTTTATATCAATTTGTTCTTGTGTCCACATTGGTGCTGAACTTAAATAATTCCTCTCCCTCCCTGGTATTTATCCCTCTGGTGTATTTATAGAAATCAATCCTATCTCCCCTCAGCCTTCTTTTGGTTAAACTAAACAAGCCCAGCTCTTTAAGTCTCCTCTCATAAGGCAGATTTTCCATTCCTTGGATCATCCTAGTCGCCTTCTCTGCACCTGTTGCACAACTGCACACACTATTCCAGGTGAGGTCTGACCAAAGCCTTGTATAGCGGCACAAACACCTCCCTATCTCAACGGGAAGTACTTCTCCTGATAAATCCTGGCACTGCATTAGCTTTCTTCACGGCCACATCACATTGGTGGCTCATAGTCATCCTGTGATCGACCGATACACCCAGGTCATTCTCCTCCTCTGTCACTACCAACTGATGCATCCCCAGCTTACAGCAAAAGTTCTTGTTATTAGTCCCTAAATGCATGACCTTGCACTTTCCACTATTACATTTCATCCTATTTCTATTACACCAGTTTACAAGGTCATCCGGATCTTGTTGTATGATATCCCGATCCTTCTCTGTATTGGCAATACCTCCCAACTTTGTGTCATCTACAAACTTTATTAGCATACTCCCACTTTTTATGCCAAGGTCAGTAATAAAAAGGTTAAATAAGATTGGTCCCAAGACCGATCCCTGAGGATCTCTACTAGTAACCTCCCTCCAGCCTGACAGTTCACCTTTCAGTGTGACTCGTGTAGTTTCCTCTTTAACCAGCGCCTTATACATCTTTCAATTTTCATATTAATGTCCATCTTCTCCCATTTAACAATAATAATAATAATAATTAATAATTCCCCATG
>ML675715.1:2926785-2945004 GCA_007922155.1 Mesoclemmys tuberculata | reverse complement strand
GGTCCCTTCTGACCTATGAGTCTATGAGTCTATGAGTCTATGAAATCTAGATAAATTAGATCTACTGCATTCCCTTTGTCTAAAAAATCTGTTATCTTCTCAAAAAAGGAGATCAGGTTTGTCTGACACGATCTACCTTTTGTAAAGTTATGTTGTATTTTGTCCCAATTACCATTAAGCTTGATGTCCTTAACTACTTTCTCTTTCAAAATTTTCCCAACACCTTGCATATTAACTGAGGTCAAACTAACAGACCTGTAATTACCTGGATCACTTTTTTCCCTTTCTTAAAAATAGGAACCATGTCAGCAATTCTCCAGTCATACAGTACAACCCCTGAGTTTCCAGATTTGTTAAAAAACCTTGCTAATGGGTTTGCAATTTCATGTGCTGGTTCCTTTAATATCCTTGGATGGAGATTATCTGGGCCCCCCCTGATTTAGTCCCATTAGGCAGTTCAAGTTTGGCTTCTACCTCACATGTGGTAATTTTTACCTCCATATCCTCAAACCCATTAGCCTCCTTGCCACTATCGTTAAACTCTTCATTAGCTTCATTAAAAATTGAGGCAAAGTATTTGCTTAGATATTGGGCCATGTCTGGATTATCCTTAACCTCCACCCCATCCTTAGTGCTTAGCTGTCCCACTTCTTTCTTTGTTTTCTTCCTGTTTGTATGGCTGTAGAGCCTTTTACTTTTGGTTTTATCCCCTTTGCAAGGTCCAACTCTGCTTGGCTTTTGGCATTTCTCACTCTGCCTCCACATGTTCTGACTGCTAAGAGAGATCTTTCCTTGCTGATTCCTTCCATCTTCCACTCCTTGTTGGCTTTCTGCTTTCTCTTAATCACCTGTCTGAGATGACTACTCATCCAGGTTGGTCTGCAACCTTAGCCTATGATTTTTTTTTCCCTTCCTTGGGATTCAGGCTTCAGATAGTTCCTGCAACTTTGACTTAGGCCCGGTCTACACGTACCTTCCGAATTCGGCGGCAGTCGACGGGAGATACGCAAGTGACGTAAATCGTTTGCATATCTCCCGTTGACTTTGCAGCGTCTCTTCTGTGTGCCGTCCACACTGTGCTGTGTCTAAGGGAACAGCGTTCCCCTCGACGCAGCGCTACGCCACTTACCAGGGTGGTTTTCCTGCGTCGCTTGCTGGATCATCTGAGCGGGTGTACACAGACCGCTCAGTCGAGCCAGAGCAATCGATCTGAGGGTGGCGAATTTGCCTCCGTCAGTGTAGACCCAGCCTTAAAGTAAGTCCAAGCCTCCTCCACCTTTAGATCCATGAGTTCTTTAGTCCTTCCATTTAATTTGAGCTGAATTAGTTCTTGGTCACTCGAACCAAGGTTGTCCCCTACAGCCTGTTCCTCTACGTGATCCTCACTACTCACCAATACCAAATCTAAAATAGCATTCCCTCTTGTTGGTTCAGCAATTATTTGATGAAGGAATCTATCAGCTATCACATCCAGGAAAATCTGAGCCGTATTATTGTTACTAGCACTAATCTTCCACTCTCTATCTGGGAAATTAAAATCTCCCATAATCACACAGTTCCCAGTAGTATTTACTTCATTAAAAGCATTAAGGAGGTCTCTGTCCATACCCAAAACGGATCCCGGTGGTCTGTAGCACACCCCAAGCACTATCCCAGGGGAAGCTCTAGCAGTTTTCTTCCCCCATGTGATTTTTGCCCAGACAGACTCTGTCTTATCCATTGCATCACTTCTAATTTCTTTACAGTTTACTTCATCATTGATACACACTGCTACTCCAGCACCGTTGCCTTTATTTCTATCGTTCCTAAACAGCACAGAGCCTTCAATAGCTGTACTCAGTCATGACGACTATTCCACCATGTTTCTTTTATGCCTATAATGTCTGGCTTCACTTCCTGCACCAGCAGCTCCTAGGTCCTCCATTTTGTTACCCAGGCTCCTTGCGTTGGCATACAAACATCTTCATTTTTGCTTGTACACCAATGTGAGAAGCTTGGGTAAGAAAATGGAGGAACTAAGGTTACTGGTGCAAGAAGTGAGCATCAGCTGTAGAGTTCCATGGTCAAGTGCCTCAGCAACTTTCCAGGCCTTCGTGCCATCTTGACATGACATAAGCCTGAAAACGTGGCCCTCCGCCTCAGAGCTTGGTTAAATACAGCCTGTCTGTGTAGCTCAACAACTCAAGTCCTATCCCAGCAGGCCCTCGGTCTTGCAAGTGACCTGAGATGGATATCGTGGGGATGGTGGTAGTTCTGTCTGTTCTAGTTGCTCCAAAATCTTGGTCCAGGCACATCCAGGATATCACTGGGCCACCTGTGTCATGGGGCTGGAAACTGCTTGTACATGGTGTAGTATTGATGGTAATGGTAGGTGGTTTCTTTTTTCTTCTTCTAACAAGCCTGCCTCTTTTGACAGCCCCATTTCCCTCCTCTCTGGTTCTTCCATCAGCTCTTTCCTACCTCTCAGCCGTGTTGAGAGATTTAACTAATGTGGTGCTGATGCTTGATGGTGTGCAATGGACCTTCCCACCATGCTTATCTGTTCAAGGGGCAGGTGTAATCCCAGTTCTTGTGCGTCCAGTGTGCAAGTACCAGGGCACCACTGGACATCCCAAAGAGGGCTAGGATGTGGTCCCTAGAATCCAAGGCCAAAAGAGATCGCTGTGATGTCTAGTCGGAGCTCCTGCGCAACACAAGCCAGAGAACTTGCCCCAAATAATTACCTGATCAGTTCTTTTAAAAAAAACTTCCCATCTTGATTTAAAAATTGTCAGCGATGGAGAATGTCCCAGCATCCTTAGTAAATTGTTCCAGTGGCTAATTACTTTTGCTATTAAAAATTGATGCCCTGCCCCTGTCCACACCAGCAGCTGACTCAGGGCTCACCTAGGGGGGAAGCACATATACTCCCGGAGACAGTCTGGCTAAATCAGCCCTGGGCACTTGCTGACCTCATCTCCTGACACAGGTTCTGGCTGGAATAGCCCTTAATATATGTAAAACAGTCTGAGATCCTGGAATGGCATGAGAGCTGCAGAACAACGTATGATCACCATGGAGCAGTGGAAAGGAGAGACTGGCACCAACTACAACGCCAGCAGCAGAGACAGAGCCGAACATTCATTTTGTAGATCACGATAACTAGCCACTCACCCCTCGATGGTGCTCCACCTGCTGACGTCACACTTCCACTGCTCCAAGTCTTAAAAGTCCCCATTGCATTCATTTGTGGTAATGGTCCAAAATGCCAGCCAGCTTCCTGATTTACACCAACGTTTGCTTAGAATCGGGCCTCAAGGGGAGTTCACTTGAAGAAGAACAGTAAAAATGGTTTTTATTTCTTCCAGAATTTCACCCTCGATAAGCAGGGCGAAAAGCAATATTTCAGTACTGCCATTCATCGGCTGGGGAGGAAGTTGCTGAGCAGACATGTCAATGCCTGGACCCCTGTGCAGAGCCAGCTATGCCTCGCTTAAGTCCTACCTGAGGCTTAAGTGAGACCTCAGTGGTGCTTGGCCCCGTGCTGACCCCTCTGAGCCAGGAGAGCTCAGAGTAATTGTCAGGATAAGTGCTGCTGACTGTCCTCTTTTGGATTGCCTTCCTATTCCTACCCACAGTCAAACCAGTGCAGGGAATGGGATTAGCCCCCCCAGCCCAGACAGAAGCCCTCTGCTGCAGTACAGCCCCTCTCTGCAAGTTGGGAAATAAAAAATCCCTGGGAGAAGAAAACGAAAATGCTGTAAATGTCAGTTTGAGGTACATGAGTGAGAGGAATCGCCCTGGAGCTGAGAGGCCGCCTGTCCCGTAAATAAAGGAAACGGCTTTCCGTAGCCCTTAGCAAATTTCAGGCAGGTCTTGATCCTGACTCACAGCAGGGTCTAGCTGGCAGAATTTCCTACTAGTGTGTTTCTCTTGCTGCTTGGCCGGCCTTGAGAGGAAATAAGCCAGGCCAGACGTGTGCGATTCAGCCAAATTGCACTGGACATCCAGTCTTAGATTGCTGCTTTTCCCTCCTGCATGACACGCAGCCAGCACTTTCCATCATATCCAGCATCACTGTGTACATATGACATCCTCTATAATGCATTAAGAGTGAAAAACATTTCCCTGGAGGATAATGAAGACAAGGGAACCACGTGCTCTATACATTGGGTACTTAAAAAACAGGAAACAGTCTTTCCTTAGCATTGCTGTCCCGCTAAGGTAATTTACATCATCAGCTCTGTCTCAGTGCTGTTCACCAAGACACATCCTTGTGATGACACATTTCTGATGTGCATGAAGAATACAACATGTCTTGCGATAACTGATGTAAACTAAAAAGGTAAGCGCAGCACTGACATTAATAGGATCTCTTCCTAGCTCAGCTGTTCAAAAGTCTAGATCAGTCACCACAAACTGCAGCTAGGAAGTCAGCTAGCACGTTTAAGTTTCAGTGGCAGAAAACATTCCTTATTTCAGAGCTCTGCCTTGGAATGAAATGATAGGAAAGACATTCTCTAGGGCCTCTCCACTTGTTTTTGCTGCCGGCGTTTACATTCCACCTTTTGCTATCTTAGACACTTTCTGCCCTTGTAGATTATTACTTTCTCTTTGATCACATGTAGACGGGTGTATGTATGAAATATAGAAGATTTTAAATAGGCAGACCCAAGCTTGTGGTAATACTGCTAGTTTGGAAGAAACCTCCGGGGAGCATTTCATCAACAGACTCCATTTCTGAGGCAACATGAGAAGAGGAATCCGTGCATAAAACTTCATGTTTTCCTATCCATGCGCCTACTTTGTCTTTCTAGGAAGATTTATGGGTCTCAAAAAGTTGGACAAATGTCAATATCACTTGTACATTTTTGCACCAGAGTGCATTGCTCTGCCCAATTCCATGGATGAAGACAAGTCCAGACCAGATGGTATAGCAGAAAATAGTTTATTACTGCAGCACTTTGGCTGGTAGCCATGGCACTTTAGGCGATGATCTTATCAGATCTCCTAAACTGAACACTGGTGGGCCCGTGTAGTACTTGACTGGGAGACCTCCAAGGAGAAGTGGAGCGTCTGCAGAAGTGGTATTGATTCTTCACGTGGTGTTTTCCCTTGTAAGTTTATGGCACGGTGGCGCTGGAAAGGTGCCATCTGGATAAGATGCAAAACCAGGGTCGTGATCATGAAAATGAAAATCATAAAAACAAATCGATGGAATCTAAGATGTTCAAAGTTGCCTGAGGGAGTCAGTTACCTGCCTCTCGTTGACTTTCAGTGGGATCGGGGCACCTAAATCCCTTCAGGTTCTTTGATCATCCCAGCCCAAATAGTTTGGTCCTCTGACTTTATCCTACCTGGATGACCTGGACCTAGCTCCACCTTACGTACACCTCAGCTATGAAGCACATCGGTTGGTGCGGAGTACCGCTGTGCCTTGCAGTGCTGTGCATTACTGTGGGTGCTCTTCTGCTGCAAATAGTCACATGGTGCCAAGAACACTTTAGGGCTGGATCTGAGTAGCCACAGATTCTGAGAGCAGAAGGGCGCACTGTGGTCACCCAGCCTGACATGCTGCGTGACACAGGCTAGCGGGTTTAACTGACTGATTCCTCTATCCAGCTCAGAAAACTGGCTGACCTACAGCAGACCTTGTATTGTTTCCAATACGATTCACAGTGCAGCCGTCATACTTTAAGTTCTCTGGGGCAGGGGCTGTATTTTCCTCTCTGCTCAACACAAGGAGGTCTTTATCCTGATTGAGGCTTTTGTGCAGGTTATGAGAGAGAAAAGGTGGGTGCGGCGATATCTTTTATTGGACCAACTGCTACTGGTGAACGAGACAAGCTTTCGAGGGTACACGGAGCTCTTCTTCAGATGTGTGCAAGCTTGAAAGTTTGTCTCTTTCATCAACAGCAGTTGGTCCAATGAAGATATTACCCTCCTCCACCTTGTGTTGCTAATAATCATTTCATCACATTAGGACGGATCCAGTTCCTTCTCTCAGTTGAATTGCATGATCAAAGAAACTAGAGGCAGAGAAGACAAATTAGAACTTTAACTCTCACCCATGAATATCTCCGTAAAATGCAGATACTGCTGCCTTCCTCTCCTTTTATTTGTCCTGACTATTTTGACTGTAAGCTCTTTGGGGCATTTCTCTCACTGTGTGCATGTACAGCTCCTAGCACAGTGGGGGCCTTGAGTTCTATGTAATATACATAATAATCTATTCTTGTCTCTTTTCCAGTCTGGTATAAAAGTCCTCAATGATGGATCTTCCCCCATTTCCCATGGGAGAGTAATCCGCAGTCTATTAGACATCACTTGGCAGGAAGCTTTTTGATAATATTCAGTCATACATCACCATGAAGAATAATCAGTATTGTTCCCGCATTGCATTTTCATTTGTGTCTCTGCATCTGACGTTAGTCATTGTTACCACTAGAGATGATGCTCTTATCAGCTTTGTATGAAGCACTGGGACAGAGAGCAAACCACGTGTCCCCTCAAGGGTTATAGCAACATCGAGCTGCTTCTCAGTAAGGTCCTGATCCAAAGCCCAGTTTTGTCACTGGTAGACTTTCCACTGGCTTCGAGGGTTTTGCATCAGGCCCTAACACCTTAAATATCCGTGACAGAGAGAAACTATAAAGGGAAATACAGAAAATATGAAGGTGTCTATTCATAAGGCTTTTTGGTGATAAAGAGTTAGGGTCGTGTAATCAGCTTAATTACTAATTGCACTGATGCTACATACTAGGACTTAAGCTAATCTTCTCCTATCTGATAAGGAAAGAGACACTTGAGATATAGACCATCCCATTTCACAGCTGTAACATATGTTATGTGCTCGTGGATATCATGCTGTCACCCTATTCTCTTACACTACGTGTAGCATTACAATAAACACCAACATTACCGATTTAATTATAAGAAATTGGAAATTATCTAGGTCCCTCACACAGATGTTAAAAACCCATTCAGGAATTTTTTTAAGTGCCAAGAAACTTAGCAGAGGGGGAGGTCTCTGGGCTCTTTGCACTGGTCAGGGGAGGAGGTATTCCAAAGACACAATGACAGGGGCAAAAAATATAGTCTCTGTTCTGAACTTTTATTAAGATGATTCAGCATCAAGCCCATAATTTCTGGCTGAACTGGAACTGTTCATTTAGAAGATGTCCAGTCTTGATATTAAGACTCCAACTGATGGAGAATCCACTACAGCCCTAGGTGAGTTGTTGCAATGATTAAGTATCCTCACTGATGAATATTTGTGCCTATTTCTAATCTGAATTCATCTAGCTTCATCTTCCAGTCACTGGATTTCATTAGGCTTTTGTTTGCTACTAGATTAATGTGCCCTCCTACTGTCAGAAATCTCCTCCCTGTATGGGGGTTGACCATGATCTAGTCACCTCTTAACTTTCTCTTTGATAAGCTAAGTACTTTGAACTTTAGCCTCTCACTGCAAGGCAGGTTTTCTAGTTCTCATACCATTCGTGTACCTCTTCTCTGGACCCTTCTCAAGGTTCCAACATCCTTTTTGAAGTGAGAACCCCAGAACTGGATGCACTGTCAAGTAATGGTCTCCCAGAGATATTACCATCTTCCTACTCTTACTTGAGCTTTCTCTTCTTATACCTCCAAGGATCATGTTCACCCTCTTCGCCACAGCATCGCACTGGGAGCTCATGGTCAACTGGATATCTACTGTGGCCTCTAAGTCCTTTTCAGAGTCACTGCTTTCCAGGATACAGTCTCCCATCTTGTAAGTATGGCCTGCACGCTTTGTTCTTTGCTGTATGACCTTGCATTTGGCTGTATTACAGTGCAGTTATTCAAGCAAGCCCACCTTGCCAAGCAATCCAGAGCATTCTGTAGAACTGATCGGCCTTTATCACCATTTACAGCTCCACCAGTCTCTGAGTGAGAGCTCCCTCTGTTACCTCAGCTCAATTAGTATTGCTTAACTGAAGGTGTTTCTGTTACTCTTAACCTTGAATTCTCTAACGTGATAAGTTCTTGGTTTTCCTTAGAGCATGGTTATGTTTTCCAGTGGAATAAGAAGCAATGATGCCTTAAAGTTCCATTGCACTTCCATCCAATGATCTCAGCTCACTCTACAGACAATGGCTGACTCACACCTAACACCTCTCTGGGGTAGCCATTCTACACATTTGACAGATGAGTAATTTGAGGCTCAGAGTGAGTAAGCAGAACACACAAGTTAGTGACAGAAGCAGGACTGGAACCCAGGACTCTGGGCTTCTAACCGCTTGCATGTGTGGGTGTGCTTTCGCACACTCATGTAACATTGTTACCCCTTTGGGCGAGAGTTGTAGCACTAACATGCCATTGGCTGCAATCGCATTGCTCACTCTGCTCATGCGTTCTGCCCCTAGCCCCACCCTCTCTCTGTCTTGTCTATTTAGAGTGCAAGTTGTTCAGTGCAGGGACTTTGTATTCTGTGTTTGTGCAGCACCTGGCACAGTGGGGTCCTGCTCCGTGACTTGGTCTCCTGTGCACTGTGGTGATACAAATAACAAATTCAGGTGAGAAATAGCCTCTGGGATATAGGAACAGTGACTACCATTAAAAGACTCTGGATTGAAAGGGCAGACTGTGTGTCTTTCTTATCCCAAGAAAGATAAACATATATATTTGGGGTCAGGATGGAATTTTCCCCCAGGGCAGATTGGCAAAGGCTCTGGGTTTTTTTTGCCTTCCTCTGTAGCATGGGGCACAGCTTATTTGCTGGTGGATTCTCTGTACCTTAAAGTCTTTAAATCATGATTTGAGGACTTTAATAACTTAATCTTAGGTTAGGGGTCTATTACAGGAGTGGGTGGTTTAAATTCTGTGGCCTGCGTTGTGCAGGAGGTCAGACTAGATGATCATATTAGTCCCTTCTGACCTTAGAGTCTGTGAAAAAGTCCCTCTTCCCAAACCCCTAAAAAAACACCATGCATTGTATCACACTGTATATTTGGTCAAGCTATTCATCTGTTTTAGGGAAGTTCACAGAAGGGCTCAGTAATATTCCTTATAAATAGGCTTGGGCAGATTAGATTTTTGTCAACAAATGTACACCGTACAAATGTTTCACTGTGCACACACAAACTGGTAAAGAAATATTCTGTCAATTGATAATCATTGAAATTTACTGAGAGACAAAGTGAGGAAAATGCTGCCAGAGCACTAGAGTTTGATTGAAGGATACGTATGATGCATATTTTCACATGTGATGTTAATGACAGATATAAAGCGTTAATGTTTTCAGTCTCCATGTCTACTGTTGTTAAATAATTATTGCCTGCCCTCCCCATTATTTTACACAACTGTGAAAATTTAAAAGATTGAAAAATTGAAAAAATTCTTTAAAATAAACCGATATTATCTGTCAAAATTATAAATAAATGAACATTGAATTCTGCTAAGCCTGATTATACAACAGAATGCCACTGTGCAAGAAAGTTGAAGGTCCATGACTATGTTAGAGGAAAAGCAGGCCATGTGACCTGTAGGGCTATCATTTTCACAAGAGCTCAGCTCCTGTTTAGACACCCAGCTAAATGGTCAGCGTATTGGGTGTGAAACCCTTTGAAAATCCAACTCCAAGTGTGGGTGCTGAACACTTGGAAATCGGCACCAGAGCTCTTGTGAGAACTGGACTCTACATGGTCAGAAAGAAGGAAGCAAATCATTGCATAGGTGATTTCTCCCAGCTTCCTTTGCCTCTCAAAAGTCTTGTGTTCTGATATGTTCCTTTGTTCACACATGCATTGCTGCATTCTTCCTTCAGCCCACCAACTGCAGAGCGTAGAACCCACATTGCCTGAAAAATGACTGTTTGATAGATACTTGATTCATAAATATTGGATTTAGTGCCTTCTAGCATTTTAAGACCAGTGTATAAATGTGTGCAAATCTGACACTAATAGTAGTTGACCAAGCTTTGGTCACTGACATTGAACTGGTGTGTACATGACTTGCCTGCGCAGTGGTTTGGATATGTTTCATTTAGGTCAGATCTTAACAACCCAGGAATTTTCCAGAGATGTGACAACTCTTTGCAGTGAGCACCGTGGGTCACATTCTTTCCCCCAGTTCTGGCTTTTCTTGTGCTACTAAGACAGTGCTAAGCTCCTGGAGAACTGTGCAGAGGAGCAGCTGAGGTGCATAATCAGCAGAGGGGAGGCGGGTCTATTTCAGTGTCCAAAGGGTACTTTTTATTTGAACAGGCAATTCTGCTATCTTATCTGAGATTTGATGAAGGAATTTGTATATTCCTAGGCTAAGTTGCACCCTCCTGTGTACCCTACCCACTTACAAGAATTATAAATAGGGATCAGACTTTCCCTGGCATCTATTGCACCAGACCAGAAGGGCTTTCCCGAGAAAGAGGAGTCAGGGTAAATATTTTGATGTTAAGACCAAGTATGTTGGCTTATATGCAGCTATATGGCCTAGCCCATTCTGAACACCACCTGCAAGCCATAAACCCCTCACCATTGCACCGGATCTGTTGGGGAGGAGCACGTAGGATGGGAAGTGGGTTAGGATGCTGTCCCGTTTGTATAGGAAAAGTCCCTGCAATAGGATGTGGTGGTGAAGAGCCATGTTAAAAAATGTGGCCAGTCTGCAGGAAAAGCTTCCATTAAGGCTCTGCTCCCTTGGAGAGGCAGCATTAACTCCTGCTGCACAGTCTGTGACTTGCCCTTCTCCCACAGCTGGTGGCCAAAGTCAGCATGGCTACTGGCGTTGCTGCACTGACAAGTCTGGAGTAAGGGAGACTTAATAGGGGTATGCTGAAGGAAGACACACCCGGCAGGTCCCCAGCAATTAAGGCCCTGCGTCAATGCAGTATCACTCCGACTTCCCTGCTCCACTGAAGCCACTGAGTTCTTGCACTAATTGTTTCCCCTCCATCAGGAGGTTATTAGGGCTGCTAGTAAAGCAGGAGTTTCTCCACACTGCACAGTGGTTGGGGTCTTTGGGGGGGTCATCCAACAACCCCAGCTGCGGTGAGTTTCGTGGTCCTTCTCCACGTTCCATTTCTTGTAACTCTGTAAGATGATTTCAATGCACAAGGAGAAGTGAAAACGCTGCTGACTTTGTTCTGGTTCCTTTTCGATCTCACCAGGTCTGTGCACTGTTTATCTAGTAAATGAGTGGGCAGCTAAATGATGCAAGCTGATTGGCAGAGCTGGGGGCAGAGGGCAGAACCAGGAGTGGCGCATGTGTTTGTGTGAGGCACTGTGAAAACGGACTGCTCAGGATTTAAAGTTCCAGGAGATCAAAATGGCACTGGTTGCTGATGGAGTTTGTACTTTAGAAAAGGTTATGGGTAGGAAATTAATAAATTACTGACGAGTTAATTCAGTTAGCATGGGAAAATAGACTTGTCTGCTCTAGAAAATTTAAGAAGCAATTCAGACAGAATTGTTTGATACATTTAATTACACTGACAATTTAGATAAGATAACCTCATTTTTAGAACAGGCGGGAGTGAGTTACATTCTGGTGAACAAAGTTATTTGTACACACAAGCTTCCAAACAACGTGCACAAGCTCACACAAACACAAGTGTGCATTCGTCTTTAGCAGAGTGTGCAAGCAATGTCAAATAAAGTCTTCATCACGCTAACGAGCTGTTATCTTTTAAGGTCAAATTTTCAATCCAAAGCACCTCAATTGCACCTGTGAAATAACACAGCTGCAGAAAGATCCATGCGAAGTGCCATATAGGCTGCTGCGCGCACACACACGCGGCTGTGGCAGGCAGAGTCTGTACAAAATTGCGGTTTGCTTGTATTGTTGGAAGATACAGCCCCAAAGTCTTTCATCAGTGCAATATAATAAAATATCTAGGCCAAAATGCCTGCTGTGATACACAGCTACAAAGTTAATAAAGTATCTGTCTATTCCATGCCGCCTTCACGGCTTCCAGCAGAGTCCTCCAAAGAATTGAATTAAACAGAACTGAAGAGTAAAGGTACTTAAAGCTGTTGTATGCATTTACCTTACCTGTGGCCCTAGTATTTGGTGCCTTCCTCGGCATGTTATGATTAATCTTATCTCGTGATTACTGCAAGAATAGTGCTTACTTCTATGAGTTGTCCCCGGGCAAGTCTGCACTGTACAATGCCAGAGGGCATTTGGAACTCCTTCGATAGGAAGCATTATAACTTTTCATACATAGGGCTCATTGCTATCTGCACCGTACCCAGTGGTTGTCACAGCAAGTGACTGTTTCTTGTGCTCGCAGCAATAGCGGGATGTGGAAGAGGGTATGAAAAATAAGAAATGAGTTTAACAAGAGCTGAAATGAATGGCGAACAGGAGAGAAGAAACTACCAGGATCTTCTGCCAGGCTCCATCCCCACAACCCTTCAGTAGGTCATCAAATGAGGACTAGAGCTGTGTGTATAACCCATATTTTGGGACAGTGGCTGAACTAGAAAGCTCTAAAACATTTCATTTCAGGTTGAACAGAAAAACCATTGTGTTTAACCCAAAATGATATGTTTTGAAGTTTTTTTACTTAAAACAATTCCAGTAAAGTTCTATACAAAAGAGGGTTTGAGTTGAAAAATTGAAAAAAATTTCAATTTTTTTCAGAACAATTCCTACACTGTTTCAGTTGCCCTGCATCTGCAGTTTTGGGTGAAAAAAGTTTCATCCAATAAACTTTTGCGCAATGCTCGGGCTAACGCAGTCTATTACAGTATTGCCAACCCCAAATGTTCAAAAATCATGAGTCAGGCTCACTAAAAATCATGAGACTGGCTTTAAAATCATGAGAGATGTAAACATAATAATTGGGTGTTCTTTTTATTTGCACTGCAGTCACATTTTGAAGCTTTCTTCACAGCTGCGAGGACTAGAAACTTACTTTTTTTTAAGACTGAAGGTCGAAATCATCACATATCCACTTGACTCTCGGAGCTAAGCCTTTAAGTTCTGAATCACGAAGCTGTCAATATAACCCCTTATAAGCACGACACTGCTTCTGGCAGCCGGGGACAGCTGGCTTTCCAAATAAACCCACTCATGGCTGGATCACACCTCCACCCTCCCCCAGTTCTTTGCATATAACTTCATGCCTATGTTGCGCTTGACTTCCTATTAAAAAAGCCTGAGAGGGAAGCCATTCCCACACATGGCAGCATGCGGACTGGGAAACCTCCCTTCAAAATTAACTCCCGCCCTAACTTTGAGTCGGAGGAACATAAGATAAAAGCAGCAGGGGAATAGGTAGGAAGAGCCGGGACCCAGGCTAAAGCAGGAGTAAGTGCCAGGCAGGCTTGTGGAATTAAAAACTGAAACCTCCGCCGAGATTTGCATGATCCATGTGCCACACATGAGCCAATTATTGCTGGAGCTAATGCACGTGGGAAGTCGCCGGTGCAGTCTGAAATGTGGAGCAAGGAGGTGGTTAGCATTTTAGGATGAAATTCACTCCTTTGTAGAGGACCCACATAAGGCCTAGGCACATTGCTGTCACCGATAGGCCCCGTCTTCTCTCGGAACAAGAGCAGCCTTGCCAACGCTCGTGAGTTCCACTCCAGCAGTGGGTCCGGCCGTGTGGGAGCCAGTCCTGCGAGGACAGGGGATGCCCCAGGCCTCTTGGGAATTGCAGCCCTGCTGGGGGAAACCCCACTCTGACTGTCTGCCCTTCCCCACGTCCCCTTGGGAAGAGCAGCCAATCCAGGCTGCTGGAGGAGGCAGGCAGAGGCCTCCCTGTCCCCTGGAGTCAAGAGGAGACTTTGGGGAGGGGAGGGGAAAGCAGAAAGAGGCCAGCAGCTCAAAGCAACTCTGCTCCCCTCCTTCCCGTACCCCTCACTGCATTACCCAGCCCGGAAGAGGGGAGGGGGCCCTGCTGCAGCTCCCCCACAGGCCTGGGCGAGCCCTTGGAGCTGCAGGACGAGCAGAGCTGGGAGAGGGGTAGAACGGCTGGAAGGTCTGGGAAGGTGCACGAATAGTTACTGGGCTGGATGCCAGGCCGTCGTGGGGCAATTAATTAATTAGAATTTTGGAGCCAGAGATCTCCTCCAGCAGGAGCCTAGTCTGTAACTTTGGGAGAGCTGCCAGCGCTGTCTCACACACACAGGGGTGGGGCCAGGGGGTAGGGGAAGTTCAACCATTCAAAGACAGACACAAAAATTATAAGCTCTCCCTATTTTGTTCTCAGTTGCTTGATTTTGGGGCCAATCTCATGATTTTTTGAGCTCTGACTCATGATTTTTGAACATTTGGGGTTGGTACTGTCGACAAGGTGCGTCTTTACGTTGTGTGAGCTAACGCACAGTAACTAACGAGAGGTAAAATCCTAGTGAAGACAAGGCAGGTGGAGTTTTAACACCTGTTAACAGGTAAATTTGAACCCTGGGCTTCTCCCTAGTATTTACCCAGATATGCTAACACGGGTGAAAACTACAAGCTGCTTTCTCTTCACGAGGAATTTACCTTGTGCTAGTTACTGTGTGTTAGTTATCGGAGGTTGTTCCCTAGTGAATTTTCCTCTACACAGTTAAGCACGTGCATAACTTTACACACATATCTAGTCCCATTGAACTCAATGGGATTACTCGTGCAGAAAGATAAGCATGTGGACTGTAAATTCCTTAAGCCAGAGACTTTGTTTTCTTCTTGTATTTGTTTGGACCTCTTTTTCAGTGTTGGGTGAATAAGAATAAATAACTTGTGGCTTCAGCTGAGGTTTGCTGTGAGGTCGTACAAAGGAGACTTTAAAATGGGAGGCTCTGTCTGCTCTGCGTGGTGTTTGCCGTATCGCCTCAGCCACATTCCCCCTTCCTCCTGCTGCTGTGCCTTGCCCAGGCAGCTGCCCTCCATTCTGGTGGGTGTCTTTGTAGATGGTTTATGAGGCGCTTTGGGGAGAAAGGGGCAGACATATGGCCAATAAATCTCCTCCACATATTTTGTAGAATGATGCCCGTTAGCTGTCTTAGCACCCCGACCTCAAAGCCTTCCCCTTTCCAGTAAGCGTTGCCCCTTGACGTTGCTTCTGTTTTCTGGGTATCATGGCCTACACTTCCCTAGATGCCAAGACCAGAAGGGATCATTTTGATCATCTGGTCTGACCTCCTGTATAGCACATGCCAGAGAACTTCGCCCCAATCATTCCTAGAGCAGAGCTTTTAGACAAACATCCAAAACTGACTAATGACTTTGGGTGCTGCAGCTCTGGGGTACCTTACCTGGGACAGTTGGAAGGAAACCGATTTTCAAAAGCGCTACACACCCAACACATCCCATTACAGTTAGTTTGTAAGTGCCTAAACATGCACTTGGTGGCCTAATTATTTTTGAAAATCCGGGGCATAACTTTTTGAACCAGAAACATATTTCTATGTTCGCGTCCAAGCTCTGCTAGGGCTTTCCAGACATTGATGGAAATGCAGCCTCTGCCCCAAAGTAAAAGCAGGAGGTTTCTGTCCAGAACCTTGGACCGCTTCACTTGTATTCCATCTCCTGTCAGTGCCAGGGTGTCAATAAAAGAGCCGTCCTGTTTACTCTAAGTCACAGGAGCCCAGGTTTCGGGGCAGATTGTGCCTTGGAGACCCATCCCCACACTGGTTGCCATACAGGGCACGCGGTTGCAGGAGGAGCTCTAGGAGTGCCATGGCCCTCATCCCTTAAAAAGGGTCAACCTGCTGTCTCCTGCATACCTAGCCAATGAGGCAAGCTGACACAAAAGGCATCAGGGCAATACGTGCAATTCCTCACCCCTCTAGGATGGCTAGCACCCTAGGGATGACAGCAGACTTGTCAGGAGAGTACGCGTCTGAAGTTGTACCTGTATCTTCCAAGGGAATGCCAAGGGGGAAAGGAAGATTCCTGACACCACCTCCCCAGACCATGCAAGGTTGGGTGCAATCTGTCCCTCACTGCTTCTGAATATCAGAGATGTGATCATGACTGGGGTCAGGGGCTGCACAGGTCTCCATCAGGCAGAGCTGTGGAAGCCCATGGTGTAATGCAACTGAAGGCTGCTCTGCCATGTGCCACAGAGGCTATTGCAGGCAAAGTGTCCATCTCTGCCAGGCAATGTGAGCCCACGGTGCTCACGCTGCATGCACGTGACCCAGGCGCAGTATTTACACTGCCGACCTAGCAATCAGGAACAGTTCTTTCAAGAAAAATAAAACAATGGCCTTGTGTTTTCTTTGGAAATTCTGAGGGCATTGTACAGCTAGCAGCATAGGCTCTGATCTACAATCACCCCCCCCACCCCGACCTACTGTGCCCTCCCCCCAGCACTAGACTGAGTCAGGACTGTGATCTCAGACCTTGACACAACGCCATTGTCATGCAAAGAATGCAGCGTTTTCCTGCTCTGCGAAAATATTTTGAACAGTGCGTTTTCCATGCTCTCTGGAGGAGACGGTGTCCGGATTCCTTCTGCATGGCTCCCCCCCCGGACTGCTGCTGACTAATGTTCCCAGTTTTCTGCTGCCGGGCCGCAGAGATTTATTTATACTCCCACACGAGGAAGTTTTTTAACTTTGGACTCGATAACTTAAAGCCCAGGTGGATTTTCTCAAAACTGCAGAAAGGCTAAGGCCGTGCCTACACGTGTGGCAGCGTGTAGGGTCTGTGTAGCGACACGCCACAGTAAAAAGCAGGTGACATCCACACTGCCGTATGCTGCTACATGTGGCAGTGAAAGTCTCTGGGAGGGGGGACGCAGCAGGTTACTACTGCACTAAATATAGTCCTGTAGACATGGTAGGCACTGCATGTGCGAGGGTAGTGTTGCGTAGGGTATGTACCCTAAGGGTCTGACATGTCTGTAACTCTGTTCCCCTAACTAGTGCCTCACCAGCTACACTGCTATTTATACCCATGATAGCGGGGCGCAGTGTGCCTATGTAGAGACACGCTGCCATAAGAAGCAAGGAATTACGGCAACAGTCATATAATGCCATTCTCCGGGCCTTACCCTCTGCCATCATGACACGCAGCCACATCCAATGCCCTAATTTCCACTCCAACAATAATAGTGCCTTATAAGCACATCTCAAAGGACCGAAATCACAATACAATACATCATCGTAACTCTGACCTTTCAGTTCTACATTCTTTAATAATGTAATGGCATTTTTTTCCTTAAAATGACAGTCTTAGCATCTTTGCTTGCCATACACCAGAGAGAGGGGAATGCAAAGGTTTGCACATACTCAGCATTACTTATCTGCTGTGTATTTCCCCCACAACTTACAAAAATCAAATCAGATATATGGGACCAAACAAATCTGTACCCAAACATTGTCCAGTGGTTGACTGTTAAATAAATGCCTTAGTAACATGCTATACAATGAAATAACAAATCAACAGGTTGCAGGGCAGGCTGAGCGTCACAATGTGATTTCCAGATCTTTGACTGATGCTCTAAGGGTGATAGCGTAATTATATATTACAATGCAAACCCTGAACTTTGACCCCATACTTCACCATGGGGAAACACACCCACCTCCTTCAAGTCACTGGGACGCAGACGCCCAACGGATCTTTTTTTTCTCCATGTTGCTGAGGTCAGCGAGAAGGTTTTTGTCACAGGGTCACGATGAGGAATGTGTTGTTTGTGTTGTGTTTCCGTGTCTGTTGGAGGCATAAAGGAATTATAGAGAGACAGAATCTGTCAGTGACAACATAAATGTGATGTGTTGAGGAGGGGTTTCAACTGGACATTTTCTTGTGTTTAAGTGTGTGTGTGTTGGGGTGCAGTGTGTTGATGGTGGGCTGTTCCCCCTTAAGCAGCCTTAACTGTAGGGAGAGGCTTTTGGGGGGAATGATATATGTTAAATATAGATGATCAAAAAGGGAAGTTCTGGCTTTGGAAAACCTTGTCAGCTGGATCCAAACCCCAAACCAGGAGGGAATCTGAGGCCAATTAATCTGGTTCTGATTAAGTTGCATCTAATTTCTTCCCTCACAAAATAAGCATGTACATCTATATCCAGTCAAGAGTCTCGTCTGAGGGCACAGTAGCATTTGCCATGCAGGATCTGACCATCAAACTGTCTAGACCAGCATGTGTCTGAGGCTTCAGAGGAAGGTAAAAATCCTGCATATTGCACGTACCCAGTTGTGAAATGTTGGATGTTTTGGAGCAGATAGGAGATAGGGAAGATTTCCTTCCTCGTACAAGCAGGCATTTAATTTATATCCTCATAGACTCATAGACTCATAGACTCATAGGTCAGAAGGGAC
>ML675715.1:2870975-2926385 GCA_007922155.1 Mesoclemmys tuberculata | reverse complement strand
TCCGTCACCTTCTCAAAGAAGGAGATCAGGTTGGTTTGGCACGATCCTGATTGTGAAGCAAGAATGTTCATAAATTTTAAATTCAGAATGAACTATTATTGACTTTAGCAAAGCTTTTGATGCAGTCTCCCACAATATTATTGTCAGCAAGTTAAAGAAGTATAGGTTGGTTGGATGAATGGACTATAAAATGGAGAGAGAACTGGCTAGAGCACAGGGCTCAACGAGTAGTGATCAATGGCTCCATGTCTAGCTGGCAGCCAGTCACAAGTGGAGTGCCCCAGGGGTCAGTCCTGGGGCCGGTTTTGTTCAACATCTTCAATAATGATCTGGAGGATAGGGTAGATTGCACCCCCAGCAAGTCTGCAGATGACACTAAGCGAGGGGGAGTGGTAGATACCCTGGAAGGTAGGGACAGGATACAGAAGGACTTAAACAAATTGGAGGACTGGGCCAAAAGAAATCTGATGAGGTTCAGCAAGGACAAGTGCAGAGTCCTGCACTTAGGACGGAAGAATCCCATGCACAGCTACAGACTGGGGACCAACGAGCTAGGCAGCAGTTCAGCAGAAAAGGATCTGGGGGTTACAGTGGATAAGAAGCTGGATTTGAGTCAGCAGTGTGCCCTGGTTGCCAAGAAGGCTAATGGCATATTGGGCTGCATTAGTAGAAGCATTGCCAGCAGATCGAGGGAAGTGATTATTCCCCTCTATTCATCGTTGGTGAGGCCGCATTTGGAGTATTGTGTCCAGTTTTGGGCCCCCCACTATAAAAAGGATGTGGACAAGTTGGAGAGAGACCAGCGGAGGGCAACAAAAATGATTAGGGGGATGGAGCACAAGATTTATGAGGAAAGGCTGAGGGAACTAGGCCTGCTTAGTCTGCAGAAGAGAAGAATGAGGGGGGATTTGATAGCAGCCTTTAACTACCTGAAAGGGGGTTCCAGGGAGGATATGGACAAATTGGAGAGATCCAGCAGAGGGCAAAAAATGTTTACGGGGCTGGAGCACATGACTTATGAGGAAAGGCTAAGGGAACTTGGCTTCTTTAGCCTTGAGAAGAGAAGAATGAGGGGGGATTTGGTAGCAGCCTTTAACTACCTGAAAGGGGGTTCCAGGGAGGATGGAGCTCGGCTGTTCTCAGTGGTGGCCGATGACAGAACAAGAAGCATTGGTCTCAAGTTGTAGTGGGGAAGGTCTAGGTTGGACATTAGGAAAAAGTTTTTCACTAGGAGGGTGGTGAAGCATTGGAATGGGTTACCTAGGGAGGTGGTGGAATCTTTATCTTTAGAGGTTTTTAAACTGTGGCTTGACAAAACCCTTGCTGGGTTTCTTTAGTTGAGGTTAGTCCTGCTTTGAGCAGGGGGTTGGACTAGATACCTCATGAGTTCCCTTCCAACACAAATATTCTATGATTCTATGATTATGACATAGGGCGTGGATTTTCACTAATTTCACTAAATTCCTGCACTGGGCCCAAGAGTTGGTGGCTGAACCAGGGTGTATATTTCAGAAAGATATCCCATTTTGATTTCAAGACTCCAAGAGATGGTGAATCCTCTATTATCAATACTCCCGTAAACTGTCCCAATGTTAATTGCCATCATTGTTAAAAATGTGTGTGATTTTTTTGTTTGTTCGTTTGTTTGTTTCCATTTTGAACTTTACTGACTTCAGCTTGCTAAGAAAGAACAGAACCCAGGAGTCCTGGCATTTAGGCTGCTGCACGAACCACTAGACTACAAACAGAACAAAGGAACATGTGCAAGAGCTTTTTCATATGCTATCCCTTGGCCCCTACCTGAATGGAAAGGGGAGAAAAGTTCACTCAGAAGGTGCGGAAAATGGCTCATAGCCAAGGAAAAACACTGCAGTGACACCAGAATACAATCCATTCTGCATGGGGGGCAGTCACTGTCTAAGGTAACGAGGTCACTGAAGCACCTATACCCCACTGAAAGTCAAATACCTAAATACCTTTAAAACCCTGGCAGATTCCTAGGTAACTGAGGTGCTTTTGAAAATAGAACTTAGGTTTCTAAGGGCTTAGGTGCTTTCAAAAATTTTACCCAGTTTCCTTTAACATTTGAATACCAATTTGCCAAGCTTTCCCAAAGGCTGCAGGCCACAGAGATCTTTATCAACATAAAATGTGCCAAACCCTAGTATTACTGGAATACGCTCCGTTCCTAGATTCCACAGGTTTCTCTTTGGCAGCTACTCGAACCACTTAATAAAAACAACTCAACAATTTTGTCAAACATTAATGAAGCCGCTCAGCATCCCTGGGAGACAAGCCTGGATCATTATTAATTATACTGTTTATGAGTCATATTGTGTATGGGCCTCAGCCACAGATCAGGGCCCCAGTGTTATAGGTTCTGTACACAGATATAAAAGAGATGGTCTCTGTCCCAAAGAGCTTACAATCAGAGTATAAGATAGAAGACAACAGGTGGATACAACACCGAGAGGGGAAATGAATTGTTCAAGGTTCCACAAGTCAATGGCAGAGCCTGGCATACAACCAAGGGGCCCAATCTCTCCTTTAGCCAGCAAGCAGCAGTCACTCCCTTCTTTCCCCCCTAGGTACTCTGCACTGGGAGTCTTGCGACCAGGCTTCTATTCTCGTATTTGAGACTCACTGGACTCTCTGTACCTTTTTCTCCAACTGTACAATGGGAGATCACTGTATTTCCCTCCAGCTGTGTTTGGTGGTTTAATTCAGTAGGCATTGCACAGTGCATAGGGGTGCTGAGATGACAGGCATGGAGAAGCTCAACGCAGCATTACTCTAGCATGTCTCTAAAGGATTTGGCCTCCCACCCCCTCTAAGATGACCAGTGGCATCACTTGGGGTCTCAAGCAGGGAGGGTGAAGTGTAAAAAATTAATTGAACATTTCCTGAAATGTCACTGAACAGCACCAGCTTTGCAAGCTAACCAAAACAGCAATTCTGCAGTCTATGAAGAAATGACAAAACAAGCGAGTAAAAATTGCTTTAAATGTATTGACTGAAACTGTTAGTCAAGGGAAATGTTCCATGATTTGATTGTACTCCACTTTTTGGCTATTTTCTCTGTATCCAGGGAGTTGACTTTGTTTATTTCACAAGGAAGACGGACAAAACAGTCCAACTAGTCATCATCTACAGTAGCAACATTTCATCCTGCTAAAGATTCATTCTCCTTATGTAGAAGTTACAGGGATTGTCTTTGCCAGTTTAAATGCAGTCCCCAAGTTTGGGATCCCCTTTTTGATTTCAGATGAATGTCTGATTAATTCATCAAAACCAATATCTAAACTTTTCCAAAATTATTCTCAAGATTAGCTTTGAACAAAGTCACTTCCATTGCCAACTGTTCAGGTTGCACTTTGCAAAAAGGAAATGCCTGAGTGAAGCTTTTGCATGTTATTGTTTCATGATCTTTCAGGAATGCAATAACTGGAAAGATCTTTTATTTCATCTCCTTATAAGCCAGATATATTTCCTGCACCATAAGTGCAAGCCTTTTCTGTACTTCGGATAGGTAGAACTCTTCGAATGATGTCTGTCTAGGAAATGCATTGGTATAGTCTCAAAACCAAGCAGGGCCCTGTCATGCTTGATGCCTTATTATGTAATCTTGCTCAGGGTCATATTCCTCAGAGCCGTCTTCGTGCAAATAATCAATAACATTACTGTTTTTACTGACGCAGACATCTCTTTCCAAGTTATCTGGTTCAGATAGAATGTGATGTACATCAGTTAAGAAGCTGTAACAATGTCCAAGTCTTCAGCAGAGATATGATTAAAGCATTTGATTTTTTGAGCAAAGGTCTTGTGAAACTCAGGATGAAAATGAAATTGAAACAATGATGGAGGCAAAGAGGCTTCCAGCTTTAACTCTCATTTCTGAATCATGCTGTAGAATCTTGAGAAATATCATCGAGAAGCTTGACCGCTTCTGGAAGAGTGCTCCAGGCAGTCTGCAGTAATTCTTTCCTAGCACTGCAAGTTTCTGAAAAGCTTTGAACATGACACTTCCCCTCTACCATTGCCAGTGCACCTTTATAAATATGTAAAATTTTGTTTCATTGGTAAAGAAGTTGTAAATGTTTTGTAAAATCCCAAACACTT
The DNA here is from genome assembly GCA_007922155.1 of Mesoclemmys tuberculata. NCBI lineage: Eukaryota > Metazoa > Chordata > Testudines > Chelidae > Mesoclemmys > Mesoclemmys tuberculata. Next base: position 2,922,266 of record ML675715.1, on the reverse strand, counting down.
TTCTTAGGATGCCGTTAGCTTTGCAAGTGTGCTCTATTATATTATTTTCTCAGTAGTCCAAGCATTGGAAATATGTAATCTCCAAACTTAGCACTGAGCTCATAGAAGTTTGCACTCCTTCCAACTGTCTGGACAGGTTGTTTGCAAAATCGTATGATTGAAAGACAATGTAGTTTACATCCAGCCTTAAGGCATAGATGTATTTCACAACTTCGGCTAAGTTTTTACCCTTCATTTACTTTGCTTCAACAAAAGCTATCATTCATTCTTTAGCAACACCTTACCGTTGATGTATCTCACACCCACAACTAACCGTTCAGTACAGCTGACGTCAGGTGTCCTGTTGGCAAAGATACCATGGAATTTGCATTTTTTCAAATCTTCCCAGATTGTGTGCTTCGCACCGCCAGCAAAAATCTTGAGGAATTCATTCTGGTGACTTGTCACTTTATATGTCACTTTATGAGCGCACCCATGGTGATTTTCCAGCCATTCCATAAGATCGAGATAGAATTTGAAGATCAGTTTGGCTAGTTGATGAAAATTCCCCTCTGTTTCATTATTGACACCCCACAAAGCAAGCTGTTGTTGAGCTAGAACCTTCGTTATGTCGAGGAACATTTATGTATTATGTTTTTTTCTCAGCTTCCATTTCTCTTGATATTGACAGGTTCCTGTCTTGGCAATTCAATAGTGTCTCAGGAGAAGCATTGACATTCGTGAAGTTTAGATAGATCATGAGTACTGCCTTGTGTGATCCAATGTGAACATGATTTTGCCAAATGCTTGGGACCATCTTTTCCCCAGCTTTTCATCCTGTCCCATAGTCTGGATCTTGTTACAAAAGCATCACTGGTCTTTGTTCGTCCTGGTCTGACAGGAAACATTGGACACACAAAGCAAAATGTGGCATCTTTTTCTAAGCAAAACTTGAGATGGGGATATTCATCACACCAGCTCTTCACAATCTAGCATGTGTGCCTTACACCCATCTTCAAAATCTGTGGGTCTTGAGGATACTTTGGAAGCCGGGGCTGGCACAGCTCTAAGTTTCTCAGATAAATTTCTAGGCCACCTGCCAGGATCAGGTTCATGTGATTTGTGATGTTAATTTCTTCACACTGCCAAGCAATATAAACACCTCGTTACTAGTCTCTTTAGCGATATCCTAGATTTCGTAAGATACAGATCTAGGATCTCAAATGCTTGCTTCCTCTGCAGGAATGAAGATATTTTCATAAGGTTTCAAGCTCTCTGTAAAGCCAGACAACAGTCCAAGAAGAGTGAAGATGGAAACTGGCTCTGTTGGATTCCTCAGGCAATACCCTTTAGTTTCATTATTAGCCTGAACATTTTCACCTGGAAGAATATTGTCCGTTTGGGATCGTTGCCATCCTGAATCATCTCAGATTCAGATTCGGTGGCAGTATCATAGAATTGTAGGACTGGAAGGGACATTGATTGTGAGGTTATCTAGTCCAGTCCCCTGCACTTGTGGCAGGACCAAGCATTATTTAGACCATCCGACATGTGTCTTTCTAACCTGCTTTTAAAAACCTTCAAAGATGGAGATTCCACAACCTCCCTAGGCAATGTAATCCAATTATTAACAACCCTGATAGTTAGGAAGTTTTTCCTAATGTCCAATCCAAACCACCCTTGCTTCAATTTAAGACCATTGCTTCCTGTCCTATCTTCAGTGGTGAAGGAAAACAATTTTTCTTCCGCCTCCTTGTAACAACCTTTTATGTACCAGAAAACTATTATTATGTCCCCACTCAGTCTTCTCTTCTCCAGTCTAAAACAAACCCAATTTTTTCAATCTTCCCTCATGGGTCATGTTTTCTAGATCTTTAATCATTTTTATTGCTCTTCTCTGGACTTTCTACAATTTGTCCACATCTTTCTTGAAATGTGGTGCCCCGAATTCTAGTTGATGCCTAATCAGCACAGAGCAGAGTGAAAGAATTCCTTTGTCTGCCTTGCTTACACAGCTCCTGCTAATACATCCCAGAGTGATGTTTGCTCTTTTTGCAATAGTATTACAGCTCATTTAGTTTCTGATTCACTATGACCCACAGATCCCATTCTGCAGTACTATTTTCTAGGGAGTCATTTTCCATTTTCTATGCGTGCAGTTGATTGTTCCTTCCTAAGTGAAGTACTTTGCATTTGTCCTTATTGAACTTTACCTTATATACTTCAGACCATTTCTCCAGTTCATTTCCAATGTTAATGCTATCCTCCAAAGCACTTGCAACCCCTCCCAGCTTGGTATCCTCTGCAAACTTTACAAGTGTTCTCTCTATGCCATTATCTAAAGCACTGATGAAGATATTGAACAGAACCGGATCCAGAACTGATCCCTGCAGGACCCCATTTGATATGCTTTTCCAGCTTAACTGTGAACCACTGATAACTACTCTCTAGGGACGGTTATCCAGCCATTTATGCGCCCACCTGATAGTAGCTCTATCTAGGTTGTATTTCCCTAGTTTGTTTATGAGAAGGACATGCAAGACAGTAACAAAAGCCTTACTAAAGTACCACATCTACTACTTCGCCCCTATCCACAAGGCATGTTACCCTGTCAAATAAAGCTGTCAGGCTGGCTTGACATGATGTGTTCTTTATAAATCCATGCTGTTACTTATTACCTTATTATCTGCTAGGTGTTGCAAATTGATTGCTTAATTATTTGCTTCATTATCTTTCCGGGTACTGAAGTTAAGCTGACTAGTCTGTCATTTCCCCAGGTTGTCCTTATTTCTCTTTTTATAGATTGACCCTATATTTGCCCTTTTCCAGCCTTCTGGAATCTCTCCCATCTTCCAAGACTTTTTGAAGATATTCTCTAATCTGTCAGATATCTCCTCAGTCAGCTTCTTGAGTATTTTAGGATGTATTTGATTCATGTCTCAGAAGGAGCACTTTTTCAATATTGAGTAAGCTATTTGCCTTATCTTGCATTTTGAAGCTTTAAGATTAATAATTTGGCTTTATATAAGGATAGACAATTTTACTAACATGGTTACACAAATATTGGATCTACTTCCAATTGGTGTAATCACAGGCTAAGGGGCCTCTGTCTGAGGCGGGTCTGAGCTGGAAGTGAAATTACTGGTTTTGATACATTCAGAAACTTCACTTAACTTCTGTCTTTTACCACTTGCTATGGCTTTAGCTGCTGCAAACAGACTGGCAAACTGAGGCTTGTTTTTTAGAATTTGAAAATTCGGAGGCTCTTCACGGTCAGCATGGCACCTCCTCACAGGGTCATTAAAAGAGCCTTTCTGAAAAGTACTTCTGCACTTGGAACAGCACTCTACCACTTGATTGCTTCTTGATGCAGATCTTTTATTTTTCACTCCAGACATGCTTGGATAAAATCAACGAAACATTTGGGAAGGCAGAATTCATAAAATCATCAGGTTTTATTACAGAAGTGGCTGTTAATCCACGAGAAAAACAGTGGAACCTCCTGCACAACGCAGGCCACAGAACCTCATCCACCCACTCCTGTACAGACACCGAACCTCTGGCTGAGCTATTGAAGTACTCACATATTTTATATGTCTAGATTAACCAAAAATTCCGGTTAAGTAGCACAGAATGAACTGCAGATGATCTTATTTAATGAACAAACATGAAAATAACTGTGAACATTGCTCAAAGTTTAAGCAAGATGGTGAGCAAACTATTTTCCACTAAGAATTATTGGCGAATTTACAGATCTGTTGACTTATCCCATTCACTGAGTGATTGTTGGGGGCTTTTAAAACTTTCTGTCATCTTCAAGAAACAATGACATTTACTAATTCACTTCTTGATGATCATTCATTTGTTACTTAGCTTAGGAAAAACAACTATTCTGGCTATTTTTATCAATTGCTATTGTTACTCATGACTCACAGCAAGGTAAATCACAGAAATAAATGTGAGAAGGTACCAAGAATGAATGCAGGGGGCTGTGTGCCTTGATGAATGAAACACACTGAGTATTGTTGATTCATTGACATTAATTTCTCATCAGCATAGTTTTTCTATTTCAGAACAACACCTGCTAGATACAGGCCATTTAACAAAAATTAAAACGGGTATTTAATTTCTTAGCGACATCAAAGCTTTTAAAAACTTTCACACCGTGTAAGACTTAACATGCAAAATCTCTCAGTGAAAGCCAGAGATGGGAGACAAAGGATAGGAATATAAAATAGGTAGTTCCATATGTAGGTAGTTTAGACAAATAATAAATATTTCTCAGACAAACAGGGTGATGGGGATGAGTGGGTAAGTGGAACCAGTGATGGAAATGAACAGTGGATTAGGGAAGGATCCTGAGATGAAGGTATTGGGGATGGGCATGGGAAAGCAAGGGGCAAGCGGTGGAATGTGTTTGAAGAGGCAGACGGGAAGGAATGGGAACCAGAGTTCTGTCTGCAGCAATGGCGCCATGATCTATATCTATGTGGCACTGGGGTGAGCAATGGGGTAGGGGTGGAGGTGGGTTTGTGTGTGAGAGGGGGCTGTTACAAGATTAGGGGTGTTAGGAGGGGGGTTTCTGTTCTGTGGGGTGGAGGTGTGACTAGAACTGGAGGCTAGTGTGGAGGATGTGGCGAGGGGTTAAGAATTGGAGTTCTGGGGCTGGGGATGTGGAGTGGGATTGAAGGGTTTAGTGGAAGGACACCCCAGTGGAGGGTGTAGATTGTGGCAGACGCCCAGTGTGGGGTTTAGGGGTTGGAGTCAGATGGGTCAAGGGGGCAGGGAACGGGCCTGACCAGATCTGATCCTGAGCCATGAAGTTGAATTACTGGGTAGGGTATGTGCTTTTCTGCACCCCCCCTCCCAACAATGTGCACTAGCGCCGCCTGATTCCAGCCAGACGCCTGGACGGAGCCAGCTGGGCTGTGCCCCGAGCCCCCTCTGGCAGGCGACAGTGGTGAAATTCAGATGCCTGGGTGGGGCCAGCACCAGCTGTGCTGTAAAAAAAGGCCTGGCAGTGGCAGTGCTCTTCCCCAGGGCACCACGGTCCTCTCCCCCATGGCACCCTACAGCCAGCTCTCCAGCATCCCACACCTCCTCAGGCAGTGGGTGGAGCTCCTCTCCTCTGAGACTCTCCGGCTGGGCCCTGTGCTGCCTCTGAGGTGCAGCAGCCGCAGCCCTACCGGCCACGGGACAGCGTTTTACTGAAAGTGTCGGGAGCCGGGGCTGGCTTTCGCCCCTCTCCCCCCGCCCCCTTTGGCGATGCTCCTGACGGTGGCTAAGTGCCTGTTTACACCTGGGTTCATCCAGGGTCAGCTGGCTGCCTGTGGCAGAGCCAGGAGCAGAGCCGAGGCCTCCCGAACCCAGCCTGCTACCTCAGATCCCGGCAGTAATAGAAACGTGGCCCCCTGTGTGCAAAGGGGGCCACAGACCCAAGTTCTCTAAAGGCTTGGGAAATATTTCTCCATGAGAACACTGTCTGCAAAGAGCCATTCTCTGGGGCTGTGCCACCGAGGGGTCAGGAAGAAATAGCACTAGCCCAGGGCTGGTGAATCACACTTCCCTGGACTCACAGGGCTAAACATTTGAGGAGGAAAACAACAAGCGTTCCTCTCCCTCTCTCCCCTGTCCTAAAACGCTTCTTACAAAGCTCTTACATCACCGCAGGTGCCCTTGGCCTTATGTGCACTGGACCCAGCTGGCAACATGCACTTTCCTCGACTGCGTCCACCTTAAATGTTCTGCTTCCTTGGACCATGCCCTGCTGTCGCCAGCCGCTCGCACTGTCACTGCCCTGTAACCTCAGCCTGTCCAGACTTTCGCAGGCCTGAGGGGTTGAGGAAAGGGGACTACATATTTGAACAGCGCCATTGGCCTCTGTTCAATGCAGGACACAATGAGAATTAATCATAGCCTGTCAGGAGGCCGCTGTATTTTTCCTCCATTCTTATTTGCGTGCTATCGCTTCGAAAACAGGATGGCGATGTTTTCCTGCTGCTTATTGACTGAGACTAAACAAAGAAGGTCATGTTACCAGCCTCCCTCACTCTGCTCTCCGATAACTGCATGACTTTCAGGAACGGCTTTAGAGAAGGCCGGCAGGGGGGGTCGATTTCAAAGCTCTGGCCCGTTGGCTGCACTAGGAAGGATGGCCAGCAAACATAGCAGGAATTCACCAGCGCCTCCACCAAGATCAAGCTTTCCTGACTCACCTTGACAGCGTGGCAAACTCCCCAAACAAAAGGGACACTCAACCCCTTCTGCCTGGTGGATTCCCAGCCTTGGTTTTCACTGGCTGTGCTGGATGACTAGCATTAGTGTTTATTATTTGTAGTATTGCAGTGCCCAGTCAGTTTCAGAGCTACACCGTGCTAGGCACTGTACAAACATAACTTAAGAGACAGAGGGCTCATTCTAGGAGAGGAGGGAGGAAGTCAAGGGTGCTAATAGCAACACAAGGATGCATAGGTCAAAATTTTCAGAAGAGCCAGCTCCTGTACGGGTACCAAAATAAGTGGCCAGATTTTCAAAACAGCTCATCATATTAGATGCTGAGCTCTTTTGAAAATGTGACCATTGCTGTCACTATGGGAGCTTTTAGGTGCTAGCTGGTTTGAAAATCTGGCCCTATATTCCACCTGCTAAAATTCTTGCCTACAGTTTCAATTGAACGCCATGTACTTCTTCACCTTCTGGCCTACATTCTTGTGTACTGTTGTCTTATGGAGTTAAATAGCTGCCTTCTCCCACCCCAGAGAGTGCTGAATTTCAGCACAAGGTAAAGTGATACCTACCAAAGCTATGGTTTGTATAGGGCTTTTGGATTTCCCAGAAAACCTGCCATGATTGTAAATGCTGAGCTCTTGAAAACATGGTTCTGAACTCTGTTGAAAATCTAGCCACACGTGCACAATTTGCAAGCATCAACTTTTAAAAACATTTATTTTGATCAAGATACATGGGGAAGATAATGCTGAATCAATGACACATCACGCACTTGACCACTGACTTGAGGTAATTTGCCGTGGGCATGATGATTGGATGCTTGTGGGAGAAATGGAGAAGTGGCTGAAAGAGGCTGGAAGTAAGGGAAGGGAGTGAATCACAGTGCAGGGAGATAAGAGACTGGATAAGCTGGGGGAAGCTAAACTGTGAACGGCCCTGAAGGTGAGAGCCAGAAGACTGTGTCTGATGTGGTGGAAAAGGGGAAGTCAGTGGAGGGACTCAGGGAGTTACAGGTGAGTGGAAACAGTGATTTGTAAATTCCTCTGCTAAGGCTTTTTACATACTTGCATGTATATGATGGAGATTGATCTGTGTTTCTTTGTATATGTTTGATGCACAACAGGAGTGGAGCAAGGATGAAGAAGGGCAGCTTGACTCCAGCTGGGCTGCAGGACGTGGGAGGCCAGACGAACAAAACACAAGGCGATTCAATCTGTTTTGCACAGTAGTTTAGTTTTCATCACCTCATTATATCTCTGGGTTTGGTCCTGAATGTTCTGTCCCTAGGGAACTTTAATGCTGAAGAAATCCCCAAACACAGTCACACCAGGTGAAGGCCTGCAACCGTATTTTAGCTTACAAGATAAGAGCTTATTAAACAGTATGAAAATAGCCTTGAAGAAAGGGAATTTCAAAAACTACAGTGCAAACATGTGTGATTTTAAACTCAAATAGAGAAGTCCAGTTAGGGTGCTTCATAAACAAACCAAGAAAATGTGGACTAGATGTAATTAGTAGAAAGTTGATGCAACAACAGGTTGAAAAACTGTATTAAAAAAGTAGTTATCAATGGTTCGCAGTCAAACTGGAAGGACATATCTAATGTGATTCTGCAAAGGTCTGTCCTGGGTCTGGTACTGTTTAATATTCTCATTAATGACTCAGCTAATGAAGTGGAGAATATATTTATAAAATTTATGGATGACACCAACCTGGGAGGGATTGCAAGCACTTTGTAAGGCAGGATTAGAATTCAAAAATGACCTTGATAAATTGGAGAATTGGTTTGAAATCAACAAGATAAAATTCCTTAAAGACAAGTGAAAAGTGCTTCATTGAGGAAGGGGTGAAATTCAATGCACAACTACAAAATGGGGAATAACTGGCGAGGTGGTACTACTGCAGAAGAGGATCTGGTGGTTACAGAGCATTACAAGTTGCATACCATCCAACGATTTGATGCAGTTGTGAAAAAGGTTAATATCATTCTGCGGTGTAGTAACAGGAGTGTTGCATGTAAGACATGGCAGGTATTTATTCTGCTTTACTTGGCATTGACTGTTGGAGTGGAGTGTTGTGTCCAGTTTGGGTGTCACACTTTAAGAAAGATGTGGACAAATTGAAGAGAGTGAAGAGGAAAGCAACAAAAAAAGAGAAAAGGTTTTGAAAATGCAACATATGAGGAAAGGTTAAAACAACTGGGCATGTTTGGCATTGAGAAAAGAAAAGCAAGGAGGCACCGCAGGTTTCAAATATATTAGGGACTGTTGTAAAGAGGATGGTGATCTGTTGTTCTCCATGTCCACTGAAGGTAGGACAAGAAGTAATCAGCTTAATGTGTAGCAAGGGAGATTTAGGTTAGATGTTAGGAAAGCTGTCTAACTATAAGAATACAGTAAAACCTTAACATACGAGCGAGTCAACTTACGAGTTTTTTGAGATACGAGTCGTCGCGCGGTCGATTTTTTGCTTTGAGATGCGAGCCAATATTTGAGTTACGAGTGAGCTTACGCCACCCGCCACCATTAGGAGGAAGCGTGCGAGCGTTCAGTTCACGTGTTTATCTCGCCGTGCTCGCATCTTTGTCTGACCTTCAAGGTAAATACACTTAATAAAACCAGTTTATTTCTTTACATTCTCTTTTATTATGTATTATTATTTTTTTATACATTATTTGTTGTTTATAAAGTACATTTTTCTTATTTAAAAACATGTAAAAAAATTGGGGTGGTTTTTGGGGGGCATTTCAGTTAATTTCAATGGGGAAAATTATTTTGACATACGAGCAAATTAAGTTACGAGCTCAGTCACAGAACGAATTAAACTCGTAAGTCAGGGTACTACTGTACTATAAGAGTACTGCAATAGGTTACCAAGAGAGGTTGTAGAACCCCTGTCACTGAAGGTTTTTAAGAACAAGTTAGACAAACAGTTGTCAGGGATGATCTAAGTGTACTTGGTCCTGCCCCACCATGGGGGACTGGACTAGATGACCTTTCAAGGTCCTTTCCAGCCCAACATGTCTATGATTCTGTGATTTTATGTTAAGATTCCCATGTGCCATCAAGGCCTAGGTTTATTCTCAGCCTCGATTGGCATGTGAGAATTTCTCAACATCAAAGGCCTTCTAAAGAGTAAATGTCCCCAGGAAAAACTGAAGGGGCTTAAGGGAAGTGGTCTGCATATAATTTCTTGATAAAGGGATAATATCCCCATCTTTGGGGCAGGAATGTTACTGCAAGTGAACTGTGGGTGCTCAGGGAAAGAATATTTACTGCCTGTACTGAGTCCCAGAGACCCCCACAATGCAATTCTAGTCAGCAGCAAGGCCACAGAGAAATTGGGAGACAACAAACCAAAGTAGGCTCAACTTTGGTCCCAGCTGACTCAGGAAAGTGGAAGGGGTTTATACTGGCAGATAATGGTCATTATACTGAATCCCCTCCTCCCCCCCCCCCCCCGCTAAAACTGCCCCCCCCAGTGCTTCTCTGCACAATCTGTGATTTGTGAGTTACAGATTTTGTATTTGAGGCAAATTAATGAAAACTCCTACTGCTGCTTGAGGTGTGACAGGAGGTTGCTTGCCGTGGTGAATGGCAGCCACCTGTCTTGAAGGATGACATGTAAGTGCCCAGGCAATTCCGGTCATGCTGCAGCATCACAGGTGGCTAAAAAGTCCAGTTTTTGAGTGACAGATATCAGTCCTTGCCACAGATGATAAAGATTTAAGGCGTAGGGCCAGTGGATGATGCCTTATTAGCACTCCAGATCTGCTGCACTTTGCTCTTCGTGCTTGTCACTTTCCTCTCTCTCAAGCACCACTCTAGCCTCTGTGACTTTTGACAGCACAACCCTCCAGTGTGGCCTGTTGCTGATATTGACAGTTTTCAAGTCCCCCTTGCAAACATTCTTGAACCTCAGCCTAGTTCAGCCCAGAGGCCTTGGAGCATCTGCAGTTCTCCATACAGGAGATACTTCTGCCAGCAGTGGAACGCTGTACATGCATGATACACATAGAATCCGGCAGAAATTACCCCAAACCCCCCAACACACAGCAAAAATTCATATTTTTTCAAAAAATTGTAAAATTGTTTTGGGGTTGGCTGAAATTTTTTAATTTCAAAACATTTCATCCATCTGTATAGTTGGTGAAAAACCATGGAACAAATTTCACAAAAATGTTCTCATCCCTTTACTCTCACTCTGTTTTTTCATCAAAATCCTAAACCTTTCAACCAGCTCTTCCAGCCACAGACCATAATCTCACCTGGGGGAAACCAGCAATGCTTTACTGATGGTCATCATGACTGACACCCTGCCAGCTGAAGTCTTTAATGGTCCCGGTCCCATCATAATGCCGCATCTCCAGAACGTTAACATTAGGTGGGGTAATATTACCTCTATTTTCAAGATGGTGTCTGACTAAGGCCAGGTGCATTCTGTGGTGTCATAAATCCATGCAGAGTCCTTCAGTCAAACACCTTTATCCTCATGATTAGTCTGGACAATACTCTACTTTTCTCACGTATGTAGCCCAGGTCTGGGCAAGCAAAAATAATCTGCTCACAAATACTTTACATTCAGAAACTAGCAGCTTCCAGCCTGCCCCAGGAATGCAAATTGCCTACCCATTCATTGACTTCCTTCTTTTCTCCTATAGGTGTCACCATTGCTGTTCAGACTTTCAGCAGAGGGGGTACCAGACCCTATGTACAGGCAGAATGAAGAACTCATTGCAGGGAACAGTGTTAGGAATGGGATGTCAAAGGGAAGTCCCCCCAGTGAGTGAAAAAAGGGGGGGGTAGTTTTGAGCACAAGGGTTGGGTGAAAGAAGGTGCAAAGTAGAATTTGGCAGGCAGAGATGGAGGCCTGCTTCTCCCCCATGCTGCACGTTGTAATATCATTTAGACCTATGCCAAATGTAGCCCATGTAGCTATGCCATGTGACCAAATCAGATCTCCCCACCCGCAGTGATGGAAATAGTAATATCTATCTCTTACATAGCACTCTTCACCAGTAGAGCTCAAAGCCCTGCACACAGGAGGTCAGTATCATTATTTGGGTTATACAGATGGGAAACTGAGGCACGGGGAGGTGACGTGACTAGCAGCCAGGTCCCCTGAATTCCAGTCCAGGGTGCTCTGCCCTAGGGCACACAGGCAATGCTGTCTTGTGTGTGGAAATAGGCAAACCGGCAATTATGGTTCACATAGCCCAGCGCAGCACATCTGAGACATGAACACTTGCAGAGAGGAAGGCAGTAGCTTCTGAGGTGTCTAACAACCCCCAGTCCCACTCCTGTTGGGTGCGAGGCACAAACTTCCCTTAACTGTTACGTTAAAAATATATGTAGTGCTTGTCAGAGGTGCTGTGCTGACAGGCCTGGAGAAGGAAGGACACCCAACAGAAGGAGTACAACACTGGCATAGCAATCTTCCTGCAGGGACCACATCTACTGGGAGACGGAAATTCACCCTCCACGGTCCATGTTGGCCTTCATCTCTCACAGGAAGCTGCCAACTAAAGGGAGCAAATTGGCTCATTCTGCTGCCATTTAGGAGAGTCACACACCTGTCCACTAAGTTTTGGACCAAGATCTTTAAATCAGTTCATACAGGCAACTTCTGGCATGGGAGCACAGCCAACGCAGCATCAAACAATGGCATCAGCTTGCAAATCAGCTGGCCCTGCTTACGTCAGAGGTAAATGGATGGGATTTGAACTAGGAAGAAGTTGTTCTGTGTGGCCCCCGGGAATATTTAAAGACTGAACTCTCTCATCTTTGATGCTACACAGTGAAATCCTGAGATTAGAGCTGATTTGGGCCACCTGTCCCCATTTGGGGAATTAAACATGAATAGTCTGCACATACAGGTCCATGTATGTATGCTGTATGTACATAGTGAAAAGATGGTCCCTGCCCCAAAAAGCACAGGGTGAGAGAAGGTCCCTGCCTTGAAGGGTTTACAGTCTAAATGGACAAGACAGAAAAAGTAAAGATTGTTATACCCATTTATGGATGGGGGAACTGAGGCACAGAGAGATGGGGTGACTTGTCCAGAGTCATGTAGGGAGCCTGTGACATTGCTGGGAATTGAACTCAGAACTTCTGTTCTAGACTTTCTGGACAAACTCTTGAGTCCAAGGCCAAAAGAGACCTTTGTGATCATTGGGTCTGACCTCCTTTATGACACAGGCCAGAAACCTGCCCCACAATAATCCCTAGAGCAGAGCTTTTAGAAAAACATCCACTCTTGATAAACAAATTGTCAGGGATGGTGACTCCACCACAGCTCTTGGTAAGTTGTGCTAATGGTTAATTACTCTTACTATTAAATGTACACCTTATTTCCAGTCTGAATGTGCCTACTTTCATCTTCCAGCCATTAGATTGTGATACATTTCTCCGCTCAGTTGAAGAGCCCGCAATTAACTATTTGTTCCCCATGCAAGTACTTATAGACTGTCATAAAGTCACCCCCTAAACTTCTCTTTGGTAAGATAAACAGATTGAGATCCTTGAGTCCAACACTGCGAGGCATGTTTTCTAAACCTTTCATCATTCTCGTAGCTCTTCTCTGAACCTTTTCAATTAATCCACAGCCTTCTTCAATGTTGGACACCAGAACTGGACACAATATTGAAGCAACGGTCACACCAGTGTCAAATACAGAAGTAAAATAACCTTTCTACTCCTGCTGGAGGTTCCCCTGTTTATGCATCCCAGAATTACACTAGTTCTTTTGGCTCCAGCATCACATTGGGAGCTCAGGTTCATCAGGTATCCACCAGGACGCCCAAATCTTTTTAAGAGCTGCTCTTGCCCAGGATAGAGTCCCCTATACTATAGCATGGCCTACATTCTTTGTTCCTAGATGTACACATTTACGTTTAGCCATATTAAAATGAATATAGTTTATTTGTGCCCAGTGTACCAAGAAATTCACACTGCTCTGACTCAATGACCTGTTCTCTTCATTATTTACCATGCCCCCACCCAATTTTTGTGTCATTGCAAACTTTATCAATGATGATTTTATGTTTTATTCCAGGTAACATTTGGTAAAAATGTTAAATTGTGTGAATCAATCCTGTTGGACCTCAGTGGAAACACCCCAGCTTGATTATGTTTCCCTTTTTCCAGTTATAGTTTGGGACTTAGCTATTAGCCAGTTTTTAATCCACTGAATGTGTGCCATGTTAATTTCATATTGTTCTAGTTTTTTAATCAAAATGTCCTGCAGTACCAAGTCAAACACCTTACAGAAGTCTTTTATTTCAACACTATTACCTTTATCATCCAAACATGTAATCTCATCAAAAATGATTTCAAGTTAGTTTGACAGGATCTAGTTTCCATAAACCCATGTTGATTGGCATTAATTACATTACCCTCCTTTAATTCTTTATTATTTGAGTCCTGTATTAGTTGCTCTGTTATCTCACACGGGGATCAATGTCAGACTGATAGGCCTATAATTACCTGGGTCATCCTGTTTAAACTTTTAACAACATTAGCTTTCTTCCAGTCTTCTGGAACTTCGACAGTTGTTCAAGGCATACTGAAAATGAACATTAATGGTCCAGTGAGCTCCTTAGCCAGCTCTTTGAAAACTTTTGGATGCAAGGTATAAGGGCCTGCTGATTAAAAATATCTAACTTTAGTAACTTCTGTTTAACATTCTTCTGAGATACTAGTGAAATGGAAAGAGGGTTATCCTCACCAGATGATGAGACTATATAATCTATTTTATCCTCAAATACAGAATAGAAATATTTATTGAACACTTCTGCCTTTTCTGCATTATTGCTGATAATTCTACCATGCCCATCTAGTAATGAACTAATGCCATTGTCATGATTCTTTTTGTTCCAAATATATTTAAAATCCTTTTCATTGTCCTTAACTCTGCTGGCCATAGATTTCTCCTTGTGTCCCTTAGCTTCCCTTATCAATTTCCTATAATTCCTAACTTCTGATTTATATTCATTATTATGAAAATATATATTTGGGGCATCTAGTAAGGTATTCTTAAATGATTTCCAATTATCATTAACATTGTTCTCATTAAATTCTTCCTCCCATGTGATTTGACTCATTTTTTTCAGCTTTGTGAAATTAGCCCTATTAAAGCACCACGTATATATATATTACTGATTTGAACTTCGTTCTGCTTGCACATTTAAATTAGTTCTGTGATCAGTTTTTCTTTGCCTGTTAGTACAAGGTCTAATATAGATTTCCCTGATGTTGCTTGCAACGCTTTTTAAGTTAGGGAATTGTCATTTATAATTCTTAGGAATTCCAAGGTTGTTTTAATTCTGACACTTTGAAATCCCTTCCACTCTAAAGTAAACACCCACCCACTGGTATATTAAACTGAAGATAGGAAGGGGAAATATTTATTTACAGAGGGATGGATGGAGAAAAACAACAGGAGGGAAGATAGGAGGAGTGGTAAAATAGGGTTACCTTCAACACGAGGACTTACAGGCCCAGTGGTACCACAGTCTGAAAGGGCAGACACTGAGTAAAGCGTCTACACTCAGAGGTCATTCCAGCCCAGCAGTGAGTCTTGGATGCTCCTAGTCGCCTGTGGCACCAGTAAACTTCCTCCAACACACCCCTCTTCTGCCACTCTCTGCAAAGCCCCACAGAGCGACAATCTGCCCCTAAGCTAGCTACAGCCTCCCCCCTCATTCCCAGTGCAAGGGGACAAGCCCTCATACTCATGGCCCCACACAGCTCTAGGCAACGGTCATACTGCAACTGGCTCTGGTTTGTCCTTCTTGACTGATTCCTCCCTGGCACAGTGTTCGTCCTGGCTCCTGTCCTGGGTTGTCCTTGGGTGGCCGCTCTGTCCCTCCTGGCTTTGGGCTGCTTCACTATTTGAGGGCCTGCTCTCTGTAGACCTCTTGCCTGGAGCTACAGACACACACACACACCCTGACCTATCCCTCTCTCATGCTCCTGGAACAACCTGCCCTTCCTCTGCCTCAGGACAAGGTTTTAAAGGGGCCATGCATGCTAAATCCCAAGAGGATTACACCAGCAGGCCACTTCCAGAATATTCTGCTTTGTGTCTTCCTTTGCCTGTGGGACAGGAAGGATCTCAGAGAAAATTGCTTGGATGTTCTTCCACTTTAGGACACTTCAGAGATTCCTGAAGTCATCTCCTAACTGGTAGGCATCCCACGATGCCTGGGCATTAGTGCCGAAATGAACCATCACCAATAGATCTTTGCCTATCGACTTCAAAAGCCTAGCCGATCTTAGGTGCTGTCTCATGTCTTGGCTTGGGGAAGAAAGCACACTGTCCACTTGTCTGCCTGTCCCTTGCAGAGCCTTTGTTCCTTCTTTTGAGCCCCATGAGTATTGAATGACCAGACAAGATCGTCTGTCTTCCTTAGACAGTTGGAGAACTCTGTGCAGGCGGTGTATTTTCTTACAGGTTGGGCCAAGCTGCCATACACAGATGTGTCCGTGCACCTCTCCATTCCTTTGGACCTGTGAGGTCTTGAGAAATGTCTTTCAGAGTTCCCATATTAAGGACCTGGTGTCGATTTGAAACGTTTAACTGTGTGGAATTCCTCCCCATCCTCTTCTTTCTGGTGGCCACAGCTTGAGCATAGCAGAAGTGGGTGATGAGCTGCATTTCAGAAGAGGAGAGGAGCTCACTGAAGCAGAGGCAGGTGAGTGGAGAGTTCCAGGTACCTGGTCCAGCGGCAGCAGGAAGCTAAGAGACAGAACTGGCTGCATGGAGGGGCATTGGGAAAGTTGGGGTCAAGGAGGTAAGCCCAAGAAAAGCCCTTGCCTCAAGGAGGGATGATGAGCCAATGATGATACCCAGGAGATGCTCTGAATCCCAGGGGGATCAGGTCTCAATGTCTTTGAGGATCTGGGCCTCGGTGCCTTCCTGAGTGAAGCAATGGAATCCAAAAGTGGCTCTGTGGAGGGGGGATGCTTGGTGCTGACAAAGGGGTTTGTTCCTCTGTCTGTGCTGGAGGGCCAAGGTTAGTTACCCACCTTCCACTGGAGGATCTTAAAGCACTTTACACACTTAGGTTAAGAGAATCTCACACCACCACTGTAAAGATGGGGAAACTACCTGCTCTTGGTGACACAGGAGCAAAGCTGGGCCTAGGATCCAGGGATCTATGCTCCCATTCTGTGCCATCCTTTACCTCTCACCAGCTGTTCCTGCTCGAAGGCAGGGTTTCACTGGGATCAGGGCACTGGCTTTGTTCACCGGAGTCGTGATTTCTACATATGGCCAGTCTGGTTAGCAGAAAGAGTGAAAAATCCTGACAGTGCTTATCGAAATTCTTGCAAAGGCTAACAGTGCCCATTTAAATAAATGGGAGCGGTTTAGATTGCTATCTGGGCAAGATTATCAGGCACAGGCGTCTTGAGACAGATACCACTGAAGATTTCCCAGTAAATAGCAGCATCTCCGAGGAGTCTGCAGCTACTTGCAGCCAGTCCCTCATCAACAGGGCTAAAAATGTTCTGATTTCTGGCAGGTTCCCAAGCTGATAATTGCTCAGAAAAATCCAGGGTTGGGCATTTACTTCTGAAATTAATTATCTTCTCAGAAAACATCCCGCAGGGCGGTTGTCATCAGAAGGAAATAATGGACTTAGAGGGGGTGATACAATTACATCTTTGTTCAGCAGAAGAACCAATGAAACAGGGTGCAAAAGTCCAGCTTCTTCTTATTGTGGTTTTTACCATCTGAGCTTTTTAACCCTAGGGCAGTTTAAGGCCTTATTCAGTCATTTATGAAGCTCATCTAAAAGTTCACAGGGGATCACAAATCAAAACACTTGGGTGATTTGGCATGGAAGGCCCCAGTCCCTGTGCAAGCACATAACCTCCGCAAAGGTTTCTGTTCAAATGCTTTTTACACTGTCGGAGGGTCCTTATAAAGAAAGACAGTAAATTAGAATAGGATCCTTCATATACTAACAAATCAAATGATCTTCACTCCTGACGTGCAGATAAGGAGAGGAAGGGTTGGCTTGTGTTTAAGGCTTGTGATCTGGCTTCAATTCCCAGTTCTGCCACAGCCTCCTTGGGTGACATTGGGCAAATTGTTTAATCCCTCTGTGTCTCCATTTCACCATCTGTGAAATGGGGCTAGTGTACGTCCTGCCTATGGAGATGGTAAATCCTTTGGGGGAGTGGCTGACTCTCACTGAGTGCGGACAGCACAGGGCACAATGGGGCCCCAATCTCAGTCAGGGCCTGTAGACTGGACCATAAGATAAATAACAAAATACCCCTGTTCAAGGAAGATAAACATCATACCTTATACCCCTTCAATAATATAGCTTAGCTTGAGCGCTCTCAATTTCATAATGAATCCTGATAGGCCTGAGAAATTACTCCTAATCCTCCCGAATCGGGGATGAAGATCAGTGCCAGGAAGATGATTTCCAGGCAGTTTCAAGCCAGCGAGTGCCATGGTGCCCTGTTAGGAGGATGTCTCCTAACACAAAGTCTTTCTGAGAAGTGTCTCCCCACTGGGATTCTCCCCACACACTCAACAAAGGAGGCCCAGTCCACCACCATCACATGTGTGTTTGGAGAACCAAGACGCTAAGGCCTGAATCCACCAAAGGACTTGGGCGTTATGATGCTCATCATCAGAAAGGCTAACTTCTATGCGCCTAGAAAATCCCAGGAACACCACCGTAATCCAGACCCTGAGCTACATGCCTAGGCTCCCTGTACAAGGAATGGGGAGAGCGGGGTGCCTCAGAATGTGAGCCACGAAGCCAGCAAGCTAGGCAAGGAGCTGTCTAATGGGTGGGGCATCCAACGCTCAACCCTTCCCATGGAGATAGGTGCCTCAGTGTGGGGTGCAAGGAGGCCCCTATCTCTGCCCGTGTCCTACACCTGGGAACCTGTCTCCTGGAGTCAGGAGGCCTAGATATCTAATTCATTTCTTCAGAGAATGGGTGGGGCAGGCACCTGACTTCCCATAGAAGGGCCAGGGGAGGACTAGGTGATGGTGGTCCCCACCTTAGCACATTTAGCACAGTGGTTAGGGCACTTACCAGCTGTTCCACCCCAGATAAATAATTAGAGTCAGTGGAGCAGGGGAACTGGACCAAGGCTTGGCTCTGAGGCGGGGGTCCTAACCAACAAGGCTATGGAACCAGTCTCACTTTCAGGCTCTTTGCCAAAGACGATTTAATTATGTAAATCCAAAGTGACCCAGCTTCCATAAGAGAGATTGAGGGAAGCCCACACTAGGATGTCCTATAGCTCAGTGGTTAGTGCACGCACTGGCGTGGTGGGAGATGCCTGTTCAAATCCTTTCTTTGCAGCAGGCAACGAGGGGGGAATTGAACATGGGTTTCTCACATCCTCGATGAGCACTCCCGTCCAACAGCCAGATTTTGAATGGCTCCAATCCAGCCGGCAACCTCTGAGCACCTCTCAGGTCCCATGGGAGAGCGAGGCCTGTCTTCCCCCAGTTCCTTGATCGCTCTGAGGCATAGGTGGGAGATAGCTATCCAGAGGCCTTGGAGGGAGGCAGCAGCGTGCCCACCCACAGGCAGACACGGAGGTGCCGAGGCAACCTTTACAGCAAAAATTTAGGCACCAAGTGAGTTCAGCTGCCTACAGGGTTAAGCAGAAGCTGGAGTTTTGTTGATCCCAGTAGAGCCTACAATTTAGACTTAGGTGCCTAACTCCTTTGTGGAGTGGAGACTAAGGCTCTGGCAGATATTTGCAGTCTTGCCAACCCCAAATGTTCAAAAGTCACAAGTCAAATTCACCAAAACTCATGAGAGTGGCTTTAAAATCATGAGATTATGTAAAAATAATAGATTTTTATTTGCCTTCTGCTTTTTGAGCCTTCAGAGTGAACTGGGGTCATATTTTGAAGCTTTCTCCACAGCCACATGGTCTAGAAACTTATGTTTTCTTGAATGAAGGCTGAAACCACTGTGCTAGGTTCTGTACAAACACCCAGTGACAGACAATTCCTGCCCCAAGAGCTTTCAGTCTGAATGTATCGCTCTGGGTACCTCCCTCGCTGAGTATGTCAGCAACCTGTGTCAGCAGGAGTACACACTCTGTGGGAGCTCACACATCTTTTGTGTTTCAGGTAAATTAGGAAAAACAACAAGAGTCCTGTAGCACTTTAAAGACTAACAAATTTAATTTCTGCAGGCATAAACTTTCGTGGCTGCAGCCCACTTTTTTTTTGTTGCTGTTTTGTGGTGTTTTTGCTGTGTACAAACTAACACGGCTACCCCTCTGGAACAGGTAAATTAGGGAAATTCTTCAATATGAGAAAGACGTTTGCTCAACCCAATGTCAGGCTCATCAAGACCAGAAGCTGGCTTCAGTCACTAGAATGTTTTCTCTGTAAGTGTCAGTCCCCTCTGGTCCTGACCTGAAGGTTCACTTTAGAGAGGAGGAAATTTAACAAAATAAGATAAGCCAGCAGGAGGTATAAACGCCAGCTTTTTTCATGCATTGCCCTTGTTTTTCTCACTCCTATTTTTGGCTGAAACCAAAAGTTAATAGTTAATGATTCTGAATTCCTCCCTTGAAGAGGGGAAAGGGAAACGAGCCAGGCAGCCTGCAAGCTAACACCATGGGGGTTGCATGGTGACTGCCTCGGACCCCTTGCTGCTTCAGTTAGGCACCGGCTTCTCTGTTTTATGTGGAGAGGAGGTGGATGTATGGAAATGAATAGTGCTCCCAAGGACAAGAGCCAATGGCTTGTATTCTTAACATAGAAATACACTTTGCATTGTTCTCATTTCCCCTCATATGAATTTTAAAGGCTCCTTGATGACCTAATGACTATAAATATTTGCTGCAATAGCCAAATGTCCTTAACTAGTCGACAGCTAAAATGCTGGCCAGCTTGCAGGGCCAATAAAGCCATTTAACCCTCTCAGCCCATCTTAGTTGTTCTCTTAGCGAGAACAAAGGCAGAACAGATGCCACAATGATGGGCAGTAGTTATAAAATCCTAAGCGCCTTCTTATTAAATATTTACATTATTGTAGTGCCCCGGTTATGGACCAGAACCCCACTGTATTAGGAGCTGTTAGAAAAACCCCAAAAGACAGCAGCATGTGGATCTCTTGGGGTTTGTCTACACAGCAAAGAAAAACCCACAGCTGGCTTGTGCCAGCTGACTCAGGTTCGTGAGGCTTTTGCTGCAGTGCTGTTTCATTGCTGTGTAGACTTGCAGGCTCAGGCTGGGGCCTGGGCTGTAGGACCCTGTGGGGAGGGAGGGTCACAGAGCTCAGGCTCCAGTCCGAGCACGGAAAAGAAATAGCCTTGCAGCAAAAGCTCTGTCAGTCCAAGTCAGCTGACATAGGCCAGCCGTGGGATTTTCTTTGCTGTGTAGACAGACTCTAAGATGATGGCAAGTCCATTACGGGTCACATTTTCAGTCTGTATCATTGGACTGTGCTTTTGATCTCCCTAAGCACATATATTTGCACCGACCCCAAGGGGCAGTGGAATGCACCAGCTCGAAAATGGCAAAAGGAAATGGGCACCTAGGTGCATAATGTGGTGACTGTGCTAAGCAGTGAGACACTGAAGTGAGATTTTCATCCTTCCGTTCTGCTCGTTTTCATGCCTCCTGGAGATTTTTTGTGGCATGTCACGGAAATGGTGATTCAGCAGGAAAACATAAGCAGCGAGATTTCACACTAGACAGTTTTGCTTGAAAACAGTAGGAATTTTTTGTCCCAAAAAAGGAACTTGTTTCAAAAGACAAGATGAAGGTGATCAGATTTTGAGTGGTGTGACCATTTTGTACATCTCTGCCCATCAGAGCGCACTGGGGATTTTGAGGTGTGCATAAACAGATACAACCACTGACATGGTGGAAGCATTTAAGAAGATTCTTTAAAAAGGTAGAACAACCTTTTCAACCGCACCTAAAGGCAACCACCCTCCTCCCCTCTCCACCTGCAGCAGCAAGTCCCAGAGCCCAGCTCAAATGCCTTTGGCTTGTGCTATGGAGCTAAAGTGTTGGGCCTGGAGCCTGGGGTCTGAGACCCGACAAGGGGATGGGGCGCCCCATGAGCCTGAGTCAATCGACCTGGCCTCGGACTCGCTGCCACGGGGTTCTTTGCCTGTGTAGATGGACCGCAAGTGAATTAGGAATCTCAGTTCCATTTTCAAACATGACGTAAGCCCTTAGTTCGTGGATCCAGACCTAACTTCTAGGTGAGGCGTATAAACCCCATGGGAGTCGGTCAGCTCCTGGGACGCTGGACTGATCCTCTAGGGGAACTGCTCTAGGACTACAGGAGCAACGGCTTCAGAGCCTCCGGACCCCATTGCCCAGCCAGCTTAGAGGGGGCAGGGACAGAATAGACTAGAAACTGCCTAAAGCCAATAGGGAGGCTTCTGATGGGTAATTTATACAGGCAGTTTGCTGGGCCAGTTCTAAGCCAGGACTTCTCAGTCCTGTGCGGGGAGGGGGCAGCCTGTCTCAGAGAGAGGGGGAAAATAATCCAGCATTAACTTGGGAAAACAGCGCAAGCAGGATTCACACGCATAACCCTAGCTGTTCCTTCTGCCTCTCCCAACAGAGTTAAAGTAACTTCTCCTCCCTGCCTGGTACAACTGCCTGTCAGCTCAGCTGCCCCATGGGCTGAGCAATATGGCAGGGCATGCGATTCCACACCCCCCCTCCCCCCAGTACGTTATCTCTGGTGAACGCCAGTGAAAACGAGGTATGATCTGAGGCTAAAATAGGGGAAAACAAATTAACAATTACTTAGGCACATTAGATGTCTTCAGGTCACTAGGGCCTGATGAAATACATCCTAGAATACGCAAGCAGCTGAGTGAGGCTCTGCTAGCGATCCAGGAATTGGGGAAAGATAGGCCAAATCTGAATGGAAGAACGGCTCCTTTGTCTGGGACTGGGCATTGAGGGGGAGCTCTTCTGCCTTTAATCTGGGGCACGTGGTGTCCTTTTGTGTGTAGGACACTATGCAACATACATGGGTGAATACAGAGGGCCTGGATTTTAGGAAAGATGTTTGCATATATGCACCCATTTTGCAGACTCCAGCTTGAGAGGTCTGTGAGCCCTGGAGCTTCATGGGGGTCATTCAGTTAGCCCAGGAGATGTTTGATTAATCCGCATTGTCCATCCCCATGCTGGGCCCTGGTCAAACCAGAATAGTCTGCCCTGGCTGTTCTAGGGCCCCCTCCCTTCCAGAAAGGCTGGAAGCACATTGCTTACTGTGGCGAATATTGTCAAAGCTGCCTAGGGGGGTTTGATGCACAGCTCCCATCAATTCAATGAGAGTTGTGAGTCTTAATAAGGCACAGCCTATGTGCAGAGAGGGCTCACCTCACCCATCAGGGAAAGGCAAGTGTCACAGGGGTGGAATATGGAGCACTATTGTGAGGACAAGTGACACAAGGTGTGAGAATCCTGCATCCCTGAAAGCGCAGGGGGAATAGAGGGAGGCAGAATGTAATTGGCCAGGTTGCAATTCCCCAGGATACTTGGGCTGATTGTATCCCAAAGGGCTGTGAGATCTTCCATGAGCGTTTCAGAGCTTGCTTTTACAACCTTGCCTTACAGCACAGCACCCCTCCCTCCATGAGGTGATGTTGGTTCAGCCCTGTCTGCAGGGAACAGCGTCACCAGCCAGACTATTCCCACAGCACCGGGGCTTCTTTCTTTCCTCCGAGGGCTCCTTTCCAAAGCACACCAGGCCCAAACATGCTTAGCTTAAGCAAACAGCCACAGGTGGTACAGCGGCTTTCCGACTCATTGGCTGCCCCTGCCCTGCCTAACCATCTCTCCTGGGTCCAACACAGGGCTACACAGAGGATGGTTTCCAGGTAGCTACCAGCAGAGGCAAGACACATCTGCTATGCTGCGGACTGACTTCCCCACCCAGCAGGGGCACACGCAGCAGGTGCACCACCATGGGGATCACCAGTGAGGGGTACAGAGGTCAAACGCTCCTTTTCATTGTCACAGGGTGGTTCCCACTTCCTCTGGCTTGGGAGCAGTCCTTGTGCTGAGCAATGCAAGCCTGTCCCATGGAAGAAACGCCCTAGCAAGAAGTTTGCAAGAAAGGACCGCTCCTGCTTCGGCCAGTTCTAATTTGAAGCGTCCCCTGTGACGGAGAAGCCACCATTTGCCTTCGACAGTTGTCCAGCAGCCTCCCAGATCTCTGGGAGGAAGAGTTCCCCTCCCGCCGTCACTCCGAGGTATGCGGCCTTGTTGCACCATCCTCAATAAATCCATTCAGAATATTAAGCAATGGCCCAGTAGCAACCCGTGGATGCTGTTACTGCTCCCTTTGCCCTCTCTCTCCCTCCCCTCCTCTTGCTCGTTCCTCTCACTTGTTGCATCCGGTTTCAGATCACATTGTAAGCTCATCAGGACAGCGGGTGGGTCTCCCCCTTCTGCTCTGCCTGCAGCTGGATCACTGGCTGAGCCTGCCCCGTTCCATGGGGAGGGTGTGCTAGGGCTCCAGCAGCTCTCTATGCCCTGCTTAGTGCTTGTATCTGATCAGGGCGCTTCACAGCATAAACCTGTAGATGCCCCCTCGCAAGGTTTATTAAAGATTTGCTCGGAGGGAGAATGGCCCAGTGGTTAGGGGCTAACCTGGAACTGCAGAAACCCAGGTTTGTTTCGTGTTCTCCTCCAGGCTTCCTGCATGGCCTTGGCAAGTGACTGTGTGCCTCAGCTCCTCATTGGTAAATGGGGACCATCACACTGCCCTCCCTCCCAGGGGTGTAAGCGTGAACACAGACTGCCAAATGCTCTGCTACTGTGGTTAACAGGTGCTGTATAAGCACCTTAAATAGACTGATTTCAAGATCTTCCAGCGAATGGTGTAAGTGCTCTATGCACTTCTGACATCTTTCCAGGATTATAAAGCTTCCGTTTCCGGCTCTGAAGAGCTGTGAGATATCAGACCCATATAATTCAGCCTGGTGCTAGACCAGTACATTTCTGGGGCAAGAAGGAGATATTTTCCTATCAGGCTGATTACAAAAAATGTCAGCTGCCCCAAGCTGCTTAGGGATCTGGCATGTTGGAATAAATCCGGGAGAGATAGATGGGGGAGTAGAAGGTAGGCGAGGTGGTGAAGGATGCAGGAGAAATGCAATTTAGTCTATTGAAGCCATATATTAAATAAATACATGATTTGCTTGACTTTGGAATGGAATTGGTGATTTGGTGGATGTTGTGGGGTAAGCCCTTCCCATCACCCCCCAGTGGGGAAGTTTGAGGGGGTAACAAAGGAAATTGGGGAACATCCACAGGTGCATTCTACCGGACTGGGTTTCCTCAGAGCTAAGTCCTGCAGGTCCAAGCCCTATTGGCTGCCTCTAGCAACAGGACAGCATGGCCTAGAGGCTAGAGTCAATAGTCACCATCTGGTCAGGGCAGTGTGGCCAGGCGGCCCATTGGGGCAGTGGAGTGCCCCCTTTGGGGGATGGCACCCAGGGTAGGGGGGCTCAGGCCCTTCCTGCTCCTCTGAGCCCCAGCCCAGGGCCCTATTGGTGTCAGGGTAGTCTGACACCAAGTCAGCAGGGACCCTCCCAAAACAGGCTGACTGGTGCCTCTCTCCATGCCTGGTTACACCATGCAGGACCCCTGGGCTACTTCCTACCCGGTCATCGAAGGGACCATCCCTCAGGCCTCCAGATCACCTGGGTTCACCTGTCTGTGCAGCTGCCATCTGCATCTCCCCTGGGTTGTGGGGCCCATTGGTGAAGGTGGGTCCTTGGGCATCTGGCTCTGGGCAGCCAAGGATGGGTAGCTGGGTTCCAGCAAGGTCTCCCTGGCTCCTGCCAACAGGGACTGCAGCAGCTCCTGGCTCAGAACCTCCTCCTTCCTCAGTGCTCAGCCCTGAATGAGCAGGACTGCTTCTTTTTATGCTAGGGCAGCAATTGGACCATGCCCAGCAGAGTCTGGGGGTGGAGCTTCTGCCGCCCATAGAGTAGGCATAACTCTTTCAGTGCAGGGTAAGCCCACCCCATCACAGTGGAATCTCC
The DNA here is from genome assembly GCA_007922155.1 of Mesoclemmys tuberculata. Taxonomy (NCBI): domain Eukaryota; kingdom Metazoa; phylum Chordata; order Testudines; family Chelidae; genus Mesoclemmys; species Mesoclemmys tuberculata. Next base: position 2,897,025 of record ML675715.1, on the reverse strand, counting down.
ATCCTTGGAGGTTTCTAAGGCCCAGCTCGACAAAGCCATGGCAGGGATTATTTAGTTGGGGTTGGTCCTGCTTTGAGCAGGGGTAGGACTCGGTGACCTCCTGAGGTCCCTTCCAATCCTCACCGTCTATGATTTGCCTGACTTGCACTCTGCTCCCTATGCCATCTCGCCGAGATTCACGCCACTACTCCCAAACCCGGAGCAGATTCAAACAGCATCATTAATTGTTAAAACGATTGGAGCCCGAAATATGGCCCCATCTTCCCTCAACTGTGGCATTTCCCTCCAAAGTTCACATCTGTCCAGGGTCAGAGTAGGCAGGCATAGTATTGCCCCTGGGTGACCCCTGTTAAGCCTGTTCTCTTAGATAGCAAGGCGAGAAACATTTATTGCACTGAGAAAAGGAGTCCCAGGCTTGTCAGTGTGACATGCAGCACTCACTTCTCACCTTTAAAGGCCCTGAGATTCCAGATTTTTAAGCAGTAATATTTTCATTACTTGGAAGGCCAGGATAAGAGAAGAATGGAAGGTGTTGTGATTGGTGCAATCTATATGAGGGCTCAAGGTGATCAAAATGAATATTTTTGGGCCCAGAAATGTTCTGCTAGCACGTATTCAGCTATTACAGTGGCTCTCTGTGCTTGGGAACTAAGGCACTTGACTTTGCATGGAAAGGGAAACAAAAGTCAGAACTGATAATTAAATATATATCCCCTGTAACTACATGGAACACATGATGATGTGAGTGTGGGATACAGGTTTGACCTGCATTCATTTCGGATGGTGCACCTAACTCACCCATGTCTTTGCCACTCATGATTAATGATGCTTCCATCTCAAGCTCATGCTGATAAAACCTTTGCACTACCCCATCAGGTACTATATACACTAGCAGGGTGACAATAGGGTAGACCCCACGCAATGCTCCACAGCATGTAATGCAGGGTGAGCATCTGTGCCTGTGCTCTGCTGATCCGCAGTTGCTGTAATTCATCGATTCTTTGATTCCAAACCAGAAGGGACCTGTAAGGGACAAGGGGGGGTGTGGTCTGGTCTAGTGGTCACTGCTGGGCTGGGGTCAAAGAGAGCCACCAGGGAGCTGAAGAGAGAGACTCAAGAGAGATTCAGTGAGCAGGGATCAGTAGGCAAGAGTCAGGGTCAGAGACAGATTGGGATCTCAGACCTGAGATCAGGAGTAGTTACCAGGCTGATGGCAGGAGGCAAGTTTCAGTGTCAGAGACTGGAGATGGCAAGGTGAGGCCGGAGTCTCCATAGAATGTTCCCTGCTACTTTTCCCTCACCTGCTTGGGCTTCCTTTGTTTCCCTTGCTGCTCGGTGGCTCTGTTTACTGCTGAAATGCAAATACACCATGTGGCCCTCCAATTGGCCCACACTTACTATTTAACCCTGGAGTGTGGCCCAGGAAGGTATCTGGTAGCCTCCTCTTTAACCAGTTCCTAACCTACCTTTGATTCTCATATTAAGCCCCGTCTTCTCCCATGGAACTAATAATTTTCCATGTGGAACTGTATCAAAGGCCTTACTGAAATCCAGGTAAGTTAGATCTTCTGCATTTCCTTTATCTAGAAAATCGGTTATCTTCTCAAAGAAAGGTGAGGTTGGTTTGGCATGATCTACTTTTTATACCTTTTATTGCATTTTATACCAATTAGCATTTATCTCTCTGTCCTTCACTACTCTCTCTCTTTCCAACTGTGTTCTACGATATTACATACAATTGACGTCAAACTAACAGGCCTGTAGTTTCCTGGATCACTTCCCCCCTTTCTTAAATACAGGTTATGACATTTCAGGGTGCAAGCCAGACCAGTGAGGGCTGTGTAACCCCTCCTTTCTGGAGTGCCTCACAACGCTTTGCTGCTGTAGCTTCCAACCTGGGCTCCTCACAAACAGATAAATAGCATGCAGGTCACACCCTGAGTGTCTGTGTATAGCCACAGCCCTGGTCCGCAGCTCTGACCCCAGCAGCCTGTCTGCAAATACCAGCTATATTCTGGCTTCCAGCAGCCTTAGTTATTGCTTGGAGGGTGACCCCAACATTCCCAGATTTCCCATTCCCAGATTCCCACTCCCAGATTTCCCCCCAAAACTGTGTGTTCTGCACTGTCCAGCCTTTCATGGACAGTCCAGATATATTAGGTCTGTTGTCCTTCTAAGGCAGGAGTCCCCAAACTATGGCCAAAAGGCTGCATGTGGCCCCCTGCCACATTTTGACCGGCCTGCTGAATCTGTTTCTCCCTCCCATCCCCATCCCTTTCCCCCATCCCTCTCCCACATGATGTGGTCCCAGCACCCTGGCCAGGATGAACTGCTCTGGCCCAACATAAGAGCAAGAATGAGTGATGTGTCCCTGGCAGCTGAACGTTTGGGGACCCCTGTTCTAAGGGAGTCAATATAGAACAGTTTGCTACCATAAATGGAGTTCCCTACACAATTCAGTTTAAAGACAGCACTGGATTAGTTTTAATTAAAGAATAAAACAAGTTCATTAAACCACAAAAAGATTTTAAGTGAGTACAAGTATAAAGCATTAAAATCAGAAATGATTACAAGAGAAATAAAGATAAAAATACTTTCTAAACTTAAACTAGACTTACCTTACCACAGGTTTCTAGTAACATGGCTGACCAAATTTCAGATCAGGATCTGCTCCCAAAGTCCAGCAGCTGTTTCTTTTGTTTTCTTAGATGAAAGAGAGATGTATAGGGAGAGATAACGTGGGGTATTTTTGCCCCTCACTTTTATAGTTTGGTCACCCTTTCACATGCATTTTCCGGTGGGTTACCCTTAAATAAAGTTCCTTCCACCTGTGAGCATGGAGATATGGGGTCTTGTGAAAGAAGTTTCATGCTATTGTTTGCTTAAATGCAGATTTGCCTTGCCTCCTGCTTGCTGCTGTAAGGACTTTGCTTACTACTTATATGTAAATGAAGGTAAACAGTTATTCCTTTGTTTAAGACATGCTTGACCAGTCCTGCCTAATCATGGCTACATGGATTTGAACCTGTGCTTTCAACCACATTCAAGGGGAATTCAGAACTTGATGGGTAATGTTGCTACACATATTTCATTATGATTTTATTGACCAGTGAATTATTAGTCTTAAAATGTCACCTTACGAGGCATATTTTGTACAGAGATTACTACAGTGGTGTGTAGGGTATGAATGTAAAGGTACACAGGTTCTATCACAGAGGTGCTGTTTTTGCTATCATCCAGTGACAGGATATGACCTCTGAGTTTATGCATTCATTAAAAATACTTGCTGTTGGTCTTGCAGTTTCATGTGTCAATTTGTTTACTCTTCTTGGATGACGATTATCCTGAACACCTGATTTGATCCCATTAAAATGTTTGAGTTTGGCTTTCACCTCAGATGTGGTCATTTCTAATTCCATATCCTCATTCCTGTTAGCCACACTGCCACTGCCCTCATTACCTGTATTAAATTGAGGCAAATAATTCATTTAGGCGTTGGGCTATGCCTAGCCTAACTTTAATCTCTACCCCCATCCTCAGTGCGTAGTGGTCCCACTTCTTTCCTTGTTTTCTTTAGCCATATAAATGAAAAGAATCTTTTACTATGAGTTTGAATTTCCTTTGTAAAATCCAGCTCTGACTGGCTTTTGGCAGCTCCCACTTTTTCCATACGCCATCTGACCTCCAGGAGGTAGCTTTCTTTGCTGATCCCTCCCTTCTTCCATTGCTTGTGGGCATTCTGCTTTTCCTTAATGACCGGCTTGAGATGCTGGTTCATCCCATTTGGCCTGCAACCCTCCCCTACAATTTCTTTCCCCTTGCTTGAGACGCAAACTACAGATACTTTCTGCAATTTTGGCTGAAAGTAACTCCAATCCTCCTCCACATTCAGATCCTTGAGTTCTTCAGTCCAGTCCACTTCCTTAACTAATTCCCTTCATGTTTTAAAGTTTGCCCTGTTGAAATCAAGGGCCTTAACTGCAGATCTGTTTTTGTTTCTCCTTCCATGTAATTTAAACTGAATAAACTCATGATCACTCAAGCCAAGGTTATCCTCTACAACCGGTTCTTCTACAAGGTTCTTATTATGCACCAATACCAAATCTAAAATGGCAGCACCTCTTTTTGGTTCAGCAGCTATTTAGTGAAGCAATCTGTCAGCTATCATATCCAGGAACTCTGGACCCTACTATTAGTAGTGGGACATGTCCTACAATCTATAACAGGGAAGTTAAAATCTCCCTGAAACACTACTGGGAATTGTGTGGTTATTTCATTAAAAACATTAAAATCTCCATCTCCAAATCAGTATTTAGCACACCCCAAGCACTGTCTCAGGGGAACATCTGGTAGCCTTCTTTTCCAAAGTGATTTTGACCCAAATAGACCCTGTTTTATCCATTCCATCACATCTCATTTCTAATTAACTCCATCACTTTCTCTCCTAATCTGTTGTGTAGTGTTGCTGTGCACTGTCAATAGCTGTTGCATTTTGACACAGAGAGGGCTGCATCTCAGTGTTGGGTGAGTGACTCACAGTTCTTTAAAGTTACTATATAAACAGGCTCTCCGATGGCCCCCAAGACCCACATGTCAGCAGTCATTAAAGATGTCTGAGGTTTGGCCTCTCTAGATGAATGAACGGGCGAAACAGTGGACTTAGACTCAGGATGCCGAGATTCAGTTTCTGGCTCAGCCACAGATTTCCTGCATGATTTTGAATAAATCACTTAGTCTGCTCTGTGTCTCAGCTCTCCATCTGGAAATGGGAATATTACTGCTGTGCTCTCGGCAGCACTGGCAGGAGAAAAATCATTAATGATAGAGCTCAGGTATTAGAGTGAGGCTAGAAAGGGTTAGATTTTTATTGGTAAATGTCAATTTCACCATATGTGCACTAACCGACAAAAAATATTTCCATCGATAATAAGAGAAATTTGTAGCTAGGCAAAGGAAGAAAAATGCTGCTTGAGAACTCATTCGAGTTTGATTTAGGATATTTATTTTGCATATTTTGACATTTGTGTTTCAACAGTTATAAAGATTTGACTTTTTCAATCTCAAAGTCTTCTGTCATTAAATAATTATTGTCCCTCCCCCCAATTTTCTGCAACTTATGACATTTTAAATAGATAAAAATAAAAAAGACTCAAAAATAAACATCAATATTATCCATTGAAATTATAAAAAAAATAAAAATTGAATTCTGCCAAGCCTAATTATTACGCTGAGAGACATATGAATAAAATGTATAATGAGCTCTGATGCATCGATCTAGCAGAAGTGTCAACGTGCATTATAAATTCTTTTGAATCATGCTGTGAGGTGAAAAGAGAATCTAGGTGCCAGCCTGGTCTGTTCCTGTTACTACAGTAAGGGATGGAATTGGGCCAATGAAATGCAAGGGGTATACATCCTTTCAAAGTCTCGCTCATTTTTTCATTATAGGCAAGGTGGAGAAGCCAGCTCGTGATGCAGCACAACTGAAGAGGCAATGCAGAACCAGCTAGACCTCAAGATTCTAGCACAGGAAAACTTATTGGAGAAAATCCTCAGTGATGCTAAGTGGTCTGAACGGATCTCTGTGTCCATTCAAGTCTCTTCAAGTATTTGCATTGTTCAGATCTCCAGGAGTATGGTTGTTTTTACTGGCTGTCCTGTTTCATATGGTGGTTTGGAAAAGCTGCAAATTAATTCCTATCATTATTGCATGCCACAGGGGACTGAGAAACTCTGCAAAAAAACAGCTTAATTAGGGTGCTCTTGGCAGAAGCAGAATCCAGAGTGCTGTGTGTATTCTGAGAAGCAATAAACAGTTTATTTGTAAGGGCAGGGGAATTGGAGGTCAGTCAATGACTTGAGTTCATCTTTACATATGGCTAAAGAGATGAAGACGTAGGATGGGTAAGATGGAAGCTCTCATGCCTTGGACACACATTGGTGTCCAGCCCCATTCTATGTGGGGAATGAGACCTCTGGTTCCTCCTCTGCTCCCAGGGCACAAAACAAAGCAGGCAAACCAGAGCACCTTTCAGAAAACTGCTTTGTATCTTACCAAAGTGGTGGGAGGAGGCCCAAAGAGAGAAAGCACCCTGCGAAGTGCCAACTAGCAGAGATCGCCCTGTACCTGGCCTGTAGATGAAAGCATAACACAGATTTCTGGAGCCAGGAGAGAGTAGGAGGCATCCAAATGAACTGAAGAAGCCCTCTGTGAAGCAGCTCTTAGCATCCCAGAGATTTGTGCTAATGTTCATGATAACTTGGCTTTGTTATCATTTTATTTAACATCTGGATATAGCATCATAGGTGTGTGAGTTAATACATTCCACCGGGCCAACCCCAAACATGGCCCTCTTCTGCTCAAACCATGTGACAGAGACATAAAGGGCAACAAGAAAACTTTCCAAAAATACATTAGAAACAAGAGGGAGACCAAGGATAAGGTAGGCCCATTAGTAATGAGGGTGGACAAACAATAACAGAAAATGTGGAAATGGCAGATGCGCTAAATGACTTGTTTGTTTCAATTTTCACTGAAAAGGTTAGTAGCAATCGGACATCTAACATAGTGAATGCCAGTGAAAATGAGGTAGGATCGGAGGCTAAAATAGGGAAAGAACAAGTTAAAAAGCACTTTGTCAAGTTAGATGACTTCAAGGCACCAGGACCTGAGAAATACATTGCAGAATACCGAAGGAGCTGACTGAGAAGATATCTGAGCCATTAGCAAATATCTGCAAAAAATCATGGAATACGGAATGGATTCCAGAGGAATGGAAGAGGGCAAATATAGTGCCAGTCTATAACCAGGGGAATAAGGACAACCCAGGGAATTACAGACCAGTCATCTTGACTTCAGTATCCAGAAAGATAATGGAGCAAATAGTTAAGCAATTTGAAAACACTGAGAAGATAATAAGGTGATAAGTGATAGTCAGCATGGATTTATCAAGAAGAGATCATGTCAACCAGCCCAACTGCATTGTTTGACAGGGTAAAAACCTTGTGGATGGGGGTAAGAGGTAGACATGTGACTTTAGTAAGGCTTTTGATACTGTCTCGCATGACCTTCTCATAAACAAACTAGGGAAATGCAACCTAGATGGAGCTATTATAAGATGGATGTATAACTGGTAGGAAAACCATTCCCAAAGAGAAGTTATCAGTAGTTCACAGTCAAGTTGGAAAGACATATCAAGTGGGGTCCTGCAGGGACTGGTCTGGGTCTGGTTCTGTTAAATATCTTCATCAATGATTTAGATAATGGCATAGAGAGTATGCTTACAAAGTTTATGGATAATACTAAGCTGGCCGGGGGAGGCTGCAAGTGCTTTGGAGAATAGCATTAAAATTGAAAATGATCTGGACAAAGTGGAGAAATGGTCTGAAGTAAATAGGATGAAATTCAATCAGAACAAATGCAAATTACTCCACATAGGATGGAATAATCAGCTGCAAACATACACAATGGGAAATGTCTACCTAAGATGGGGTACTGCAGAAAGGGATCTGGGAGTCATAGTGGATCACGAGCTAAATATGAGTGTATAACACCGTTGCAAAAAAAGCAAACATCATTCTTGGATGTATTAACAGGAGTATTGTAAGCAAGACACAAGGAGTAATTATTCCACTCTACTCTGCACTGATAAGGCCTCAACTGGAGTGCTGTATCCTGTTCTAGGTGCCACATTGGAGAAAGTTCAGAGGAGAGCAACAAAAATGATTTAAGGTCTAGAAAACATGACCCATGAGGGAAGATAGAAAAAAATTGGTTTTGTTTAATCTGGAGAAGAGAAGACTGAGGGAGGACATGCTGATAGTTTTAAAGTACAGAAAAGGTTGTTACACGGCGGAGGGGAAAAAATCGTTCTTGCTAACCTCTGAGGACAGGACAAGAAGCAATGGGCTTAAATTGCAGCAAGGGAAGTTTAGGTTGGACATTAGGAAAAGCTTCCTAATTTTCAGGGTAGTTAAGAACTGGAATAAATTGCCTAGGAAGGAAGATTGTGGAATCTCCATCATTGGAGGTTTTCAAGAGCAGGCTAGACAGACACCTGTCAGGGCTGGTCTGGATAATACTTAATTCTGCCTTGAGTGCAGGTGAGTGGATTGGATGACCTCTTGAGGTCCCTTCCAGCCCTATGATTTTACAAGAAGATCATTAAAGGACGGAACAGTTCTACGATGAACACGTGGATGCAGCATTTGGAAGAGTTTGTTCATATTTGGTCACTTCAGTTAAGAAAAATACAATGGAGGTTAAAAAGGTCCCGAGAAGGCTAACGGAGATGGTTCAGACTGGGATGGAGTTAGCTTTGCACTGCTGATGATGAGAGACTGCAAAAAGCCTCCAGCGATGGCTATTCCACAATCTCCCGAGTAATCTGTTTCAGTACTTCATTGTTCTCATAGTTAGAACATTTTCTCTACTATCTAATCTAAATCTCTCTTGCTGCAAACTACTTGTTGTTGTACCCTGGGTGGACATGGAGAACAATTTAATCACCAACCTCTTACTAACAACACTTTCATATTTTGAGCCTATTTTATCCTCTTTTCAGTCTTCTCTTCTTTTCTCTTCACTAGATGTATCCAGGTCTTTCAGCCTTTCCTCATAAGCCCTGTTTTCCAAACCTCTTATCATTTTTGTTCCTCTCCTCTGGACTCTTTCCATTGGTACACGTTTATGTATACATACAGCACCCCAGGCATGATGGATGCTTTACAGAGAGATTAACAAACAGGTCTCTGCCCTGAAGAGTTAACAATCTCAGATCAGACAAAATGCCAGAGTAACGTAACCAGAGATTGTGCTAGAGATTACCAAATCTACTAGGGACTTTGTGGTCATTACTTGATCTGATGCGGAAGGTCTCAGATGGTGCCATGATGGACAACAATAAAAAACCTTAGCTTTAAGATAAAATAGTACAGCAGGATTTACAGGTAGAAGGGGTGCGTGTACTGGGGGGAAGGACAAGTCACTCAGTGGAAACTTGAGAAAATGAAGTGATGCACTTAAATTACAGGGCTGCAGGGGTAGGCCAAATAAAAAGAAACACAGCCCCACGCAGGGGGGAGTCAGTCTGCAGAATTTACTTGCCCAGCAGATCATCGAGTCCACTAGTGTGGTTTGTTTAAAAGAGCTGGGGAAAATTATGACCACTGCCTATTAACTACATTTGCAGACAGGCAAGCTAAAATAGCAAATGGTAACTGAATGGGGGATTTAATCTTCTGTTCTGGGAAGAAGATGATCATGGCAGGAGGTCAGGAAAGAGCCCTTACCTTCCGTGGTGCGGCTGGACACGTATTTTAAAGAGCCCTGGGTGCTGGTCAGTGCCAGAGGCAGGGAATAGGAACAGAGTGACACACGATCAGTCTGCAGCACAGCAGCCTAGCGCTGAGAGCAAAGCAAGCAGCTTGACTTATGGCGTCTCAGCAGCATGCAGGCAGCTATTTAATGAGCAGATGTTTAAAATCCATCCCGATGCGCCTCGTTACGATGCACTGCCAGTGAGCAAGGCTGAGGAGGATTAAGTGGAGCTATAAAACGAGGTCAGGCTTCACAGGCACCACTGCCACACAAGCACACAGGGAAGGGGAGAGCTGGAGGAGACCTCCTGCCTTCTTGTACCAACATGCTCGGAGCTAAATATAGACGGCTCTGACAAGTCTGCAGCCGCTTCCTTGGCGACCGCTGGGCCTGGGCGATCCTCACACAAACAAAGAGTGCAGCGTGCTGGGGGCAGCTGGGACGTGCCAGCTTCAGCCTGTTAAGGGCTTAGGGGCAAATTGTGGCAGGAGGATTCCCCTGGCAGCAGAACTGGTGTGGTGCTGCTGGACAAGGTGGGAGGCATGGTATAATGGGGTCGACTTTAAGGGGGAAGACTCCAGGGCCCTATAATTCTATTCCATGGACTGTGTGTTAAAGACAGATCTGGGCAATACAGGGGCCTGCCGTTCTGGGGAGGAGCGGGTCCGGACACATTGGTGTGCACTCTGTCTCCTTCTCTCAACCAGAAGGATTCTTAGGAAATGTAGGCCCAGGGGCTGATGGGATTTGTAGGCCTTTCCTGCAAGGTATGCTGGGAAGCAGAGACAGGCTATAAATAGTCTCGTCGCCTCTAACAAGGGAAGCTATAGAGGGGCTGGTAGTCTTTCCTGGAGGCGGGAAGAACTCGCTGGGGACAGCCGGGGCCCCTGGGGAGGGACTGGTTGTTTTGAAGCTTGTTGTGTGTTTGGCCCTGGGCAAAGTCTGGGCTCCATGGGATGCAAGCCACCAGGCAGGGGTGTTTTGTTTATTTTGCAAAGGAATTTGACAGGTGTGGCCTTTGGCAAACACTGCCTATTATGGCCCTCCTGTTCAGGAAGAAGCTCAGGTCCTCTGGCTTCCTGTAGGTAAAGATTGGGGGTTCTGATGCCATCTGACTTCCACCCACACATGGGGCACATTAGGGCTACAGGGCTCCGCGGCTAAGCAGCGCTGCATCTGCTTCACAGCTGATGGGGGAGAATTTCTTCCCTTCGGGTGCTGCATCTGGGTTGAAGATTTGCCTTTAAATCCATTAGAATAAAAAGCTTCAGTTAATGGTTAATTTAAAACAAATCCAGCCAAAAGTAAACAAGTGCAATTTTATGTTCCAAAAGTCTGGTTTCCCCAGAGGGTGCGGTAAGTAATAGGGCTAGGGCAAACATCCAAAGCTTCACTTTGCAGACAATTAGTCCCAGTTAGCTCCCCAGCCCCAGAAGCAGGCCAGTGATTCTGAATTCCACCAGCTCCCTCCTGTACATTTTACAGCTTTCTTTCAATTCCAGCCATTCTTCAGGCTTTTCCAAGCTTTGTTTGGTGAGTGGCTTTGTTCAGTCCCACTCAGGACAGAGCTCTCCAGGAGTTCCTGGTTTCAGAAGGTTTGGGAGGAGCTGCAGGAAGAACTGATCTTGGTCAGGGCGATACGGCTTTATTCTGGGGAGTGCCTTCCATCCCAAAATATCCGTCACCAAAGAACGCTGCCCATCTCTAGCAGGTCCCTCCCGAGCGTCTCCAAGCACTTCAGAACTATTAGTAAATTAGGTCTTGAGGCAGGAAAGTATTTTATCCATTTTACAGACAAAGTGACTTACAAAAGGTGACAGAGGAAGTCTATGGCAGAGCAGAGAATTGAACCTGGAGCTTGCCCCAAAACAGTTAGGATTAAACGCTGGACTTACTCAGACAATCATAAAATCGTAGGGCAGGAAGGGATTTCAGGAGGCCATCTAGTCCTGCCCGCAGCACTGAGCCAGGGCCAAGTAAATCTAAACGATGCCTGACAGATGTTTATCTGAACTTCTTTAAAACCTCTAATGATAAGGATTCCACAACCTCTCTTGGAAGCTGTGATCAGGGATCATTGCAGGGCCCTGCTGCCTGGTGGCATAGTTCAGGGTGATGGCATCCCCACCTGGTGGGCACTGCTCAAGCAGGAGTAGGGGAACCCGGGTTCACCCTACTCACAGGGCCCTGTGGTCTGACTCAGTTGCTCACCTGGGCTCTATAGGGTGTTCAGCTTCCCTGGGTCATTTTCTACCCCAGTCCACTTCCCCATCTAGCTGCCACCCAGCTCTGGGGAAACGTCTCTCTGTCTTCCCCACAATTCAGAAGACCACACATGAAAATCTGTTTTGTAGATGCCAGAGGGTTAGCTAGAATGGGATTCACAGCGGGGTCATGATCCTGCATCAGTGACGTCAGTGAGAGCAGGGGCAGGCCACTTGATGTTTCAGTCACTTCTCTGAACTTACAACTTTTATAATCTTGGACATTTTCTGGTCCCTTAGAGTCAAACTTTCAAATATGCCTGAGTGACTTTGACTGAAGCCCATTTTCCAAAGTGACTTACATAGAAACCCCCATCTCATTGAAATTCAATAGGACTTAGTCTCCTAAACCACATAGTCACTTAAAAATGATACTCTTCTGTCACTCTATTCTGGACTGTAAATTCCCAGTGATGGGGACGGCCCCATCTTCCACATATTATCCTGCATCAAGCCTTGGCAGCTGGTGCTCAATAAATAAAGAAAATGTTATGTAGTTTATGGAGCCTTAGGGAAAACAGACAAACAAAAATAATAATAAAGAGAAAAAACTGCAGAAGAACTAGATTAGTTCTGCTCTTTTATCTCTAGGGGAACTGATTAGCTTAAGATTCCCAAGAGGATGGAGAGGTGTGTTTCTATCACCATCCTTAGCATTAACAATAAGCTCTTTAAAGAATTAGCCTGTGTGTGGCCAGGAGTAGGACCTATAGTGGTGTGAGGAGCTGTGTGTTAGTGTTTCTCTCTCAAACCCTTGTGCACAGGACGGGCCCTCGCCCCCCAGAAGTAGTGGATCATAGTCGATGTGAGTCAGCGAAGCATGAGCTCACCATGGGGCTGACTGGAATTCCGTTCAGTGAAAAAGGTCCCGGCTTTGAAATTTGTTTTCACTCCGTATTGGGAGGGAAATGAGGCCTTTTGGAACATGACGGAGCCCCCTCCAGGACAGCTGATAGCTCAGAGGGGAGGTGTGACGGGGCATACCGGGCCCTTCACTGCCCCGAGCTGGAGGTCCTTCAGTCTTACAGCTGCTAAGAGGTGCTCAGAGGTGTCACAATAGGGCACTCACCTGTGAGGTGGGAGACACAGATCCAAGCTCCCGCTCTGCCAGATTTGAAGTAGTGACTTGAACCTGGGTCTCCTGTGTGCCAGCCAAGTGCCCTAATTGCTAGGCTGTTCTGTGCTGGGTACCTCGCTCCCTGTCTCTCTCCCGATCTCTTTGGTTTCGATCAGAACTTCATCCTGAGCCCGAGGAATCTTCCCAGCTAAAGCTGACACAGAATGGCAGCTTTCTAGACAAGGCTCTGTTTCGATGAACCCACATTTTCCAGCAAATAAATGTTTAGCCAAAAAAGCCCCAACCAGCTCCAGCTCACAAACGACGTCCCGTGATGGCTCCAAGGTGCCAGCTGTTCCATCAATACTGGACTAACAGGCAAGGGCTTAGGGCACTGGGCCAAATCCTGAGGCCCTTGCTAATTTTTGACTTTTCCCTGCTGAGGCAAAACTCCTACTGACTTCAGCTGGAATTTGCCTGAAAATGGACAGAGGGACAATTCAGGCCTGGATCATTCTTTGGAGATTGAATAGAATAGACTAAAAAATTAGGGTTGGAAGAGACCTCAGGAGGTATCTAATCCAACCCCCTGCTCAAAGCAGGACTATCCTCAGCTAAATCATCCCGGCAAGGGTGTTGTCAAGCCTCAGCTTAAAAACCTCTAGGCTCCCTCCCCACTTCCCACACAGGAGGGGAGCATGTTACCTGTGCACCTGCTAATCCGTCCGTTTGTCAGCACTGACAGCCCAGAGCATCCAGAGACTGGCTTAAAAATCACGAGATGTTGGAAAATGCTGTGTTGTGGTTTCTGAGTCTTTAGGAGTCACATCGACAAGCTTTTCTATTAATGCACGATCAAAGCTGCTTTCATAATGTGTGTGTTTGTCATTCGGAGCCTGCTGCACCTATGAATTCCTTTAGGTCTCAAGGAGACGGCTAGCACAGTTGGCAATAGAGCACTGTCAGCAGAGCAGCTGAGGATTTAGTGGCAATGTAGCTTGACCGGCCCTCTGTCTCCCCAGGTGGGCTCCATGCTTCATTATCAGTAAGCAATACAACAGGCAGGCAGAGCTGTAGGAAAGAGACCTTTTTTAAGCATGCCGAGTGGCCAGCTGACCTGGGCTGCTGTGAGTTTTTTATCCCTGTGTAGACGTACTCTTACTGGACTAGATCGTGTGACTTAGGGTCCTCATTATGCCAACTGGCAGAGGGCAGGAGTGTTCATAAGAGTTACTAGAACTCCTCTGGGTCTGGTATCTATCCACTAGCTCAACAGAGTGTCATGTAATGTCTCTACTGAAAGCGTGTTCCACACTGGTCATCAAAACCAGTGCAAGATGCATATATAGATAGTATGTGAGGAGTTATGAATCTATACTGGCCATTATGTTCTTAAAGTCACCAGAAGGTGATCAACATACTCCTGTCAGGCAAAAAGGAAGAGACGCTTATCTGTCTCTGGCTCATGGGTGTCTTGTGTACTCTCTGCTTCACAATGGAAGCTTGTCTTCAGTCTGAGCCAAATGCTAATCAAGAGACTATAAAAACCATCCAGAAAGGAGCACACAGGAAAAAACAACTAGCACATGGGGTGGTGCGGGGGAATAGAATGCTATTTACAAGTAAAGACAATGGATTTTTGGACTGTAACTGTACAGACAGAAACAAATTTTGTCTCTTTCACCTAGGAAGTGAGCTGACAGTGGGGTTGCTTCATGGATGGAAGATCACAGCCAAGTCTGGCTGTAGTACACTGGAAAGATTATGGCGGTGAGCTTTTTGTGACTTGTGTCCCGTTAGCTAAGTTTAGCTCTAGAATGTGTGTTATGATTTGATTTTAAATGTAACCCTTTCTTCCAGTGTTTCTGTTGGCTGTGATTTGAATCTCTGCTCTTTGTTAAACAAACTTATACTTGTTTTCACTATAAACCAATCTAAGTGCAGTGTGTTCAGCCGAGCTGGGAGCTAAGGTGTACTGGTAAGCTGTGGTGGACTGTTTCTTTGGGAGCGGGAGGTCTGGTAATTCTGTGAGTTCCAGGGGATCAGGGCCTGGACACTGGTGGAGGATGCTTGGAGGACATGAGGGTTGGTGCGTGCAAAGAGAAAGCGTGACCTGAGGAGCCCTGGAGGCTGGGGCTTGTGTTCAGAAGCCAGTGGAGTCCGGGAGCTGAACCCGCACACCAGCACAGAGGGAGCATCCTCAAACTAAGGGCAGCTGGTGGTGTGGATCCCAACAATGTTGGGTACCCCTGGGTAGTATCACAGATCATACAAGTAGCACTAGAGCAGGACTAAACACAGTCCTGGTAGCGAAAGGCCTCATTGTCTCGCCATAGCTGCAGTGCAGCCAGCTTTCCATTCAACACCCCTTTTTGACTCCTCCACCTATCTTCTTCCACACTCACCCCACCCATGGGTAGGCTCTTCTAGCAGACCAGATTGTCTTCTGGGAAGTGGGAGGAAATTCGCACGATGCCACCATGTGTTTGCGAGACATGGGGGCTTAGGGCAGGAGGGATTTTCCCTTCTGGAAGAGTGTTCTAACCTCTCCTGGATCAGCGTCCCTCCGAATTGGTTGGCTCCAAATCTGGGTTTTTCAGTTTGGGCCAGTCTGGTGTAGAAAGAGATGGAAGGGAGAAAGAAATGGAAATCGAGTGAGAGGGGAGGAAGGGACAGTCACACTCAGGTCTCCTCCTTGGCTGGAATAGCCCAGCTGACACTGGAGTTGCAGCGTATCAGTGCTGGTATAAATCCAGCACTGCTCTCGTGTGTTTGATTCCTCCTTTTAACCCAGCACCTGCTTCCTCCGAGGCGGAAACCCTTGAAAAGGCACATCCTTGGCAAGGGTGGTTGTGTCTGAAGCTCAGATTGCTTTCTAGGTGACTCAGGCCCCAGCATTTAACGGCAAGAGCCTCCAGCTTCCTGTCCTTAGCTGGTCCCCTGGAAGGGCTCCGTCCACATCCGGTCTCTCCGTACATAGGATCTGCAGCCCCTACATGGCTGTGCTGTCTGTTACAGCTGGACAAACACACTGTATCTTACAACGGCAAGCCATCCTTCCTGCTTCACTCGTCTTGCCAGCTGCTCTCTGCAGGGCCACGCTGACTGCCACCCCATGAGGTTCAAGTGCCTTCCTGGTCTTTCCCCCTGGGCATTTTTCAAGCCTGTACCTATCACCAGACTGGCAAGTGCCTCTTCTGTGCCCAACCCCCCCAAAACTAGCCATTTACATCCCTCTTCTGCAGAGATCTCTAGGCCAAATCTCTGCCTCACTTACACCTGTCCCACCCTGGGGGTGCATGGGTGGGACTGTGGGCTGAGCACTCTGCTCGCTGTGTGGGATGCCATGTTGACAAGTCACTGACCTCTGGGAGCTAAATCATGAGGGCAGGCCTGGCTCCTGGTGTGAAAAGAGGAAATAGGTTAAAATAGCTATTTCCTCTGGTGATTCTGTTCACAGTGGATTCACTGCTCAGTGACACCAGGGTGATTTACGGTGTGGGTGATGCAAGGGGCCAAAGGTGCACTTCACCAATGTCCCACAGTGCAAATCCTGCCCCGGGTCAGCACCTGCTGAATTGCTTCTGCCTTCCTTGGGTATTTCTAGCTGTGTTTCCTTATTGCAAAATGTCTATTTTCCCCTTTACAGTTCTTCCTGCTAAACCTACTATAATAAAATTTACTATGACATTTAATGCATATAAAACAAGAAGGCCCACTCACTGGGTGCCTGCTAGAGCAGGTTAAATTATTCTCTGTCCTCCCTCCTGAAATCCCAAGCTGTTACTCCTGGTTCTCACGAAGGCTGCAGATCAAAGCTGCAGTGGCTTCAGTGCCTTTAACGCAACCTACTTCACACGCACAGCAGAGGGTCACGAGGGAAAGCGACTTTTGGGGTGTCAACCTAGTGAAAAAGCAGCCCCAAAATAAGGTACAAATGGCAGCCTGCACTCAGGTGAGGCCCAGGCCTAGACTGGCCATGTGAGAGCTGAGGATCAGGAGTGGGGAGCACTGGCAGAGCTGTGTGGAGGGTGCAGGACGAGAAGATCAGGGAGGAGCTGTAGGTCAGGAGTGAAGCGCATTACCGAGTTAGCTGGGGGGCCCAGGTCTGGAACAGTAGGGAGAGGGCTCCAGAGCAGGATGGAAGTGCCTTGGCAGAGCTCTGCAAGGGAAGATTACATGGCACCTGCTTGCCTGAGTCCCGTTTATCAGTTCCCTTGCTTTAATAATCACTAGAATGTCCTCATAATCTCAATAAATAGTTAGCTTGTTATCAGAGAACTGTTTTAGTTGGCTGCACCTGCCTTTATGTCAGCCTGTCCCATCTTGCCTGGGCTGCAGCTAAGTGTGTTTAAATTTGGCACGTGAAAGCCTATTGGAATGGGAAGGTATTTTCTTCTGCCCTTATCTGCCTATCGGTTCACTGTAGTTTTGCATCAACATTAAAGAGGGTGCTGTTGGCCTTGAGATAACAACCCACTGTGAGTATGAAGAGCAAATAATGTGCACTGTGAATACTTCCAGGATACCGGAGCCACGAGCGACAGCACTTCTAGGGCGACCTTCACCCCAATAAATCTAAACTCACTAAACAGAGCGGCCAGCAACATTCTGCTTGTGTCACTAAGCACCACGTCTGGCGCTGGTGCTGCGAGACTCTGGGCAGCTAACAGTGTGATGAGTTTAAGGTGAGTGGCTCCTGAGTTTCCTTCTGGACGCTGGCACGTAGGAAATGCAGAGCCAGGGCTGCTCAACTGGGACAGAGCAAAGCACAAAGGGCCAGAATTTCAGGTGTTCACCACCCAGAACTTCCCACCGGGAACCAAGAGCTTCACGCCCCCAACATCTGGTCTGTCTGAGGAGGGTCTGTTCGCATCGTGTTTGGAGCCCGTGGCAGCAAGCCTCCCAGCCTGGGTCGACAGACGTGGGGCAGCAGAGTTCGCGCTAGCGCTCAAAAAGGAGCTGTGCAAGCAGGGGCTTGAAGTTGCACCTCAGGCTGGAGGTCGGGCACTGAAGCCCACCCCACTCCTTAGGCTTCAAAGCCTGGGCTCCAGCCCAAGCCATAACTGCCTGCTCAGCTATTTTTAGAGGGCTAGCGCGAGCCCTGCGAGCCCACATCTGTTGGCCCAGGCTGGGAGGCTCACAGCTGCGGGCTCCAAACTACGGAGTGGACCGACCCTGCGCAGACAGACCACACGTTCCCAGCAGGAAGCACTGTGTAGTCAGACCCTCAGCTGCTCCTCTGGCTCTCACTGCCATGTCACCCAAGTGCCTCAGTCTTTGATGCACCACGTGGGCCAGGCTGTCTTCAGAATCTGGCCCCAGCTGTGAGGCCTGAGCCCTTCTGAGAATTCTGGCCAAAGAAGCTACATGTGAGATGGCTCCATATTAAAATCCAACTTCCCATTCACTCCTGCCCACTGAAGGGATTACAGCCCAGCCGCTCCTGACCCTCGAGGAGATCATCCCCCTTGTACCCCATCTCACGGACGAGATCTCAACAGATCTGTGTGTCCCTTGCGCCTTGTCTCCATGGGAAGTTATCTCAGCGTAAGGCAAACTGTGAATTTATTCTGCCATAGATATACTGGGACACTCTCATTCAAAATAAAAGTGGCCTTTTTCCATTTCCTTTTGTTGGACGGCGGTTGTGCCGCCCGGTTGCGGCGGCCCGTCCGGTGGGCCCAACCGCTGGGGAAGGTCCTGTACTCTTCCTCAATATAAGGGGAACTAGTGACTGGTCCGTCCCTAGACCCGGCCCTCTGGCAGGGCGGGCGAGCAAAGAGTTTAAGGGCCCGGTCCCTTGGGCACATGCAGGCAGGCAACAACGCAGTTCAGGCGCCCGGTCCCTTGGGCACGGGCAGGCAAGCAAACAGTCTAGAAGCCTGCTCCCTGGGCAGCAGGGCAAGCTGACGGGCATCTTCCGGTCGTCTGGCCGGCGGTTTGGCTCGCTCCCTCCCTCTCTCCTACTCGCGGGGCAAGTGCGGGTATAGGAGGGGGGAGGGGGACGCAGGCCCACCCGTCTCCACTGCGTCCCAGCCCAGGGCCCTACCAGTGGCACCGTCAGTACCACGGGTGCGGCGGGGATCCGGCCGCAACACGCCGCGGGGCCTGTGCCCCTGCTCTAGCCAGTAGGCCTGGCTGCCCCTGGGCCACTTCCTCCCCGTCCTCCCAGGAGCTGACCCCGAGCCACCCGGGGGCGGGGTACATGGCCCACGGCTGGCTCACCCACCTGTCGGCGTCCGGAGGCGGCAGCGGGGGCAAGTCCTCAGCGTCCGGCAGCTCCTCTAGGTCCACATGCTCGCTGGGGAACCTGGCCTCTGGCAACTCCTCGAGGTCCGGCCCAGCTTCCGGGGGAGCAGCAGCCGGCAACTCCTCGGGCAGCTCCTCGAGGTCTGGCCCGGCCTCGGGCGGCTTGACCCACCAGGACGGGTCTGGTTCCTCGGGCCCGGCTGGGGTTGCAGGGAGGGGCGGCCGCCCTTTAGGGCCCGTCGGCCAGTCCCAGTCCCCAGCAGCCGGAGGGCCTATCCACTCCCGGTATGTGTCCCGGGACCGGCGGGGCTTCGGCCCGGAGTGGCAGACCTTCTCTTCCCCGGCCGGAGCCCAGGGTGGCAGGTCTGCTTCCCACTGCTGCCTCCCCCTTACTGAGCTCTGGGGCTGAGCTCTTATCCTTCCCCTTCCTGGGGAAGTCCCGCCTCCCGGGGCCGGATTGGCCATCGCCGGCGGGCCTATCCGGCCTGGCCTGCGGGGTTGACGGGCGGCCCGGCGTGCTTGTTGCTGGGCAGATTTACTGGGTGCCGCGCCCTGCTGGTCTATTGGTTGTGGCCCTCCCACAGCTCCCAGTCCGGGGGCAGGCCGAGGTGCCCTTCTACACCTTTATTTTATAAAGTCACTTATACGCCGTACTTTAAATTAATTACTTGGAATGGAAAAGGCCACTTTAGTTCCCTGCAGACAAGCCCAGGGAGTTGCTAGGGACAATCTTGTTTCTTGTGGATGATGAGCCCACGCAACTCAGTGGGCGTGATTCCACTGATTTCAGCAGGCTGTTTATGAACAGGGCCTGGCAGAGTGTCCAGGGAGGCATCAGCAGGGAAAATACACTGGTCGAATTTCCCGTGGAATTTCGGGTGAAGTCAGGCATGATCAGGTCTGAATTTATTCCAAACGTTTTGCCCATTCTCCATTTCAGCCACAGCAGATCTCACTGGGGATGGGACTTTCTGCGTAAAATTCCCCATGTTAGCAGCAGGAGTTGTCACCCCTCCCAGCTTCTAGGAAACTTGATGCCCCCTTTGTAGAAGTGCTAGCTTTAGCTCGTCTTTCTAGTGTTGTCCTTCCAAGACACTGTGGGGTTGGGTCTCATACAAATAGATTTTCAGGTGAAACACTAAAAATGCCTGGCGAATGATACATGCAGAATATATTTCCTGTGCATAATTATATATTGTGTGTAATCCAAAGTCCATCTCATATGAAAGAGCTCTCCCAACTTCAGGACTCACTGCACTGCAGGCAGCTATTGAAAAATGTACAAGAGGTAAGAAGCGATATTGCAGACCCTGTGTTTGATTGTTTTGTTGGGTCTTTCTGCTCATCAAACTGCCGGGATGTGCCGGAAGCTGCATTGGAGGAAGTTAAACAGAAAGTGTAGACACTGTCGGTGGGTGGATTACAGACCCACTGAGAGTCTGTGTGTGTTCCTGAGATTAATCCCCAGGGCTAATAACTATCTGGAGATTTCCCAGGTAATTACAATCTCTCATATATTCCGAGGTCACCAAGCCCTCTACTCTCAATAAAGAGTGAAGAGTCAATAGTGCTTTTAATTGATGCTGGGCCATTTAAAGGAAATTCCAGACATTGTGCTCAGCCTAAGATGCCCATCTGTCTGTAGACAGGCCTTGTTGCAGACACTGACTTCATTGGCATTATGAAGGGTGAATTTAGTTCATAGTTCCTAAGGGCAGAAGGAGTGATCTTTGAAAGTAAAGAACAGACCCTCAGCTGGTAAAAATCAGCATAGTTCCCAGTCTGGGTTTCCAAAGAAAGCTGTCACTGCGGAGTGCACTGCTAGTAGACACTATCTTGCTAAAGTGCCGGAAATTTACCACAGCAGTGCACCAGAGCAACGAACTTTGCAGAGCACAAGGATGGCCCAGGTTTTAAAGCACTAGCTTGGGAGTCCCTCCCTTGCATGAGACTTCTTCTCCGACGATGGGCAAGTCACTTAATGGGCACATCTTCACTGCCGCACTGCCGATCTAAGGTACACCAGTTAAGTTACATAAGTAATGTCGACGTACCTTAGACTGACCGGTAGTGGTGTCTACACCGTGTTATGTTGACAGGAGATACTCTCCCGTCGTTGAGGTGGGTTACGGACATTGACGGGATAGCGCTTATATCCCAGGGTTAAAACAACTCTTCTTTTAAAGAGCCCCATCAACATAGCTGATGTTTCCTGGAAAAGGTAGCTATAGTTCCAAAAAGAGACCTCCCATCCAGCGAACAGACCAATGGGCAAATGATGAGCTGTGGCTCATCGATGTTCACTGCTGAACATTGTTACCTCATCCACTCACATGGCTACATTTCCCTACTTTTCTCCTCCTGTTGTGTCCTGTCTACTGTGTGCAAGACGAGCTCTCTGGGGTGGAGACTGCCTCCTTTGTTCCATGCCTTTTCAGTGCCCAGGGAGGTGTACTGTCATATAAATGTTACTAATTCACTTGGGTTCCTTGGTGCTAAAGGACCCCGAGCTGTTGTTTCACGCATTTCGGGCTGAGGACACAAATAGCAGAGAGCATTACTGGTGCCTTCATGGGAGTGAAGGAATGCTGGAGGTGGTGGGGTGTGGGAGGGATGGGGAAATAGGCCTACTCCTCTTCCCGTAAGTGATGCATGGGGGATGCGGTGTCCTGGGAAGAGTGGCGGAATGGCTTGTACACCCTGTTTCTCAGAAAGGACTCCCGTGCTCATCTGCTGTGCTGCTCAGGCAAATCTCCGCTCAATGAAGCGCAGCAGAACTCCAGGCTCCATGGGGCAGTCGCCTCCAGCCATGCACAGTGCATTCCAAAGCATAGCCAGCTCCTGGGGACTCGACTCTCCTCTCCCTCACACTGGCCTGGCTCCATTGGCACCAGTGGAGCTATTCTGCATTTACGCCAGTGGAAATGATAGAAGAGTCAGGCCCAGGCTGTGGCTATGCTGGAGCAATTCATTGCAGCTCTTGCAGGAGAAGACAGGTGCCTTTTCTAGGGGGCCAGGCTCCTGGTGGTGCAAAGGCCACTTGACAGAGAGTTAGGTGGCACACTGAATGTAGATCCCCTGCTCGTCTGGAAGCCCACCGATGGCTCCATAAATGTCTGTATCAGCCAGGCAAAGGACATGGCCCGGGAGGCCTAGGGACACATTGATATGGTGCATCCCTAGGGCTTTCCCGCCAAGCATGTTAAGAGCAGCCCTCGATGTTTTGCTGGCTCTGATGGAAAATGTTTTCCATGATCCTCTCTTCCCCCCGCAGCAGCTGAGAAAAAATAAAGCCGAGTGGCGCATCAGTTCAGTGCCCCTGGAAGCTGGCGGACAGGGTAATCGTCCTGTCCAAGACCCAGCCCTGACTGGGGCTGCTCCCAAGCCCTGTCTGCAGGATAAAGCTGGCTTCCTTTGGTGAAAATGCGGAGAGGGCAATTCTGCCAACAGCACCCGCCCTCCTGTGGCCAGGACTCCCCCTGGGGTGTGGCAGCTCCTGCTGTCCCCTGGGCACATGTGGCAGAAAGCGGAGTATTCACTAGCCAGCCACAGGCAGGGCCCATGCGGGACACAGCCAGGCATCTGGCCCATATGACTCGTCTGAGTATGCAACCAGGCCTCAAGCTCTGAGAGTACGACCAGGTGCTCCAGCCCTCTGTCTGACACGCAGGACAGATCTCACGGAGGGGATCGCTGCTGGGGGGAAGAGGGAGACATGGTGGGTGGTGGCTGCCGGCGGCTGTAATTGGCTCACCACGGGAACTCGCAGGGGGGAATGATATGTTGTGAGATGAGCCAGTCTCTTCTTCACTCTCCCATTGACTGCTTACCCGGGAGCTTAGCGGAATCTAGGAAAGTGAAGGGGGGGCAGTCTGGGGCAGCTGGAGCAACGAAGGGGCCACCCCTGTGCCTCCGCAGATCTCCTCAGGTGTGAAGGACAGGAGCCTGCCCCCAGGAAAGCAGGAATGGGGACCCTGTCTGATCAGAAACCCTGGGCCCTGGACTCTTCTGTGCCTCCAGAGGCCTGGGGTTAATAGACGAGAAGTGGGGATTTGGTATAGAAAATGTTGAGGTTGGCAGGTGTTGCGTGGCATATCCTCGGGCTGGAGGAGAATGTCCTGGATACCACCTCACATGCCTCTGTCTAAGCACCAGCCCACCTGTGGCTGAGGGGCGAGGAGGGTTAACCCCTGGGACAGATACCATAGTCAACAACAGAACAACACCATGCTCCGTATTGGTGGTGCCCCAGGCGGTACCAGAAGTCACCCCAGGAACAGGGGTTACCCAGATCCCTGCTCCCCTCTCATGCCTGGATTAACTTGTAACACCCAGGCAAAGGACAAATGTCATCCGTGGTAGCTGGGGTCTCCTGACGGGGGAGCTGGGAGACAGCGATAGCTGCAGGAGCCAGGGGGCTTGGTGGGGCCAGGGAATGGGCAAGAAGACGAAGGGGGGGTGCAGAGGGCCCCAGCTGCTGTTCCTGCTGCCTTTGGCCACAGTGGCAGCAGTGTGCCAGCAAGGGGACGGGGGGAAGTGAGCAGGGGCAGGGAGCTGCAGCAAGAGCCCGGGAGAACCGGCTGCACACTACGGGAATGTCTCAGGGCGCCGGGAGCACTGAGGTCTCAGACACCAAGAGCAACATTTTCAGTGGGCCTCAGGGCCAGGGGTTCAAGAGCTCAGCACCCAACCTGCATCTGCTGTGCTGAGCCCTTTTGGACACGTGTCTCTAACGGGTACAGCCCGTAGGTAGGAGATGCTCACCAATGCAGGGCCTGTGGGTGCAAAAATCCAGCCCTGCTGATGCTGGAGGCTTACAGCAAAGCTTGAGCAGTTGCCAGGCTGTGGCTGGAGGATGGGGCCCTAACGAAGCCACACAATCTGCCAGCCCGGCTTCTCTTCCTCGCTCTGCAAGGTTTGATGTTCCAGGGCTCATTTGCTTAATGAAATCCTGCTGCGGCCTCTGCGTTCCACTTCATTAGGTCCCTGCTTTAGTGCCGAAGTGGTGAGTCTCCTGCTGGGCCTAATGGCCTGTCATGCTGCATGATCACCTGCGAGAGGCCCAAGAATCAGCGGATCAGAGGCAGCGATCTGGCTTTATTCATCTCTTCCCATTCTTTGGCAATGTGTCACTTCCAGGTTTGACACAATGGAATGTTTTGCTGCTGAGTCCTACATGTTTTGGGTTTTTTTTTCAATTCCAGCCACCTCCTATTCATGGCAGAGATCTGTGACTTACCAAGAAGTTTCACTCTGCTGGGATGGGTGGGAGAAGAGAAACAGGAAGGGGGCATCCATTGGGAGAACATGGCCTCATGCTAAACTAAGGACTCTGGGGCCTGATGTGCGAGGGACGAGGTTGATAAATGCACAGCAAAGCACATTGGTAAACATAATCCCAGCTACACCTACAAAGTGATGGGATCTAAACTAGCTGTTACCACCCAAGAGAGAGATCTTGGCGTCATGGTGGAGAGTTCCCTGAAAACATCTCCTCAAAGTGCAGTGGCAAGCAAAAAGCCAACCGAATGTTAGGAACCGTTAGGAAAGAGATAGATAATAAGATAGAAAATATCATGATGCCGCTATGTAAATCCATGGTACGCTGCAGAGGGGTGGGCCATCCCTCCCTGTCAATCTTGGAGGGAGGCCACATCCACTCCCTACCCTGCTCCGGCAGGGGTTGGCCCAGCCCGGGCTAGAGGAACAGTCTCAGGGCTCAGGCGGGGCAGCCCTAAGGCAATACCCTGAGCCCCAATGGGCAGCAAATATGCTCAAAGCCTCCGGCAGGGCAGCTCACAGTTTACAGCCACTCGGGGAGATCAGGGAAGGGGGACGGGGATGCAGCCCACCCGACTACACTGCGTCCCAGCCCAGGTCCCCATCCGTGGCAGAGGGGTTTCCCACGGAGTCAGCGGGGTTCCAACTGCAACACGCTGACTCACCGTCCGGTCCTCCAATCTCCGGACCGGGCAACCCCACCCCTGGGCTACTTCCTGCCCCCTTTCCTTGGGCGCCTGCTGTGCCGCCGTCCACTCGCCCTTGTCAGGATACTCATCCAGGGGCCAGTTGCAGGGCCCCTAGATCTCGGCGGGGGGTGGCAGGTCCGGCAGCTCGGCGGGGAGGTCGGCAGGGGTCAGTTCCTCCAGGTCTGGCCCGGTCAGGGCCCTTGCCTCGCCGTTGTCCTTTGGCGACTCCAAGGGCAACTCCTCGTCTGTGTCCGGCAGCTCCTCTAGGTCTTGGCCCCTCTGGGCCACTGGGTCTGGAGGGGTGTGTGGCTTCAGGGGTACCTTGGGGTACAGGCCAACCGCTGGTCAGTCACCAGATCCCAGACCCAGGCCCTGGTTCACTTGCCCAGGTACCAGGCCGCAGGCAGGTCTGGCGCGTGGAGAGGTACATCCTTCCTCTCTGGGAGCTAGGCCCTGACTGAGCGCCTGGGCTTCTCTTTTATACTTCTCGTCCCGCCTACTCACTTCCGGGTGGGCGGACAGGCAGTCCCTGGCTCCGCCCCCACAGGCCTAGCCTGTTTCTCCCTAGCAGTCTCCCAGGGAGGCCACACCCACTCGCTACATATGTCCACACCTTGAACATTGCATGCAATTCTGGTCACCCCCTCCAAAAAAAAGATAGATTAGAATTGGCAAAGATACAGCATGTGGCAACAAAAAAAGATTAAGGATATGGAAAAGCTTCTGGATGAGGAGAGAAAAAACTGGGACATTTCAGACTGGAAAACTGATGACTGAAAGGGGATAAAATAGAGGTCTATATAATTGTGACTGGTGTGGAGAAAGTGCATAAGAAAATGTTATTTACTCCTTCAAATAATACAAGAACTAGCGGTCACCCAATGAAATTATTAGGCAGCAGGTTTAAAACAAACATAAGGAAGTATGTCTTCCACACAATGTACAGTCAACCTGGGGTGCTCCTTGCCAGAGGATGTTGTGAAGGCCAAGATTATAACAGGGTTCAAAAAAGAAATAGATAAGCTCATGGAGGATAGGTCCATCAGTGGCTATTAGCTCAGATCATCAGGGATGCAACCACATGCTCTGGGTGTCACTAGGATTCTGTTTGCCAGAAGCTGGGAGTGGACGACAGGAACTGGATCGAGAATGTGTTAATAAAATTTGCGGATGACACGAAGCTGGGGGG
>ML675715.1:2782212-2870575 GCA_007922155.1 Mesoclemmys tuberculata | reverse complement strand
CATATTGGTCCCTTCTGACCTATGAGTCTATGAGTCTATGAACACCTGTTCTGTTCATTTTGTCCAAAGCATCTGGCATTGGCCACTGTTGGAAGACAGGATACCGGGTTAGATGGATCTTTGGTCTGACCCAGCCTGACTGTTCTTATGTTCATATGGAAGATCCCTATGGGACGTAGCCCACGCACAAGTTAGTGACAGAAACTAGAATGGGTTCAGGACATTGGAGGTCACACCTGGACATTTGCAAAACAGGCCACAATCTTCAAACTCGGGTGCCTGAAGTTAGGTGCCTAAATCCATATTTAGGCACCTAAATCAAAATGGCCTGATCCTCAGTGGGATTGAGCCCTGGCAGGTCCTATTCACATCAGTGGGAGTTGTGTGTGTTCAGAACCTCTGGAAATCAGCCTCAAACTTTGTTCCCTAAATATGGGTTAGGAGGCCTACCATTAGGCACTCAAGGTTGAAAACTAGGGTGTTTTTTGCAACTGGAAGGGTGTGAGCTTGGGTGTTGTGGCCTAATTCTAGTTTCATATATTCCTAGATTTTAAGGCCAGAAGGGACCATAATGATCTAGATTGATGTTTTATATAACACAGGCCATAGAATCTGAAGCTAGACAATTTCAGACAGGAAATAAGGTGCTCATTTAACAATGACAGAAATTAACCACTGGAACAATTTGCCAAAGGTGAATTCTCCATTACTAGCGACTTTTAAATTAAGATTGGATATTTTTCTAAAACACCTGCTCTAGCTCAAACCGAAGTTAATTCAGGGAAGTCCTATGACCTGAGCTATACGGGAGATCAGACTAGATGATCATAGGGTCCCTTCTGGTTTTATAATGTATAAATCTGTTGTTTTCACTGACTTATTCCTGCCTGATTCCCATAACTTATGTCTGAGCTAGAGCAGATCTTGTTCAGTCTTGTACAGAAATTTTTCAAATGATAGAGAATTCACCACATCCCTAATTAAATTGTTCCATTAGTTAATTAACCTCACTCTTAAAAATTAGCACCTTATTTCTAAATTTGAATCTGCCTTTGTCTGTCCACTACAGTCAGAAATCTTCACCCCATGTAGGTATTTATAGATTGTGAGCAAATCACCTCCTAACGAGTCAAGTCTCCTCTGTCACTAACTATATTCTGCCTGCTTAAATTCTCCTTGTAGTTACACACTGGAAACTTTTCTCATGCCCCTAAACTATTGTGTAGTTCTACTGTGCTTTCGTTAAATGCCACCACCTTCCACCCCAGTCAAGGCTGCATTTCACTGGGTGGGTGAAATAGTTTGCTGGGTGCTTTGGCATATTTGAAGGAGATGCTATATACAAATGACAGTCATTGTGAATTATTATTTATTATTCAGTAGCTTAGCACCACCATACTGTAGTGACAGAGAAGAAGTGCTGTTTTTCCCCTGTAACAGCTTCCTTCTCGTCAGGAAACAATAGATTTCTTTGGTTTCCTGTAAAGTCCTTCCACATGGATTTTCCTGTAAAGTCCTTCCCTCCACTGTTTGCACATGACAAATATACAGAGTAAATGGTTTTGTTGGGAATTGCATCCAGGATGTCTGTGTCAGGAGCAGCAGACTGGAATGGGTGGTCAAAAATCCTGCTGCCTTCTGGGAAATCTCTTGCTGGCCTGACCAGCTGCATGATCTCTCCTGATGCACAGTGGAGCCGATGAATTACTATTAGTACAGGAAACACTTAAGAGCTTCAGCTGAGATCAGGGCCTCATTGAGCTAGGTGCTGTTCATACACATAGTGAATAGAGCCCTGAAGAGCTTACAGTCTAAACAGGCAAGAGGTGGGTGGGAAAACAGAGGTGAAGTGATTGACCTAAGGCCACACAGCATAGCTGGAAGGAAAACTCACCTCTCCTGATACCCAGAGCAGGGTCCTGCCCACCAGACCATGCTGTCTTCTTCTTCAGCCTTGCATTGGAGGGATTTGCTCCCGATCATCATAGAACCTTTCACAGAGTCAGCCTCGTTCTCTGCTACGCACAACAGCATTTTTCATTGGCTTCTGTTCCCGTAACATTTGGGTCTCTCCTGCCCACAGGCGGAAGTGAAGCTATGGAAGGGGGACCACAAATCTGACTGAAGATGCACCTCTAGAGGAGTTAATTGGTAACCACCTTCCAGAAGAGGCTGTGACAAGGCAGCACACTCAGCTGTTATCAGGGGTTGGGTCACTGCATAGTAATACGGACTGATTCCTGTGGCTCATCAGGCAAGCGTCTGCCTTGTTTGTGCCAATCTAGCTATAACTGAGCTGGAAGTGGCCCTATGGGGTGAGGGACAGTTCAAGCACAACCCATTTCCAGGACCCACTGGAGCCAGGTCTCCCAGGCTCACTGTTTCATCTACTTGCAAATATAAACATTTTAATAAAACAACCTCTGGTGCATCAATAATTTTTAGGTGCATTTTCTGCAATGGGTTTGGGAAAGCCTGGATTGGCATTGAGTATTGGAGATCTCTTAGGAACATCCCATTTCAGACCAATGCTCCATCTTAGCCAGCATGTTGTCTTCTGCAGTGGTCAATACTAGATTCTTTTTGGAAAATCCTAAAAATATCATAAAGGACAGTTTTGTAATAACTAATAGGTAACAATATGGACATTTCTTCATAATGCCAGGCAGTTATGAGGAAGCATGAGGGTTTATATCAAGATATCTCCATTCACTTTACAAGATTATATCTATAGTACCTGGGCCAGCAAGACCCTCAGCTGGTGTAAATAGTGTCACACTGTTGCTTTCTGGCCTTGACACTGGTTATGGTTATGTTTAATTTTTCTAAGAGCTATATTTGTGCTGCAAATATTAACTGTACAGCATGTGACAGATTTTTCATATATGGTTTAGAGAATTTCTGCTCTAGACACAACGTTGGCATGATCTGGCCCTTAAGGAAAGCACAAAATATACTGAATATAAATTCATCAAGAGCTTAGAAAGAAAGACTAACAGGAAGTGAGGACATAATTACAATGACGTGTTACATATTGAGAACAAAGAGACCTGTCATGGGGATAAATGTAATCAGTCAGCTGGGTTCCAGGCTAATGAGAGTCCCAGAAATGTATACTCCATGTAGTCTGACCCTAGTCAGCCCATCTAAGCCTGGTCCATTGTCAGGGCTCGACTGGGGACTGACTGGAAGTGATGTAAGCATCCGAGGACTCCCTCTCCCACTCAGATTAACACTGGGAAGAAGAATGGAAAGATCCATGCAGGACAGTAAAGGATCCAACAATGAAGAAGGCCACATGCCTGGGATTTCATCCTGTACTGTAATACAAAAATGAAGAGAGGGCAGGGAGGGCTCTAGGGTGGGTCCTGTGGAAGGCAGGTGTGCCATGTTGCCTCTAAGAGAGCAAAGTGGACAGTCCTGAGCAGGATGGGGAGCGAAGAGGACCCTGATTCTACTGAGATGAGGCTTAAGAGGGGAGCATGGAGCTAAGTGACTGATTAGCCTGGCTAGAGATTCAGACTGTAGCTGGAAAATAACAATTCTGTCACACCAAACATGTCCAGGTTTCAGAATCTGTTCTTGATCTGAGGAGGAACGAAACTGGGACCTTTTGAAATTTTTTGAGAGAAAGCAAGAACTTAGGGTGACCAACAGCCAAGTGGTTAGGGCACTCACCTGGACTATAATAGTCTGTCCATTGTCCAGCATGGTCAATTGTAGTCCCAGATTCAAGTCCCTTGTCTACATGATTCCGAGCAGCTACTTGAGCCTAGGTCTCCTATAGCTGGACTGAGTGCCACCAGACTATCGGCTATCAGTTAGTTCAGTGTGGGTCTCTCTGCCCGATTCCTTTCTTGCCCCCTCCTCAAAATTATAGGGTGGGTATTTCTCTCTCTCACGTGCACCTGTGCCCCACAAATTCCATCCTGGACCTAAGACACTGTGCTGATGGAAAAAAAGTTTCATCAAAAAGTTTTCAATTAGTTCAAGTTAAGACCAAGCATCCTCAGATAGTTTATTCTCTGCCTACCCTCACCCCTCTTAATTTATGGTCCCAAGAGCAAGGAAGCAGGTGTACAATGGGCTGAGACTTACTCCTCACAGTGTACGGGGCTAGAAGGTCTAGTGCACTCATCTTGTATGACAAGTCTCGAATCTCTATTAATTTCCAGCACTTTAACCACATGCTGCATTCTTCTCCAGGGACCAAAGAGAAATTATTTGCTGGAGCTGATCAAATTACTTCTTGTCAATACATTTCCCAATGAGCCTAGTGTTTGTCTGTTTGTGCACCAATCTTGTTTCCTCTGCATGTATCTATTGTGTGTAGGTGTTTGCTGGATAGAGTATGCCAACAGGACACAATTCCACTGACTAACAGAACTCACGTCCCAAAAGATTTTTTTTTCGTGTCCTTTCTAGATTCAAGCCCAACTCCTTGTACTTTCTTGGCATTAAGGCTCTTCAGCTATATGGTTATTAAATTCCCACCCGCGTAGCTGTCACTTAGCCAAACTAAACATATTTAGCAACTGGAATTTTTCCTCGTGAATTAATCCCTCCAGCTCTCCTCATCATTTCTGTTTCTCATGTCTTAGCTCAGGCCCGTTTGCCAGTATCTTTATGGTAATATACAGTATTTTGGCCAAGGGCTCATTAGAGCTGGTCCAAAAATGCTCATGAGATTTTTAAAAAAAGGATTCTTTGTTTTTGTCAAAATTTCAGGTCAGTTTTCTGATTAAAAACTGAAAACAAAGTTTGAAAAATATCAGTTTTTGACAATTGACGTTTTCCCTTACTGTTCCCAAACAGTTTTCCCTTACTGTGTTCCCAAACAGTTGACGTTTTCCCTTAAACTTCAGGATTTAGGTAAAAAATTTTTGTTTGTTTGTTTTCAGTGTTCAAGAGTTTAGTCAAAAATGAAAATTTTCCCACAAATTATTGCTGTCAACATAAAGCCATTTGTCATCAAAATTATATTTGGACAGAAAAATTTCAACCAGCTCTAGGTCTCAACTTACTTGTGTGGAGAGGGGCTGTTACTTACTGGTAACCATGTGTGTTACTCCTCGTAACCCATTTATGGAAATCAGCTGGATTTCTAGTTGATGTTGATGTGTGTTCCTTTAATATACCATTCAGTTCCTTTCTTCTTTCTCCACTTCTCACTCACCAGTCCACTAGATTCCACATTTGTTTTTTATAATTTATTTTCCCCACATTTTTGATGATCGGGTATCTGGGTCTGATTCCACAAAGGCCTGATGCTTCTTAGTAGTGCTGTGTACCTTCACCTCCCAGTGGAGTGCATATAGCACCAAACAGAATTGGGCTCTCATCTGATTTTCACTAGTCTGCAGTTCGTAATTTTTCAGAAATAATGATCAGTGGTCTAGAAAGTTCATTCCTTCATTCCCTTAATAGCACAGAGCGTGGGATTGCCCAGACTAACTGATTGGTATATCAGCCAGAGTCCTATGGCACCTTAAAGACTAATACATTTATTTGGGCATAAGCGTTTGTGGGCAGAAACCCACTTTGTCGGATGATTGGTATATGTTGTATGAAGTCCTGATGGGCATTTCTGCAGTGGGGTGGGGCTTTTAATTTTCCAGCCCGCAAAGCCAGTCGTAGCTATTAAAGCGTCAGTGGACTGACATTCCTGGGATCCTTTCTCGTGCTTCTGTTTTGGATCAGGAGGGGCAAAGTTGGACATGGCACTGCCAGCACTGGCTAGGCATCTGTAACATACGAGCGCTCAAACCCTTCCTTTAGAAAGGCTGACATTCAAGCCATTCAGTTTTGGGCTTTCAATTTCTCCCCTCCCTCCAAGCTTTTGCCCCAGGATAGAATTTTGCAGCCCAGGCTGGGCGTAGTGCGTCTGGCAGCTGGGCATGTGCTAGGAGTAACACAGAACCGAGGAACAAACAGCTCAGGCAACAAAGCTGATTTGCTCCCGTCTCTCAACCCCGTCCCCGCTTTCCGCCCAAGACACATTTCTTGCCATCAAGAAGCCAGAATGAGCAAGTAGGTGCCTCTTTTTCAGAGTCTTCATCCCCGAGCCGTGCGTCTGTGGCACAGCAGCTTGAGCTCCAGTTCCTTTGGCAGCACTCGGGATAGGCTGAGACGGCGGAGATCTGAAAGCTACACTCTTGAGCTCAAAGTCATGCACGGCTCTGGAGTGCTAACCTCTGCCCTGTGGGGTGAATCCTGCTCAGTTACATTGAGGCAGGTGAGGTATTGTGGTTCCAGGACTACACTGAATAAAAGCACTTCCCTGATTTTTCCACTTGAGCTGGGTAAAGGCTGGGGAAATATCCTCCCTGACGTGGCCCCTAAATCCAACTCACAGCTCAGAGTGACCACATTTTTGGATCAGCTTTTGGGGGCACTTCTTTGCATGAAGGAGGGAGGAGTTTTTATCTATGCAAATAGCGTGTTTGTTTGGAAGGGGGGACTCTTCACATCCCCACGCACAGGAGTATGTGTCACCTTGATGCCACTTGAATACACACACACCCTATGAGTGACGTAGAGTAAACCAGTTAAACCAGTGTGAATCCAAAACAGCCTATTTACCCATCTGAGGGTCTGGCCCCTGTCTGGTGAGCTTCACAGTAGTGACTTCACATCCCCAATTTTCAGACAGCGATGAAGACTTAAAGGCAAACAGCAGAGCTGAGAAGGGAATTAATTCGCGCATTCCTTGGGCTCCCCAAAAGCATCTGGGGTCAGATCCTCAGTGGGTGTAAATCAGCGTGGCTCCACTGAAGTTTTACCCCAGCTGAGGAGGTGGCTGAAATTCTCACTTCGCCAGGGCAAAGCCAGCAAGTCCATCAGGAAGAAAGTGTATCCGGCCTTTACTGACGTGCAAGGACCGTAGCTCAGGTCTCCTGCCTGCCGCACAAGCACTGAGGAGAGCAGCAGAAGACCAGTGCCGCTTCACGCAGTTGGGAAGTAATTGGCTCCTGCGAGGGAGAGGTGCACAGAGCTGGGCACTCGTTAGTAAGTGAACGAGGAGGCGCTTGCTCTAAGAGTGAAAGGGATTTGCAGCACCTGGTTCTCCACCACTTTGCACCACCATTTCCCTGGCTGGCTTGGGATGCCTGACATCCACTTTGCATGTGGGGAAAAAGGCGATGCAAGATACGTAGTGGTGGGAGTCAGGCCCATCAGTCTCATCTCTCTCCCTCCGTGTATGTGAATAAAGTGACTTGCGATTTGCCCCCAAGAAAAAGGCTTTTCCCCTCGGAGAACTTTAGAGATGCACTGGAGATAATGTAAGGGCCCCCAGATCTAGAACCCAGACCTGCACCACTACAAGGCAGCTGCCATTCCCAGGCTACCATCCAGCAGCAGCCACAACCAGCTTGTGCTCCACTTCTCATGATTGGTTGTGGACACAGCCCATGGGACGATCCATCTCAAGGGTTTGACAGACAGCAGCCTCATGGCTCCTGATTGTCTCCTTGCCCTATGTAAACCCAAGGGGCGTTCTAGAAAATGTCCAGGCAAGAGTATGGATGTCTTGTAGCTGTCATATGATGCCTGTGCCTTGCTCCTGAATTCCTGGCTTTGACCTTGGTTTGATTTGGTCTTTGCCGCCTGATTTGGATCCTGATACTTGTCTTGGACTCTTGACTCCGTTAGTATCAAGCTGGGCCTGGAACCTCCCTATGAGCTACTCTGCTAGTCCCAGTCTCTGGTTTGCCCTGGTTGGATCCTGACGGGCTAGCAGAGCGTAGGGGAACGACAGCACGTGACAAGAGACTGAGTGAGGGTGGTTGTGGAGGGGGGGTTGGAGCTCTAGCTACAATGAATGTGCTGAAGGAAGCAGGCAAAGGTGACTTCTTTCTTCGATTGTGGTGCTCGGTGGGGCCCAAACTGGCCAGAGGCACTGTCTGGCATGAGACGCTGGGCACCACTCCGCCAGCCTGTCATCACTGCAGTGCAGCGAGCACCAGCTCTGACCCCTCCTCACTCCTTGGGGTGGCTTTCTGCCGGGGCTGGGGGAAGTCTCAACTCTTGGCTCTAGCCCCCTTTGTACAGCTGGAGTGGTGCAGAGAACACTGTAGCAGGGCTGAGGATCTGGCCCTTAATTCCTGCAGTCTTTTCCCCATGCACCGACGTCACAAAACCAGCGTGAAATCCCTATGCCAGCGTCTCCTGGGCCATGGACACACAGATGGATATGAGAGGGGAAACAGGCCCATCCACTGTGGCAGAGCAGCCCTAATGAGGACAGCTGCTTCCTCCAGGCTTTGGTTCCCATGTTCCTTTTGTCCTGCTAGACAGGCTGTTTGGGGGAGGAGCAGGTTGGCCAGGAATGCTGCGGCTCCCATCTGGGGATCCCGTGGCATAGGTTCAAGGGGATTAACGTCAGTAATTCTGCAAATGCACAGTCCCTGCCCCCCGCTACACCTTGTTAGCATCCGCCGGACCCCAGACAAAGGGGACACTGTTTAGGGGACTTGTTAATCCAGGTGGATTCGTTATCTAGCTCTCAGGATCAGACCAGTGAGAGGCTGGGGGATGTGCTTTCTGGCAGACCGACAGGCAGAGAGAGCCCCAGGGAGACACGGTGCAGCTAGAAGAGGAGACACACCGAGATGAAGGCTGGGAACCCTTTTATTCTAACACTGAAGTAGAATATTTCCCCTTATTTCCCCCTGCTGCCTGACAGCGGCTTTGGGGGCAGTCCTGTTCCATAATAAGGACGAGATCTACACTCCCCATCTCCCCTCCCTGCTCACAGACTGACAGCCCAAGAGAAGCACCTTTGGAGGAAGAGAGGCAGGACAGAACAGCACGTATTCCAGCTCTGGATCTTATCAGCCCTAAGGCTCACGAAGACATATGGACAGCAGCTCGCCCTCACGGGCAGACTAGCTGGGTTACAGGCATGGCTCTTCTTCTGGGAGCACAAGACCCAGCACTCACAGAGGGTCTGATAATTCATGGACCCCCCCATCCTTACCCAAGCCAGAAAACCTGCCATGCATCTCTGGAAAAGAGGGATTCCAAACCTCCAAGACCCAACAGTTCTTAGCAGGAGTCCCTCGTCCTCAGGGCTGACCAGCTCTGAACTCTGCCAGAGGGGAAGGGTGGCCCGGCTGTGGCTAAGCTGAAGTCCTGGGATGCAGAAGACCTGGATTTAGTTCCCGGATGTCTCCCAGCCTCCTGGTGTGACACGCGTGTCAGTCCCCGTGCTGCCATTCACTATCTGTAAGGGGGTGATAAACATACTTCTTTGTGTCGCGCTGTCTGCAGTGGCTCACAGCTGGCAGTGCCAGCCTCAGGGCAGACTGTCAGAGAAGAGGCAGATGCCCCGAGCTGGAGGTGTGGTTGGTCTACAGTTAGATTTCACCAAGCCAGTGGCAGATGTGAACTCCTGGATTGCTGTATTAGTCTTACCATGGAGTCGCCGACAGTCCCCTTAGACTCCCCCATCTATCTTGCCGCCCTCACAAACTGGATTGTGTGATAAAAAGTCACTTGCACCAAAAATCACACCACAACAGTTGCCCCCAGTCCCAAGAGACCAGTCACTTACCCTACATCAACCGGTGCTCTAGATCTTACACCAAAGACAATGCTGGCAGCCAATTCTATAGTGAACTAACGAAAGGTTTATTAGCTAAGGAAAGGAAATGAGAGTTACTGAGAGGTTAAAGCAGGTAAAATATGTGAACAGGTGTATCACAGTTTGCAATTTCAGATGAAATTCCTTCAATCCATACTTAAAGTTTCTTCTCACAGAAAACAAGCTGATATGTCACTGCCCATGTTGGCTTTGCCTGTGATGGTGGAGAGGGAGGAATGTAATCTGAGTCTTCGACCTTCCATCATCCCACACAATGGCCACTTGCTTTGACATGAGCTCTTTTCTGTTAAAGTTCTTCATTTGCAATCCACAAGGCTTCTTTCTCCTTGGGTGGGTTATTTAGTTACCGGGCTACACGCAGTGGAAATGTTTGCTACTCCATTATAATGGGACACAGATCAGTGAAAACAATGCAAGTAGCATCCCACTTGTTTTCATGATGTTTAAACACCAAATATACTCTTATACATCTGACACTCACTTGGATCTATGCTAATACCCAAGTGAGTTGGCCTGGGGCTTTAGCATGAGCTGGTATCGGGTCTGCTAGCACCACACTTTCCTCCCACCGGTTTCCTGTCTATTTAGTCTTTGGGGCATGGACTAGAGCTGGCTGGGAATTTTTTGAACAAAATGTTTTTTGTTCGAAAATGTTGACTTGTCAGAGATGTTTCTCAGGCCCCAGAAGCCATTTCTGTTGCGAGAGTGAGCCAATAGCTACGTTGCTGAGCCATGTGAGATCTGGCTTCAAGTCCCTGCTTCAGAGCGGACAGTTGAACCTGTTTCTCCTGCCTCAAAGCTGAGTGTCCTAGCCCCCAGAGTGTGGAGTTAGTTCTTTAATCTTCCCTATTGGAGCTGGTCCAGTGGGTATGAAAATTATTTTCACTGACTGGTGGGGGGCGGGGGAGAGACTGACTCTAAAGCCCCATGGCTAACCACTGGGCTATAGGGTCCATCTCTCTGGCACTCAGCTGGGATGTCAGAGACCCAGATTCACATTCCTGCTCTGAGTCAAGGGTCTTCTACATCACATGTGAAGGGCCAGACGATCAGGATCTTGGCTATTCTAGGCTCTTGATGTTGTTTTTCACTCATTTTCCAAAGGCCTCATTTTCATTTTGCATCAGAACGAAAACAAAATTTGAAACTCAAAATTTGTCATTGTGCTGTGCCTCCCCGCAATCTGGACTGGTGTGTAGCTGAATCACCCCAATTCCTCACTCCTGGTCCCGATTTACTCCGCTTTGCTGTGTGAACCATGCATTCCTGGCTCAGCCCACACCCAGCCTCCTGCGAGTAATCAGTCCCTGGCCCAATGAAGGAGAGCTTCTGGCCAGCCGTTCATGAGATTGACCCGCAGCAAACACCGCTAGTTCCAGATGCAACCCCAGGAACTGCCATCTTGAAGAGTTCAGTGCTGTAGATTGCACACGGCAAGATCATTTACCTTTGTCTGTCAATTTATCAAAGAAATTGATATGCACCAGCTCTGTTACTCCAAACGAAGTCTTTACACACATTTAATCCACATGCACTGTTTTAGATAAAACAAGCAAATAAATGTATTTACTACAACAAGATTTCAGTGATTATAAAACAGATTAATTTAAATCAAGAGATTAATATAAATCAAGGAGTTGGTCACAATTAACTAAAAGGTAACTCTCATCCTAAACTAAGTTTAATATTTCAGGAGCTTTTCTGTCCTTGATGTTAGCTTACCCACAGCTGGCTACAATGGATCTTGCAGCTGGGCACCCCGCCAAGCACATGGGCAGTTGTCAAAGTCCTTGATGCTGTTATTGTGGTAAAGTCAGGCCAGAGGGCTACCAAAGCATATACCAGGGCCGATATGTGGGCCCTAAAGGATTAAAGGCCCTTTGTCCTGCAGTCAGAGGAGAGATTACAGCAGGGCCATTAGAGGCACCTGGACCCAATGAAGGGCCACACCAGGTGTACTTAATCCCTGCCTCCCCTAAAGGAGGACGGGGGGGAGGGAACAAACCAGGAGGAAGCTGCCAGAAGGCTTATGGCAGCTGGAGGAGAAGTTTCCCTCCAGACCAGGAGACAAAAGCTCCTCTGCAGCCAGGGGAGATGGGGTAGCTGGGGGTGCCCAGGCCCGCGAAGAGAGGTAAAAGCGCAAGATCCACCAGGGGGAAGCTGGCAGGTCGCCACACTATGTAGATCAATTCCAGGGGAGAACCCTGAGAAAAAAGATGCCTTTTCTCGACCTCTCTGGGGTCAGGTGATCGGCCATGTCTGGTGTCAGGTATGATTTCGTCCACTTGAGCCAAAGCGCTCAGAGGTGCTCACGCCAGGCCATTGTTCCTGTATGCATGCCTCTGTTTAGGTCATTGAACCGCTAACCACTTTCTCGCGTTCACTACTGAGTTGAGGCGGATTTGAACCAGTGACCAAGGCCAGCACATGGTTGCCAACAAAAAGGGACTATTTTCTTAGCACCCTCCTCCTGATCTTATTATCATCGTTAATATCATTAATAGCACTACTACTAACCAGGACTCACCTGCATTCGGCAGGGGTATTTCTTGCTTTTTGTAGCACTCAGCAACTCCCATACTTGTTGTACAGAGATGAAAAAATAAGGGACGTCCCATGTAATAAGGGGCTGTTGGCAGCCCTAGCCCGAAATGGTTTCAGCTGAAGGTATTTCCATTGCAATGGTTTCAGATGAAGGTATTTCCATCAAGTCAGTGTCTCTGCATTTAGCTCCTCTCCATGCACCACTGGCTATGTGTCCAGGGATAGTCACTCCAAACTCTTGAGTTTTGTCGCCAGCCGCTTGAAGCATTTAAATCAAAGCCCACAGAATTGGTGCCCTTTGACTAACAATGCTTTGTGAGCTCAGCCACTGCACCCAAACCACCCCTGGGGTAAGAACCTGAGTGAACAGACCAGTTTGTGGTGTGTCCTGAAAGTCACTCCATTCCAGCTCAGACAAAATGTTCTGTCCATTCCACAGGCTACTCGAGGAAGTGAATTCCATTGTCAGTGCCATTGACCCCACAGACAATGTCCTGCTCGAGCCCCCTAGAATTTAAGGCCAAGATTTTCAAAAAATGCTGAGTGATTTTGGGTGCCCCACTTGAAATACCTTAAAGGGGCCTGATTCCCAGAAAGTGCTGAGCGCTCGCCCACTGAAAATCAGTTCCCTTAAAAGTGTCTCACATTGGCACCCAAAAACTGAAGAACCAAAAATTACTAGTTGCTTTTTAAAATCTTAGCTTGAAGCAAGAGTGCCCCCACCAGCGTGGTGCATAGAGAGGGTCTCTGCAATAGACAGGGTCTTATAGAGAAAGCTTTGTGCAAACGCCTCTAAACGAATGTCTACACTGCAGCTGGGAGCATACTTCCCATCTTGGCTGGAAGACACACTCTAGTTCTGCTCCAGCTTTGCACTAAAAATAAGAGTGCACTGAGGATAGGATGGGTGGTGGCTTGCGCTAGTTGCCTGAGCAAAATAACTGCTGGGACACCTGGGTACATATTTGGGCAGCTAGCCAAACATCTGCACATGCTACCACGATTACATGGTAGCTTTTAATGTGCTGCCTCGAGCAGAGCTGCAGTGTAGATGGACCCTAAGCCAGTGTAGACGGACCTAGCTGCAGGGTAGGAGAACCGTAAACCAACAAAATTGCAGGGGGGAAAATCACCAAATCTTTCCATGTTATATAATAATCTGCAAACAGATGCAGCTGAGTGGCTGGGTATTAACTTGCAATGAAGTTTAAGCGAGAACAACATTCTCTGGGATTGTAAAATGAATCATTCAGCTGAAGTTAATAAATGGAGGGATTAGAAATTGGAGGAAATGAGAGGCAGAGGCACTGCTGTTCAAAGTATTCCAAGGGGTGGTTTTGCTCCTCTGCACATTGTGTCCTTTAACTAGTCCTTTACCTCGAAGGGGGAATCTAATTTATTCTGGATCCCATCATGATAAATAAGACATGTCTCTGGATGAGAGGGAGTGAAACTGTCATATTTATTACTCACTGCTAAAGCATCCTCATTGAATTGTCAAATCTGTTTCAAAGACAAGAGCCAGCTTGGAGAGTGAAATTATTTTTCCCTATTGAGTGATTTCATTTTATCTTTGTACTTAGAAACCCATAATTCCAGGGCTTTCTTTTTCCATCAAGAGATACATGGATGTTAAAAGGGAATCACTATGAATTCCTT
This sequence comes from Mesoclemmys tuberculata, assembly GCA_007922155.1. Taxonomy (NCBI): domain Eukaryota; kingdom Metazoa; phylum Chordata; order Testudines; family Chelidae; genus Mesoclemmys; species Mesoclemmys tuberculata. Next base: position 2,856,765 of record ML675715.1, on the reverse strand, counting down.
TATTTGGTGGGTGGCTTTCACATCCCACATCCACGTGCTGTCTGACTATACTCAGCAAACGTGCGGGCAAATAATGAAGTTAAGGGTAAAATGCTTCCTTAGTGGAAGCAGAGATTTCCTTGGCTGAATTTACTAGAAGAAAATCTCTTTTAACCCTTATTTCTGGTTCCCATCAAAGAGATGGTGAGAAGAGCAGCATCTCTGGCTTTAAATCCCTCTGTCCCACTTCTCCCAGCAAATCATATGGTAATTGCTATACAATCTCTGGCTGAGAAGGATGCATGGTCCTGGTTTGCTGTAGCTTATGAGAAATGGGAGCCTAGTCAAACAGCCACATTAAAAGTTCAGCATTTGCCACTGCTAGGGAAAGTCAGTTATGACAAAGCAGACTAATATTTTTCACCAGTCTCCCAGGTGTTTGTTGTCACTCATCGTCCTCTTCTTTAGTGTTTTCCAGTCACCCATAAGTAGAAAGCATGCACCACCTACTCACAAACCTATCAGGCTTCTCAATTCCTTCTGTTCTGCACGTGCATAAAGTACTTCCAATCCATGGAGACAAAGCCACCTGGAAAGGGTTCTACACTATCATACAGAGAAGGAAATGTGTAATTCCTTACTGGCAGAGTCAGCAAAGTGCTCACCAGGAATAAACCCGAACCAAAAAGCAGGCTCCTTTAGTGCCACTTGTTGTAGAACAGCGAGAGTCCTGTGGCACCCTAACGACTAACACATTTATTTGGGCACAAGCTTTCATGGGCAGAAATGCACTTCGTCGGATGCACCCAAATACATTGTTAGTCTTTAAGGTGCCACAGGACTCTCGCTGTTTTGCTAAAAACAGACTAACACGGCTACCCCTCTGAAACTCACTGAAGAGAAGAGGCAAGACAGGGCTGTAATGAAGAACACAGAGAAGGTTAAGGGGTGATTTGATCAGTGTATAAGGGATCCTACATGGGGATGAGAAATTCGATAACAAGCTCTTCAATTCTAGCAGGCAAAGGTGTAACCTGCTTGTAAACTGGCGGTTCCATCCAGCAGGGGTGTCGCAGCCCTTCGTCGGGCCCAGGCTCTGAGGAAGGCCACAGCGCTTTGCTCCAATGCTCCAATGGCTGGAAGCTGAAGCCAGACAAATTCAAGCTGAAAATAAGATGCCAATTTTCAATAGTAAGGGTAATTAGCCACTGGAACAATGTACCAAAGGCAGTGGTGGATTCTCTATCACTGGCATTTTAAAAATCAAGATAGGATGTTTTTGTAAAAGACCTGCTGTAGTTGAAATAGGAATTAATTCCAGGAGGTCCTCTGGCCTGTGACAGGAGGTCAGAAGAGAAGATCCCGATGGTCCTTTCTGGCTTTATAATCTAGGAATAAAAGGAAGTCTGCACTGTGGCTGCTGGGCATAGCCAAACCATGTGGTTTTCTCTGGATTACTGGCTTCCAGAACTCTGCTGCCTAATGTCCTCACACAAAATCTCTCTCAGTCCTGCAGAAAGGAAGTGTTGACTGCATGATGAATTCAAACACGGTTGAACTTTGAGGAAGTTTAGATATGGGTCCACATGCAGATGTGGGTCCAGATCTAGATTTGGCTACATACTTTGGGACTGGCCTCTATAGATCAGATTATTAGAAGAGCCCGCCACCCATTTAGATAGCTAAATCAGTGATCAGATTTACAGAGGCTGCCAGGTGCTGACTTCTTTTGAAAATCTCTCTGATCTCTGGCCCCAATTGCCAGTGCTGAAAATCCTGGCCTGTCTACAAAGGGTTGAACTGAACCTCAGAGTCCAGAAACTTCCAAACATTGGAGTGTTTGGAATCTGGATCCTGATCCAAAATGTGCAGCTTGGGTGCATTGCTCATACTCATTGCTGAAAGTAGAGAGGGGCTAAATCCTGGCAACTCAAGCTTCTTTTAACCTTACGCCATTTGAGAAATGCATGCTGGAAGGAAGCATGATTCTGTTCGCATTGTTTTCAACCTTCAAAGTATTATTGCCAGAAATGAAAGCAATAATTTTCTAGTTAACATTGGGACAAACCTTGAACAACACCAGCAGATCAGGTTTGGGTGCTTATCTGAAGATAACTTGAACTTTTTTGCCTTCCTCTGCAGCATGGGGCACGCATCACGTGAGGGTGGATTCTCTGTACCTTGAAAGTCTTTAAACCATGATTTGAGGACTTCAGTAACTCAGTTATAGGTTAGGGGTCTATTACAGGAGAGGGTGGGTGAGGTTCTGTGGCCTGCGTTGTACAGGAGGTCAAACTAGATGATCATATTGGTCCCTTCTGACCTTAAAGTCTATGAGAACTATCTGAAGCCCTGGATGCCACAAAATTGGGCTGGATATCAAAGGCAAGCAGGCTCTTAAAATAAGATTTCTCATTCTTCTGTTTCCTGTCGTGGCTGGAAATACCCCAAGAACCAGCTAAATTCTTGTGTTGGGCCCTTCTGACCTCCGTCAGAATCTGGAAATGCTGTAGTTACCAAATTATGCGTGTGGAAAGGGGGTGGAAAATGGTTCATGATTGAGTTCGGTTGTTAAAAAGAGCAAAGGGTCAGGAATGGAGGTGAGCATCTGCTCTTACACTGGCTCCAGGTTTAGTGTATTTCAGGAATGCTGAACAGACGACGTTTTTGAAATACTGGAGGCTAACTCTTCAAAGGTCCATGAGCAGCAGTGCATACTTGCATCAAAGTCAGTGTGTCAATGACCCAGTACTTACGCACATCAGGTTTAAGCTGACATGCTATACTGACGTGTACATACAAACCCTGCCCTGTCACATGCATTGGGGTATTTGCTTATTTGATGTTTGCACGGACATTTTTGCTCATGCAATTATGAATGTGTTAATGTTGGGCCCTTTTGAAATTTGAACCCCAGGACTTTCTTTAGCATTACTGAGCCAAATTTCCAATTAGTGTAAATCAGCATGGCGTGGCCCTGTGTCTTCAATGTGCCTGATTCTCCTCTCATACACTGACCTCAATGGGGTTATTCCTCGTTTATGCTGCTGTAAGCGAGTGGAGAATTAAGCCTGATATGCTTTTTTTAAAAAAAACCATTTTATTAAACTTCAGGCATGCTGCAGCATTAGATTTATTGGCACATTATTTAATGTTATACGAGCTGCAGGCATTATCTGTCCCTAATCTGTTTTCAATAAACAACCCAATTTTTATACACTGTTTCCTGAACGAAGAGTTTCAAGCCTTCTTGCTGACATGTTCGGGTGTGTTTTGCAATCTAACAGTTGCGAGATAAAACCATTAACCCAGGTCTTGATGATATTATGATAAACTATAATGAGCTACAGGCAATGCATCTCATGCCATTGCCTAGTCTGAACATCAGAACTTTCTTCTCTATTTTGGAGTGGAACAGCATTGATGAAACTTCTTGGCAGGATCACTGGAATCAATATGTACATACATTCTTTAAGCCTTTGTATTAGCTGTCTTTTCCCATCAATAAAAATGTGATATATTCATTGGTTAGATTGAGCAGAGTTAGGTTTAAAATGGACGATTTATGCTGGAGGTCACAGGCAGCTTGGAGTAAAACCTCCTTAGAGCTTCTAAAAATGAATAAGCTGACACAAAAGATATTACACCCAACAAGAAGTAACTCTGTTTCAGACCTCATTATGAAGGATAAAGATGAATTAATTCCTGGAATGGAAGTTTCTGTTTGCCTAAGGGACCAGTGATGATGGCCTGATTACAATCAGTATACAAATAAGCAAGCAGAAGACAGTGCCAACCAGTAATATATATACTTGGTGCTTCAAAAGGTTTAATTTCCCAAAGCTGAGGGAAATTATCAGTGAAATTGATTGTGAGAAAAAATGTGAATGAAAATTGGGAGTTTCGTAAAAAAGAATTTATGAGATGGCCAGAAAATGATGATTCCACAGTGAAGAATGAAGACAGTTTTGGCAAAAAGCCCATCCTGGTTCAATGGTGAAGTGAAGGCAGCAGTTTGAAATAAACAAGCAATCTGTAACAAACGGAAAAAAGGAGAAATGGATAGCAATCAATATAAATGAGCTGTTATAAAGTTATAAGGGAAGATAATGACATAAGGGAAAAATCCATGGCTGGCAGGGTATACTAGGAACAAAAGAAATCCTAGCCAAGGTATAGGCCCATCACTAAATGGACATGGTAAAACTGTAAGGAAGAAAAGGCGGAAACATTCAATAAATATTTCTGTTTTGTATTTGATGATCTACTCATATCATGAGGATAAAATACTTTCCAGTCCATTTGTGACCATGGAGGATGTTAAAAGCCACTTGCATTTTAAAATCAGGCCCAGATAACTTACACCTAAGAGTTCTAAGAGAGTTGGCTGAGGAGATCTCTGTCCCACTAACATTAATTTTTAATAGATCTTGGAATACCAGGGAAATTCCAGAAGACTGGAAGATTGCTAATGTTGGGCCAATATTCAAAAAAGGGCAAATGGGATGACGCATGTAACTACAGGCCAGCTAATCTGACATCAATCCTGTGCAAAAAACTGGGAAAGCTGATCCAGGATTCTATTAATAAAACATTAAAAGATCAGAATATAATTAATGCCAGGCAATATGATTTTATGAACAATAGGTCTTGTGAAACAAACCAGATTTCATTCTTCAATGGGATTGCAAGTTTGGTTGATAAAGGCAACTGCCTATGTAATTCATACCGGCCTGGGGTGGCACCTAGCCCAGCTAGAGATTGAGGAGTCTTCTACAGCCATGGCTAAGGGCCATGTGGCTTTTAGCTTGTACAGCAGAGAGGCTCATACACCAAGCTTCAGAAATCCAACGTTCAATGCCCCCTGCCAATGGCTGGGGTCTGCTGGCATTATGCGTAGATATAACAGACTTTTATAAAACATTTGACTTAGTACTATATGGCATTCTAATTAAAAACTTAGCATTATACAATATCAATAAAGCACACATTAAATGGATTAAGAACTAGGTAACTGATAGATCTTAAAAAGGAGTTGTCAGTGAGGCGTAATAATCCAGTGCGGGTCTGCTAATCAGGTTCCACAGGGATCAGAACTAGGTCTGATGGTATTCAGTGTTTTCATCAATGATCAGAAAGAAAATATAAAATCACAGCTGATAAAATTTAGGGATGACACAAAGATTGGTGGAGTGATAAATAGTGATGAGGACAGGGCAGTCATAAAGAGTGATTTGGATTGTTTGATAACTTGGGCCCAATCAAACAAAATAAGTTGTAATATAGCCTGTGCAAAGTTATACATCTAGGAACAAGGACTGCAGGCCATACCTACAGAAGAGGGGACTGCATCCTGGAAAGCAGTGACTCTGAAAAGGTTGAAGGGGTCATAGTGGAGACACAAGTGAACATGAGCTCCCAATGAGATGATGTGGCAAAAAGGGCTAATGCAATCCTTGGGTCTATAAGCAGTGAGGAGTGGGAGTGGAGAGGTGATTTTATCTCGGTATAATTCATTGGTGAGACCGATATCAGAACACCACACCTTGCTCTGATGTCCACATTTTGAAAAGGATGTTGAAAAACTGGTGCAGAAAAGAGCCGCAAACATTATTCCAAGGCAGGTGAAAATGCCTTGCAGTGAAAGACTTAAAGAACTCAATTTGCTTAGCTGATCAAAAGGATTGCAAGGTGACTCGATTACAGTGTGTAAGTGCCATCGTGGGGAGAAAATATGGGGTACTAAAGGGCTGTTTAGTCTAGCAGAGAAAGGCAAAACAATAGCCAATGTCTGGAAGCTGAAGCCAGACACATTCAAATTAGAAATAAGGCACCAATTTTTAACAGCAGTTAACAGCAGTGGTGATTAATCCTTGTAGCAGGGAAGTGGTGGATTCTTCATTGCTCGAGGTCTTCAAAGATATGCTTTAGTCAGAAACAGATACTGGGCTCAATATCAGGGTGAAATTCTCTGGCCTGTGCTAGACAGAAGGTCAGATTCAGTGATCTAACAGTCTCTTCTGGCCTGTATGAATCTGTACCTTAAGGCAAGCCATGTAACTTAATTTGAACCCTTGCACTATGCTATCTGACTGGGACTGCTGGAAACCGTTAGTAAAGCATGTGGGATAAAATGGAGATAGGCTTAAGATATAAAGTCACAATAAAATAATCCAAACCCAGGCTTGTTTAGCCTGGCCAAAAGAAGGCTCCGGGGGGATATGCTTGCTCTATATAAATATATCAGGGGGATTAACGTTAGGGAGGGAGAGGATTTATTTAAGTTTAGTACTATTATAGGCACGAGGACGAATGGGTACAAATTGGATATTAGGAAATTTAGACTAGAAATTAGACGAAGGTTTCTAACCATTAGGGGAGTGAAGTTCTGGAATAGCCTTCCGAGGGAAGTAGTGGGGGCAAATGACTTATCTGGCTTTAAGACTAAGCTTGATAAGTATATGGAGGGGATGTTATGATGGGATAGTTTAATTTGAGCAATTGATTTTGGATTATCGGCAGAGAAGTCTGCTCAATGGTCTGTGGGAATGCTAGATGGGATGGGAACTGAGTTACTGCAGAGAAATCTTTTTTGGGTGCTGGCTGGTGAGTCTTGCCCACATGCTCAGGGTTTAGCTGATCGCCATATTTGGGGTCGGGAAGGAATTTTCCTCCGGGGCGGATTGGCAGGGGCCACGGAGGTTTTTCGCCTTCCTCTGCAGCATGGGGCATGGGTCGCTTGCTGGTGGATTCCCTGCAGCTTGAGGCCTTCAAATCTCATTTTTGAGGATTTCAACAACTCGGTCATGGGTTCGGGGTTGTTATAAATGTGTATGGGTAGGGTTTTGTGGCCTGCCTTGTGCGGGAGGTCAGACTAGATGATCATATTGGTCCCTTCTGACCTATGAGTCTATGAGTCTATGAGTCTGAGTCTAATTATATTATTTTTCTTTATGCGTTACTGGTTTGCACTAACTGGAACAAATGTATTAGTGTCTTAATGAGTATTTCAGCTCTGGCCAGGATTTTGAATGGCTTCTAAGAGATCAGTGTAGCCAAAGACACCTAACTCCTTTGGGGTCCTTTGAAAATACTAGGGTAAAAGTCTTTAATGGGATATTGGGGAGATTTTTATCAATTAACCCCATAAATGGCTGGCACATATTGGTAAGCCTGGTTTAATAGATGAGGATGTTGGAATGGTAATAATAAGGAATAGATTCTCCTTTAACAAAGGTAAGATTTTCAAAAGCACCTAAGTTACAGTGTTTCTAAATCACTCTGGTGCTTTTGAAAACTTGACCCCAGATCTATAATTGTACTGTGGGACAGACAATGCACTTGTTGATGAGTCATCACAGATTATAGATGTATCATTTATGGGTAGAATTCCTTTTGTTTGTTCAACAAAGGGTTTTTCCCCAAGCAATACTTGTAGCTTCAGCATATTTTATGTGTCAAGTGTTTGTTTTGTCATTTTCATTTTTAATCTTTTGTACCTCAAAACTATAAATAGACATTGGGATAAAATACGGTATGGAGAAACACAATCCTGACTGATGTAGAATGTGTTTTAAACTGGTAGAGCAAGCGGATTTAGGAATGATAATGTCTTATATTTATAAAGCACCGTCCATGCAGAAGAATCCCCATTCATTCAATGTAATGGAAGCCAGACACTGGGTGAAATGGACCACTTGTTTGCTCCGTATGTTGTGAGATCTGCAGTATTACAATCTCCGTGGTCCCGAGAAATATATTGTCAGCTGCAGAAGGTTATGGAGATTTTCGCTCTGCCCCCTTTGTGCCAGTCAGAGATGGGCCATAACCTTCTGCTGGGGACCACTGCTTCCTGAGAAATAATCCCTAGCAGGGACAGAGCCAGGATAGTTTCCTGCAGTTACCAATGCAGGGGGTTTGCTGGGGGCACAAAGGGTGAGGTGGAGGAGTGGCCAAAACACAATGAACTCAGGCAATTCCCAACTAATGGACAGAGATTTAGGCTATGTCTGCACTGCAATAAATCACCCACAGTCGGGCCAGGTCAGTTTACTCACATTCACAGGGCTCAGGCTGTGGGGTTATAAAATTGTAGTATAGATGCTGGAACCTGGGCTTTGGGACCACATCGGGGTGGAGGGACTCCCACTTTCCACCCTCCAACAGGTGCAATCCTTACCTATGGCCAGTGATGCACTGATGGACGGCGTCACATAGAAATAGTGTCCAGAATGGAATTTGCTCTCTAGGATGACGGCATGCTGGCAGATTGGAGCACTTAGATGCGTGTGTGAGGGGGAGTGTGTGTGTTTGTGGGTGTGGGGAAGAGAGAGATTTATAGAGGGAAAGAACTGCAGCATCACATGAAAACAAACTCAATGAATTAGAGAGAGCTGAGAGCGGAGGTTGTTCCCATTGTGTTGATGTGATTTTTCCTAGAATGATCTCATAGCAGACCAAGAAATGCCTCACTGCTGGAGAGCGGGCCATCTGTCTGCCACTCCCTGCCCTCCCGCTTTGTTTTTCCATTAGCCTTGGTGCCTTCAGGGCCTCTTAAAAAAGAAAGGCAGATACGTTACATAATCAGCACGTGGCTGCCAAGCCCTGGATGTGCCAGGGAGAGTGCTGGCCTTCAGGGGCCAGCGGTGATTTCTGAAGGGCCACACCAAGGCATTGCCTGGGGGGTATCTGGCTCATCTGCAAGTTATTCACTGCTAGCTGGGATTGGCTTCCTCTGCTGCCGCGGCCAGAGATACAGTAACACTGACGCTACCACTGACCGCTTCGAGGCCATTGCCCAGCTGTAGATATCGAAGCACTTTACAAATGGGGGTCCGTACTGTTACCCTTTCGACAGCTGGGGAACTGAGGAGGGAAGTAGTTTCCACATCATATCATAACCACTTCAAAAGCTAAATCCCTAACCACTGAGAAAGCAAGCTGCTGCTTGAGACCCTTTTCACTTTACCCTGGAGTGATTTCTTCTTGACCTCTGCCCATTTTTAGAGTGGAAAATATGTTTTCTCCATGTAAATGGAGCGAGTGGGAAGCCAGAAGACCTGCCATTGGAGCTGGGTTCCCCAAAGGTGTAGCCGGATGGGATGCTGCTTCCTGTCTCATTTTGAATTTGACAGGAGGCTAGATTCTCAAACACTTTTAATGCCTGCAGTTTGTTCAGCAACCAGCCGCTCTCACTGTCAAACTTCTGGCCAGATTTTCTGACGTTCTCAGCACCCAACGTGCTGGGGTCTTCTGAGATCCTGACCACTTACTAAGAGCCTCACTGAGAACTCAGCTCTCCTGAGAGTCGCAGTGATCACAGTGCACCCTGTGAGTAAACCACGTCAGTGCCGAACTAAAGGTAGCCCTGCCATGGAAATGGCGGAGCAAGCAGAGTCCCTCAGGAGCTCCTTTATGGAAAAGGCCTGCAGCACTTAAGGAAAGGAGGTCATTTTATATTAATTTTCTGAACTGTTTTACAACATGTCATAGAGAATTGTATCCCTGCTCCAGACTTCAAGGAACCCACCGGGAAGATCTCATTCTTTAGTAAATTCTATAGCAAGAATCAGCAGAGGCGGTAACTGCCTGGGGACATGAGGATGATGGACAGAATTAGCAAGAGGTTGGGGCTGACTCTGGATAGGGAGTACAGTGGCAGAGGAAGGACAGGATCTGTTATGGAGATAGGGGCTAGTTTGGAGTGCAGTTGTGGGAGGTTTAGGGAGACGGGAGGGGATCTGGCTTGTTTTCGTGAGGGAGAGTGTGGGATCCGCATTTGAGAGGGCATCGGGACACCTGCTGTTGTGTTGGTGGTAGTGGAGCTGCTGCAAAGAAAGGCTGGGGGTGAGATGAGGCTGAAGGCCTTGGATCTAAATCCCACTGACTCTGTACTGCTGTGGGTGTGACTATGCAACAAGGATGCTCCATGCTCATCAGTTGGCCTGAAAAATGTCTGGGAAACTCCAAGGCTCCGCTCTGAGAATGGGCATGAGCTCAAGGAAACAGGTGGCAACCGAGATCCTGTAGGTCACAGAAACTGATGCCACAGAAACAAGTGTGTCTGGTCGTAAATAATAAAGGTGTCGCTGTGATTGACAGGCTTGTGCATGTGTGTGCCACTGCCCTCTAAAGGCATATGATAGCACTGCTCTCCGGTGATCGTTTTTCTAGAGCTGGCTGGGAAATGGAGTGATCCCTCCCCCCCAATTTTTCATCAGCATTTTGTTTCAGTGAAAAGTTTCCAAACTGTTTTAGTTTCCTCTAATACCTAGGAAAGCACCTGTACCTTACTAGGTGGGAGCTTATGGATCTGAGAGCAAAGGTCCCCTTTTGAATGTATTTGCTTCCTCTGTTCTCATTTTTTTTTTTACAGCTTTACACCTTGAAGACAGGGAAAGATCAGCTGCTTAGCAGGTGGGCTTTACGAAGGTTTTCAGGCTGGAGAATCTTGGCAACCTTTCCCTTGCTGTTTCTAGCGTTCTTTATCACTGTAATGGAAAAGGCTTTTCTCTCAAATGTCTTTTTAAAGCCTCTTGTCTCATCCTATCATGGAATCATTGAAATGAGAGATGGAAAATACCTATGAGGTCATCAGGCCTGCCCCCTTCCCAGCACTGAATCCCAAGTCAGCGAAGGCGGGCAGACCCATTACATTCCATCTGAATTTACTCAGAGACTTTAAGGACAAGGCCATCACGATAATCTAGTTTGATCTCCTACACATCGCAGACCACAGAACCTCGCCCATCCACTCTGGTATCAGAACCTTCACCACTGACTGAGTTACTGAAGTCATAGAATCGTAGGACTGGAAGGGACCTCGCAAGGTTGTCTAGTCCAGTCCCCTGCACTCATGGCAGGACCAAGCGTTATCTAGACCATTCCTGACAGGTGTTTGTCTAACCTGCTCTTAAAATTCTCCAATGATGAAGGTTCCACAACTTCCCTAAGCAGTTTATTCCAGTGTTTATCTACCTTGACAGTTAGGACGTTTTTCCTGATCTCCAACCTAAACCACCCTGGCTGCAATTTAACCCATTGCTTCTTTTCCTATCCTCAGACGTTAAAGAGAACAATTTTTCTCCCTCCTCCTTGTAACAACCTTTTATGTACCAGAAAACTGTTCTCATCTCCCTCCTCAGTCTTCTCTTCTCCAGACTAAACAAACCCCATTTTTTCAATTGTCCTCATAGCTCATGTTTTCTAGACCGTTAATCATTTTTATTGCTCTTCTCTGGACTTTCTCCAATTTGTTCACATCTTTCCTGAAATGCGGCTCCCAGAACTGGATACAATACTCCAGTTGAGGCCTAATCAGCACAGAGTAGAGAGGAAGAATTATGTCTCGTAATTACAACACTCCTGCTAATACATCTCAGAATGATGTTTGCTTTTTTTGCAATGGTGTTGCACTGTGAACTACATATTTAGCTTGTGATCCAATATGACTCCCAGATCCCTTCCTGCTGTACTCCTTCCTAGGCAGCCACTTCCCATTGTGTATGTGTGCAATTGTTTGATCCTTCCTAAGTGGAATATTTTGCATTTATCCTTATTGAATTTCATCCTATTCACTTTAGACCATTTCTCCAGTTTCTTCAGATCATTTCGAATTTTATTCCTATCCTCCAAAGCACTTGCAACTGCTCCCAGATTAGTATTATCTGCAAATTTTCTTAGTGTCCTCTCTATGCCATTATCTAAAGCATTGATGAAGATATTGAACAGAACTGGACCCAGAACTGATCCCTGTGGAACGCCACTTGAATGCCCTTCCAACTTGACTGTGAATCATTGATAACTACTAGGTGGGAACGGTTTTCCAACCAGTTATGCACCCACCTTATAGTAGCTCCATCTAGATTGTATTTCCTGAGTTTGTTTATGAGAAGGTCATGTGAGACAGTATCAAAAACCTTATTAAAGTCAAGCTATACCACAAATACCACTTCCCCCTTACCCACAAGGATTGTTACCCTGTCAAAGAAAGCTATCAGGTTTGTTTGGCATGATTTGTTCTTAACAAATCAATGCTGACTGTTACTTATCATCTTATTATCTTCTAGGTGTTTGCAAATTGATTGCTTAATTGTTTGCTCCATTATCTTTCAGGATACTGAAGTTAAGCTGACTGGTGTGTAATTCCCTAGGTTGTCCTTATTTCCTTTTTTATAGGTTGCCACTATATTTATCCTTTTCCATTTCTCTGGAATCTCTTCTATCTTCCATGGCTTTTTTTAAGATAATCGCTAATGGCTCAGATATGTCCTCAGTCAGCTCCTTGAGTATTCTAGGATGTATTTCATCAGGCCCTAGAGACTTTAAGACATTTAGTTTGTCTAAGTAATTTTTAACTTGTTCTTTCCCTATTTTAGCTCATATCCCTGAGCATGTGGGCAAGACCCACCAGCCAGACACCTGGGAAAGAATTCTCTGTATTAACGCAGAGCCCTCCCCATCTAGTCTTCCACCACTGTTTATTGGAGATACTTACTGCTAGCAGTCACAGATCCACTACATATCATTGTGGGCAGTCTCATCATACCATCCCCTCCATGGAATCATCGAAGTGTAGGACTGGAAGCGACCCCAGGAGGTCATCTAGTCCAGTCCCCTGCACTCAAAGGAGGGCTACATAATTACTAGACCATTCCTAACAGGTATTTGTCCATAAACTTATCAAGATCAGTCTTGAAATCAGTTAGGTTTTTTGCCCCCAGTGCTCCCGTGGAAGGCTGTTCCAGAACTTCACTACTCTGATGATCAGAAACTTTTGTATCTTTTCAAGCCTAAGGTTGTGGATGGCCAGTTTATATCCATTTGTTCTTGTGTCAACAATGGTGCTTGAATAACATCTCTGCCTCCCTGGTATTTATTACTTTGATGTATTTATAGAGAGCAATCATATCTCCCTCAGCCTTCTTTTGGATAAGCCAAACAAGCCAAGCTCTTCGAGTCTCCTCTTATAAAGTAGGTTTTCCATTCCTCTGTTCATTGTAAAATCATAGCTTAGGGGTGAAAGGAACCTCAGGAGGTCATCTAGTCCAAGCCCCTGCTCAAAGCAGGAGCAACCCGAACTAAATCTTTTAATCATGATTTGAGGACTTCAATAATTCAATCACAGGTTATGGGTCTATTACAAGAGTGGATGGATGAGGTTCTGTGGCCTGCCTTGTGCCCTAGATCAGACTAGATGATCATAATGGTCCCTTCTGACCTTAAAGTCTATGAGTCTAAATCATCCCAGCCAGAGATTTGTTAAGCCAGGTCTTAAAAACCTCTAAGGATGGAGATTCCACCACCTACCTAGGTAACCCATTCCAGTGCTTCACCACCCTCCTAGTGAAATTTTTTTTCCTAATATCCAACCTAGACCTCCCCCACTGCAACTTGAGACCATTGCTCCTTGTTCTGTCATCTGCCACCACTGAGAACAGCCTAGCTCCATCCTCTTTGGATCCTCCTTTAGGTAGTTGAAGGCTGCTCCCCTCACTCTTCTCCTCTGCAGACTAAACAAGTCCAGTTCCCTCAGCCTTTTCTCATAAGTTATGTGCTCCTGCCCCCTAATAATTTTTGTTGCCCTCCACTGGACTCTCTCCAATTCGTCCACATCCTTCCTGTAGTGGGTGGGCTCAAAACTGGACACAATACTCAAGATGTGGCCTCAACAGCTCCAAATAGAGGGGAATAATCATTTCCCTCAATATGCTGGCAATACTCCTACTAATGCAGCCCAATATGCCGTCAGCCTTCTTGGCAATAAGGGCATATGGTTGACTCATATCCAGCTTCTTGTCCACTGTAACCCCCAGATCCTTTTCTGCAGAACTGATGCCTAACCAATCGGTCCCCAGTCTGTAGCAGTGCATGGGATTCTTCCGTCCTATGTGCAGGACTCTGCATTTGTCCTTGTTGAACAACATTAGATGTTTTTTGGCCCAATCCTCCAATTTGTCTAGGTCACTCTGTATCCTATCCCTTCCATCCAGCATATCTACCATTCCAGGACCTTAGTGTCATCTGCAGACTTGTTAAGCATGCAATCCACCTCATCCTCCAGATCCTTAATGAAGATATTGAACAAAACCAATCCCAGGACCAACCCCTGGAGCACTGTGCTTGATACTGGCTGCCAACTAAACATCGAGCCATTGATCACTACCCGTTGAGCCCGATGTTCGAGTCAGCTTTCTATCCACCTTATAGTCTATTCATCCAACCCATATTTCTGTAATTTGCTGGCAAGAATACTGTGGGAGATCATATCAAAAGCTTTGCTAAAGTCAAGGTATAGCACATCCACCACTTGCCCCACATCCACAGAGCTAGTCATCTCATTGTAGAAGGCAATCAGGTTGGTCAGGCATGACTTGTCCTTGATGAATCCATGCTGACTGTTCCTGATCACCTTCCTCTCCTCCAAGTGCTTCAGAATGGATTCCTTGAGGTCCTGCTCCATGATTGTTCTGGGGACTGCAGTGAGGCTGACTGGTCTGTAGTTCCTTGGATCCTACTTCTTCCCTTTTTAAAAGATGGGCACTAGATTTGCCCTTTCCCCATCATCTGGGACCTCCCCCAATCGCCTGAGTTTTAAAAAACAATGGCCAAGGTTCCTCTAGCATATTCAATTGTTCAGTGAGCAGTGAACTTATCATGCAGATAGCCCTGAGTGCCCAAGTTTGAGTCTCGTCTAGTTTTATTCTATTGAAAAAATAACGTTTTAAAGAGTTATACTACAAACACATGCACCAGTGGAACGGAGTGTAGGTGTTTCATTAGTTCATACGACATTTTCTCCCCTCAGAAGATGATGAGGATCTGCAGGACCTGACCCTGCTCTCAAATACACCATTGTAAGTCAGTCACTGATGCCAATAGAATCACACTCAGTGGCAGCTGGTGTCAGAATAAGTATGGAGGCTGCAGGTACCATGGTACCTTGCACTCCAGTCTGGTTAAGCAGGTCTGTACATTCTCAGCCACCACTAGGGCTGGGCAAAATACTGGATGTGGTCTAGATAGAGAAAAAAGGAGACACCTCTATGATGTGAGACCTCATGAGACACCTCATGAGACACCTCATGAGACACCTCATGATTAAGCTGAGACTTCAGGACTTCCCACTGTCCAAAGGCTCACCCAGCCAGGGGGACTTCATCTTAAGTCCTTTCCTTCACCAAGTAAACATTATTATCCCCATTTTACAGATGGAGAAACTGAGGCACAGAGGCGAAAGGCCTCATCTAAGATCAGACTGCAAATCAATAGAAAAACCTGAATTAGAAGTCAGACTCTTTTGACTCACAATTGGCTACACATTCCTCCGGGCTGTAGAGCCTCCACTCTTATCTACTACAGCATAAGATCATGGCTGATTTCACTTTTTACTTCTTGACAAACTTTTGCATAGTGTAGCTGTGTGCTTTTAAACAACTGCCTTTTCATAGCAAAGAAGGCTGCCTTTCATGGCTGAGTGAAGCGATTCCATTGCATATGAGATTGCAAAGTGCACTGAGATCCTTCAGGAATTAAGTTGCTCCATATGCAAGTCCTTAGCATCTCCAGACTACATGGATTGGCTTTCAGCATTCAGGGGAAGGAACAAAATTCATAACAACCTAAAATAACCGTGCTTTTGAATTGTCTCTTACAACTGTCCCGTGTATATAGTGTATATAGTATTGTATATAGTTTTTACAGTGTGATTTCACATCCAAATGATATAATTCCAGGTGCATCATTTCTATATTAAGATATAATTTGCAGGAGATCAAAGCAGATGATCATGTTGTTCCCTTCTGGCCTTGGAATCTATGAATTCTGTGCTGTGCTATAAATCTGTGATTATAAACACCTGGCTATTTAGGAGAATTACGCCAACGTATCTCATTCAGGTCAACTCTTCCATTGTGTCTAAGACTTTGGCTACACTCGTGGCAGCATGGAGGGTACATGTGGTTACGTGCAGCGGTAAAGCAGGCGGAGTCCACGCTTACTGAGGTGTATAGTTCATGGGACAGGCTCTGGCAGTGGGGAGGCTCTGGCAGCAGAGAGGCAGCGGGTACTGCACTGCTAGTAAATAGCAGTGTAGACATGGGAGGCATTGCTTTGGTGAGTGGTATGTATCCTAAGGGTCAGGCGTGCAGGGCATGTCACTTGCCTCATTGTACACACTGCTATTTATACCCACCTGTACACTACACACCGCCATAAGTGTAGACGTAGCCCAAGGGAAAAAGAGCCATGGAGGGCTGATCTTTAAAGCCGTCCTGCAAAGCTTGATTTACAAAACCCAAAAATGCTTGTGGTTGAGTCCCAAATCCATGACAGACTCTTTGAATACATTTAAAAATGACAACTGCACAAACAAATAGTTTCAGAACTGCTCCTCCTCCACTTAGCGTTCCAGACCTGGGCTCAGGGACCTGTGTTCTAGATCTAGTAGATCCTATTCAGCTGGCCACGAGCTTTCCCTGAGTCTGTGCAAATCAGCAGGATTTAGAGGTGCCCGTGGCAGACTCTAACGCTCCATATTGCTGCTTCAGAAAGAAGCAATGTGCACTCCCTCCAGTGACTGCTATGGGACACCAGCAGGACTACAGGGCCAGCCAGGCCCCTTTTCCAGGTGGACACCCCCTCTGGGGACTGTGTGGTGGTACAGGATGCCACCCCTGTCCAGCACTCTGGAGAAACGAGGTTATCAGTCCGCCAAGGTGGTGCGTGGGTCCCTGAGTGTGGGAGATACCTGTGCAGGGCAAGGCAGAATTTAGCCCTTGGTTTATCAACAACCAATATGTTGTTCTTCTCTGGCATTTTCCATTCAAGGCCTCAGGTACTCCAGAAACCTTAATTAAACATGAGGCATTATCCCTATACAGATGGGTAAGGAGAGCTCAAAGGGATTGGCTCAGAGGAAGTAGAAGATAGAACTTCTGACTCCTAGGACTGATGCCTCAAGCAAAACACCATCTCTCTGCCCCTTGCTGAGTCTTACTTGCAAAGTCTTTCAAAGAAAGGATCTTGAAAATGAAAGCGCAAACGATGAAAGGTAGGTTATACGTTTCTGATATTCAAATGGCAATAATTCAGTAGATTGGGAGACAAGAGAATTGCATCCTGAGGCATATCAAGAAGTGAATGAATTAATATATTAATCTAAACCTGCACCCCACAGAAGAACTCAGCTTGTTTGCTAGGATGTGTATGTGACGGGAGTGTCTGCATAATCTTTTCCAAATCACCCTTTCCAACCCCACCCCGTTCCCCTCATGTTTGTTTGCACTCGCTCTTGTCACATCAAGTCTGAACTCTAGACTGTAAACTCCTCGGGGTAATGTGCTGCGTAATTCTGCTCGGAGCAGCACACCCTGGGTGCAGCACAAATAATAAATAATAATAATGATAGCAAGTTCAAATGCTTAACAAGGATTAAATTGCAAACAGCAGATCCAAACGATATCTTCAAATGTAGAAGAAACGTTGCCCAAAATTTCACTGTCGGGAAAGAAGAGATTAACGCACACCCTGAAATTCCCTGGAGCATGGACATAGTCAGAGAGAACGACAACACTTTCTGGTTTCTTGTTAACAACATCTTTGCCCCTCCTGTTTATTGGTGAATGTCTTTATTTTCACAGGCTTGTCCCACACCACTGACATTCCTGAATGTTGTTTTCAATGTGTGAACAGCCTTTGCCTGCAAATTTAATAAAAAGAAAATTGCTAGATGAAACGGGCGCTAAATATTGTTGAAAGATCTAGCCAAACTAACTTCCTACTCCCTCCCGCCTGTCAACATAGACATGTGCAGAACGTTATTACATGCCAGCAAACACTCTCACTTATATCTCATGAATGCCAATACGCACACACATGTAGCATCTGCACGTGCAGACACATAACACACAGAGACACACGCAGACACACCTTTTACCTGCACATACCCAGGAGCACGGTCACCTATACGAAGGCAGAGGTGTGCATGCACATATGCAGAGATTGGGTATACAGACATGCACTGCCATCACTCACAGACACTGGGGCCTTGTCTGCACTTGGATATATCGCTCCAAATTCCCTGCCGCTGAGAGCCACCGTGGAAGATTTGTAGCACACGTGGATCCAAGCAGCTGCTGGCGTGATTGCCAGGGGATTGTCCAGACTTCATCTGAGCAGGGTCAGGGAACATGGGGATGAAAATGCTGATTGCCATGTGAAGCCCTGAGTACACGAGCACTCTTACCGTGCTGCCATTGATGGGCTGAACCAGTGCTAGCAATGATGGCAAATTTAGATCCACAAAGGTATTTAGGTGCCTAAATCCCATTGGATGCCTAAGTACCTGTGAGGAACTGGGCCAAAATGCCTTGGGTCTGCTCCAAAGCCCGTTAATAGCAATGTGAATCTTTTAATTAACGTCAATGGGCTTTGGGTCAGGCGTCCCCGTCTGCACTCACACCCACACACTACCCACTTACAAGGGACGCAAACACTTATTTTGACCCTCATGCCGTCTGCAGTGGCTCACAAGTGAGAATGTAGCCTAAGATAGACTGTGAAGAAGCAGGGCACAAACCTCAAACTGGCTGTGATCTACACTTAGATTTCACCAGCCAGTAACAAGTGTAAACTCCCAAGGCACCAAACAGCCTTAACATGGAGTCACAGACAGTCCCCTCGGAAGTTCGGATTTAGCTTGCCACCCAGGCCAGCCTGACTCTGATACAGAGTCACTTTACACCAAAGATCACAAAATATTTAGGCTACTCCCAGTCCCAAAGGACCAGCCACTTACCCCAGTTCGCACACCACAGACAACGCTCTCATCCAGAAGTGCCCTTTGTAAAACACCAGATACTATAATAGCTTCATTTCCCCCACCACTGAAATGCATCACCTGGGGGGAGAACTGTACAGCCGTCAGAAAGCACCGGACCATGACACACCAGTTTAGGAGAGAAAGGGAAGAACAGTCCTTTGTCTGACTGGCACGAGTGAGGTCATTTTAGGGGGCACCATGTAATAGCACTCAGCCTTTTCCCACGGTGCCTGGTTGACCCTGATAACACTTCTGAGCTGGGATTTTCAAAGCAGACAAAGGGGGTTAGGTGCTCAACACAGCTTCATTTTCAGTGGCGCCCTGGAACCCCTTAAAGTCCCAGCCCTTAACAGAACTGATTCAGAACGGACCAGGATCCCCACTCCTGGTTTTGCTACACTGAAGCTCTGATTCTCAGCATGCTGTTCAGTACACAAGCTTTCCCAGGACAGACTGACTGATTGATTGACTCCACTGACTTATGCAGTGTAACTGTTATCAGTATCTGGTCTATGATCTTGAGTTTCTGGCATCATAACTCAACTGCTTTCTGTGAACATGACTGTGAGACACAATCAGAGAACGACTTTACGTGAAGAACAAACTATAGTGAGTAATACTCGGGAATCCTGAGGCCAGAGGGTTTTCGATAGAATTGTGCTCCAGAATCAGCTTCACTTTTAAAAAATTATGTCTGTAGCCCTTGTGGAAGCAAAGAAAACCTTGACAATGTGAACTGAGTGTGAACTAATGCATTGCTGAGGGCCAGTAGTTCTGGGACTTGTCAATTTCAACCGGGATGTTGACTCTGAAACATAAAGATGACAATTTAAATGTCAGCATTGTTGACTGCTGAGTACTTGAGATGAAACATCCCGCTAACCACCGCAGGGGCTCATCCCAGCCCAGACAGGAAACTGCCATTCTGAAATCGAAATACAGCTGAAGCTGAATTCACACCGCTGCACCACATAACCCAGAGACCTTGGTGCAGAATTCAGGCCCAGATCTCTACAGGGCACATAGTGCGTTGACCGTCAGGCACAAGACAGCATTAAAACATTGCCCGCTGTTCCAGTCCTTGCTGTCTCTCCCCAGCTCTGCCAAATGCACCTCAGCCCTGAGCTGCGGCAGGCCCTCCTATCCCAGTCCAGTTGATAGAGCCTCCAGTTATGTTTGGGTGGGCAGGGAGGGAGGAGACGGGAGGGGCAGGGCGCAGGCTTGCGATGGTGACTTTGTTGAGACTATCAGACTCGTTGCACTTGGACTTAGACCCAGTGTGCTCTCAGCTCGTGAGGGACGCGTGTTGACCATGCATGTTGTTGTTACGCTCCCCCATTTGCAGCTATCTCCCTTTTCAAAGAGTGTCACCTTGCTTCGGACACCTACAGACGGCCAGTCGGGCTAGGCAGTTTACCCGACTGTACAGCTCACAGCAGCCATTTGTTAGTTTCAGTGGCACGTTTAATCTCTTATGTGAAACCCTTCTGTATAGCTCCCTGAAGCAGCCTGATTAATCCCCAGCGTTGCGCTAACCTCTCGCTGACCCCCCCATGCTATTTTTACCTGAATGCCTCATGTTGCTTGGAACCCTGTGTTGTAATTGTCAGTGGCTGGCAACCCGTCCAGCCTGGGGGCAGTCCCATCACGCTGGCACAGATGGGAAGGCATGAGCGCTTCCTTGTTTGACTTGCAAGCTGAAAAATCCTTGCCACCTCCCTAATGCCAGTTTTGTACAGCGTCCAAGATGACTGCAGGTCTGTTCACACCACTCCAACAACGCCCTGGATCTGCTGGCTGAGGGCTCATGCCGCTGCAGCCAGGAAAGGACGTGGCTGTGACAGCCACATTCTGTGATCTGTCTTGCCACCTCATTCCCAGTCTCCTAGTAAGGTCTGTCATAGTTTTCTCTCATGTGCAACTAAGGTTGGGAGTTAGATGCCTGGGCACTTCTGAAAATCCTACTAGGTTCCTATCTTCATCTTCAGGCTATAAATACCTTACAAAATGTGCCCCTAAGAGACTAACGTCTATAGACTCATTTTTTAAAAGTCTTGCTCATAAGTCTGCCTTATTGTGAGTTGATTGATTGATTATAAATATGATGAGTTCCAGTAAACGAAGGGATTTCAGCCTGAACTGATATTAGTTTGATTTGCATTTTCATAAACTACTTTTGTATGTGTGATATGTGGCATATGCCACCATTGATTCCTGATGGCACTTCAGAATGGTCTGTTTTACGAATAAAGAATTAAGGGTGCTGTGTTCATCAAATCAAAGCATTTGGTCAAAGGTGGGCCATTGAACTGTTAGAATCCTGGTTACAGCATGGGAAGGTCGGAAGGCCAATCTGTTCTTCCCTTAATGGGGAGGTTCTATCTAGTTTCTTAAGTACTAGAAGTTGGTCAGTAATTCATTGTGAGCAGTGTAACTGATGAATTTGGCATTTTTGCTGATTATGTGTCATTCACTAATGGATCCTTATTTCTAGGCAAGTATTTGCTATTCATAAATACTTACTGAGTATTTTATACAAACAAATGTCAGTACACAGAGAGGCCAGATGTCAGCCCTTCTAGAAATTTAACCCTAAATGTCATAATTTTGGCTTCAAACCTTCAAAAATCCTGTTTCGCACCAATTCCTACAAGGTTGATCTTGCAACTTATACATTCACTTTGATACATATCACAGCTTTCTGAGCACAAGCTAATGCTTGTGATACCAGTAATGCTGTCTGGACAACACAACTTTGAGCTGTAGTCTGTCTTTAGTCACCAGGGAGACATCCCTGGGCTCCCTGTCTTCTTACTTGTTGAAAACTTTGGTCTCACCTTTCTGAAATAAAGGACAACTTTCTATAGCCAGTGACTGACTCATTGGGTAACATCTGCCTAACGCAATCAGACTGAAGAACGGAAGTTGAATTATTTGTAGTTGAAGTTATTTGGTTTTTCAGGTTTGATCAAATAAAATGGAGGCTCCAGTTACCTATTTCACGTGTTGTGCGCTGGGCGAGGACTCCCTATTTCCAGCACTACACAAGTCTATGGCCAAGACTGCAACTGGAATTAGCTGTGTGCACTCAGTCTGGCTTCTCAAGGCCTCTTCCAATGTTTTCCCTCCTGTGACCTGTGCTTCCCCCTCCAGATTTCATGAACACTGCTACATCTTTCGCTTTAACGTGTCTGGCTGTTGTTGTATCTTTTGTGTCAGCGTTTGCTGACTTGCGAGGGTCCGTGGCTGCCGCTCAGATAGCCCACACTCGGGACATGGTCTTTGATGTCGTTCTATTGGTGCCTGTTAGGCCTAAATTCCCTCAGGTGTGCTGGTCTTTGAACCAGTCTCCCACTTCTTGTGTGTGTTCCGCCCGTTGGTGGGGACTTGTTTCCAGCCTGTTGGTGCTCTGCATTCCTTGTTCTTTCCGGCTTTCCTATGTCAGGCCAGATAATGGCTCTTTCTAGTCCTGCTGGCCCTGACCATCTGTCTGGTTGTGCTGTCTGTCTGTCGCTATCTCTGCTTTCGTCTGCACTGCTTTCTTCAGTCTGTAGTGGTCTCATGTGGCCAACACCCCACTGCAGCCAGGACTGTTGCCTTTGACCATTGCTTTGGGTGGCAGTTTGAGGGTTGGACCCAGGTTTGCTCAGCCATCCAGAGCAGCTTCAGATCCTTGGCTCCTTTGTTACGGTGGGCTGCCTGCCTTGCTTGGCGTTCTCTTAACTGCTTCTGTGTCCCATCGGCATTTCCTCCACTGGGCTGCCACAGATAACCCATCATGGGAAGCAGGGTCTTGGTTCTCTGGCCCGTCGTTCCCTGTGCCGGGCTACTGTCTGGTCCCTGGGAGGAAGTATTGCAATGGTCCATCATTGCCAGATCGGGAACCCTTCCTGTCTGTTTGGCCTCTGCCATCAGTCTCTTGGCTGTCTTCAGTGACGACTCTGCTCCCCTTTGCTTTGTGGGTACCTAAGGGAGGTCTTGCGCGCAGCCCATCTAGGGCTGACTCGCCTGTATTCTGCTGCAGTGTGCTGCGGCCGTAGTTTGAGCACAGCAGGAGATGCCAGACCTTGCACCTTCAACTTCCTTATCACACACCTTGCTTCAGTGTCCTCCAGACAGTCCACCTTCCTCCCCTAAAAGTGAACAGGTCTGTTATAACTTGTTCACCAGGGTGGGAATGTCATGAGGCTGTGGAAATGTCTTCTGTCGTCAATCTCATCTCACACTGTTCCATGTACTTCCCCCCCGGAGGCTGTTCTTGCCTGGCTGTTAGATACACTTCCTCGCTCATCTCCGGCACGTCCCTATCCCCAGGGGTGAAGTGTGTGTCCACCTCAGGATGTCAGCTCATAAATCTGCTGCAATCGCTGCTCGGGTCCTTTACACAAACCCCCTCTTGTGCGCATGGCTCATCCCTCAGCTGGCAGTCAGGGGAGCCTCCTGGGCTCTTTGCAACCTGGCCAGCCCTCATCCTGTCTGGTGCTTGCTTTGACTGCCTGGAGCCTCCCGGGGAGAGGCAAAGGTGTTGTAGCATGTGCACAGACGCTGTCTCCTATCCCACAGAGCCATCCATGCTGGACTCTGGCTGGTCTGCTCTGATCAGTGTATCTGCCACCAGGAGTGACCTTCCTGAGCAGCATGTATCCTCACCTCAGAGCGCTGCCGTGTAAATATCGCGTGTTGTCATCACATGGGTGCCTGGGTGCACTCAGCTTTGGCTTCTCCCTGATGCTTTCTAATGACTTGTGTCAGACTGCACATCCGCCCGGTGCCCAAAGGGGAGCCGATGGGATCAGTCCATTCCACAGAGCACAGCCAGGAGCCCGTCTGTCTGAGCGCGCCCCTCCCTGTGCCTGGCAGGGATCTGCTAGCAAATGTGGGCTGCTGGCTTTTCACCCATGGGGCCCCTGACCCTCCTTTGGAGGCATCCCACGAGAGCTCTAGCAGCTCCAAGGGGCTGGAGAACTGTGGGCTCATGCCTCGCTTGTGACTTGTTCTACTCTTTCCAGAGCCTGTCATTGTTTGGATCCTTTCCCTAGACAGTTCTGCTGGCCTTGCGATTTGGATGCATTTCTCTAGGGTTAGACCTATTTCTTGCAACACTCTGTTACATATAGTGGAATCACATGTCCCACAATGATTCTGCCTCAGATTAGGTAGTCTTTTATGTCCTACATTTTTATAATTCTATGATTCTATGTTTCCAAAGTTCCATGTGGATGTCAGCTCTGTAATGGAAGTATCTTTTCCCTCTTCTTCCTGGTTTCAGGTAAGAAAACAATATCTCTCTGCCGTCTCAGTCTGGCTGGGGTCACAGCACCCACCAGACACCTTTATCTGCTGTTCTCATGTTTCGGGTAACACTGTTTCACTCACTTTTCATCCTTTTCTCCCAGTGAGATACCACAAAACCTTTACCTTAGTTTTCTCATCTCTGTTCCCCACGATCCACCATGCACACAGACACAGCTCTTGCTTCCACGTCTTCCATGCTTGTGTAAGGTTTTAAAAACTGGAAATCCAGCATTCCTCATGCTCTGAGTCCCTCCATGCTGCCTGTTTGCTGTTTGTGTGCCTGTTCATCACATTCTCTGCCTTGCTGTGGGGTCTCTCTAGGCTTAGCTGCACCATTTTCGTATATGGTACGGTTGGTGTGATGGGGTGTGGAACCCACGCCATCCCCTAGAGGGGTTCAGGTGATGAGGCAGGTCCGTTAGCCGCCTAGGACGCACCTGCAGGAGAAGCCAGGGAGCAATGAGGACTAATTAGAGGATGCAGCGCACTTGGAAAAGGACAGGTGTAGCTTGTATAAAAGCCAGAGAGTTGACGGCAGATGGGGGCCACAGGGAGGAGGGCTGCAGTCCCTGTCTCTGTGGCTAGGAAGAGAAGGCAGCTTGGCCCAGGGGGAGGGACGTACCCAGAAGAGGGTGCAGAAGGACCCTGATAGAGGCAATGTGGTCAACAGCAACAAGGTGTGGGACAGTGCAGACCTCAGGCGTTGGTTGTAGGGTCCCTGGGCTTGAACCCAGAGAAGACGGTGGGCCTGGGTTCCCCCACCAGCCACTGGGGATGTGGGGAAACCACCGAGAGGCAGTGAACTGGAAGATTGCCTGGGATGGTTGGAACAGAGAGACTATGGTACACAACCCCCCTGCCTCCCAGATGGGGAAAACGACAGCGACCTGGCCGGAGGGCCAAGCTACAAAGAGGGAGCCACTGAGTCCCAAGTAAGATGTATTGCGCACCTGCAGGAAGGGATATCAGACTGGCAGAGTTAATTCCCAGCCAGAGCCACAAGGAAGGCCTCCGGTGCTGTGTAAAGTAGGGTAGACACTCAGTAATAACAAGAGAGGATTCCACGTTTCTCAGACTACACATGCTCTTTGTTAAGAGAATTATTTACAGAGATCTTGCAACTCCGGCTAGCATTCCAGCCATGTACACACACAGTGGCTTCTTGGGGCCACCTCCAAACTTTTCCTTTCTGCGTGCTCCTCCCTTGACGTTCCATGCAGATTGTTACATTACCTGTGATTAAATTACTTGGCAGAACCTGCAGTGATTTGAAAAAACAAAACAAACAAAAACAAAACAAACACATTAAATCGGAGTCAGAAATGCAGAAATTCCTATCTAATTTGGTGGATACCAAGGACCACATTCTGACCCCATCAGGGTCCTTTTAAACCAGAGATAATGAAGGGGCTAGAGTAAGTCCCTGGAAAAATCCTCTAGTTTAGGAACTGTGTAAAGTGAATTTCACCTGCATGAGGAGGCTTTGAACATTGGGCTTTTTCTCTTCAGAAACATCTCTTTGGGAACTTAGCTCAGATGTAACTTATGACATTGCTGTCACAAGGCATTAATGATCTCCTAACAGGTCAGGGGTACAATTTTTTGGTAGGTTTGTTAAAATGTTATTAATCTACAAGGATAAAGAATTAGATGATTCTTTCTTCCAATGTAATATATTGACCGAATATGGCCAATATTGCATAGGGGAGCACCACT
The DNA here is from genome assembly GCA_007922155.1 of Mesoclemmys tuberculata. Taxonomy (NCBI): domain Eukaryota; kingdom Metazoa; phylum Chordata; order Testudines; family Chelidae; genus Mesoclemmys; species Mesoclemmys tuberculata. The sequence continues at coordinate 2,830,955 of ML675715.1, read as the reverse complement.
AGTGTGATATAATAGAAGAACGGCATTTAAAGAAATGCTTTTGAAAGCTTTCCAGGGATCAGCAGCTATTTAGAACCATGATTTAAAACCAATTACCTGGCTGTGTATAATCTGTTATTTAACTCAGTAATGTGTAATGGCCTGGGATTTCTTTTGTTTTTGTTTCTAAATATCATCACCTTTAGCATCCCTTTAAAGCCCTTTTCAGACAAGTCCCCCGCACAAAAAAGAAGCTGAATGTTATAGGGGAATGGGAACAATTCTGCTTCTCCTGGAGGGGTGAGATGGGCGTCACTATCTTGAAACTGTCTTGCGGGAGTTAAAGTCTCGGATAGAAGCTGGACAGGAAGGGTTAGAATTTGGTTGGGATCATGTACTACAAGCCATGAAAACATAATCTGAAGCTGGGGCTTTTTGTTTTTAAATTATAGTTGATTTAAGTAAGCCAGGATGACAAAAAGTGATCGAGTGGGTTGGAATAGCTAAAGAAGCAACCGAACAAAATGTCATTATAATGGAGTACATATGTTCCTAGTGTAAATCTATTAACTTCTGCAGTGTTGTGCCAGAGAGGTATTCAGTCTGTCAGACCCATAGGTAACCATGCAGCCAGTTATACATTGCAAGCACCTCTTCCGTGCTGTTCCCTAACTTATATTAGCCTCCCATCTCTGGCCAGTTTCATCTCCTTCCTTAGAACCTCCTCCCTTGCAGCTCCACAAGGTAGAGATCTCTGTTGGCACTGCCCCTCACCTCCGGTGTGTGAACTGGTCTCTGAATTGGACTGTGAGCTCCCCAGATAGGGACAGGAAACAGACATACCTGGTGTAAGTGGGCCCCACTCCCATACATTCAGTGCATTTCCCTAAACTACTTTCTGCCAAATTGTTCCCCCTACCCGGCTCTGCTCTAGGTACTCCCCTAGCCCTCTTTCCCCTCAAATGCTCCCCAAAGCCCCTCTCCCGGATGCTTACATGAACTCCATTTGCTCATCCTAGCCCCAGTCCCCAGGTACTAACTCTGAACTCATTGTGCCAGAGGGATGCTCACCTGAAAACACTCCCTGCAGCTGCCCATCCTAACCTACCCCTCTCCCAAGCGCTCAAAATATCTTTTCCTAGTGCTTCCGGAGCGTGCTCCTGAAAGAGCCCCCTCCTCAGGGGCTCCTCCTAACCGTGCTGCCCTGGCTGTTCTCCCCCTGCGGATCACCTTACACAGCTCCTTCCCAAGTCCTCAGCTCAACAACGCGTGAGGTGCTCAACCCAAGCTATTCCCACCACCTTCACCCCCCTGGGTTACTTAAAGGCTACGTCTACACTACAAGCTAGGGCTGCGATTCCCCCCAGCACCCATGAGAGCTAATCCAAGTATAAATTGGAGTGTCCCCACGGTGGCATGGGTGGCAGTGGGGTCATGGCCGAGCCACGCCATGTAAAAACCTAGCTGAAAACAGTGGGCATGTATTCATGTACTTAGCACGTGCCTCCACTGCTGCTACCCAGGGCTACACTGCTATGCACACTAGAGCTAGCTTGAGAAGAGCTAGCCAGAGTCTGTGTGCACAAGCAGGGGAATCAAATACCCTTAGCTCGTAGAATAGATGTAGCCAGCGAGAGGTGGCAAGGCCTGACAGCAATGTTTTTCCTCCTTGAAAAAGGGGTAAATGGTGAGGTGGCAAAATTTGCAGACAATGCAAAATTACTGAAGACAGCGAAGTCCAAAGCAGACTGAAAGGCGTTCCAAAGGGATCTCACAGAGCTGGGTGACTGGGCACAAAATGGCAAGTCAAAGTGAATGATGATAAATGAAAAGTAATGCACATTGGAAAACATAATCCCAACTATACCCACAAAATGATGGGATCTAAACCAGCTGTTACCACTCAAGAGAGAGATCTTGGCGTCATTGCGGAGAGTTCTCTGAAAACATCTCCTCAAAGTGCAGCGGCAGTCAAAAAGCCGACAGAATGTTAGGAGCCACTAGGAAAGGGATAGATAATAAGAGAGAAAATATCGCAATGCCACTCTATAAATCCATGGTACGCCCACACCTTGAATATTGTGTACAGTTCTGGTCACCCCCTCTCAAAAAAGATATATTAGAATTGGAAAAAGTACAGAGTATGGCAACAAAAAGAATTAACAAAAATGATATCCAGACCCACGTTTTACAATTGACATCTGTGTTTATAATGGGCAGAACTAACACCTTGGGTCCAAACGCTGGAGTATTTGATAACCAAATCTATACTGAACATTGGGGTTTATGCCTATCTCGAGGTGTAAATCTTAGGGCTGTGCAACTGGATTTCACAGATGCTAAAGAAACTCAAATCTCTTGGATTTTTCTCCTCCCCCCGCCCCTGTCATCATTTGTATAGGATGGAAACAACATGAAATCTGGTCTTCTCATATACTGCCACTGTCCATGGACTGAAATGCCAGGAGAAGAGCTGACAGTGGTAGTAATTATTTTACTGCCATAAATGGTTCGATCAAGCATTGAAGCAGTCAATTTAAAACATAAGCACAAACACAAATACCAGAAAGAGCTCATGCCCTTAAATAGATAGAAAACCTTCTCCCTTCTTCTGCCAATGCTGTTGTCCCGACTGGCGATTCTAAGCTTCCCTCTCTCTTCAGCAAACCAGGCCTAAAATGGAAATACCTCAGTGCCGTTTACATATGTTGTAAAGGAGGTGCATTAAGGAAACCAAATGCCAATTTGTTCACATAGGATTAGTTGATCAGCTTGGGCTAAGCATGGGGACAGAAAGAAAACTTGTTTTGATGACTTAACTGAGCAAACATAACAAGAGAGCGATGAAAAGGTAGAGAAAGATAAGACAGGGTAAACAGCGCACCGACAGGCACTAGCTATACAGCAGTCGTGTTGTGCTAGGCAGGGAGTAACCCATTACTCACAGGGCCACCAGTACAGTGTGCATTGCAGAGTTGGTTCATGTCACAGCAGGTTTTGTTTCGCTCTGTTATTGTCTTTCTTTAAAGAAAAGCTGGTCTGAGTTATGCAGAGAAGCAAACGTAAATGCTCCATCTTCCCTCGACCAGCAACGATTGGGGCTGGAGTTATTACTCTCAGAAAAGACTCTGGCAGCGAAACTTCCTCACTGAAACTTGTGAAGTTGTGGCACAGTCCTCCAAGGGTGGAGGGGACAAGGCACTCAAGAGCATTTTGCCCTGTCTTGCTGATCCAGTAGGATCTTTTTTTGCTGGTTTCTAGGATTGCGTGGCAGTCCCAAATGCAACATGTGAAAATATTCTCAAAGGGTGACATTTATTCTCTTGGAATAGGCTGCAATTGACCAGTCTTTTAATGAGTGGAATGGAGGCTGGGTAGGGAGATGAAATCTACCCCACAAAACCAGGGCCTTGGGCGCAGTGCCTCTGCGTAGCTCTCTGAAGCTGCTACTCCAGCTAATTCCAAGGGACTCGTGGGGGTATTGAGAGCATTGGGTCTGCAAGCCTTCCCATGGGCTGTTCCCACCTCACTCCCTGGTGGTCTTCTGCACCGGCCTATGTGGAGCCAATGCAGAGAGGCTTCCTGCAGCGGGTGTGCAAGCAGCCCACTGCAGCTCTGGTGCCAGCAGACTCTTTGTGCAGCATGTTCATGTGCGGCAGAGGACCTTGCACTGAGCTTCCATGAAGGAGTGAATTTTACGCAATGTCTGCAAAAGTGGCTGAGACAAGAAAGAAAAGGGTGTGTGTGTGTGTGTGTGTGTGTGTGTGTGTGTGTGTGTGGACATGTGTGTGTGTGTGGCATGCACACTTGTGTGTGTGTGATGTGGGAGTGAGGGGTGCCTGTTGGTGCAAGGGAAAGATTAATTCAATTTGGCGTCACCATTTCTTCACCATAAAAAGGTTATCAGGCTCAGAACGCTCATTTTGCCATGAAAATAATAGAATCATAGAATATTAGAGTTGGAAGGGACCTCAGGAGGGATCTAGTCCTACCCCCTGCCCAAAGCAGGACTAACCTCAGCTAAATCATCCCGGCGAGGGGTTTGTCAAGCCGCAGCATAAAAACCTCTAAAGATGGAGATGCCACCACCTCCCTAGGTAACCCATTCCAGTGCTTCGCCACCCTCCTAGTGAAAAACTTTTTCCTCATGTCCAACCTAGACCTCCCCCACTGCAACCTGAGACCATTGCTCCTTGTTCTGTCATCTGCCACCCTGAGAACAGCCTAGCTCCATCCTCCCTGGAACCCCCTTTCAGGTAGTTAAAGGCTGCTATCAAATCCCCCCTCATTCTTCTCTTTTGCAGACTAAACAAGCTTAGTTCCCTCAGCCGCTCCTCATAAGCCATGTGATCCCGCCTCCTAATCATTTTTGTTGCCCTCCACTGGACTCTCTCCAATTTGTCCACATCTTTCCTGTAGTGGGGGGCCCAAAACGGGACACAATATTCCAAATGTGACTTTTTTACTCCCTGGAAAATATCAAACCTCCTGCCCATTGGAGCATGAAAACTGATGATTCTGTGAAAAGCCCCATTCATCCTCATCAGAACCCAAGACTTCCAACCCACCAGTAGAATAGTGAAATATTCAGTTTCTGCACATGAATATTGGTGAAGAGCATGAATACAATCCTCAGGTCTTGGCAGTCTCTGGCGGTTCCTAAATATACCACAGTTCTAAAAACATCCAGGACCTGGCTCTGGGTCTGACCCAAATCTCAGAGCTGTGGAGGTTCTGATGCCATGAAACCACACTGGTTCTTGGTTTCATTTTACATTTCTTTAATTATTTTTCTACCTCCTTATACATAAGGAAATCACTTTCTCTGATCAACAGTTCTCAAAGAGCAAAGTACGCTTCGGTTAGCTCTCACCAATTCATGCATGACTAAAACCATACAGGACAGGCACATTGCAGCAGAAAGCAATTAAATAGAGTTCCTCTATTGTGTGGGAGAGGGAAAGCAGCCAGGATTCTGTACCTGACTATAGATCAATTCACAGACAAAAATACTTTGCTAACTGTCAGCTAACGTAGCTGCTGCACATTCAAGTTAAAACATATGTACACTAAAAATGGTCCAGGATAAAAAAAATTAGACCCTCATTTTGCAATTGCGTACATGGACACCAATCCCTTCATGGAGACCCACTGACTTCAGTGTGCCTCTACACAAGAGTCTGTCTGCACATATGCAGTTGCAGAATCAGGGTCTTTTTGTTTAAAAATAAGGAAAGATGCACTTAAGGGAAGGTAAATATGAAGATTTACATAGCATTTAAAGTCTTATTTGTTCAATTTATTTCAAACTTTACAAAGATCCTACTCTGGTATTCAAGTAATTACAAATATTTTGAAGCCGAAAGAATTTTTCTGTCTAAAGTTGTGTGTGTGAATGAAGGTGCATGAGAGAGAAAATCAGGCTTCTAATAAAAACCTAGTTATCCACTCTTCAGAATTTCTTACAAACCTGCCAGAACCATCCTCCAAATATGACCTGTTACCCAGTCTCGCTTGTAGGGTCTTACCATGCAAAGAATGGAGCAGCATCCATATCTGATCGAAAAAGAACAGCGGAGCAAACAAGCTTCCAATTGTGAGGTCACCAGAAATAGCCTACAACTTGACTTTAACTCCACACTCAACTCTCCTTTTACGATTTTTAAGCTCATCTTTGTTCTTTTGAAACGGAACAGAATGTGTCAGAAATGGAAACCAGTTACAAAGCAACCTTGGCCATCACCACTATCCCCACTGTCAGCATAGCCCGTTGATAGGTAATTACCCCATGCACTCACATCACATCTCAGCTTCTTGTTACCATCTTCAGAGCTCTATGGAACTCAGACCTTCCCTGTGTATCCTCCCTTGCCAAGATCCACGTGATGCCCCCCATATGCCATGTTCCATCAATTATCCCAGCCCTGTCCTTCCTTTTGTCAGCTTCCCACATAACCACCTCTGTGCCATCTTCCATGCAGCTCCCTATGCATGGCTCAGCCCCCTGGGCCAACCTGCAAAACCCCTCGCCCTGGACATTTAAATCCCGCTATTGCTGTGTTGCCTGCAATGAATTGAGTTGGCTGGTGTATGAATTGCCTATTTCTGAGCCACTTTCCCCAATCTCTGTCCTTATTTTGTGAGCTCCCTGGGGCAGGAACTTCCCTTCTTGAGTGTTTGGAAAGCATCTAGCAGGGAGTGGGAGCTAATGTAAATAATAATGGCAATAGTAACATGGGGCTTTGATGAGTACAAGGACGTAACTTTGGCTCTCTTGTCCATGAATTGCTTTTTACAGCCGGCAAATTTCTTCCTCCGTGTCTGTATGGCCAGGCAGATGGCCAATAACAGGCCGATTTACAATTCTTTACAGATAATGCCTCGATTAGTTGCGGCAGCTGCCTGGATGCCCTCCGCCATTATGGTCCGATAACAGTGTTGTTGTGGTTCCACTTTGCTGTCGCTTTTGCAAGTGGTTTCTGAAGCACAACTCCACCAAACCAGGATTTCCTTCAACAAGACAGCCCGAGGGAAATAAAATCCAAGGGATTGCTGCATGCCGCCGCTGCGAAGGATACCGAGCGTTTAATATGGTAAGAGAGGCAGTGGCGGGACCAAGAGAGAAAGGAGATGTTGCTGGAGAGGCAGAAGATGAAGAAGGTGTGACCAGCAGGGGAATAGACACAAAGCAGTGAACCCAGAGAAGAACAGTTTGCAATGAGTGAGGCAAAAAAGGCCCAGTGTAGACACAAGAGGATGGATGGCAGGAATATCTATGACGTAGTGGTCATGGAGAAACAGCAGGATGTAGTTAAAGAGCCTGGTACGGAGACTGGATGTTGTACTGGGGAATGGGCTCCCAAGGGAAGCCCCACCACAGGGACATGGGGAAAGTGCTGGAAAACATGCTGCAGGCAGCAGTCCTGCTTTCCCCTGCCCCGTAGAAAAAGCAAGCTACCAGGTTATTTCCGCCTCTGATTTCTAGGAGTCTGGGCATCCTGACTTTGGGATAGTTTCTCACTTGAAATTTCACAGTCACTTAGCACTGGGCATTGGTATTTGAGGTCCTGTGTCTAAACCCAAGTCTCAAGTGATCACTGACGCAAAACGTGTCCAATCCAAAAACGACCATGGGACACCCCACACAGACCAGGTAGTTCCTGTGGTGATTGGATTAGCACCAGCCACACTGTAGGTGTCGATAAAGAATGGAGACAGTTGAAAATTTGGAGTTGGGGGTGGAGTGGGGTTACAAACATTTTTCAGCATTTTTTGCCCCAGATTTTAAATCCCAGCTGCCGGCTCAGTGGAGTGAGGGAAAAAGCAGCACAATCAGGCTTCCCCACCCATTGGTGATCTTGGGGTGCCATATCGTCCCTTTGGTGCTTTAGCCAGCCTGTGCAAATTAAAGCTTAAAGCTATCTTTGTCAAGGATCCCCTCACTGGAGCCTACAGCCTGATCCCTTTCAAAAAAAGGAAATCAGAGAATCACTTTATCTACTAGCCCACCAGAGCTAATAAGGGGGCAATCCAAGAGGACGGCTCCCATGATTTTATCTTGAGTCTTGAGATATTTTGTGTTTTTCTTAAAGCCCCAGAGCCTAGAGTCATGCAATTATGTGTGAAAAAAGACTGATTGCAGAGATGCCAAACATGTCTTTGCACCTGCCTTTACAGGGGGAAACCTACCCTAGGATCATGTTTTATGTGCAGAGCTGGTGAAGCAGTATTTCCAGCAGAGAAAGGGAAGTATTAGTACCATTATACAAGGCCCTGAGGAGACCACATCTGGAATACTGTGTGCAGCTCTAGTCTCCCACATTTAAGAAAGATTAATTCAAACGGGAACCAGTGCAGAGAATGGCCACAACGATGATCAAAGGACTGGAAAACCTACTTTATAAGAAGAGACTCAAAGAGTTTGACTTATTTAGTCTAACCAAAAGAAGGCCAGGAGGTAGAGGAGGGTAAGGGAGATATTATTGCTTGCTATAAATACATGAAGGGAGAGAGAAGTGTTATTTAAGTACCAAAGTAGACACAAGAACAAATGGATGTAAACTGTCATTCAACAAGTTTAGGCTTGAAATTACACAAAAGTCTCTAACCATAAGAGGAGCCAAGTTCTGGAACAGCCTCCCAAGGGGAGCAGTGGAGGCAAAAAACCTATCTGGCTTCAAGACTGAATTTGATAAATTTTTTCCAAGGATAAACTTCATAATCTCAGGATAAACTTGGTGAGTTTTTCCTCTTGTACTATACCAGAGGGCAGAAATATGGCCAGTGCTGAACAACTCTTTTAAAGTGGTACTATGGATAATCCCAGGAATTATGGACTAATGAATCTTGGTTCAAGGAAAAATATATAAGGAAATAAGCGAACAACAATACGGCTTCAAATGCGGCAAGCACACAATAAACGCCATTATCAATTTGAAGCTCATATTAGAAAGATCAACTGAAATGGGTAAAATAGCATAGTTGTGTTTCATTGACTTCCAAAAAACATTTGACAGAATCTACCACTACAAATTGCTCAATATATTGAGTTTTGTAGGCACTGATTTATATGAACTCCATATAATAAATAATTATACTGAAATCATAAGGCAATTATAGTGGAAAGCTAGTGGAGATTATATATGAATATGGAGAACCATGTGGTCTAGAGATGAATGTGAACAGGACAAAATCTATGTGGTATGCAAGGATCCTTGGAAAACATGCAAGATTCCAGTGACTGACACAGCTGTACAGCAAGTGAAAAATTATTGCTATCTAGGAGGCATCATTACAGAAGATAGAAGATTGGATACTGAAGTCAGCACCTGAACAGCAACAGTGAAAGAGACATTCTGGAAGAACAAACGTATGAAGAGAAGGGACTTAAATCTGAATATTAATTTCCTGCTCTGAAAATCTTACATTTGGTCTGTGTTAAATTACGGCTGTGAAATACAGACATTTGAACAATCAATAATAAAGGAATGACAATCCTTTGAATTAGAGTGGCTTAGAATAATTCTCAAAAAGTTGTGGATAGCTCATGCAACTAATGAAAAAGGGTTGGAGGTAACTGGAACTCGGCAAACCTTTGTTAGAGATCTTGTTAAAAGAAAGTTTTTTAAAAGTTCAGCGGGTGAGGTGAGTTTATGGGCACTGGATGGAAAAGTTGAGGGCAGAACATGAGGCAGAAAAATATGGTTTTGGACAGACAATGCGCTATCCTGGATGGATCAAAAGGACTATTCATCCACAAAGAGATTAGCCATACAAAATGAACTGTCATAGTTACAAATTTCCAGTGATGGAGATACCACATAAGAACCACCACTTTAGGTCAGGCCCAGGAAAAAGAGTTGAGAAAATCTTTAAAGATGAATTATAAAACACTTACCTAGAAGATACTAATATGATAGAGATAAACTAACGCAGCTCTAGTAAGGATAATTGATGCCCCTTTAACCTACCTGACATCTTCAAGTGCTACCAAACATTAGGAGTGGATTAAAGAGAGGCAGCGAACATAAATTATTGACATTTTCTAAAGACCTTTGGTAAATTCTCACAAGAGGCTATCAGGGATACATGGCAGGTTGAAAGATAAAGTCCTGTCCTGAATTAAAATGTGGGTTAAAGGGCAGGAGGCAAAGAGAAGGTAAACCTATTCCACATGCACAGCAGCTACACGTGGAGAACCCCAGGGACCGGGATCAGGACAAGTGCCATCCAGTGTTATTAACTAGTGATAGAGAGGAGTCAATGAATAGCGCAATGGCGATGCCACTTACAGAGAGCAGCAGAGCCAAAGGAACAATTCAGAATGAATCGTGTACTCGATGAATTGCACTTGTGGGCCCTGATCCTACACTGTGTTATGCATGTACTTAACTTCAGGCACGTGAGCAGTTCCACTGATTTCAAAGGGACTGTTCGGATGTCTGTAAGTCTTTGCGGGACTGAGCCCTCGGTTGTAAATGCTTTCGGGCAAGGGCTGCCTTTTTAACAAGTGTTCAGACAGCGCTTAGCACACCAATGCCCTGATCTCCGAGGACGACGATGATCCACTTCTGCTTGGGGATTGTCCAGGAACAATTAATACTTTTCTTGTGATTAAGAAATTATTCAGCAGACAATATCCGGGAATAATCTTTGGTTCTGTGGCTTGTTTGTGGCGAGCAGTTGGTGCCGAAATCTGAGCTGCTGTAACTGAACACAAGTCACATGGTATCTTTCTGTGCTCTGAACGGCTGCCGTAACGCTTAGAGTCGAGTTTCCAGTGCAGATACAATGACAGCGGGAGGGAAAATTTCCCCCCAAACAACATTTCACCATCAAACAGAAACCTTTGACAATATTGATAACACCTTTTAATTATTATTTTTATTATTTACTTTGCAGTAGCACCAAGGATCCCCAACCATGGGACAGAAGCCACTGTGCTAGCCATTGTACAAACATAAGAACAGCCATACTAGGTCAGACCAATGGTCCATCTGGCCCATTATCCTGTCTTCCAACAGTGGCCAATGCCATGTGCTTTAGAAGGAATAAACAGAACAGGTCATCATCAAATGATCCATCCCTTTGGCCATTCCCAGCCTCTGGCAAACAGCAATCCCTGCCTATCCTGACTGATAGCCATTGATGGACCTATCCTCCATGAACTTATCTAGTTCTTTATTGAACCTTGTTATAGTCTTGGCCTTCACAACATCCTCTGGTAAGAAGTTCCACAGATTGAATGTGCACTGTGTGAAGAAATACTTCCTTTTGTTCAATTTAAACCTGCTGTCTTTGGTGAACCCTTGTTTTTGTGTTGTGCAAAGGAGTAAATAATACTTCCTTTTTTACCTTCTCCACACCAGTCATAATTGTACAGACCTCTATCATATCACACCTTAGTTGTCTCTTTTCCAAGCTCAAAGTCCCAGTCTTATTCATCTCTCCTTGTACTGAAGCTGTTCCATACCCTAATCATTCGAGTTGCCCTTTTCTGTACCTTTTCCAATTCCAATATCTCTTTTTATGAGATGGGAAATACGATATTTTCTGTCTTGTTATCTATCCCTTTCCTAGGGATACCATACATTCTGTTAGCTTTTTTGACTGCAGCTGCACATTGAGTAGATTTTGACAGAACTATCCACGATGACTCCAAACACAGAACAAAGAGACTGCCCTGCCTCAAAGAGCTTGCAATCTAAATATGCTACTTAGATCCCACTCAGCTGGGGTTGAGTTCACATGTATCTTATAGGACCGGGTTGTCCAACCCATAGACTGGAAAGGCTACTATCTAGCCTGCTGGGGCAGTGGAACAGCATCTCCTCTTCAACCCCATGATGGCTGTGGGCAGCAGCAGCGCCTCCCCTGCCAGCTGGCAAAGCAGAGGACCAGCCCCTTCCCTCCAGCCCCCTCCAGCTCACCGGCTCCATGAGTGAGAAAAAAAATTGAAATGTGGCCCCTCAATCGGAAAGGTTGGACACCCTGCCATAGAAAGACATCAGGTCACGGTTTCATTGTATATATGATGAAAGGTCTAGGTGTCAATGAAGACAGCTCGGTGCAGAGCAGTGGTAAACTGTTAGATCATATTAAAAAGGGCTAAATAATAAAACAAAATATTGTAGTGCCATTCTCTGAGCTAATCGTGTGTCCACATTCTTCATTTCAGCGTTCATCGCCTTGGCTGTAAGGGTAAGTCTACACTGCAGTCAAATCCCCAGGGTTGGCCTGTGCCAGCTGACTCAGGCTCCCAGAGCCAGGGCTTCAGCCTGATCCCTGGAGTGCGAGACCCATGAGGCTGCATCAGCTGACACGGGCTGGCCGTGGACATTTTACAGCAGTGTGGACATACCCTGCGAGGAATAACAGAAGTGGAAAATGTCCAAAGGCAGGTCAGATGATTAGAGGCCATTAGGTTGGAAGGGGGGCAGAAGAAATCTCTACCAAGAGAGATTTAAAAGGCCTGGTCTGGTAGGTGCGGGAAGAAAAGTGAGAGGAGATAGTTTGAGTGCTGTACACAAAATAATGAATAGCACAGAAAATGTCCGCAAAGTGTTCCTATAGACACTGCTCGCTAATACATGGACAGTAAGAAGCTCGGTTAAATTAAAAGGTGCATTAAATCATTTTAATATGGATAAAAGGAAAACATTTTGTGCGACATAATCAAACCACAGCTCTGATGAGGAAGGAAGCTAACTGAGATTTAAAAAAAAAAAAGAACGCTCAGATAATTGTGTGGATATGAACAGTCCCTGCAGTTGTCCAGCCTATATAGGCTCAGCGATCATAGAATGATCATAGAATCGTAGAAGAATCATAGAAGATTAGGGATGGAAGGGACCTCAGCTGGTCATCAAATTCAACCACCTGCTCAAAGCAGGACCAACTAAACCATCCCACCCAGGGCTTTGTCAAGCTGGGTCTTAAAAATCTCTAGGGATGGAGATTCCATCACCTCCCTAGGTAACCCTTATCAATCCTTAGACATCAGGGCATATGGTGATTACTAACCACGTCAGCAACAATTTCCCCCCATAATTGTTTTTTTTTTTCTTGTAAGGATCCAGCATTAAATGCTGCTATAGGCAGGCTACTGAATTAACTGAACTATTGAAAGGCTACTAACATAGATGGAGCATTGGTCTGCTCTGTTGGAGCAGGTGATAGACTATCACACTCGTATGGATTAGTCCATTCTGCTATGGCACAAGAACAGCAGCAGGATTAGATGCCCCAGTGGTGTTTCCAAGTGTAGCACAATCCTGTTTCAAAGCTTCCAATGTAAACATAACCAGGAAGCCAAACTTCATCATGCTCAGTTACCACCTTATATGGATAACAGACACCCACCGGCAGAAGAGGCTCTGCATTAACTCCAGCAGCTTGTCCCAGAGCAATAGAGGCACTTCACTATTGACACTGGGTCAACTAATCTAGTCTCAGATTGATGTTACCCCAACTAGGTCAGACTTGTCCCATCAGCTCCCTGCTTGCCGATGCTGTAACTTGGACAGGCTGAATATTTCCCACCCTGGCAATAAAGTGGAATCTCTCCTTTATTTATACCAGCAGTGTTCCATTAGTAAAACAACTACCAAGGGGAAGGAGAGATGGTGCAGTTTACGGGATGCCTTGTACCATGCAATTAACCGAAAGAAGGCAGAGCCAGAGCGTGGCTGTGATATTATTAGCTGGGATCCCAAGAGGCCTTTTGGGGAGACGGAGCAGGGAGTAGTTAGGGCAGCTGGGATTCTCTCTCGCCCAGAGGGTAAGTCCTGGCTGATGGATGAATCAGAGCACTGGTTCTCATCCGTCTCCATATCAGGAGCATCTTTTTCACAGTGGGCCTCCCCCAGTTCCATCTAGCTGGGATCAAGCCCCAACTCCCGCCCATTAAGTAATACGAGGAAGGCAGGGTGATCACAACCCGCCTGTTCATGAACCTCAAGTTGAAAAGTCTATAACCAAAGGAATGACGAGTCCCTCTCCATTGATAGTGAGCTTCTCCTGACACATTTCACTCATGATGGCCCCTCTCCCGCGTCGCCTTTCCCGCTGTTGAAAGCACAGTCCGAATTCATCCTCAGTGCAATTCAGTGAAGGAAATGAAGTCTAGTGATACACTGCCTCGTTATTAGCGAATCATAGTTGTGGTGCTATCATTACCGCTCAAAATGGTTTCATTCATAGAGCCAGATTCTCATCTCGGTTACACCAAGAAATTGCCAGGTGGGATTAGACTCAGGTCCATGTAGTCCAGTGTCTTACAGCGGCCAGAGCAAACTACAACAGAGGAAGGTGCAGGAAACCCTGTGGTACGCAGTTGTTCTCTGAATCTGGGGAAATCTTCTTCCTAAGGTTTGTTAAAAGTGTGTTTATGCCCTGAAGCAGGAGAGTTTATATCTCTTTTGAAATTCTTGATCTTTTTTCCTCCTTTCCTCCTGCACTATTGTAAATCTGGATGTTCCTTTGATCCATATAAATTTCTGGTTCTTTTTTCAAATCCTGCTAATATATAAGCCTCAGTGATCCCTTGTGGCAATGAGTTCCACAGTCTAATTATCTATAGTGTAAAAATGAGCTGTCCCTTGGCACATTGGTGCATTTCACATACACGAAGAATATTCTTTTCAATTATTTAAAGTTTCCTTATTCCTGGATCACCTTTTCCCCCAAAGGTGGCTGAGCGAGCTCTCCTCTTTAAGCTTGTAAGTGGGACTTAAGTGCTGGATAGGGTTTCCATTGGCTCTCTGCATGGGTGATTTTTACCCAATGTGCACTATAATATGGACCTGAAATTGGTTATGGATTGGTTCCACATTGCACGAATATGGCACATACTGAACAGCAGTTACAGTAATGCACAGTGCCGAGTGTGCAGGCAGGGGCTGATTTCCAGATACGCCATCAGAAACAAACCTTTCAATTCCTTTACTTTAATCAAAGCTAATTGAATAGCCTGAAAACTCGATGGGGCAGGGTTCAGTGTTTGCACAGCATCTAGCACCAGGGGTCCAGGTCTGTTCTAATGCGCTTAGGCACTATGGTAATACAAAAATAAAATAATCTTCATCTGATCTATTATTTGTATCTTTAGGGCACCAAACCCCGTAATAAAAGGGTCTATAATCTAGTACAAGGATGTCAAACAGGGCTGGATTCCATGTTTAGTGGTTACGGGCCAGGATATAAATTCAGGACAGCATATTCCCCCTATCCAAAGCTAATACCCCGCTGATGTCACTGGGAGGTTTGCCTAGAGATTAATGGGCAAATACAGCCTTTATGTAGCAAATACACCTTTTAGGCAGTCCCTTATTGTCACATTCAATATCACTTATTTATTGGGCCCTATATTTCATCTTCCTTCCCCCAATTTCCTTCCCCTCATTCTCTTCTTTATGTGCATCTCATTTGTTCTTCCTTCTGTGTTTCCTTCCATTCAGCAACTCACTAACTTGTGCTTCACTGCTTTCCCCTTCCCCCTCACATCCCCTAAAACGATCAGCAGTGGCATAGTGAATGTTGACGTTGATGTGCTATGCCTGGCCTTTAGAATTGAGATCAATGGAGGACAAGGGAGTTCACCCGAGTCGTTGTTTCAGGCTGTCAGCAAACTCAGGCAGACACCGTGATCTTGGTTTACGCTTGGAAACTGATCTCTGCAGCAATAAGAGCTAGAAACATGCTTTAAAGAAATGAAAGATGAGATCTGAATACGTCAGGTTGGTCACACGGGTACATCACACAGCCTGGATCCCGCCTGTGGGCCATATGTTTGAGATCCTTGATCTAGGCAACAAAGGTGTAACAATACCCAGCAGCTGGCATCTGAAGCTAGACAAATCCAAACAGAAAATAAAGGTGCCCCTTTCTACCCGGGAGGGTAATTAACCATTAGAACAGCCTGCCCAGGGATGTAGCGGATTCTCCATCACTCGACATCTTTAAATCAGGACTGAAGGGCTCTGTGATAGGGCACCCTCCCCTCATGTGAGCGCCTCCTGTTGGCGGGGTGAGAGCCTGCACTCTCTCTCTCTGCTGGCAGCGCCCCGTCAGCTAAGTCACACGTAGGCTAAAGACATGAAGGACCCTCTTCTGGGGTAACACTGTCCAACAAGGGATTGGCCCTCTCTGGGGTCCCATCCCTGGGCCTCTTCAAATTCTAGCCCCTTCCTCAGGCTTTTAGGATGTGGGGAGACCCGGGCTCCTCCTTGCCTGGAGAGTTTCTGAGTCTCTGTCCTGATTTCTCAGGGTCTTCTCTCAGCCCTCCTTGCTGGGAGACCTTGTAACAGTCTCTCCCCCTTTTAGTCAGGGTCCTGTCGCCCAGGCCTCTGCACCTGGAGGGCTTCACCGTCCTAGCCCTGCTTGAGCAGGGTTTCACCACAGCCTTGCCTATGGCATCTCACAGCCTCCTTCCCCCTTCTGACCCCGGCCAGGGACTGATCTGCTCAGGCCCGGCAGTGCCTTTGAAATGCGCCTGCTTCACTCTGGTGGGCTGCTTCCCTGGAGCCTTTCTAGGCAGGCCTGAAGGACCCACTTTCACTCCCCCTTTTCTGGGAGTGGTGTGGTTGGACTGCAAGACCCACTACACCCTGTCATAGTCTCTTTCTAAAAAACGTGCTTTAACTCAGCTCCAAGTTATGAGCCTGAGACAGCAATGACTGACTGAGATTCTGTTTCCTGCATTCGGCAGGTCAGATTCTTCCTCCAGCCCTAGGAAACCCCTCTGGGTGAGCACGTATTTGAGAATCTGGGGGGATGGAGAGATGCAGCTGGGAAGTAGAGAAGGAAGGTGGGTCATGCCCAGGAGATGGCTTCTTTAAGATGCAGCGTTCTCCAGTGACGTGCCAGAGGACTGGCTACAAATCGGTCCAAGGCCCAGATCCTCAGAGTCCTCAGTGCCCCGTTCCTGTTGATTTTAGTGGGTGCTTTGAGGATCTGGGACTAAATGGCCAAATAAGAACTTCTGTGGAGCCCTGCGTCCCTGTATCTGGCTCCAGATGGTTCTGGTTACTCACCACATGGACCTAGGGGGACCTGATAGCAAGTGAGAAAAATCAGGACAGGGGTGAGGGTACTAGGTGCCTATATAAGAAAAAGCCCCAAATAACGGGACTGTGTCTATGAAATGGGGACCTCTGGTCTCCCTACATGGACCTCTTCTAGCATCCATGTGTAGAGCCCACAAAACTGCCTCCCCCTTCTTTCTAGTCCTCAGGACTGCCGTGTCCCTTGCTCTGCTGTCATGCGCCCCACTCGGTGCCTTCCCTGCACACTGGGCCATGGCACAAATCCTTCCTCACTGCTGCCAGGACAGCGCCCCGCTACATCTCCAGACTACCCTTATCCCTGCTCTAGTTTGGTTTTACAAAGGACACGATATGAACCTTAATTAAGGCTCCGGGAGGCCGATGGGCATGGGGACCGTATGTTGTTACCATCACCGTGATCAGGCACCCAGCAGCACATAGTGAGATAGAAGCTACCGGTCTTGTATCCACCACTTCTTCCCAGGGGAACTCTTAGCTGGTGGGTGCTGTTTTCTTCATGATGAATGCATTTCCTGAGAGCTGCCTGGGAGCAGAAACGAGACAAGCATAGACCCAATCTTCCAAACTGCACCCTGGCATTGCTCTCTGCAGCCTGAAAATTACATGGTAATTGATCTTGGAATTACTCGGTAACTTGAAGGGTAATTACCAGGTAACCTGCAAGAACCTGTCCCTGCTACTGCATGGGCAATACCTCCATGACATTTGCTATGTAATTAAAGAGCAGGTTCCTGGTTAGATGTGCCCTAGGAAATAAAGGGATACCTGAAGTTTGACTAAGAAGAAGGCAGACTTAGTGTTAAGTATATTTAAGAAATACATTACGTGTGTCATCCTTCTTGTTCTTGGGCCAAACCCAAACGATTCCTACCCTTGCCTCTCAAGGCACCTCGCTCACTGCCCGAGAAATATCCAGGCCTCCCTCAGCTGCAACTCTGAGGAGCTGAAACAGCCCTGAGTGAGTTGTAAAAGGGAATCACAGACACACCTATGTCTCAACTACAGCTCATTACCAGGGAGGTTCCTAGCGCTACCTCTACCCCAGACGAGCTGAGGTGATGGAAAATATGAGTTATGTTAAATAAAGATCCCCCTGCTATTAAGTCTCCTGCATTAAGTCATTTTCATGAGTCCTTCCTTAATTTTATATCTTTGTTCCACATTTTATTGGACTATCTATCTATGGCTACTAAGTATGTTATCTGACCGTAGCAGCTTGAACTACGGGGACACATGGCTTTCTATACACAGGGGAAACTATGGGAAAGGGCTTGTCAATAAATGTAGTCTGGAACTGATTCAGGGAAGCACTTAAGTCCAGTCGAATCCCTGTTTTATGAACTAATTGGGGACTGAGGAGTTCGTAAATCAAGAAGTTTCTAAACCTCAACATCTCCAAATTATAGTAGCTATCCTGAGCTAGCCTTGGAGGCACGCTCACCGTTCAGTTTCTAGTTCATGTCTTTTCACACAGCCAGGACCCTGAAATTGGTTCACCAAGACTTAGGGTGACCATATTTCCCAAAGGAAAAACAGGACACCATGTGGGGCTAGCTCTTTCCTTCCTCCATGTGGGGCTGGCCTACGCTGCTCACCCAAACTCTCTCCCCCCACCCCGCTCACCCAGGTTCTCCCCCAGGTTCTGCCCAAACCCTGCCTGCCCCGCGTCCTGTGCAGGGCTGACATCAGTGCTCACCCCTTCCCACACATTCCTCCTCACGCCACTTTAGCCAAACA
Organism: Mesoclemmys tuberculata; assembly: GCA_007922155.1. NCBI lineage: Eukaryota > Metazoa > Chordata > Testudines > Chelidae > Mesoclemmys > Mesoclemmys tuberculata. Next base: position 2,812,674 of record ML675715.1, on the reverse strand, counting down.
AGTCAGGAGGCCGGGACAGGGCTTAAAAAAGGGACTGTCCCGGGTAAAACAGGCCGTATGGTCACCCTGTCAAGACTTGTCTTCTGAGAAAACCAAATGTAGGCTGTGTTGTCTAATGCAGCGTTCTCTGCATTTTCATTGGGTTTTTTTCTTGGTTCAGCTCTCACCATGCATAGTGGAAACAAAATTTGTTTTGAAACAAGTCTTCATTTTTCTTCAGTTGCAAAACCATAGATTTCACTACGCTGAACTCCGGAGCCAACTTCTCTGCTGTTTCCCCTCTGTCTAACTTTTCAACGATCTCTGCTTTCTTTTGAACACTGACCCCAGCATGCCTAAATTGCACCGGAGGGGGGGGCCATCAGAACCTTTCTGAGGTGTGACTTGTCTGATATTAAGACATTTTTACCTGGGCTGGTGGAACCAGGGTTAATGCCCTGAACAGAAAAAAGGAGGGGGCAGATCTATGGTTTCACCCCTCGCCAATGGTTTCCGTCCCCACAATATCTTGTGGAGGCTAAAACAGGACCTGGCTATGTTATCTCCCCCAATCCCTGCTGCCCTGGTGCACACACATGGAGTCGGGGTCTGGATCGGCCCATGGCCTGGGGCAGAGGAGCTTGGCTGGCTGCCCAGGAGCAGGTAGGAGGTCCTGGAGGAGACAGCCAGCCCAGGAGAGGGACAGGAGCACATGCGCCAACCACCGGGGATAGGCGGGAGATGGAAATGGCACCAGCATCTGGGCGGAGGGCAGGGGGCATCGGTGCACACAACCAAGGCGGGAGGGAGTATTGGGTACCAGCTGCCCAAGAAGGCAGGAGGAACTCCCAGGTCGCCCCTGCTCAGCCGGAAGCCAGTTCCCCCCAACAAGTCTCAGTAGCTCTCCTGCTCCCCCTCCACCTCTCCACTCCCCACCCTCCATTCACATGGAAAGCCAAAGACAGCCTCACTCCGCATGCGCTGACCTCTGCTCGCTCACTGCTCAGGCACAGACGTGGCTTCCTGGTGGATTGGGGATATAAATGGTTCACAGAAGTGGCTGCTCGTCAGATCAATGTACCAAAAATCGGGGTTGTGCTGCCTGAGCGTAAGTCCCGTTGGCCGAAATGAACACCCTGAATAGGGGTGTTTTCCTCAGTCAGGGCCCCGAGTCTGAACCATGCACAGCAGCATAAATGTGCTCACACGTCCTCTTCGGGATCTTCTTCCCCAGGCAGTTTGGTTGTGTTTAAGCTCCAATTTTAACCATTAAGCTAGCCGCCATGGTGGTCAGTGTAGAGAAGGACAAGGCATGTTCCACATCAGGCCGTCGAGTTGTAGCCATACTCCACTGGGACCAGTGTTTACACACACAGCAGCATCAGTTCTGATATCCTCCTCGACCCTAAGAGCAGAGCGTTAGTCACTAGGGCCGAGCTAGGTACCTAACTCCCATCGAAAGCCGCCTCAATAGCTTTAAAATTCTGACCCTGGAGGACTGCTCCAGACCACTCTAAACTCAGCTGGTGCCTTTCCCACCAGGAATAATTTTAGCACTTAGAGGCCCCAGCTGGAATGAAGGTCCAATTATGCTAGCTGCCGTACACGCACACCAAGAGACAGTACGTGCCCCAAAGAGCTTACAATTGAAATGGATAAGCTATGGAGCATGAGCTCGGGTTTGGGACTTCTAGCAGAGACTCTGTCACTAATCTGCTGTATGTTTTTTTTGTTTTGTAGAATAACTGTTTTATTGTTTTTTAAAACAGGTCATCTTGTTCAGTTTTCCCTCAGATTTCCCGTTTGGTACTTTTTGTACATCAAGAAACTTACAGATGTCTTTCTTGCAGTTTGTTTCAGAATCTAGACAACTATTATAGTTTTATTCATCAGCCTGCTGTACTGTTCCCTTCTCAGAAACATAGATACCATCCAAGAATTTTCTGATATCCTTGTTCCTGACTGTGGTGGCCTCGTAGGCAGGTCACATTGATTCTGTACTGGGGTCCCTTTCTCTGTCTTGTCTATTTAGACTCAGTTGTTCAGCGCAGCTTTTTTTCATCAGCACTTTTCATCCATGGAGCTCAATGTGCTTTCCAAAAGGAGGGCAGGCATTTTACCGAGGGGGAAACTGAGGCTCACAAACTTACCTAAGGTCTCCTAACAGAGCAATGGCAGAGTCAGGAACAAGCTCTTCTGAATGCTGGTTCGGCGCACTGTCCCCTAAGTCACATTGCCTTTCCGGTAGGCATATACAAAGTCTAGAAGGGACACCTATCTTTCTAGGTGTCTTTGCCATAGCTTTCAAATAAACCCTCAGTGCAGGGTACAAGCGATGGTAACCCACAGCCAGTGAGAAACAAAAATACAAATTCCTCCCACTCTAACTCTTCCCTGCCCCTAAAATTACAACCACCTGGTCCCACTGCATGTACAACTGCTGGGAGAAACATGGGCTGTGCAACGAGCCCCGAGGGTTAGTAGATTCGGACTATTTTTACCTATAGAGGGAGCAGATCTCCAGGCAGATCAGGTCAAGAGATGGAATTTCCATCACATTTGTTTGAAAATGAAAAATTTTCGTTGTGTTGGAAATTTAACATGGAATTCTTATTTTTTTCAGTGAACCAAACCGAACATTTTCCCCCACCTCCAGTCTGGGTTCCCTCTTTTTCCCACTGTGGAGGAGGGAGGCAGAGAAAGGTTGGAAAAGAAATAAAAAACCTGAAAACAGGAGAAAAATTAACCTGACCTACAAGTCCATTTTTCAGCTACAAAATGTTCCAATGAAATTTTTGCAGCCGGGTCTATTGCAAAGCTGTGGGGTCCTCCTAGAGAACACCCAGCCAGCAGCCCCCCTTTTCATACTGACGAGGGCCCACTGTTACCCACTGGTAAAGGTGGTTTCTTGTACAGCTTTCAGGGGCAGAGGACTGTGCCCTGGCCCACAATCTCACCCTCTCTCTTTGCTCCCATCCCCCCCTTCACCTTTCCTCTCTGTTGCCAGAGTGCAGCACATAAGGCTTGGTAAATACATGGGTGGGACACCCTGGAGAGTATTTGCTGATGTGCCAGTTGATACAAAATGCTGTGCTCAGAAATCAAAAGCAAACGAACTCCCAAGGAGCAGAGTAAGTGCAAACAGCAGGCGGGGGCCGGAGGACTGCACGCTGGGGAAGGGGCGCAGAGGCTTGACGGGGGAGAGGGAGCTCCGAAGGCTCGTCTTGTTTCAGGTATGCAGCTCATTCTGAGTGTATCTAACTGGCACCCACAAGAGTCTGTTGGGTTACCCGGATGTGAAATGCCGTCACTGCCCCTCTCGTGCAGGGCGTGGTGCGAGTGCCGTGGTGGTACCCGTGCCCTGTGAGGTCTGGGCGTGACTGTGTGCACCACAAGATCAGATGCCCCAGCCGTGGGCTGAACAAGCTCCAGGCCTCAGTGGGAGCCCGCTCAGAAGCCCAGATTGCAAGTAAATTACACCGGATTATTTTACTAGGGCCAAGAGAGGTGAAGGCTGCAAGTGCCCGGGCACCATCGCTTTAGCGGTTACAGTAAAGATCAAAACAACAGTTCAATCACTGACCTCTAGGCTACCTGCTACCTAACCTTCCCTGCACATCCAGCCTCCAGGCTGCTGCCCGGCCATCCCTCTGCAGCCAGCTCCCAGGACGCCTCCTCCAGCTTGTTGCTTCTATTCTCAAGCAGCATCTGGCTCCTTCCTGAGCCAGATGTTCTCTGCCCTCTGCATATGCTTCACTTTCCTGTACTTTAGGGTTTTGGGGGCCATATCTTGGCTTGATCCCTTCCCTCCAGCTCAGCTGGCCTGGAGGCAGGTTCAGTATAGTGCCATGCCACTAATATACTGTACACCAAGCAGCGCCGTGGAAAAGTACCTCCGTTGCCACCTGCAACTTCACAGCAGCCACTAGGCTCCACGCCAAGGCTGCTCAGAACATCACAGCTGCAACAGGATTAGAACTCAGTTCTCCCGCGCCAAAACCCTGAGCCTCTGTTAGATGAGCAGTATTGGGTCTAAGATATACACTTGGGCAGTTCTGATTCTAACCACCAGGGGACAGGGACGTACAGACAAACTAGACAGTTTGCAAAATCATTTAAATGCTTTCCAGAAGAGTGAAAATGAGGGAAATTTTGTACCCGCGCCTGATGGGGTGTTCACCCCACACCAGCACCTGGAGGGATTAAGGTGAGTAAATGGGCCAGTTAACTGCCTAGGCTGCATCTGGAGGAGGAGCCAGGGAGCAAGGAAGGCCAATTAAAGGATGAAGCTGACCTGGACAGGAACAGGTGGGGTTGTATAAAGCTAGGTAACTGAGGGCAGAAGGGGGCTGCAGTCCCTGTCTCTGTGGCTAGGGAGAGAAGGCAGCTTGGCCCAGAGGGAAGGACGTACCCAGAGGAGGGTGCAGAAGAAGCCTGATAGCGGCAACGTAGGAAATAGCGACAAAGTGTGGGACAGCGCAGACCTCAGGTGTTGGTTGTAGGGTCCCTGGGCTTGAACCCAGAGAAGACGGTGGGCCTGGGTTCCCCACCAGCCACTGGGGAAATGCGGGAAGCCCCTGAGGGGCAGTGAACTGGAAGATTGCCTGGGGTGGTTGGAACTTTGGTACACAACCCCCCTGCCTCCCAGAAGGGGAAAACAACAGCGACCTGGCTGGTGGGCCAAGTCACAAAGAAGGAGCCACTGAGTCCCAAGTGAGATGCATTGGGCACCTGCAGGAAGGGATATCAGACTGGCAGAGTTAATCCCCAACCATGGCCACAAGCAGGCGCTCCACTGGTGAGTCGAGCACCTCATGACCACAGGTGTTTTATTTTAAAGGGAATTTTAGTGTTGGAAAAAGGTGCCAGATGAAGAGCTCTGACGATCACAGTGCTTGATTCCAGAAGGAGGTGTCGTATTGTATGTTCCCCCTCCCCCCCCACGCACTATTCTTCCAATGTACCTCAAGCCTACCTGGAAGGGCACAGCGGAGATGACATAGCCATTCAATTCCTGGCCTCCCTACTGAATCTGCAAGTTAGCTCCAGTGGGGGCTTTCTGGGTACTGTTGACATCTGTCCATTAGCAACTGGAGCAAGACCTGTCCAACAGAAGAAGTTGCAAAGCTTTCAGACGGGAACAACTTTCAGCTGCTGGCAGGCAGGGACGGATTTGAACTGGGAGTCTGGCAACGAAATGTTCTCTGGCATATTGCCCATCCACTGAATCATATCTAAGGCTTACATGAAACGTGAGTGGTGCCTGGGCCTTGCACAGGGATGAATTTCACCCTTAGAAAGTGCTGGCTCGGCCTGCTATAGCTGGACTGTTACTGCCGCTAAAGTACTTCCTCTTGCTTGTGGACTCTCTTCCGAATGCATTGCTGCACTCCAGCAGGGCTATGAACACTGCATGCCTTCTCAGATGGAGGGCTCCCAGGAGTCACTCTGCACCATTTTTAGGGCAAGAAGGTAAATTCTGACATCCAAATTGGTGGATATTTGGAGTAATTTCTTTGCAGACTGGGAGGAAGCCAGGAACCCTGGATTCCATATCAGAAGCATTTGGGCTCTGAAACATGATTCAAGTTCTGACACATGCCTTTTAGTTTCAGATTTAAGACACCATTTCTAGGTGTGAACTCTGCGTTTTGCAGGCACTCTTTTGGTGACTGTCCATTGCACAGGGCTAGGCAAAGCAATCCTGGCCGTACTGAAACTTGCCACTGGAACAGTGCTAGATGTCTGCAGAGATAAAGAGCTGTAACAAGGGGATGATTTTTGCATTTTCACAGGAGACAGAACATTCCCAATGACACAAATATTAACCAAGGCATCTCGGCATGGAGTTTGTGGTAGGTTTTGTTAATTGTTGGGCCAAATCCTCATTCAGTTCTTACTTCTTCAAATTTCTTCTAATTCACATGGAGTCAATGGGAATGTTGTTTGAATTAAAACCTAAGTAATGATCTTAGGAGTTGGGCTGATGTTATTTGATGCTTTACAGCGATAAAAAAGACACATGCCCTTCCTTAATGTCTGGGCATCAGACAAACATAGCAGAATATATATAACTGACAAAAGAAGAGACAGGGAAGGGTTCAAACTAATCAAGATTATGACTGATTTGAATTGCAGTACTGCCCAGAGTCCTTAGCCCTAATGTGCTAGGCACTGTACAAACGTATATCAAAGGGAACATGCAGGTGAGAGACAACAGATTGGATACAACACAAGGGACCATGTGATGATTGCGATTAGCATGAGACGCTCAGCACAGTTGATTGCATTGCAAGAGAATTCCCTAAATTCTGGCATTTGTTGACCGGCCTCATTTCCAGTTCAAGAGGAAGGAGTAGGGGGCGCGGGGGGGAGGTCAGTGGGTAGCAGGATGTTTCTGAGGCGGGGTGTGAAGGAGGAAAACGAGGGTAGTAAAGATGCACTTGTAGTGCTCACATAATGTCAGTAAAGGGGTCGGAACCAGCTTCGATCATAATCCCAGCAAGCAACGCAGGGGCCCGGTTCTCCACCTTCTCCGTCCTAGGATCCCCTCCCAGTGAGCCAGATTGAGTGAGGATCTCAGTCTGATTTAGCAGCAGAGGCAGGGCAGTGTGTCTGTGAGTGATCTGCATGACCCAGGGGTGGTGACGGCCCAGGTGAGAACCCTTGCATTAGCACCCTCCACGGCGTGTTCTCGGATACATCCTGCGCTTGTCCTGCAGCGCGTTACTGCTTTTGGTTTGTCTCCCCACGTGAAAATATTTGCCCTTGCCCACAGTGTCACGCTGCAAAAGAGGATGTGAAAGGAATATGGGTAAGTGACTTGTCCAGCCCTGCACGGTGACCAGCAGAGCCAAGAACAGAGCTCTGGAATCCGGCTGTAAGCCGCCATCCCCGCTAACCACTAGCCAACACTGTCTGTAATAGGAAGACCCAATGATAACATGTCTCTTGCTCAACAACACACTGATCCCAGCACAGCATTTCAGTCCAAGCCACTGAAATCTATCGTGTCAATGTAACACATCACGCGTTAAACCCCACAATTATGGTATTCTTCCAGCCGTGGGCTCAGGTTGCACAGACCAGGCCAGCAACCCCAGCCCTCGTTAGGTAAAGTTTCCTTCTGCGCAGACGGAGTTCCTGTAAGCGCCCAGGCTGCAAGGTATGGGCGTCAGCACTCCGACTTGTCTATGAAACGTCCCAGGAACTACCAAAGGGAGTGCAAGCGCGATTAGAAAACTATGACAGCATGCTGCGATATCGTGTTTGGTGTCATGGCATTTTGAGCTATGTTAAACCGCCCCCCACCATGCGCTGGCAGTCTCGTGTTACTCTGGGCACTCAGAGGCACCATGTAGCTCCTGTTAATCCAGCACCGGTACCTGAAACCACCCCTGCGGGCTGGTGAAGACTTCGTTGACAAGAAAGCCATGCCAGCCTTTGCCTTTGACGTGCCTCAGTTCCCAGCAGGCCAAGTCCAACAGGAGGCCATACGTGGAGGTGGCATTTGGAAAGGTCAGAAGCAGCTTAGCAAACAAAACATCGCTCGGAGAATGCAGGAAGAGAAAGCAAATCTCTCTGGCGTTTTCGGTCGCTGCACATGATGGTGGCACTGACGTGGGACTGCAGCTTGGCTGGGGGAGGCAGATGTGAGGGAGGCAGCTCTGTGCTATGGGGAAGTGCCTCGCACGCCGTACATGGCGATGTTAGCTGGGCTGAGCAGTGGCACCCGCACAGTCCCTAGTTATTGCTTCTATTTCCTTTCCTTCTGAGCACCAGCCTGATACTTCGGCGCAGGTCTGTTCCCATAATCTCAGTACTAGAGAGCATCCCCGTCACAGGCACCAACCCAAATATCTCAGTGAAAACGTGTCATTTTCAGAGAGCTCAACTAATCTTTCCTCCTGGCTTTGTGAACCTTGGAATCTAATTCTTCTTAGCCTCTGGCAGACACTAGCCATTGGGGACTCGCTGTATTACCTTGGGAAGGTCAGTTCTCACTCTGTGATTCCCCCTCCGTGAATGGGGATGTGTGCTGCACTTTTAGATCCCTGTGAATTCTGCCTCTCTGCTGAGGCAGCAGCCATGTTATTCTCAGAGTCAAACAGCCTGTCACAGACGAGTTGCATGCACTTTGCTCTCCCCTGGAGACTTTACCTTAGTTCTGTCTTGTTTCTTTTTTCCTTAAATTGAAAACGAGTTGTTCAAGCTGAAAGGAGAGTGTGGCTCTATGTGTGCAGACAACGAATGACTACTTCTGTACCGTGAAAACAGCCTGCCTCTTCGTATTTTGTCTCGTGCTCGAGGGAAATAGAAAATGGAGAAATGTTCAGGGAAAGTGAAAAATGACTAGTCTGGCTAGGGTGTTGCCAGCTGAAATTATCTGGTTGTATAGAAACAAAAAGAAGTTAATGAAATGCTTTGGAACCTCAGAGGAGTCTTGTTTCAGGGCCTGCTGGAGTTTGGGTGTTTGGTCTGAAGGTGTCTGTAGGGCTCTTGGTTAATCTGGATGGGTTCACCACAGAAACACCAATCTGCTGTGTGGTGTCATCACCCCCGGAAGTGCCAGCTCCAAAAGACAGGATTGCTGGGAATAGTTTCATGGGGCCAACCAATCAACATCTCCCATATGGTACCATCCACCGCGCTGGCCTCCGAGGATGCAGCCAGGAACAAGGTGCCTCTATGCCATTGTGAGTGCAGGAGGCAAGGTATGGGTATTGCCATCAGTATGTTGCCCTTCATTCAAAGAGGACTGAGAGCCCATCACCTCCACAGTGCCTGGTGAGCAGATGATCTCCTCTGATGTCCCTGCCTTTCAGGCTGGTCCAGATGTGGCTGCCAAGACCTTCACTCCTGCTGCTTTGAGCATAACTCTTCCTCCTTTTTGATGGCCAGCCCAAGGCTTGTCATCCCACAAGAGCTTACGTGGGACTTGAGCAGTGTTCAACCACGTGCACTGGGGTGAATTTAACCCTTTGTGCATAGTTGAATCACCTCTCTTGCTTCTTTAGCAGATCCGAAGCCGCTATCCTCATTGGCTCCTATGTACTCACCCCCTTCCGCACACCCCCGCGATCATTGTGACGCGTAACCGTTCCCCCATCACCGTGTTGTCTCTTGCACCCTTAACCCCTGCTCCCCACCCCATCCGGGACTCCTCGGGCTATGGTTTCGTTCTTCTCCCCAACCCCCAATGACTCTGTACCCACCGATAGCCCGTACCCGCGCCCGGATCCCTCTTGTTCTTGTATTGTAAACCCTTCATTGCTCATGAAACATTAACTTCGAATAAAACCTTTAAATCTGGCTGCAGGCAGCCACCCCCGCTGTTTTGACTATGCTGAGTGTCCAGGACTGAAACATGCCTGAGGGGAAAAGAGTTCAGGGGAGGAGACCAGGACAGCTCACTACAAACACTTAGAGCCAGGAGTGCAAAACTAGGACGTGAGCACGACCTTCAGCTGTGCAAATTCACATCCCTGGTTTAGAGGGTGGGTGTGGGTGTCTGTGTGTGTGAAGCTATACCTCCGAGATATTATTGAGGCAAATCATTGCAGTGAGATTCACAGAAACAGAGAGGCTAGAAAACTGAACATTTCCTAAAGGAATAAAAGGTCCAATTACAGCTGCTTAGAGAAAAAACGGACCAGAATGCTGGCTCCCCGTGCTTCAGCGCATCGCCCCTGCAAGCTGGGCTCAGGGGACAGATATGCCATGGATCTGCCCCAAGGTATCGTTTTGTACAATTTGCCAGGTGTATCACTGGGAAGTTGCAATTGCCTTTTCCTTGAGCGCCAGACATCAGACGCTGGCCAGATGGATGCACAGCTGCAGCGCAAGGCACAACAGTCTGGTCATTGAGGTACTAGTGTGGACCTCAGAAGAGCTGTGTTGAGTTTCTGGCTCTGCCATAGACTTCCTGTGTCACCTTGGGCAAGACACCTTGGATCAGGTGCTCAAAGCTGTTTGGTGCCAAACTCCATTGAGATCAATGGAAATTAGGCCATCTAAACACCTTTGTGGATCTGAGCCATAGCGCTTAGTGGAGATAAAAGCAGTTCTCTCTCTCCCACTGGGTTGTGAGGATATGTACTCTCAAGGGAGACACTCGGATACTGTGGTGTGGGGGCTGTATATGCGCTAAGACAGATGGTCCAATCCACTGTGACCCATTCCTAACCTGCTATAGGCCCTCCTCTGCACACTGAAGTTGCACTGAATTAACAAAATGGGGGCCCACTCTGTGTGGGCACACTTATATTGGTGTCAAACTGGTTAGAGCAGTGCTGCTTGCACCTGTAGGTTCACCAATGCAAGCTACACGGATAGAAACCAGGTTTACAGTGAATTGAGCAGCCACACAGGATTTCCACTGGTTCAAAACCACACATTTCGTTAAGCAGTTCCAAGTGAATGTGTGAACCAGGCCTCAGAGTGCAAATGAGATAAGAAAGTGAGTCTTTTTCACTGCCTTTCCCACTCAGTGCTGCTGTCCAACGCAGAGAGCCAGACACACATTCTCCTTTGTGGACAGAAACTAGGCTGGGTAGCTCTGATCTGTGTGGTGCGCTCATAGTCACCGAGTGGTGTTTACATACTCTCAGCAGCAGGCTAATGGATGGCTTTGCATATTGCCTCCTCTGCCCTAGTTGGCAGGATCAGATCGAGTTCTGTGCTTCCCCTTTAAAAACCATAAATCATGTTTCAAAACAAAATCATCTTCAGGAAATAATTGAGCATTGAGGCTGTTGTGCCAGACATCACACCAACTCTTAGGGCTGATACGTACGTCAGCCCAATTTGTCCCTGTGCAATAGCACCACCAGCTGGAACTGCTGCAAAACCCGGATGGCACACATGCAGAAGGCTCTGAGGTTTACCCAGAGCAGGTACAGAGTGTAAAGCAGTGTCAGAACTGAATCACGAAGAAGTCCTTTTCTCTATTATTATCCAGCATTTGTACATAGAGGCAGACAGGCATAAAGCTTACAAAGAAAATCAAGAGATGAGTTTGAAGGGTGTGAACTGGCATAACTCCATTGATTTCCATGGCTGTATGTTCATAGTCTCATATTATAAAACCAGAAGAAACTATTATGATAATCTGATCTGACCTCCTGTAGGCCATAGGACTTCCCTGAATGAATTCCTGGTTGAATTAGAACAGATCAAGTTATAGCTTTCTCTGCTACACAAAAGAGCCTATTATCAATTTTTTCTTCCCCAGGTAGGTACTTACAGACTATGATCAAGTCATCCCTTAACCTTCTCTTTGTTAAGTTAAAAAGATGAAGCTTCTTGAATTTATCACCATAAAGGCATGTTTTCCAGTCCTTTAGTATTTGTTGTGGCTCTTCTCTGAACCCTCTCCAATTGATCAGCATCCTTCTTGAATTGTGGACATCAGAACTGGACACAGGATTCCCGCAGCAGTTGCACCTGGACCAAATACAGAGGTAAAATAACCTCCCTGCTTCTACTTGAGACTCCTGATTTGTACATACCAGGATCATATTAGTTAGACCTTTTGGCTACAGCATCACACTGGGAGCTCTTGTTCAGCTGATTATCTACCACAACCTTCAAGCAGGGACTCTAAAACTCAATGGTTTTCAGGCCATCCTGTAAGTACGGCTTGAATGCTATATTCTGCCATGTATAATTTTACATTTGGGTGTATTAAAAACACATGTTGTTTGCTTGTGCCCAGCTTACAGAGTGTTTGGATTGCTCATTAGCAGTGACCAGTCATCTACCACTCCTCCAATATTTGGGCTATCTGTACATTTTATCAGTGATGATTTTATTTTTTCTTCCCATGCACTAATAAAAATATTAACTAGCGTAAGGACAAGAATCGATCCCAGTGTGACCCCAATAGAAACACATCTGCTCAATGATGATTCCCCATTTCCAGTTGCATTTGGAGACCTATCAGTTAGCCAGTTTTTAATCCACTGAATGTGTGCCATATTAATTTCATATCATTCTAGTTTTTTAGTCAGAATGCCTTGTGGTACCAAATGAAATGTCTCACAGAATTCTAAGTATACTATATCAATGCCATTCCCTTTATCGACCAAACTTGTCATCCCATCCAAAAAAGATATCAAGTTAGTATATTGATTTACACAAGCTGAGAAACAGTCCCATTGAGCCTGATTTTCCACTGCCTCAGACCTTGTGTCTCCATTTTCATTTTTACTGAGGGAGCGTAAATGGTCAGTCTAATTGGGTAGGTTTTTACACTCATTTTGCCCAACCTCCCTGCATTTTAGCGGCTGAAGGACAAGGACAAATTGCTTGAAAATTCCCCCCTACCACAAGGCCTATGCATCAAAGTGCCACATTCTCCTTCTGTGATTTTTTGATCACTCAGAGGGTTAGATCCACCTTTGCTCCAGGTCTCATTTTTGAGTGCTGCAGTACAACTGGCATTTTACCTTTGCTGGATTTTCTGCTTATGCATCTTATCTCAGCTGGGTGAATTCTCCTTACCACTGACTTCTCAAGAAAAGCAAATTTGCTGTGTGGCTTGAGAGATTCCGTTGTGATTGGCATGTGATTGCCTTTCATGCTTTGCACACATTATATAAATACTCTCAGGTCAGAAAGAAGATAAAATGGGCATGTGTTGTTTTTCACGTGTTATCAAAGTAGCTAAATAAATTCCGCCATGATCCTGGGCGTGTTCAAAAGGCCCACAGATAAAAAGGCAGGCTAAATGGCACATAAGTCAAACCCACGTCACTGAAGGAGAACTTTTGACCAGATTCCTAACTTCAGTGGCTGTGTCTCACTGGTCGCTTGGACCCTTTGCAGGTTTAAAATGTTTTCAGCCGAACTTCCCTAGGGTCTTGTGAATTAGACCTAAAAATAGATGCAAAATTCACATCTGGAGTCAAACTTTCCCAAAGTCCGGGCAATTTATTTGGACTCATCGCTGCTTTGGCCATATTTCCATGACTGGGCCACAGAAGTAAGTGCCGCCTCCTGCGGGTATAATTCACCCTTGCTGAATCTTTCCTTCCTGGACAGGAGCCGGGTATTTGGGAAGTGCTCAGTGTAATAATAATACTAATATTTCACCTTTCTCTGGCCTCTTTCACCTAAGCAGGCCAGCCCACTTCACAAACATTAACTCAGCCTCTCAGCATCCCGAGAGCGAGGTCAGCAGAATGTTAGAAATCCTACACTAACTGCACAGGGGGTAAATTGAGCTGCAAAGGTGTCAATGAATGCGGTTCAGTGACTTGCTAATGGACACACAGGAAATGAGAGGCAGACCTGGGAATGGAGCCTACAGATCCTGTTGATTTAAATAGGACAATGCACAGGGTCCAGAGTCTGCTCTTATTCTTCACATTCCCAGCTTCACAGTCAGGGAACGAGTTTTCCCCACATCAGTTCTATCTCCCCATGTGCACTAGAGTAGTCTGTTTATCTGTGGTATTTTCATGGCCTCTTTCCATCATATCTGACTGAGCATTTCATAATCTTTACTGTAGTTATTCTGACAACAGCCATGTGAGCAAGGCAGTGCTATTATCCCCATTGTACAGATGAGAAACTGAGGCACAGAGCGATCAGGTGACTTGCCCAAGGTCAGACAGGAAGCCTAGCAGAGTAGGGAATTGAACACAACTCCCAGGCTGGTGCTGCAACCATTAGACTATCTGTCCTCCCTTGGTGTTAGTGCACGAACAAGCTACTCAGTTTCCATTATTCATAATGTGTCATTGATCATTTGTTATTCTCCTCTTTAATACGTTTCAGTCATCTAATCAGGGAACAGAACAATACCATATGCCTTAAATGACCAGTCACATGCCATGAAGCACGAATGGTCAACCTGAACAGTCTGCAAACTGCCCAGAGACTGACCATGTTTTCCCTAAACTATTTGAGGAGTATTTGGAAAAACAAACAGATTTGAAGTAATCAGGGCTCTCTAATGACCTGTGATCTGAAAACAGGGCTGTATTTGCAACAAATGAGAAGAAATGTCACTTGCCCTTGTAACCAACAGTGTGGTGTCTGCCTGAGTCTGCAGGCGGTCTCCAGCAGTGAACAGGCAGCAGCCACTAGAGCTGGTGAAGGAGCCAGCTGGCCTACCACATAAGACCAGCTCCTTGCAGCTCTGGAAGCCAGATGCTCCGGCTAGGTGCCCTCTTGGTTGGCTCTGCATGGGTCAGACTGGGGGAAAATGGTGGCGTTAACTCTCCAAAGTGCCCACCCACTCATTCCTCAAAACAAAATATCACTTCAAATAGACTGTACAGAGCTGCATGTTATGATCATCGCTCCGCTTGCTGTGGATTTGGTCAGCAGTGAAGTAAATAGCCATGGCGACATTTATTACCACTGGGCATTTGACTAACACTCCACTGGGGTGAACGGGGCAGTACACCCTTCTCAAAGCTACCAGTTCAGGCTTTCTGCAGATTCAGGCAGACTGCAGCATTACACATGGGTCACATTTAAAATGTTACCTTTGCAGCCATTTTCCTTTTTTAAACCAGCGAAAAACGAGATTCCGGAGAACAAGATGGCGGCCGCCCTTTAGAAAGGTCCGAGTTCACAGACCTAGCGTCACTGGGCCCAAATATGATCAGTTTTAGTCACTGTTGGGGTGAAGACATCTAATTTCAGTTACGGACTCACACACCAGGGAGAAAGGCCGTAAATACTAAAACCAGCTCCACTTCTGGTGGAGGCTATGGGAGTCTTTGGTTCCCATCTCCAGAACTAGGGCTTGCGAATGAAGAAAGAAATTGCACAGGGCAGGAAATAGCTCCAGGTTGGTGGACAGCCCCTTTTTCAGGGCAGGGCAGCATTCCCCCCAAATGATGATCTATTCTGCACAAACAGGGGCTTGTTCCCGTCTCTTCTCAGGGCTCCTAGGCAGTGAGCAGGGAATGAGCACAACCGTACTGGACTAGGACAGCGACAAACAACAGCAAAAATCTGGGATTATGTTTACGGGGTGATTTAAACCAGTCCAGCCCACGCGAGGTAGGTCTTTGTCCAAGCAGCCGAGAAGTAGGCTGTTATAGTCATCTGGAAGATGGCTACCCTGGCCTGCGGCAGCTCGTGGCTCGTCTGTCTGGGGTAAGTAATCAGCTGCTGGTGCTGACGTCTGCAAGGCAGTTAGCTCTGGTTTGCCCAGGTTATCCCCATCCCTGGGATAATTGTGGGCTTTGAATGAATGGCTTCCTGAATGGCAGGAGGGCCATTGTCAGTGGCATGCGTGTGCCCATGAGCTACCCACACATCCCTGCAGGTGCACATGACTAGTCATCTGGAAAAGCTACTACTCAATTGTCGTTCAGGCCTTGGTCAACCACAGAGAGGCTCATGGACACCGATGCAGGATGCGCCATGTGTGCAGGCAGAGAGTGGCTGCGTTGCACAATGCCCAGCTGGCAGCAGAAAACGCCAGCCCCCGTCCTGGGGGATCTGTATCCCTGGATGTGCAGCATAATCCCATTGAGGATCTGTGGGTACCTCATACCACCTCCTCCAGTCCTGGCAGCTGAGCTAACGCCTGGGGAGAGGGAGATGCCCTTGGCCTTTATTCCTGATAATGATGGTAACCCTCTCTCAGCTCTGGAAGCCCCTCCTCACAATGTCCACACACATGTGCATGGACAAGTCATTTTGGGGCATCAGGCGTGAGAGGGGACACAAAGCAATTATTGCAATTTGCCCTTCTCTTGTAGTGTCCGGCTGAGGATCTCAAAGAGCTTTGGAAACATTAATGAGTTACACCTCGTAAACCCTCCCTTGTTACACCTGGGAACCTGAGGCACAGAGACGAGATGGACCACGTGCCCTTGGCAGAGCTGCCCAGAGAACACTGCGACTGATCTGGCCACAGAGGCAGCGTACAGATCCTGACACGCCCATCTTCACTGTGACCTTTCTTCTCCCACCCTCGTTTATCTGCTTTTTCAGCAGTTGTCTTCTCGACTGTCCTTGTAACTGAGTTACCTAGATGGTTCTCCATCACCATAGCAACTGAGCATCTCACCATCTCGAAGTGTTTATCCTCACAGCACATCCCTGCGCGGTATGCAGGGCTGTCCCCTTTATTGTACAGCTGTAAGTGACTGAATAAAGATCACGCGGGAAGACTGGGGTACACTAGGGAATTGAACTGCGATTTCCGGAGTCTTAGGTAAGTAACCTAACCTTCTGGCCGTCCTTCCGTGCGTGTTTTGCTGTGCAGGCTATTAGAATCTGCACAGCACATAGCACAATGGGGCCTTGATCCCTGGAGTGAAGTAGCGCTAGGTGCTACTGCACAATCATAATGCTAAGTAAATGCATTACAATGGAGTTCTAACTCCCCGCCCACCGCTTTCTCCCCTAGACAGAGCACCTCCCCAAAACAGAGGGTGTTCTTCCTGGATTCGGAAGAAGAAAAGCCCAGACCACACCAAAGAAGAAGAAAGCAATCCAAGGCGCTTGGTAAGCTACTCCCCAAATAATCTTTGGGGCACGCTGGTGGCTCTCAGATACCTCCTGCTTGCCCAGGTGAAGCAGCCTAAAAGAATCTCTCTCCCCCCGCCCCACCGGAGT
The DNA here is from genome assembly GCA_007922155.1 of Mesoclemmys tuberculata. Classification (NCBI taxonomy): domain Eukaryota; kingdom Metazoa; phylum Chordata; order Testudines; family Chelidae; genus Mesoclemmys; species Mesoclemmys tuberculata. Next base: position 2,796,105 of record ML675715.1, on the reverse strand, counting down.
GCAATAGAAATAGGTTTGTTTACTTGCCATGTTTAATTCTTGCTTCCCTTGAGTTTCCTGGTTGTTCAGACTGTTCCTTGTTTATCTTTCCAGGCAATCTCCATTGCCTTTGTTTGGCTTCCAGAAAATCAGTGGTTAAGCTGGGCAGGAGGAAGAGATAAACCGATGGCTTCCTCTCTCTGAGAGCATTAGCCTGGCAAATTGGAAGAAGGCTCCTGCCACTGGGCTAAATTCTGACACCATCTTGCTTAATTCCTATGCTATTGCTTGGCCCACACAGAGGCCACTGAACATGTTACGTGCCTCTGTGATGTTCTGTTCGGGGCTTACTCTGGAATGTTAGGATGTCTGTGGGGGACAGGTATCTGTTGACACTATATAGCCATTGTGTTTTTGGTTTCCCAGCGGCTTTTTCCTTCCTGCTTTCATTGGGTCAAAGTTGAAGATGGTTCTCACCAGGAGGTCAGTAGGCATTCGGAGCAGATGACCATATTGCCTTAGAAAGCATCAGAGGGCAGTCGGAGAGGGCGGGACCTGTTAAGTTGGAAAACCGTTCTCTTCATTGGATTTGAATTTCTGCCATTTGATTTGATCATTCGAAGATACTTCATCTGACTGGTGTCCAAATACTTTTCTGTCTGGATAGTGAGGGGCCGTGTTTCCGTCTCATGGGTCAGAACACTGACCAACGAAGCATTATATAGCCTCAGCCTCATCTCTCTATGTGTTCAATTTGCAAAAGCTATTCTTGATAGGACCCCCATTACTGAGAATGCTTTTGCAATGCAGACTTCAAGTTTTCTCTCATGGCCACCCACGTTATCCACAACAGAGCCAAGGTGGGTGAAATCAGTGACGATCTCAACTGGGTGGTCGCCCACTGAGATTCTAGAGCCCGCAGCATGTTCAAAACCACCAACCAGAGAAATTTTGGTTTTACCTCTAATTAATTTGCTAACTTTTCCAATTGAGCTTTCCAGGGCTTTAAGAACATTGATTAGACAACTAGTGCTATGTTGTCAGCAAAATCAGCGTTGGTGAGCTTCTTATCATCGAGACATAAGTCTAAAATGCATTTAATTAGTGTCTGATCAAGCACGTAGCCTAGGATGGCATTGAAGAGTTTTGGGGCAGCAACACATCCTTGTTGAATGCCTGACTAACTCAGAAAAAGGTGGTTCTGTTCCCATGTACAAGAATTCAGCTTGAGAAGTCGACATATAGCAGCTGGAACATTCTACAGGGAGGCCTGTGATTTTCAAGATCAGGCACATACAGCCTTGATGCCTACAAATACATTATGAATGGGATGCTTGAATTCTTGTGCCTTCTCAATAAGCTGGCGCACTCTGAAGATTTGCTCCATCCTGGAATGGCCAGGCGTGAGGTCAGCTTGCTGTGGTCTTCTTACTCCTTAAGATATCAGTGGCTTGGACCAACAAGACATAAGTAAAAACTTTCCCCAGACCAGGTAAGTGTTAAAAGCTGCATGCTGGGCCACACCCTCCTGTCATGCTGGTGTAAATCAGGAATAGCTCTCTTAAAGTCAGCGTAGTTACTTTGGTGCAAAACTGGTACCAGGGAGAAGAGAATCAGGTCCATGTCTATTAAACACACAGCTGGGCGGGGTGTTCAAATCATTTGTGAATATCTTAATGACTAAAAGCATGGTTTCCAGTGTCAGACATTCCATTATCCACACATGTGTTGGTGCAGTCACTGGGGACTCTGAAAAGCAACTGCAAATCGGAAAGGGTCACAAATGGTTATTCATCCAACCATGATTATTCAGTAACCGTATTCCCCCCAAAATTCAGAGCAGCTCATTGTTATTTGCTCAGCATTGGAACAGAGAGATGGCCAGAGCCAGCCAGACCAGGGATCCACCAGGCCAGGAGCCTTTTTCCAACAGCGTCTAGTACTGGTGCGTCGGAAGAACACTGAAGAAATCACAAAAAGGCTAGTTATGGCCCACAGCAGATTTCCTCTTCCCAGGCAGATGATGCCTGAAATGGGTGGACTGATAGCCTTTCTAGAGAACTGCATCTTATCTAATGTAACTGCAATGTTCCTGTTCTCCTGTTAAATGTCTAAACTTCTTCTGAATCCTCCCAAGCCCCTGGCCTAATAATATCTAGTAGCAGTGAGTTCCATGAGCTAAATAGACATTGTATCAAATGAGAGAGCTCAGTATCTAAGTTTAATGCTTTTCAGTGTCAGGGTGTCCCCTTGTCCATGTACCCTGGGCAGGGAGAAATAGGAGCTTCCCATCCAGCTCCTCTGCACCATTCTTTAATTTGTTCCCATCTGTAATGTCTCTGCCCAGCAAACCATCCCCATCTCTCCTCAGACAAGAGATTCTGGCTAGTCTAGGACCTCCCTTCGCTGAGAAATGCCACCTCTCTCCCTCATGCCATTCTGTCACAGCTGCAAACAGCAGAGGTGACTTAATTCAGAAGGGCCGCTCAGTTTCAGGGTCCCCCACCCTCTCCCTTCTCCCTTCCTGCATCTCTAGGTGTGACATAACCTGGGTCAGCTTACCTCCCAAGCAAGCTGCAAAGCCCAGGTGGAGGAAGTGGCCCTTGAGGAGAGCTGAGGTGGTTGTCAGGGTGGGCCAGTTGGAGGGAAGGTGAGGCTTAATGGCTGTCCTAGTGGGGCGTTGCTTTGTGGCTCTGGGGCAGGGAGAAATGTGATGTTGTTTTGATGGTCTAATTATTTTTGTGCTGTGCTTTTAATTGTGGCCCTGCACCTAGCTCTTTTCACGAGGTGTTCATTAGTGCTGTGTTTAAATCCAAATAAATAATCATTTTCATTGCCCTCCTTGGACCCCTACTGTCTCTGGTGTGTGAAAAAATATATCAGGCAGACAGAGAGAAAGCCTCCTATCTGAGAGACATTGTCTGAAGACAGGACTTTGATTTGCCTGGTAGCCCAAAGGAAAGAAATAATGATGGAATTTAACATCGGAGATAGAGTGTGATACTTCGTTACATAAAAGCAAAATCACGACAAAATTACCCTCTTAATTGTATTAATGCCACCAATTAGAGGCAGAGCTCGTGTTACACAGCAGGCGAGTTCCGGGATGGAAGGGAAGACAAATGAGCTGCAAACGCCTCATTTTGTCTTTGTGAATTATCACCCCCAGGTGTGTAACAGAGTCTTTAGCCCTGATCACTGATCACTGTTCTGAGCGTGTTTTAAGGCAGGGCCCCGCAGGCCTGCTCTGTTTTGTCCTAATTAGCTGAAGTTGTTGCGTTGCCCAGAGTCGAACTGGAAGGGAGAATTTGGGTCTAAATCCCGTCTCATCAGTGCAGAGCTTAACAGAACTGAGCGGGTTTGTTAGTCTGATACATTGCAGCTTTCTAGGCCTTGTTCAGCTCCCATTAGTGCCACTGCAATGGGAGAATTAGGCAATTGGCACGCTGTGATCATGTGAACCCAATCCTCTCCTTTTCAGCACTTTTGGCTTCCCCACCTGGTGTCTCTCGTCTTATACTTAGATTGTAAGGTCTTCGGAGGGAGACTGTCTCTTTGTTGTGTGTCTATACAGCACCTGGGGGTGGGGGTTCTAAATCTACTGCAATACAAACCATGGAGGAATCCCACTGAGTTCAGTCAGAGCTGGATGGGGCCCTCTGAGTTATACACAGGGAGGTAGGAGGCTCAACTGTGATGATGAAAAAGGGATGAGTTTTGAGAGGCCCTTGAGCAGTTCCTTGATGTAGTGAAAACTAGGATGAGGTGCTGTGATTTGTGGCCATTGAGTTGACTGGAGAAGCCTAGAAAAAAGTAATCCAGATTATGGAAGCGTCTCCAAAATTCTCAGTCCTCAGAACATTCAAGAGGGATCTTTCATCGTTTGAGGAAGAGTACTTGATGCTCCCGGCACTGCAATTAAAAATTTTCTTCGCTGGCAATATTTAAGTATGAATGAAGTCTGTGGAGCAAATTTGCAGTGTCAAGGCTCATGCTTAACATTTCATTTGTTTTTTCCATTAAGAAGTTTAGATTAAAGATGAAATATTCTAATTATGGTGAATGGGTTGAATCAAATACCTGCTCCAAACAGCCCTGGACTCTAAAGTCTTTGCCATCTGGACTCCAATGTAGGAACAAATATTGAGGAATCGACAGTGTCCACTTTGGATCTTTCCTCTTAAGTCAATTCCTTTGTTGGCCTCTTCTAATGTGCTTCTAATCCATTGATGTCTTTTTAATAGTGAGTGCCCAGAGTGGAATGTACTGTTCCAGGTAATGCTGAACTCAAGCCATTGAAAACAAGGCTGTCCTATGCTTGTGTTGTCTTGCAGATGTGCAAAACCATGGTTGTGTTGGGTTGATAAAACCTCATTCACTGGGATTTAGTTTGGAAAGCAGGGCTGGTTCTGATCTAGGTCTTTCTATACAAATCTGCAAGGTCCACACAGAAAGGGAGAATTCAGGATAAATAGTTCTAGTATGGGCTCATATCTAGCAAGAATCTCCTTTAGAATTCACGAGGTTCCTTTACTAACCCCCTACCTGGCTCCTGGCTCTGCAGACATAGGCCCAAGGTCAATGCAGAGCAGAGCTATAGTTAGATTAAATCCTTTCTTAGCATAGAGTGGTGTGGTCCTGTAGCTGGGGTACTAGATTATGAATCAGGAGAGCTGGGTGCTAGCCCACTGCTGACCTATTTGGTGACCCCAGGTAAAAATCACTTCCTCTCACTCCAGCGATGCTTTCCCATCTACCTTGTCCAGTTAGATTCGATGCCCTTTGGGATGGGTACTGTCTCTCAGTACACATGCAGTTCCTAGCATCTGATCTTGGTTGGGGCCTCTAGGCGCAACTACAGTTTTAGTAAAACAATCATAAAACCCAGGTTAGAAACCTATTCAGTCATTGCCAAGGAAGGAGCGGTGACCTACAGGAGAACTCTGAAGGGGAGTCCTAGAAAGGAAGGGGGATGAGCCACTTAATTGGGAGGTTACAACCTCCACTGGACTTGGGCTCTTTTCAGCGAGGCTGCAAAGTGAGCTGTGAACTCTGGCAGAGACCCTCTGCTCGGAGCCGTAGAACTAGTGAAGAAAAGGCGGCTATGTAAACAGGCGAAAAGAGGAAGTAATATTAAGTCAAAATAAATACCCATGAAATTCTTTCTATTGTAATTCACTGAATGCAGGAGCTGAGATGCTGAGACCATGAATTCCAGAGCAGGGGCAGCAGGAACAGGGGTGTCTCGGAAGGGGAAAAAATATTTTAAAACATAATGATCAAACAGGCAGGGAGGGCAAGGACCATTAAAACATCAAAAGTCATGGCAATTGTTTTGGAGGAGAATGTTTTCAAAAGTCTTTGTTTATGTTGGACGGGGACATTTGCGTTGAACAATGGGTGAACTTTTGCAAAACAGGCAAAATCCACTCCACTCACTGCCATGCGTCCCTTTTCTTTTCTTCTTTTAAAAATGTTATAAGGTAGGAGAAGGCTTGGAAAATCCACAGACATCTTATTGCATAACTGTCCTCTCTGGGGCTTCCTGCATCTCCCTTGGAATCATCTGGTGCTGGCCACTGTCAGAGCCAAGAGACTGGACTCAATGGACATCTAGTGTGATTCACTCTGACCAGTCCTATATCTTTATGGTGACACATATTTTTTATTATTTCTGCATCTCTGACTTCAGATGCAGATATAGTTGCCTCTTCCTATGGAATCTGTTACACATATCATGACTTGTATCCATTGAATCAAGCTCTATTTCTTTCAGCTGCATGGAAGCAAAGAGTAGGACATTTCTCTCATCTGATCCCAAACTCTGAACAATGAAGTGTCTCCAGCCCATAGTTTTCTGGTTAGTTTTACCATGCAGAGCCAAGTGTTGCACACGCTCTTGTATCTTCCATCATCATCATGAGACATCATCATATACTGATGCGACTTCATGAGAAAATACGTAGGACAGAAAATGAAGGGCTCTGTGGATTTGGGGACTAGCGGCAGAGACGATCTTTCAGAACAGCCTGAACATTGTATCTGTTTTGGATTCCTGACATAGGGCTTGTTGTATGGAACTTATTCCTTACAAGTTATTTGCCTAGAGGCCTGAAATGAGATCAGACCCCATGGTGCAGGGCACTGAACAAACACACAGTGAGGGACAGCTCCCCAAACTTTGCCATCAAAATACACAGGACAGTGAAAGGATGCCTATTATTCGCCCTTCACAGATGGTGAACTGTGGCACAGAGGCATTAAGTGACTTGAGCAAGGTCATGCTGGGAGTCTGTGGCAGAGGCAGGAATTGACGCCCCAGTGCCGGAGCCCCAAAGCCGTGCCTTGACCACAATGCCAATCTCTCTGGACACACAGTCTCTAGCAGCTGTTCCTCAGGGATAGACCCCTCAGTTTAGCTGAAGAATTTTGCTTGGACAGTTTCTTCAAACGCTGGAAACTGCAATCCCAGTGGGAGGTGGAGATGGAAACGTAACCCTGCTCTGTGCTCTGGCAGGGGAGGTAGGAGCAGGGCCGCTTGTGCCAGGCTCAGCATTCAGATGCCTGCTTGGAGAAGCAAAGAGTCTTGGTAACCATGACTGCAAAGAAAGACGTGAAAGAGCCTCGATCCTTCTCTGAGGCACAAATGAGAGGATGACCCAAGAAGTGATCCTTGTCCCTTGGGCTGGTCCTGCCTTCCCTGCGCAGGCATCTGGGCCTGTCCCTTGGTCAAAGCAAGAGAATGGAGACACAGACCAATGGCCTCACACGGCTTCTATAAGAGGCCCATATGCAGGGTCCTTATAACGCAGGAAGGCTGGGCAGGACTGCCTTTGACCAGATTGCCCGCCTGGACTTCCAGAAGGCCACTGCCCCTCGTATGTGGGGAGTTCATTGGAAGCACCTGAGTGTCCTAGGTATGGATGGAGGGGAAGGGAAAACCCTTACATCTCTCACTGCTTCCCGTAAAGAAGAGAAGCCATGAGCGTACCCCACCTCTCTGGGCCCATTTTATAGCTTTGGATGAATGTAAGGTAACTGCAAACAGGCTCACTATGTTCATAATCCATCCCTCGCCCTGAACCTTGGAAAGGTCCAGATCCACATCTGGGTCTCAGTTTAATGGCTGAGACCCATTTCTAGTACAGTAGTGAACTGATCAGTGTGTGTGTGTGTGTGTGTGTGTCCATTGGCCCCTGCTGGCTGGGGTTGTGTGTGTGTGTCTATTTCATACGAATCAGAGCTGCCAAGGCCAGATGGGACTATTTTGATCTTCCAGTCTGAGATCCTGCTTAACACAGTCCAGAGAATTTCACCCAGTGATTCCTGCATCCAGCACCTAACTTCTGGCTGAGCTAGACCAAAGATTCTCAAACTGGGGGCAGGCCTACCTGGGCTGTGTGAGAGAGACTTTAGGGGGAAAAACACGTACTGCACATATTTTACACATAGCAATGAATAATTAGCAAAGCTGATCCCTCCAGAAATATCAGGTCCTCAGACGTCGCTGTATGTTTTGATGGATTTCCGTTCAGCTTACATAGTATTATACAAAGTCACTGCCATCTGTACGTTAATCCGTTTGCTACGACATGGTGTGCACGTTTAATTGTAATCATCGACCACAATTGCAGTGTTGCTTTTGCTCTTATTATAAAGGCTCATTTGTGCAACAGAAGAAAAACCAACTCAGGTGAAAAACAAAGAAGCCGAAACTGATTCAAGTGAAACACCGCATGCCAGCGCATATACCGGTGTATGTACCCGAGTGGTGGAGGAGAGGGGGCATAAACTACTACAGACACAAAGAAAGGGGTTTGTGAAATCAAATACGTGTGAGAAGCACTGAGCTGAACTGTATACTTTTAAAACTATCTGCAATCTTGACTGTACGAGTGTGTGTTTTCCCTGCCTGCTGCTGGCTGGGACAATGTGTGTGTGCACGTGACGGGAAGAGTACGCAACTCCCTGCTAGTAAATGGAACTAAATCTGCTCAGCTGTGTGTCATAGACACTGTGCTGTTTACAGCTAGTAGGGATTCTCCTTAGCAAAGTGACAGGGGCCTGTGAGTGAGAGGGACCCAGCTTCTATCCCAGCTGACTGTGTGAAGCTCTGAGAGGCTATGATGTGCAGCAGAAGTAATGAAAATTAGGTAGACCTTGGTGGACAGGGATTTGCTGCGACCAATTCATTCATCTGATATGCAGTATAACAGAGAAGGCCCCATCTCAGGTGTTAAGTATATTAACACCCTGACTTGCTATATATCTATGCTATATACCTGCTCCAGGGATTTCAGTAGCATCTCTGGATGTACAACGCCCCCGACTCCCAGAATGCACATCTCTGCTGTAGCCAGTGGGGCATGCAGAATCCATCCATTGGGGAGGATGGTGGAGTAGGAAGGGCAGAGGCTATGGCAAATTCTATGGCAGGAAATCTTTCCCCTGTGCAGCCCTGGACAATGGACGGCTGTTTCTTGAGTGTCCCATATGTTCCAGGACACATTGATCCTTGCAAGCTAAATATTTAGTCTTTCCTGAATTCAAATACTTCCTGCGCTCCTGGGTTTGTTGTGTTCATATATTTGTCTTTGTTTCACTTGATTAGAGCGGTGGGGTTTGCAGACAGGGGCTCTATTCTTGGCAGAAAGCTAAGTATTATTAACATTCCTTATCGCAGGAGTGTATATTATTGTGTGACATTGCACAGAGTAACCTTAAAATAAGAGACCTCCCCTGTCAGTTGTTGAATATTCGGAGCACTGTTTTGGCTTTGAGCAGAGACACTAGCCCCTTGGATTACAAACTGCTTTTTCCACTCGTCTGCCAGCTGCGCACGCACGCCCCAGAAAAGGGTGCACCTGACAGCATCTTTCCTGGGGCCAAGGGGCATAGGGTGGTGGCGGCAGGGACGCTACCTGGTCTCAGGTGAAGAACAGTTTAACTCCAGTTCTGCTTCCTCCTCCCTTTGCAAAGTTGCCCAGGAAAGGGGTGTGAACTGCCTGCTTGGGAGAGAAATAAGCAATTCGAAAATTACTTCTGAGCCTGCCCTGTGGCCATATTTTTAGCAGCTCTAATCCCTGTGTCCCCTTCGGTATTTGCCCTGGCCAGGAGGTTTGGGCTGGAGAAAACTCTCTGCTCTCGGGACACTTCACTGAAGCTCTGACTGTGTCAACTGTTCACTAGGGCACTTGAGCAAGTGTTTAACCTGCTCCTTTCTCCATATCTCATGTCTGACAGCCGAGTTAGGCACAAATAGGACAATGTGTCGGCTCCTTGTTCGTTGTATAGCTCCTAAAGATGTGTAAAGTGTTTTCCAGAAACAAGGGGAAGGTTAAGGGCCCTGCCCTGAAGACCTCATGGTTCAATGCAGTCTCATTGCTGGAGCTGGTTGTGATTTCTGTTCATAATATTTTTTTACCAAAAATGGCTTTTTCATTAAAATGGACATTTTGATGGGAAACATCCACTTTTAATGATTTTTCCTTAGGGTTTTTGTTGAAAATTAAAACATTGTAATGTTTTTGGTGACCAAAAACTGAAAAAGGTTTAAATTTGTTTGACTTTTAGCAGCTAAAATCGGGACGAGTTCAGCCTGCCAGGTGAAAATTTGGAATGGAACCAAAAATGTTGGCTGGACTGGCTGAAACTTTTTGGTTTTCAATTGGTGGAAAATGAAACGATTTCAGTTTGCAGATTTTCGATCTTTTTAATGAAAAACTGAACAAATTAATGGAAAAAGCTTCCTGGCCATCTCTCCTAATTACACTTTCTAACTGCCCTGTAAGAAAATGTTCTGTGTGGATTCACTTTGAGTTGTGGGAAAGGATTTTCTGTTGTCCCTCCCTGCTGGAGACCAAGGTTGCCTTTTATTAGCGACATTTACCCCAATAAGAAAGGATGAAGGTTCAGTGACTTCTATTTAGTGCTTCATTTGGTCTCTTTTGTTCCATAGTCTAAAGGTTCAATGTTCTATGTTCCAGACAAAGATGAGGCTGTTTGCCCAGGTTGTAATGGGAAGAGAGCACACATTCCAGCTGCATGGAGTTAGCTGATCAGTGTGAGGTAAGAATGAATTGTCCTAGAAATTCATAGAAACTATTTTACACATCTATTAAATGCAAAGTCTATACTAATACAGTATTAAAGCTGCACAAATAGAATCAGTTTGGAAATGCAAAGTTAAGTTTCCAGCAGCAGCACTGGCTCAACCGAGATGCACTTCCTGTATGTTTTTGGGACGCAAACTTTATAACATAAATAGTTATGTATCAAGCTCCCCACTGACCTAGAAAAACAGGAATGGAAAGTACTGCATACATGCAATGAGCCAAGCTAATGCTGCTTTCAGAGCCTTAACTCTCATTGTTCCTGACTGAGGGTACGTCTTCAAAGATGGTGGCAAATTCGCCGCTGTCAGTTCAATCTATCCGGATCGACTGAGCAGTCCGTAAAGACTGACTCACTCAATCAATCAGGAAGTCAACTTGTTAAAACTACCCCCTCACGTAGAGCAGTGCAGTGAAGACGCCATGCACAACGAAAGTTAAGAAGTCGACGGGAGTTACGCAAGCTGCGCAGAGTAGCTAGTGTAACTCCTGTCGACTGCTGCCGAATTTTAAGATAAGTGTAGACCAGCCTGAGTGGGGTTTTATATATGCCTTATTCTCTAATCTAACAAGAGCAGCAGCAAAGGCAGTAATGCATACACATTCACCTCATGCCTAATTAAGAGTTATTTAAATACTGGCATTATTAAATGCAAAAGGCCGCATGGCATCAGCAGGCTCCTGAATGGCCCCGAGTTTCCTGCATAGCATGTGTGATCAGTCCCTGGCCTACACTGCACTGGAGCTTGTTAGGAGACTGTTTCCTGGTGACTTCATGACTCATAAAGCCACTGCAAGTTGCAAGGGCTGGAAAGCGCTGACAACAGGTGTTAGGGGCAAACTCATCTCCGTAATGGCCAGATCTGAACCGCTCACCAAATGGATAGCTCAAAGAGTTGTTTTTCTTGTAAGAATCCATGTAAGGGTCACACTCCTGAAGAAAAATAAACACTAGTGCCGTGTGTTCCTGGCAGTGTTTTCATGTAGTCTTTTGTGCAGGTCTCTCCCACTACTCTTTTCCTGCAAGTCGTTGACAAATACCATCTAGTGAAGCTTAACAGGCGTATGTTTAGTAATGAGCAGAGCTCTGGAAGGACAGTGTGTTTGCAGCTCTATTGCTCACAGAGGAGTTAACAAGGGCTTGTACACATTAGTGCTCATGTCGGTGTAACCTATGTCACTCAGGGGTGTGAATAAGCCACCCCCAAGCAACGTAAGGACCTAAGCGCCTGTCAGCATAGAGCGTCTTCATGAGATGCGCTACAGTGGCACAGCTCTAGCACTTCTAGTGGAGACTAGCCGTGGGAGCAAATGAGCGTGGGAAGGGATGCTGAATGCACAGCGTCTGCTGCAACAGGAGCCGGGGATGCTCTCATCAATCTCCTTGTGATGTAGCCTAAGGTTTGTGGTTGACACTGCCCCAGGGTTTCTCCTTGTTTCTTCAGCACCGTCTGGCCTTTGACTCTTAGACGTTAGTGATGGCAAAGGGCTGTTAAATTATCACTGGTCCAACCCTCTGAGGCCAGAGGAGAGCTGTCCCCTATGCAGCGTGTTCTCTAGTGCACCCTGCGCTCCAGTTCAGAATGTGCTGCGACAGAGATTGTTCACCTGTCCCCTTAAGGTGCCTCTTGTGTTACTTGCTCAGTTTCACGTACCATCCTCCTGGAACCTGGGCACCTGACATAGAGTGCAGCACCGTGCCCTGCATTGCCTGCCCAGCTGTGGTACATGCTCCTCTCTAGAGGCTGCATTGCCAGAGCCCCTTCTGCTCCGCTGCTTTTCCACTGCCCTGTGTAGCGCCTTGTATCATTTGCAGCAGTGCAGAGTGAGTGGAAAATGCTGCCTGATTAAACTGGGAGCATTTTACACCTGTGTTAATGACAGCAAAAGCACAAGCCGGTGGAAGATCAGGCTCTAAGCCTGCAGTGCAGGTTCCATCCAGCTGTGCCCTCCTCTCTTCTCGCATCTGACGCTCCCTCCTTTCCATACCACCACTGAACTCTTTCGCTCTTTTTTATCACCATCTAATTTGAATCCCCCCCATACACATATCAAAACCCTCTCTCTCTAATCTAGCCAGCCTAGCTCTGGCATTCTGTGTGTTGGCAGTCAGGCCTATTGCTCCCACCTTTCAGTCTCCTCTGAAATGTCCCTTTATGGCTTTGTTTTGCTTTTATGGCCTTTTACAATATTTGCATGGTATCAAGGCCCTTTCCCTTTCTCTCCCCCTCCCCACCCAGATTATTGAGCTGTTTATGGTTTTTACTGCCTTCCCTCATCTTGACCAGTTTCATCAGCAACAGAGCTCCTCCAGCAGATATGTGAGCATACTCCCTGGAGCCAATTGTCACGACATGCATGGATTTACTAAGCACAAAGCGTGCTAAACCTGTTTGATTTCCTTCTTTGACAGGATAACTGGTTTGATGCATGGGGCAATGCGGTGGACATGATATACCTGGACTTCACCAAGGCCTATTGCCACAGTTCCACGTGACATTTTGATAAGTGAGCTGGGGAAATGGGGTTTGACAGACCTACCATTAAGTGGATACATAACTGGTTAAACAACTGCAAAGAGTAACTATGAATGAAATGTTCCAGAGGGGTAGCCATGTTAGTCTGTATGCAGCAAAAACAACGGGAGTCCTGTAGCAATTTAAAGACTAACAAATTTAATTTCTGCAGGCATAAGCTTTTGTGGGCTGTAACCCACGTCCTCCGAAGAAGGGAATGGAAATCAGAGAGGGGGTATATATATACAGCCAAGGGAAAGGAACAACAATGGGGAGGGAAAGTATTAGCAAAGTCCATATACAGTTAGAGTAGCTGAGGCCTATTCACAACCATTGATTAGAAGGTGAGAATGCATGAACAGTAACAATTACGTCTTGTAATGAGAGAACCATTCCAAGTCCTTATTAAGACCCAGTCTGATTGTGTCAAGTTTGCAGAGGAGTCCCAGCTCTGCAGTTGCTCGCTGAAGTCTGTGTTTGAAGTTTTTTTGTAGAAGTGCAGCAACGTTCAAGTCAGCGACTTGAGGTTTCATTAACAGAGGCGTGGCAAGTCACGGGAAGTGCTATTACCACGCTACTCAACACTGTCAGGCCTCAGCTGGAGTCTTGTCTCCAGGTTTGGTCACCAACGTATAGAAAGGATGGGGGGAAACTGGAAAGGATCCAGAGGCGAGTGACAAGGATGATCAAAGGGATGGAATGCAAGCCCTATGAGCACAGGCAGAAGGAACTGGGCACATTTAATGATAGCCCCATGGGCAGGGGGCTAGACTAGGTGACCCTTGGCGTCCCTCCTAACCCTAGGGATCCATGATAGCCCACGTCTTGAGCCCAGGCCTGGGAGTTCCCAATCAGGCATCACATCCTGGCCTCCACCCCAGTCTCTGCTGGTGGACCGAGAAGCTAGAAGGACCACACCTTCGGCCAAAGCACTGCTCACAGGAGCCCTGATTGGAGGATCACCTGGCTCCAGTGATTGGTCCATCCATGCTATTTAAGCCAGAAGGAGGCACAGGAAGATGTTTGAGCAACTAGTGGATTCACTACTATGTCTGTATTTGTCCCTGCTTTGTGCACCCAGCCCTGTTCCTGCTCCACTCCTTGCTCCTGCTTCACCCTCCCTTTGCTCCTGTTCCCACTGTGCTCCTGCTCTGTGCCTGACCCTTGTCTCTTCTCCAGTTCCTGCCCTTATCGTACTTCCAACCATAACTTACCAGTCCTGGCTCTGACTCCCTGGCTCCAACTTAGACTCATAGACTCATAGGTCAGAAGGGACCAATATGATC